>CM059799.1:24582325-25809825 GCA_030435695.1 Brachymystax lenok tsinlingensis | reverse complement strand
TTTTTTAATCAGTATTCACTTCCGCCTTGCTGTTAAGGCTGGCTGGGTGCCAGTGTGCTCAGAGAGAGGGGGGGCACTATGCTGCCAGAGGAGATGTCTACTGGACTGCCAGTCTTGGAACTAAAACGCCACAGAAGTGGATCAGTTTTATCTCCTACAGGCAGGAGGGACAGGTTCAGGGGGACAGGTTCATGACTTGACACGCTTATCCTGTTCTAAATCAGGCCACTGTCACTCCCTTTTACTTGAACAATAAAAAAATTAAAAATCACCCTGCCTATATTTAGAATAATCAATATCAATTATGTCAGTCTGTGTGCAGATTGTACCTACCTCCAGCTGATCTGAGCTACCGCAGCCCGAATTCACATTCCACTCATTCTCTGGGCCAGAAGAAGCTCTGTTTGAACTATATGACAGAAGTGTGGAGGAATGAGGGAGAGGTCACGAAAGCGAGAGCCTTGAATTGAGCTCGGTGGTGGTGTCCTATCAGAGGCTGCCAAACAGACAAGGCATCAGCCAAAAGAGAAACCATGAGGGGAGCTCAGTCTCAGATAGACCCAATTATACACAGACACTCCCTCACGCACACACACAGTCCCACAGGGGCCTCTGTATGAATATTTAGAGAGTTCTCCCGGTTTAGATGAGAGCTGTGTTGTTGCAGAGAGGGCCTGTTCCCAGTAGACAGACATGAGCCACAGGAAGCCACAAGGTTTCTAACCCCACTGAACCACAGTTCCCTGTAGACAGACAGACTTGAGCCCAGATACCAGCGTGTGTAGGGCTGTCACGTCTTGGAATGGCTCTCACAACAAACTGTTCAGGGGCTTGTTTGGGGGAGGACGCTGGAGACAGGTTAACTACCACTGTCTACACACAGCAGAAATTACAGAAGTCACTGGCCCAAACAGCTGTTATTCAGAGAGCAGCTATTGACATCTCTCCCAGTCTTCCTCCCTCCACTGTCAGTGCCAGAGGATATTGCCAGTCAAAGTGTGACATAGTCAGAGTCTAGCATTAGTTTCTTAATCATCTGCTCAGTAGAAAACATGTGGGTCTTTTTCCTCTGGTTCCTCCTACAGCCAGTCCACTGCAGCCCAGCCAGTGGTGGGATTTTGATTTGAACCAGACTAACCAACTATGTATCCTCAATAGCCATGTTAACACACAAACATCACATGGTATTTCTATTTCCTCTGCGGTCATTCTTTTGCAAATTCACCTTCCTCGTATGGGCACTAAAACGTCCTTTTCTAGAAGCTACTTCGGAACACTTGGAAGATACTGTACTGGAGTAGGCAGTTCTGTGGGAAAACCTTTGACATCAGAGGATGTTCCCCTGGTGCTAGCCAGGTTCACACCCATCTCCAACGTAAAACAAGTGTATCTGTGCCACCTTATCTCACATCATAGTTAAAGTCAACTAAGTTATGAATAAAGGCTTCCATGTTATGGTATAAAACTCTCCCTTCCCCCATCTTCCTTCATTTCCCCTCATATAAAGAAGAAAGCTAAGGCTATGGAACAACCAGAGCACAGAAAGCTTTTGTTTCCATACCAACACTTTCCCCCAGCTGCCACCCACACAGAGGAGTCTGCTCCCTGGGATCACAATCCACATGATGCAAGGCTTTGCTACAGATTCACAGTACGGTCTATTGTAATTGTTTCTAATGGCCACCAACAGACCAGGCAGAGGAATACTGTGGCATCATCTTGGGCCAAAGAGGTAATGAGACCAGACTATTTCTTGCAACTCAGTGACGAACGTTTTCCATTTCCTCTTCATCTGATAATCTTTCTCTCATAGCGAAACTCCTCTGACACCCGTCTTCCTGTCAGACGGCAGTGGGGATCCCCCCATCAGGTGGCAGATTTCTGAATGGACCCCGGTCCATGACCCACAATGCCACGGTAGTGATGTAACCATCTGAACAGGAAGAGCAGCCAGAAGGATCCTGTTTGGTCGCCACAGGAAACACAGTCCATCTCCCTACAGCGCTACCCCACTTTAGGTGAATTCTTCCACTAACAGACTAGGGTTGGTTGGTCACTCACTTACAGGAGGATCCCGTGTGTCACAGTGCCAGTCATCTGAAGAAGACCACACCCTCTTTCCGAGGAGAAGCCGTCATTGAAACTGGTTTCTGGTTTAAGACCAGGTTGCAGTCTACCCCACAGAGCACCAGTCATTGCTTACATATCAAATGCATGGGAATTTCTGCCAATTCTCTTTGCAAGCGTGTGCGTGCGAGTCAGTCTGGATGCTGGTAAATGTGACGAGGTCAATGATGAAGGGATGAGAATAGAAAAGCAGAGACATGAGGGATGGCTTAGTGACCAGGGTCTGTGGAACGCTCCAGTGAGACAGGGGAGATGAGAGCCCTTACTGACAGACTGGATGACCTCTGATCCTGGCATGGAGGAAACTAGCACACACACACACACACACACACACACACACACACACACACAGGCTCCATGCTCCCCGAGCGGACTACCTCATGTTGCCATTCATGACTGACAGTTAAAAGACAGCAGTGTTGGCCATTTGTAGACTTAAAACATCCGTCTGATTCCATGCGGTTTGCTAGGCATGCTGGATGCTTCAAATAATCCTGATCCAACATTACACAGAACAGCTGTGGTCTTAATCAATACTTTATTGACACAGTTCACTCTGCTTCCATTGTAGTTGGCAGCATTGATCTCTATTCATCTTTGTGTTCAAGATGCTCTGCGTCATAGTCAGGATGGTACAGAGTGTCCTGAGAGCAGTAGTACCATCTTGAGCTCTCGTTTCAGCTCTTATTAGCCATTTAAACACATGACAATACCCAGGGGAGGGAGACAGGGGAGAAGAGGAGAGGAGACATCCCCCCCAGAGCCCCTCAACCCCACAGTCTGGTTACACGGCTGCTCGCCTATCAAAAGCACTTTGTTCTGCCACGGAGACATCAGCCAATTACACAGCAGGGTGAGCAGGCAGCTTGGCAGGGATTGGCCAAGGCATGTGGGTGGCTCCACCCATTCTCCCCCATCCCCTAACAACAGCAGCAGCATGCTAGTCTCTCCCGCTTCCTCCCTCTCCTCAGCAGACCAACTGCTCTCGATCACTCTCCCTCCAGTTCTGTCACCCTGTTTTCCTGTCCAGTTTGGAGAAGCAGTCATCATCCTCCGCACCTCTCGCCATTTCCCCCCCCTCAACCCTCAGGACGACACTGAACAGACCCCTCCAAGCCAAGGGTTTCAGCGGTCACACACACACACACACGCCTCCTGGGCCTCTTGCCTAGCGGCTCAGAAGCAGTGGGAAGTCAAGCTGGTTGCTGGCGGAAGGAAACACTGAACAGAAACAGAGAGGCTGAAGCAGCATAGGCATATCGTTCTACGCAGGTCCGCTTTACGCAGCACAGAACAGAGTTGAACGAGGTCTCTGCTCTGACCTACTTTTCAATCATCACTACAGGAAGGGAACTGGGAGTAAAAGAAGCAGATGGTCGCTTCCTCACTGACTGCATATGGATACACAGTTCCACAGAAGACCAGGTGAAATGCCGTTTCGTCTGGTGAGGAGGGTAAGAGATGGGTAAGGGAGGTGGGGGGGTTATGTCATTGTGGCTCTCTGCCTTGGGCTCTCCCTCCCCTCGTCGTACTCCCTCGTTCCTCCGGCGAGGGGAGCTGAGCAGAAACAAAGAAAGAGGCCCTTCCCTTCCGCACAGAGAGGTGTTAACAGCAGCCTGCCTCACACAACACAACCCGGCCATCTTAAAATCTGCTCTGCTCCATACGGCCTGTGTGTGAGTGCGCATACATGCGTGCCTATACCCAGCGATTTCTCCAGGCTGTACCATGGACGGCACAGGTGGAGGCTGGCGGCCCAGGTCTTTGGGAGTGCGAGCAGAATGTACCAGCTCAAGACACCGCCAGCACCTGTCTGAGCAGGAGCCGAGCCGTGAGACAGACCCTGGCCAGAATCATGCGGCAAGAGAGGCAAAAGGCTTGGGCGTGTGAGGAGTGACGAGCAGTGGCCCTGTGATGAAATGGAGAAAAGGGCCGCTGATTGACAGCTCATGCCCTCCTCTACTGTGAACGGCCAGTTGAATTACTATCAATTTATTTTGGAGTTGTAGAAGAAGTGCAGATAAGATACATGTTTTGTATTATGAATACATTGAATAAAGAACTAATTTCACAGTAAAAAAACAAAAAGTGGTGTGTTCATACGAGAATACTTGCCTTGTGTACCTGTCCTTAGAAAATCATCAGTTTCTAATTCCAACATTCTTTCCCCTGTCTGTAGTGGCTTTATAGAGGAAACATCTTCAGCAGATCACAGCTGTGCATATCTCACATCCCTATTCAGACACCACTGCCTTTGTCCAAACAGCCTTGAGGAATAAAAGCCAGTTCAACGTAGAAAATACATTGATTCTGGGCTTGGCAATCCGCTTCAGTCCCATCCTCCTTTGTAAAATACATTAGCTCCATTAAAAATCACAGGACAGAAGACCTTCAACATTGCACATTGAACGCCTTTCTCCATTGTTTGTCATAAAATATATATATATATATATATATATATATATATATTTATCTACAACATTAAATATGGCCATCTGTCAATCAGCCATTGTAAGAGAAGCTGAATGATGAGTGAAGAGAATAAAGGTCCAGGTGCTTTCCAGAGCCATGTTGTTGCTCAGAGCAGAATCACTGCTGTACAATGACTAGTCTCATATTACCATACAGTTGGGCTACACTACGCATGGCTGACCACACACACACACTTCACATGGCTGACCACACCATTTACCACAAACACCTGCAGACATCAGGTTAGAGGGACAGAAGGAACAGGTTCACACACAAAAGGGAGGCATGTGGCGTTAGTCTCGTTCCAAACAGACAATTGCAGCATGGATGGAGAAGACAGGCAATGAAGAAGAAAAAAAAGAGTAGGGGTGAGGAGAAGGAAACCACAGAGAGGGAGAGTTTCTAGAGTAGGAAAAAGGCAGCAGTAGTGCTACAGATTACAAAATGACCCTTGCACATTCAGTTCAAAGTATAAGGGTTATTTTTCCTCAGAGAGCAAACGGAAACCTTGTATTAAAGCTATTCATCAAATCCTTTGTGAGACAGAAAAAAACAACACTTGGCCCTGAATACAAAAGTGAAGCAGAGAACGGTAGAGGTTTAGACGCCAAGACGTCCTACTGACTGATAGAAGGTGATAACCTCCATTTGGCTGTCAATCTGTGGGCTCACTGGGAACAGCCATGTGTTCGAGGAGGAGACAGCTGCTTTTGGAATCAATTCCTCTGACAGGTTATTCATACATCAATGCCCTCATTTAGGGAGAGAATATGCACACTGCAGAGTCAGACACTCACAGCTTCAGCTTTTCCATGAATTCATTTCACAGGACCGTGAAATAAAACAGTATGGTTTAGACTAGCTTTTCTCTGGTGAGGAGGGAGAACATTAAACTAAACTAGCATGAAGGGCTACTGTATACCTTTTGATGTTTATATACTGAACAAAAATAAACGCTACATCTAAAGTGTTTGTTTCATGAGCTGAAATAAAAGATCCCAGAAATGTTCATTCTTATGGTTCTCTCAAATTGTGCAAAAATTAGTTTACATCCCTGTTAGTGAGCATTTCTCCTTTGCCAAGATAATCTATCCACCTGACAGGTATGGCATATCAAGAAGCTGATTAAACAACATGGTCATTACACAGGTGCACCTTGTGCTGGTGACAATAAAAGGCCACTCTAAAATGTGCAGTTTTGTCAACACAATGCCACAGGATGTCTCAAGGTGAGGGAGCGTACAGTTGGCATGCTGACTGCAGGAATGTCCACCAGAGCCATTGCCAGATAATTTAATGTTAATTTCTCTACCATAAGCTGCCTCCAACACCATTTTACAGAATTTGGCAGTATGTCCAACCGGTCTCACAATCACGTGTAACCACACCAGCCCAGGACCTCCACATCCGGCTTCAATGCCTGTGGGATCGTCTGAGACCATCCATCCGGACAGCTGACGAAACTGAGGAGTTTTTCTGACTGTAATAGGGTGTGGCATATGTGGAGAAAAACTCATTTGGATTGGCTGGGCCTAGCTCCCACGTGGGTGGGCTTATGGCCTCCCAGGCCCACTCCTGGCTGTACCCCTGCAGAGTCATGTGAAATCCATAGATAAGTCTAAAGAATTTATTTCAATTGACAGATTTCCTTATTAGATCTGGAACTCAATCATTGAAATTGTTGCATTTATTGTTTTTGTTCAGTATAATATTAACATTTATAAATGAAAGACAAGTAACCAGCTCCAATACATCATAAACGGAGTATAGTCAAACTAAAATATCCATTTCAGTGGCATGGACTGAAGAGAATCTCAGTTTCTCTGGAGTGAGTTGAACAGGGCAAGGTAGGTGGTTGGCCCATGCATGTGTGGGTGGCAGCATCACAGTCCTGTGGTTTTAGGACAGACAGAACAGGGCATAGCTCTGTAGCCGTCTCTCACAACCAAGCAGAGCGATTGACAGCCAGGGAGAGCCATGCAGCAGTGCTCCCAGAGCCATGCTCACACAGTCAATTAGCAGCGGGAAAAACGTGTCTCAGGGAGGCAGAGGGGAGGGGTAGCGGGAGGGTTACTCTTACCACAAAATCAGAGGAGCATTCTGCAGCTCAAATCATGCACAATCACTGCTCCATCATGGCGGTTGAGGAGCTGTGTTGACGCGAGTGTGAGGCGGCAGGCCCTGACTGAGCCGAGACGCTAAGCTGCTTTGTCCCATCTGTAAACGTCCAATCAGGGTCAGAGGGTTCACAGTATACAAACGCTGTGCTTAACCCCTAACCAACCTACCAGCCATGTTCCAGGAACTAAAAGAATAACAGAAGACGTAATTTGTTTTTTCTCAGCACTACAGTTACTCAAAATAGTCCAGCCATATGACCATCACATTTCAACTATATTTACTTTAATTCACAAGTTTTCCTCCTTTCAGACACTCAAACAAAGTAGGCCTGAAAATGACCAAAAATAAAAGGACCAATATTTCTGATGGAGAGAAGTTATTTACAACAGGAGAAAAGAGCGAGTCAGCCAGCAGCAGCAGCCGTGGCTTCAACAGATTCACGCCCCATAAAACTAGTGGTGGATGGATTTCAGAGCGCAGAGTCGCCTGCCAGATGCTGGGAGATTAAATGATTATGTTACGTTGCAGTCGCACTACACTGCTCTAGTTGTTCGCTGGAGGAAAACAACTATCAGGTCAGTGGATATCAGGGCCAAGAAAAATTAAGTGGAGAGGTTTTCATGTGGTTTACTGGAGCTATGAGCGCTGCACTCCTGCAGCAGGCCCAGTGTACCGACAGGACACACGGTGGGTGACTGATACAAGCAGCTAGCAATTAGCTGGCCTGGACCTTACAGGCCAGTTTGACTGGGAGGGAGAAACTTCAACTCTGTTACTAAAGCACTCTTTCATCTGTGACAATGAGCAGCCTAGTAGGAAGACAGGGCAAGGGGACAGTGTGGCTGAACTGTAGAGTGACGCTCAAAGAGATGGCAGCAAGAGAGAAGACTGAGTGTAATGCTAACTGTCAGGGAGATAAGATTAGCAGTTACTCTGCTGGTAATAGTGGCGACCGCAGCAGAACACACACAGTTGACTGACCACAGAGGGGCCCCAGACTGGCTCTGCACTGTGGTACTGCATATAGGCTCCCACACTCTCATGAACATAGATCCACCTCAGTGTTGGCTTGATCTAATAGCAAAACAAAGACAAATGTATATTTTTTAAAGGGCCATTCCATGCCAGCATAGCCTGGAAATATTTTTGGTATCTCAGAATGTTCTGGCAATTCTCACACTGTATGAACTTCATTGGGAGGAAGGATGTTTGATATGCTTTTTACATCTGTAACGCAAGCACTTTTTTTGAAAATCATGATGAAAGTGGCCATTCAGAGTGCAGGGCCATATGACTGTAGATTACAGTGGGCCAGCCTGCTATCAACACAAAGCCAGGTGTTTAGCGGAGCTGTTCAGGATGTTTGGGGCTCACAACACTACAGCCCCTCTCTGGCACAGAGCTGCAGAAAACGGGCAATTAAGAAGTGATTTTCACCTCACAGCTTGGCCCGCTGCCTCACAAAGAACCCTGCGGCAGCCTGGAGACTGGAGGAGAGAAGAGGCCCAGGGAAGGGGTTACAGGGGTAGGATGGGGAGGTGTTACTGTGAGGCGGCATACTCTGGGTCCATGCGCAGAACATTATGATGATGTATGAGAAACTATGAGATAGAGGGAGGAGGGAAGGATCTCCAGCAGATTAGAGATTGTACAGAGAGGAGCAGCTGGTTTGACTCATACCTCTTTCCCTCTCTCGCCTCCCGCTCTTCTCATTATTATCTCGCTCCTCTCCCGCTTGTTGGTAATTGAGCTCAAAAGGGATCCTGCTGGAGGTGAAATAAATGTACTTCGTCTCAGGCACACAGACAACCCTGGTTACCACGGTGTCACCCCTTACAGGATCCTCTGCCAATGTCACAGTAAACAGGGGAGCCAGTCACACACCTCCTGTGCCATCAGGCCAAGTCTGTCACCCAAAGCCCCACACCAAATCATGGCTGTTGCCTCAGTCAGTGGGTCTGGCAGATTGTCCAGTGATAAAGGTACTCAGCCAACCTTGAAGGAGGAGAGTCTAACGGTGGTTCCACTCCACTATGTCTGAGCACTAAGCCAGTAAGACCATTCAATACTAAGCCAGAGGAAACTAAATGGCTGCCTCTCCTCCACTCCCTCTCCATTCAGGTAGTCAAGTAAATGTGGCAACAATGACTGATAGGAGTAAATGCCACAGTTGATTTCAGTGGAACTCTCATTTACAATAGCAGGTAATGGTTTTATGGTTTCATTCAAAATACATATCGTATGCTATTAAAGGGATAGGCCTGATACAGCTCGTTCTGTCAGACAATACCTTAGTTATTGCTGTGTGAAATGCTTGGCGCACAAGAGGAGTGTAAATTGCCACACATTTCACACCACAGCAAGTCATGCCTCTCAGCCGGTTATACAACCATCACTCAGTACATTCTGTGCAGAGATACTTTAGTCCAACTTCAGCTCTCTACTATGCTCAGACACTCGAGTGTCAAGTCTGAAACAGACAGACGTTCCGTTCTGCCCCACTCCAACAGTTGCTATAGTAACGGAGTGGTTAGGCCCCCTCTGATGGCATGGAGTATAATTATAATTATTATTTTTTTATTATTATTTTTTTTACTTCTGGTCACTATGGTTACCCTGTCTTTAGGTAACTTCCAGATTCAGTTTACATTACATGGCAGAGTTGGTTTGGGTTGAACTTTAGGATTACCAATTGAATCATTATTAATCTCATACTCTGCTCTCAGTCAGAGTATGCTGTAGGCCTAGATGGACATCTATGGGCCCTAATGGCTGTAGTGTAAATCAACTGTAAATGACTTATGTAATGGGATTTAAGCCAGGCTTTGTACAGTATATGAATCTGTCATGAGCTACATTTACTCCAAGAAGTGATTAAGATCAGTTTCCAGACCCGGCTCTGTCATTAGCTACGACAGTACGCAATTTAATTAGTTCTATCCTCTTTAGTTTGCTCCGACTGTCACAGGTTGTGTTTTACTGCTGCCTTTGGGCCTGTTATTTGATCCAGGGCCAGGGGGCAGGGCCAGCCTTTCAGCCTGGGCTTTGGCTCCCTTCCATGGGTGTACCAAACACTACAGTACCCTGCTGTGAGGCCTAGTGGAAACTTAGCAGCTAGAAGTGCCATTAAAATGCTGCCATTGTGCGGAGAGGAGATCAAAGGCATTACTGTTGACAGACAATCAGATTTCTGAAAATTATTCTATTTTAAATATTAATCCCACTGTTTGGTCATAATGAACATCTGTCAAAGTGCTTTATGAAACCACATGATATTTTGAGTCATCTTCGTGTTTCCATGTTTCAGGCCGCCAAGGCAACAGCAGCGCTCTAATGCCATTTGTGAGGGACAGGCCGTGTGGCTAACCAAACTCCTGGCCTCATGCGTTTAGCTGACCCACAGGGACAAAGCACAGGGTGCCTGTTTATGGTGCGAGGGAGGCGAGGTATTCACAGTTTAGACTCCAGCTGCATGACATCTATCTGGGGAAGCTTCCAACGTTTCCTTTGGCAGTCTGAAGCAAGAACAACAAAATGGGGGAAGAATGCAGCGCGGATGGAGCAGAGAGAAGAAACCACCAAGGAGACGGATCTCCCACCAAACAGATGAACACATAAACACACTAAACTAATATAAGAGTGCTGAAAGCAGCGAGAGCCCACCGCCACAGTGCCAACCCCTCAGCAGTTTAGAGGAGATTCTCTGGCTAAGCGGGAGAGAACCGCCGTAGCTTCTGCTCTCGTGCTGATCCCGCTGGAAATGGCGTCGCTTAGCTCTTTGTACCTGGCTGAGTAATGGCACCGAGTGAATTACAATTTTTTTTTTTTTTTTTTTTTAAAGAGCCACTCATTATTCTAATACCAGACGGAGCGGGAGACTAACCCGTTTCTCACGGCGATGGAGCGCACAGAGCTGTAACTCTGAAACTCATCTCCATTGACCTAAAAATAAAATCAACGGTTTCTTGTCTCCCCACCTTTGAAAGACCCCCTCCCCTCCCCACACACGCTCTAGCCCGCTTTCACTTTGCACACAGCTCACACAAAGCCAATGCAGCCCACCTAACTACTCCAGCAGTATATAGTGAGCAGAGTTCCCAACGTAGCCACTTTCGGACAAGCTCATTACTGTAGAAAGCTGAGGGGAGCTGCCACCCAGAGTTTGGCCTGTCCTCTAAGGGGCTGATGCATGTTGAAAAGGCTGCATTAACATGCACTGAGAGGGAGGTCATCTTTCAGAAATGACCCAGGCTTGTTCAATGGCCTCAAATGGCTGCAATAAAATTGAAATAGTAAAAAGATATCTTCATCGTCCGAGTAAATGTGACATCTGAGAAACGCTGACATCAATGTAACAACCTGTGGATAAGTCAGTGTGCCAATCTATCACAGAGCAGTGGCCAAAAGATCCATGTGAGCTCTCTGGCAGGAAGCAAATATATTATACAGCCATATATATGAAATATCAGGATCATTATAAACATCACCATGATTGCATCACTCATGATTCATAGAGAATACAATTGGAGGAAACCCAGAACCCTAAACTACATTATGAGAGTTTTGTTATGAGTGCACTGCGACTCAAACTCAGATACTGTATGAGTAAATACCAGGCATAACACTAAGCACCAACACAACTGTGTAATCTGATTATCAACAGTCTAATGTAAACTATATTTAGACATTGAGTATAATGATTTATAAATCATGTTGAATAACGGTTTAAAAAAAATACCCTCCTCGTTTCCCAGTGAGCAGCTTGTAACCATACAGGCGTTAAGAGTCTAATGTGGATCAATATAATCAAAGGCTCCATTCTATTGCTTTATCCCTGGAGGCTTACTGCTGCCTGATGAAGACAAGTCCGAGTGGTAGAGGCGGATAATACCGGATTGACCGAGAGCGTACAAAACTGACCTGCTGTCTGTGGTTGGACACTCCGCAGGGTTGGTAGAAAGTGGATGTTTAAAGGTTTCAAAGATACAGTACTTTCAACCCAACTTCAGTTTCTCCCGAAGAACAAGAAGTGGGGACTCCGCTCAGGTGTCTTTCTAGGCCTGCTATGTTAGGTTAGTGGTCGCTGCAGCACCAACAGTTCCATTAGGCTTTGCAGTCAGTAGAGACTCACTAGATCTCTAAACATGACCGCACCCATTCAGCTGGTGAGGTTAAGGTCTCTTGTTCATAATGGCCTCCATTCTAGTGACAGTCCAGTTGCCCCTGTTCTTCCCTCCAGTCACACCCTTGGAGCCTCCCTACTACTGTCCAGCTTAATGTCCAGTGTCCTTCCTCCTCAGAGCTGAAGCATGTTAAGGCCAAACCAAAAACATTAAAATGTTGATTCAGCTTCTCAGGGATCTTGGACAGATGAGCTGTGGCTGCCACACACACATACACACTTTGTGTAGACAGCTTGTGTCCTCTCAGGGCTGTCCAGCTGTCCGGCCAAACCCACAGGAGTAGGACGACATAAATCATGGAGCAAAATGAAACGGTGCATTCAGTGAGAATGTGGTGTATGTGACACACACACACACACACACGGTTGAAGTGAGATTATTTATATATCCTGAACAGTGTTTCAATACAGCACAATGTCCGACACATTGTCTTCTCAGAATATTGGCACATATGATAGCGTATTTTTTAGACATGATTACAGTCCATAGGGAAACATCCTGCACCGCAGACAGTCATTACCCACATCAACACAGCAGAGCACATTCCTTACGCTGTGTTAATCTGCCTGGTACAGTAAGGCACTACCCTGGTACAGTAAGGCACTACCCTGGTACAGTAAGGCACTACCCTGGTACAGTAAGGCATGATCCTGGCTGGCAGTTTGCCCATAAACAGGTTGGTCTAACTAACAAAGGAGGAACTGTGGCGTGTGCAGAGATTGCCCTGAGATGATAACAGCTGATAAGAGAAAGGTCACATTACATAACAGGGTAAGAGGGTCAGGGTGTGTGACGTAAAGCTGCCATAAAAATCGGGACAGAGAGAGAGAAAGAAAACGGAGAATAGGAAGCGATGGGCTGGCTGCTGCTGATCACCGGCGGCCCAAATGAAGACGGGCAGTTTGGGGAGCTCCCATAACGATGCAGTAAAGTGAAACATTGTCTGTTGGTAGACAGCAAAACACTGAGAACAACTGAATAAGTACAACATAATCAAAATGCTGTGTCTACCAGCTCCCTGCCTTCCACGTACTGTGGAGTCAGTGGTTCCTCCGATATAAGAGAGATAGAACTAGAGCTAATACTGAGAATGCTTGACATGAAGGTGAGAGGGAGGGTAGTGGTATAGAGTAAGGATAACGTGTCTGAAACATTCCTGTTTTTACAACCTCCCTACCTCACAGCATCTCACTGACCCAGTTACAGTGCCAGAGCTCCTCAGAGAGGAACTGTGAACTCTGCAATGTTCCACACGTGATGAAAATAAGGATTAAAAAAATAAAATGACCATCTGCATTAAAACAGAAGGTTAAATTAAGCACATTCAGGCTCAGGTCCACAAACCCTTGTGGGTGAACACGAGGCCCACATTTAAATAGTAAAGCTGAAGGACTGGGGAGGGAGGGTGAGAGGGGACGGAACCTTTACAGGCCTCGTTCCCGGCCCCCGCTCTATTTTTGTTTCGTCTTTTTGTGCGCCACACACTGCAGTGGATTTTTCAACTTCGCCCTCATCAGTTGTGCGCCTGATGAAACACTGACAGCTTCTTTACATTTGTAAAGACCCCTGCAGCAGCTGTGCTTATCCCACCACACAGCCCAGCTCTATCCCAGCACAGAGGCCAGCCCAGCTCCTCACAGCCTGAATCAGAGGCAGCTCTATCCCACCCCACACCCTGAGAACAGCCTAGTCAGGACAAATTGGCCCTGCCTGCACATCTCCTCTCAATGCTATGTTCAGTTAAACAACACCACAAACATAGCTAACACTGCTACCCAACTGACTTAAACCCACCCCCAAAATTCACTGAATATACAAATATAGAATTTCATAATAGGAGAGAGCGTGTTTGTTCCTCTAAATAAATGTATGTCAAATTGCCATGCAAAGTGATGAGCCATCATAGAACGCAGAGTTATTTGAGAGGGGCTGTTTTAACTTTTGCGTCCTATCAAAGGAGCGGTAATTGCCTTGCCTTGTTTGCTTTTATTATGTTTTTTCCCTGACTGATGAATTTTAATAACATGAATGGAGCACATGGGGGAGAATAACAACTCTCAGTGTTCCAGTGGACATGCTTAAGCCAAGCATGGATAATTGTCTAACACTAATTAAGGGGAGTTTAAACCAGAGGGGCCAAGAGTTGCTAAGGGGAAGGGGGAGGCGTTTTGAGTGGGGGCCCAAGGAGAGGGGGAGGCACCTCCAGGTTGTTTTGTTGTTGGCATGGTTTGGTCAGGGCAGATTTCTACCCCAGCTGCTGCATCTCAGCAGATGTGAAAGCCATGTTCTGTGCGGTCCAATTCCACACACAGCCGCATGAGCATACATCTAGAATTACACAAGAAATTAAGAAAAACATATAAAAATAGACAATTTTAGACTTCAGCCGCTATTTTCTCCCATATATTTTTCACTGTCAAATCATCTCACCAGTCCCCCCGAAAAATGGAAATGTAATGCATTGATTACTATAATAGCATTGCCATAAGAGGTGAGCATTTGGGGGAGAAATAGTATCAAACTCATGGGGAAATGTACTGACGTAATCAAAAGTTTGAAAACTATATGCTTAACAAACACTTCATGAATTAAGCATTATTTCACCTCATAATATAAAAGTATAATGTTTCAACCACGTTGTTAGGGTGGAACGCTTGGGGAAGGCAACAATCGCCAGTCGTGTTGGACTTTGATTATTCTCAGTGCATCGTGGGCCACAAACAAAGTAGCCCAATCAGCAGCAGGTCCACACGTGGCCAAAATGTTTTGAGATTAGTTAAATGGAAATTTAAAAAAAGGTACATCTGAAATTAAGGTATTATTCTGTGTGGTTCATAATAACTTCACATTGTTTTCAAGCTTAGAAACTTCACACGAGAACACACGCTGTAATGTGAGGGTTAAACTCAGCCAAGCGATGTGCTTAGTGTCTCCGTTTGAGAGTAGGTCATTGTTTAGCTTACGCCTACCTTAATTGAAAATACTTTAAATAGTGTAGGTTACACAGAGGGTAAAAACCTTGAAATTACCAACATTGGTATCGCCCCTTTCTGCCAAATTCGCCGGTATTAGATAATCGCAGAAAGAAAATGGTCGCTTCTTGCTTCCCCTTCACATGAACCTCTGCAATGCGACTGAAACACTATCTCCTTAAAATTACACCATAAACAAGCTAGCGCTTAATCAACTAACCGCTAACATTTCGTTTCGCTGCATCCATGGTCTCTCGTCTGCTTAAAAACGATTAACTGCAGATATCCCGAGTAATTAAAAAACTATCCGAGAATCTAACATTCTTGCTCAGCAAGCTCAGGCTGCAATATCCCATTCACAGAGGTCACACAGACGTGCTACGCGAAATTAAAATGACCAGACCCTCTATTGCATATATATGTTAGTAAACAAAACACAGACAAGCAACTCCTCATGAGCGTTCCACTACGATTGTAAATTATTGTAAATTCTACGGAAATGTTAAATTGCCTGACCCCCTTTCTGCGCTCTCCGCCTACGGATAAAATTAAAGAGCTACAGTCCACTCGTCATGGTCGGACCGTGCTAGTCAGGTACTCTTAAGTCGCATCAACATAACTAAAGTGAATGTTGTTGTGATATCCAATAGCAAAACAAGGTGTTCATTTATAAATACCACCATTTATATAGGGCTACTCAGCGTGGGGTATAGAACCCGGAATCAGCCACGGGCGATATGGCTGTGTCTTCATGACTCTGAAAGGGGCTATGGGAGAAAACAAAGACATTCTGAAAACAATTAGCCAGCTCCTGTGGAAAATACGGACTTAATCAATAAACCGCACACAACAAGTCGTTTGTTATGTTGTACAGAGATGATTCCAGAATGCGCATTGCCCTTCCATGGAGAGTTAATAATCAAATAAATCGCCTTGTCTGATGTTGGCGAAATTAAGCAACACAGACACTATACATATAATCGACAATTTAAATAAAATAAGTCTAAATGATAACATTCTACAACCTAAAAGGAAATTCGGCCCAAATAGGCCACAGCTGTGTAATGGTAACCTTCACACTCCGTGATCGAAGTTTATGCATTTTCTTCAAAACAGGCGAAATGAACGTGCAAACTTGTAAACGTTAAATGATTTTACACCTTGGACAATAATAGGCAAGTAGTTACTCACGTATTTCTTTTGGATGATATTCCTCTTAGGTCTTTCCTTGCTCATTCTGCAATCCAAAATGTTTTGCTAAAGAGAGAATGGCCACATGAATTTCTTTCTTTGACTCTCGCTTCTCCCGGAGCACACCAAACAATTTAAATCCCCGGTCTGTGAGCGCTCTGGCTTTGTAGAATCCTCGCTCTGGGTTTCCCTTGACGAGCTGGATTTCGTCGATAGATTCCAAATTAAAGGTCCACGACGAACGGAGACAAACAAAAAACAAACTCACTTCGGAATAACATATTCAAAACAATTCACAACAAATAACTTCCATTCGTAGAAAACCCCTTGACGTTCTCTCTCCCGGCTATCCTGAACGACATGGATATTCTAAAAGGTATTAGTCTGTTATTTGAAAAGAGTCACATCTTGTTTGAGAAGAGGATTTTAATCGAACCAAATAAATAAAATAAAAAAGGTTCGATGTCCCGTTTTGGCTGGAACTATCAGGCGACGAGTGTAGACCACTCCAGCACCGCAGCTATTCTAAACGAGGCGAGTTTCTTTCTTCCCCTGGTTCAGCCTATCACATCCGTTACCATGGACAGCGGCAACTTTAAAAGGCCGTTTTTCAGGCACCGGGTAAAAATGATTTTACAAAACGCGAGATGAATAATATATCCCGGAAAAAGTAGCCTATCTTGTTTGAATGAATGGGATCCCCACGTGTAGGCTAGTTGGTTCTTCGCTAATTACATGTTACTTCGTTTCCTATTTCTCTTCAGTGGCTCGAGGGATCTGTGAAAAGCTGACCTGGAGCCCATTCATATTTAGTGTGCAAATGAGCAACATTGTTTCAAGGCCTCAATCTATGCAATGCCAATGCTACAAAGTAATTGACAATGTTTTTTATTTGATTTAACCTTTATTTAACTAGGAAAGTCAGTTAAGAACAGATTCTTATTTACAATGAAGGCCTACTGCGGCCAAACCGGGATGACGCTGGGACAGTTGTGCGACCTATGGGACTCCCAATCAGGTTGTGATACAGCCTGGAATCAAACCAGGGTCTGTAGTGACGCCTCTAGCACTGATATACAGTGCCCTAGACCGCTGCCTGCATTCACCTTCAGAATGGCATTGTAGCATTGAGATAAGAAAAGCTGTCAAATAAACCTTCATCACAGCAACCATATTATTTTTGGGAAGATAATAAAATTTGTATGTGAAAACTATAGGATTTCCTATTTTCCAAAATGACTTCCTAAAGTCACTCCGCACTGCGCACATGTAGCTTGCAATAGCACATAACCTACAGGGGTGCGTTCAGTTTGGTTTTCACTAGCTTCAATAGCCACAAAGTCAGATTCACATCTACAAAGTCCAAATTGTCAAACAAAATGTAGCTTTTTGGTAATGGTTTAAGGTTAGGGTTAGGCATAAGGTTAGCAGTGTGGTTAAGTTTAGGTTTAAAATCACATTTTAAGAAGATAAATTGCAGAAATGGGCAGGGTTTATGACTGAAGCTATGGAAGCTATTGATGACGTTCAGCAGTGGGGTGAAGTAATTAAGTAAAAATACTTTAAAGTACTACTTAAGTAGTTTTGGGGGGGTATCTGTACTTTACTTTACTTCACTACATTCCTAAACTTTTACTTCACTACATTCCTAAATAAAATAAAGTACTTTTTACTCCATACTAAAACCCTGAAACCTAAAAGTAGTCAGTACATTTTTAATGCTTAGCAGGACAGTAAAATTATCCAATTCACACACTTATCAAGAGAACGTCCCTGGTCATCTCTACTGCCTCTGATCTGGCAGACTCACTAAACACACATGCTTCTTTTCATAAATTATGTCTGAGTGTTGGAGTGTGCCCCTGGCTATCCGTAAAATCAAGAAAATAGTGCCGTCTGGTTTGCTAAATATAAGGAATTAGAAATTAAGTGACTCACTTTTACTTGAGTCATTTTCTATTAAGGTATCTTTACTTTTACTCAAGTATGACAATGTAGTACTTTTTCCACCACTGCCGTTCAGTTCGGTTCAATGTTTTCTACATTGCGTGGCGGTTTGTACGTTCATGAACAACATGCTACTGAACAACACATTTCCCTAAAACAGTGTGCACCATTCTTTAACAGCCTTTAAGGTACGTTTGCTCCAGTTTAGTGGGTGTAGTGAGGTGTGGCCTGATCAATATGGGTGTGACCATTAGAAATCTCAAAACTGGTGCAGCACACACCGTGCGCAACCGCCCTCTGGGCCACTATAGTCCTCTTCTTCAACCTGTTGTTCAGCACCATTTTCATTTAAATAAACATTAAAGACGGTTCTGTTGTAGCCTACTAAACTAACTCCAGATGAGACCTGGGCTACAGTAGGAGGTTACAGTAATTGTCACCACATTACTTAGAAATGTGACACATTCACATAGCACCATTCATATGACTCAAAATGAGCTTTTCATGTTAAAGTTGACTAGAAGATTAAGTAGATTAATCATAGCCTACTGATCATAAATCATATCCTTCACTTTAAGACACTGTAGGCATCTACCACCCCCACAACTAAGGGAAAATAGCATCTCTTTCCTGAAAAACTGTTATTTAGCAGTGAACAGGGAACCAATTAGCCAAAGGTTTTTGACTTGAAGTTCAGTAAACCTTCAAGTCGAAATTGTCATATTCCAATATGTTTTCATATCGGTGAACAAGAAGAGAAAACCCACCTCAATCCAGGAAAATAAGGTGTCACTGTACTCCTAATTATCCTATTCAGCAAATTAGAAGATGAAAAAAACTGCTAGTTATTAATTAAACTGCCTTTTTCGTCCTCATGCTAGGTAGCTTCTGGTAAAGCAGCCCATTTAGTTCCACAACACTTCTGGTAGCTACTCACCCCAATGCTAAGCGTTGCATTTTCATGGAATCCAATCAGCTGCATTAACTAGCCTATCAGGCTGACGGAAAAGCATGTTTTATTAAAAAACAGCAGTATTTACAATCTTCTTGATTTGCCTATTGGGATAATTAGGAGTACAGCAACACCTTCCATCCCTGGAAAGAGGTCGTTTTTCAAACCGGCAGCCACTTGTACCTCTCTGATTCAGAGGGGTTGGTTTAAATGCAGAAGACACATTTCATTTGAATTCATTCAGTTGTGCAACTGACTATGTATCCCCTTTCCCTTTTTCGTTCACATTTGGCATATGACTGTTTTCGACTGGAAGGAAATTTACTGAACTTCAAGTCAAAAACAACTCTGCTGCCTTTTGTTACTCAGAACATCCCTACTGGCCCCTACACTGTCAGTTCTTAGCATTGCTTTGAAGTCGTCAGAACTGTGTGTGCATGTGTGCGTCTTGAGAGACTGATGAGCAGGATCTTGGTTGGTTGTGATGACTGTTTTCTGACTGGTTCCTCTTGCCCATCAGTGACCTATCAGGAGGAATGACAAACCTACATGATGATGCAGTGTGAGAAGGGAAGACTGTGTGGATCAGAGGAGGCTGGTGAGGGGAGGACGGCTCATAATAATGAATGGAATGGTATCAAACATGGAAACCAGGTGTTTGATGTGTTTGAGACTATTCCATTTATTCGTTCCAGCCATTACTATGAGCCCGGCCTCCCCATTTAAATTGCCACCAGCCACCACTGGTGTGGACCTGTGTGATGTGGGTAAGTACTGTTACTGTTGCTCACAGCAGCAAAGTCAAGTCTCTGAGATCATGTAAAAACGTAACGTCTCTTCTGCTGTTGGATTGGCTCTTTAATTTTCTTAAAGCAAAGAAAACATCAGTTTATTTACACTAGGGATGGATCAGGTGCACTTCCTGATGATAGTGAACCGAGGTGCTGAAATTAGCCCTACGGGGAACAGATGAACACCAGCGCATGAACATGTTGATTTCATTATAGTCCTGCATCAAGGATGGGATATCACTCCCTAGCATGTTTGATGTAGATTCAGCACCACGCTCACACTGATCAAAGCAATGAACTTGTCCATGAATGAATAAAGACTATGGATCAATATCTGGTAGATCAATAAGCCACAGTGAAACTTGCAGATGATATGATATTAACATGATATTATGGGTCTGATTAAATCAGACCAGCCTCCAGACCCAGTTAACCACAGGGTTCACATATACTGTTAGGCAGTAACACTTTATACAGTTGAAGTCGGAAGTTTACATACACCTTAGACAAATACATTTCAACTCAGTTTTTCACAATTCCTGACATTTAATCCTAGTAAAATATCCCTGTCTTAGATCAGTTAGGATCACCACTTTATTTTAAGAATGTGAAATGTCAGAATAATATAATTATTTATTTCAGCTTTTATTTCTTTCATCACATTCCCAGTGGGTCAGAAGTTTACATACACTCAATTAGTATTTGGTAGCATTGCCTTTAAATTGTTTAACTTGGGTCAAACGTTTCGGGTAGCCTTCCACAAGCTTCTCACAGTAAGTTGGGTGAATTTTGGCCCATTCCTCCTGACAGAGCTGGTGTAACGGAGTCAGGTTTGTAGGCATCCTTGCTCGCACACGCTTTTTCAGTTCTGCCCACACATTTTCTATAGGATTGAGGTCAGGGCTTTGTGATGGCCACTCCAATACCTTGACTTTGTTGCCCTTAAGCCATTTTGCTTTGGAAGTATGCTTGGGGTCATTGTCCATTTGGAAGACCCATTTGCGACCAAGATTTAACTTCCTGACTGATGTCTTGAGATGTTGCTTCAATATATCCACATAATTTCCCCCCACAACATGATGCTGCCACCCCCGTGCTTCTCGGTTGGGATGGTGTTCTTCGGCTTGCAAGCCTCCCCCTTTTTCCACCAAACATAACGATGGTCATTATGGCCAAACAGTTCTATTTTTGTTTAATCAGACCAGAGGACATTTCTCCAAAAAAGTACGATCTTTGTCCCCATGTGCAGTTGCAAACCGTAGTCTGGCTTTTATAATGGCGGATTTGGAGCAGTGGCTTTTTCCTTGCTGAGCGGCCTTTCAGGTTATATCGATATAGGACTCGTTTTACTGTGGATATAGATACTTTTGTACCTGTTTTCTCCAGCATCTTCACAAGGTCCTTTGCTGTTGTTCTGGGATTGATTTGCACTTTTTGCACCAAAGTACGTTCATCTCTAGGTGACAGAACCAGTCTCCTTCCTGAGCGGTATGACTGCTGTGTGGTCCCAGGGTGTTTTATACTTGCGTACTATTGTTTGTACAGATGAACGTGGTACCTTCAAGCATTTGGAAATTTCTCCCAAGGATGAACCAGACTTGTGGAGGTCTACAATTCTTTTCTGAGGTCTTGGCTGGTTTTCTTTTGATTTTCCCATGATGTCAAGAAAAGAGGCACTGAGTTTGAAGGTCGGCCTTGAAATACATCCACAGGTACACCTCCAATTGACTCATGATGTCAATTAGCCTATCAGAAGCTTCTAAAGCCATGACATAATTTTCTGGAATTTTCCAAGCGGATTAAAGGCACAGTCAATTTAGTGTATGTAAACTTCTGACCCACTGGAATTGTGATACAGTGAATTATAAGTGAAATAATCTGTCTGTAAACAATTGTTGGAAAAATTACTTGTGTCATGCACAAAGTAGATGTCCTAACCGACTTGCCAAAACTATAGTTTGTTAACAAGAAATTTGTTTTAATGACTCCAACCTCCAACCTAAGTGTATGTAATCTTCAGACTTCAACTGTATAATGCTTTTAATTTATAAGCCATTATCAGATAATTTGTAAGGTGTCTTAATGATTGCCTGAATATTTGTACATTTTTATTACTAATTTATGAAATATCCGTAAAAGATATTAATAAACTGTTACACTGAAACTTTACACTATATAATAACGTTTGTTAATGTATAGGGATAAATCATTTTTTAAATAATCAATTTACTCATCAGTGATGTGGCATCCTGATGAATAGTTCAGTTAATGTTTGGGACATGAGTCCTTACTGTTTTTCCATGTCCTCCTGCTCCAAGGGACTCTGTAGGGCTCTGTCCTGTTGAGTGACATTTAAGCCTAAATGAATCAATGAACCAGACTGTGCTGTGTGCTGTGCAGGGACTTGGTTAGCCCCCAAACAGCAAGCAGGCTAGTGTTTCCACTACAATTGCTTATGCTCTATTCCTCCTTGACTAAAGAGGGCCTGGAAAATAGTAGAGGACCATGACCAGAGGGTTTCTTGGCTGCCTGGCCCCTATTCACTATTCCTGCTGGCCTCTATTGCAAATGCATGTTCTCCACTAATAGCTGTAGGTACATTTGACTTGATCTAGGGGCTCATGCAGGCCATGACGCTGAGCAGACAGACATGTTTAAACTTCCTTTAACAGGCTGCTTGGTGTTAGGTCTCCTCTGAGGTGGGGTGGAGGTGGATTGAGGAGTCTGACCGTGTCCTGATGGGCCGTGGGGGTTCCGGTAGGGGGGGCAGTCAGAGCAAGGCAGGAATTGATTGGAGCTCTCACTCTCCATGGTTTTAATTGGCGAGTGAGGCTGAACAGAGCAGACGGTGCTACTCAGACTGATGTCCCGTAACAGAGTAGAGGGAAGGAATGGGAGGTGCAGTGGCGGGAAAAGACAGTTAATTTGGCATGGCTAATAGTGCATTGAAAAAAAGAGAAACAAAATGAATGTTGAAAGATCTTTTTATATACAGTACCAGTCAAATGTTTGGGCACACCTACTCATTCAAGGGTTTTTCTTTATATTTACTATTTTCTACATTGTAGAATAGTAGTGAAGACATCAAAACTATGAAATAACACATATGGAATCATGTAGTAACCCAAAAAGTGTTAAACAAATATATTTTATATTTGAGATTCTTCAAAGTAGACACGCTTTGCCTTGATGACAGCTTTGCACACTCTTTGCATTCTCTCAACCATTTAACAGGTGTGCCTTGTTAAAAGTTAATTTGTGAAATGTCTTTCCTTTGTAAAGCGTTTGAGCCAATCAGTTGTGTTGTGACAAGGTAGGGGTGGTATACAGAAGATAGCCCTATTTGGTAAAAGACCAAGTCCATATTATGGCAAGAACAGCTCAAATAAGTAAAGAGAAACGACAGTCCATCCTTACTTTAAGACATGAAGGTCAGTCAATAAAAAAGTTTCTTCAAGTGCAGTCGCAAAATCCATCAAGTGCTATGATGAAACTGCCTCTCATGAGGACCGCCACAGGAAAGGAAGACCCAGAGTTACCTCTGCTGCAGAGGATAAGTTTATTAGAGTTACCAGCCTCAGAAATTCCAGCCCAAATAAATGTTTCACAGGGTTCAAGTAACAGACACATCAACATAAAATGTTCAAAGGAGACTGCATGAATCAGGCCTTCATGGTTGAATTTCTGCAAAGAAACCACTCCTAAGGACACCAATAATAATAAGAGACTTGCTTGAGCCAAGAAACACGAGCACCGGTGGAAATCTGTCCTTTGGTCTGATGAGTACAAATTTGAGTCCAACCGCTGTATCTTTGTGAGACGCAGATTAGGTGAACGGATGATCTCCGCATGTGTGGTTCCCACCGTGAAGCATGGAGGAGGAGGTGTGATGGTGTGGGGGTGCTTTGCCGGTGACACTGTCAGTGATTTATTAAGAATTCAAGGCACACTTAACCAGCATGGCTACCACAGCATTCTTCAGGGCTATTTGACCAAGAAGGAGAGTGATGGAGTGCTGCATCAGTTGACCTGGCCTCCACAATCACCCGACCTCAACACAATTGAGATGGTTTGGGATGAGTTGTACTGCAAAGTGTTTAACCCTTTTTGGTTACTGGCAGCTTCATTAAATAGTACCCGCAAAACACCAGTCTCAACGTCAACAGTGAAGAGGCGACTCCGGGATGCTGGCCTTCTAGGCAGACTTCTTCTGTCCAGTGTCTGTGTTCTTTTGCCCACCTTAATCTTTTATTTTTATTGGCCAGTCTGAGATATGGGTTTTTCTTTGCAACTCTGCCTAGAAGGCCAGCATCCCAGAGTCGCCTCTTCACTGTTGAAGTTGAGACTGGTGTTTTGCGGGTACTATTTAATGAAGCTGCCAGTTGAGGACTTGTGAGGCGTCTTTCTCAAACTAGACACTCTAATGTACTTGTCCTCTTGCTCAGTTGTGCACCGGGGCCTCCCACTCCTCTTTCTATTCTGGTTACAGCCAGTTTGAGATGTTCTGTGAAGGGAGTAGTACACAGCGTTGTGCGAGATCTTCAGTTTCTTGGCAATTTGTTGCATGGAATAGCCTTCATTTCTCAGAACAAGAATAGACTGACGAGTTTCAGAAGAAAGTTCTTTATTTCTGGCCATTTTGAGCCTGGGATCGAACCCACAAATGCTGATGCTCCAGATACTCAACTAGTCTAAAGAAGGCTAGTTTTATTGCTTCTTTAATCAGAACAACAGTTTTCAGCTGTGTTAACATAATTGCAAAAGGGTTTTCTAATGATCAATTAGCCTTTTAAAATGATAAACTTGGATTAGCTAACACAACGTGCCGTTGGAACACAGGAGTGATTATTGGTGATAATGGGCCTCTGTATGCCTATGTAGATAATCCATTCAAAATCAGCCGTTTACAGCTACAATAGTCATTTACAACATTAACAATGTCTACACTGTATTTCTGATCAATTTTATGTTATTTTAATGGACAAAAAAATGTACACTGCAACAACAGGCAGAAGAACAGCCCTGTGCTGCTCAGTGGGGGGAGGAGGTTGTAAAATAGAGGCTTGTACCATTTGGCATTTTCAAGCTGCTGTAAAATTCAAGTATTATGAGCATGTGAGGACGTTGAATATCACACAAAAGAGTGAGAAATTATGTTTTAAATGGTGTGGCGTGCCGAGGGTCGCGCTAGTATTAAATTACCCTGTTGAAATGGAAATCCTGTACCTACTCTCATTAAAGTGAGGTTAACCTCCCCTGACCCGCTCCTCTCTGCTGGGACCAGTCAGGATCCCAAACAACATTTATTTTATGGGCCAAGCCCCCCGCAGAGAGACTGAGAGTCCCAGTCTACCACGCAGGATAATTGGACACCTTGAGTTCCTAAATCCCTCCAGGAATTAAATGCATGCTAGATAATTGCATCAGGTGGACTCAAATGTAAACATCAATGAGAAAGAGAGAAAATCCATGTTCAACGTAAACAACAACAACAATAACCACCTGAGAACCCACAGCCTCACCTGTTCTCATTTAAGATCCCTGTCTTCATTCTGTATCTATGGGACTCTGTCGGATATGGAGCTGGTTGTGTCCAGCTGAACCTGTTGCATGGAGACGCCCCCAATGTGATCCAGCCTGATGTGGAGACTTTGTATCTTCTGTCTGTCACTGTCTCTCTGTGATCGCTCCATTCAACTGTACATTCTGGTTCTCATTGTCTTCCTGCCTCTCAGCAGTTGGAGTCCATTCACATCTCTTCCTCACATTCTGAGGTTTGATTAAAGTGGATTAGTCTCTAGCCATGATTCAGTGATGACCAGGGGAGGCCTGCCACCCTCAGTATAGCCACGTAAAGAGTGGCTACAAAAGGTGTTTGGCTGACTGACTGGCTGACTCAGCTGGGTCAAGCTCCACTGCAGATGGGAGGTGGGTCTGAAAGGCCTCCTGAGGGACCTGAATCTCCTGGGTCTCCGTGTGGCCCTGAGGGCCCTTTCATGCCCAGGACACCTGCACCATTCACAAAGACCATCCTTCCTCTGCTTTGTGATTACAGGGAGAGAGAGAGGGAAGAGAGAGAGCAAGCAAGGAGAGAGAGCAAGCAAGGAGAGAGAGCCAGCGAGGAGAAACAGTGAGCGAGGAGAGAGAGAGAGGGAGGTAGGCCACTGCCACTGACCTCAGCCACGTGGAAACAAAGTAACACAAACAGACCATGGCGAGGAACAGCTGGGGAGAAAAGCACAGAACGACATGACAGACTGGGTGGTCTGGGAGAGGGGGGAGCAGAGAGGGAAAGATGGAATAGCCTACCCGATCTCGATCGTGTCAAATAATTTTGCCATTGCTCCTAAATGATACAACTAGTGAACTAAGTAATTGCACACCATTTTACATCAGTGTTGCTCAAATAAGTTCAGATTGTTCCAGGATTCTGAGCATCAATGAGCCTCTACTGAATAACATTTGAGCAGAATAGGGCCTTTTCACAGACATTGGGGAATATTCCGTGTGTTTTATACGGAGCTGGTCCTAGCTGCTTGGTTTGCATGATAACAAGAAAAGGTGATTGTAACAGAATTTTCCCTGGTTCCCCCTGGGCTCTGGTCATTAAAGGGAAATCTAAAACATTTTCAACTTCATATTCATCATCTCCAGCACCACCCCAACATCAACATATGTGAAAATTGTGTTTCTATGTTTTGTAGTAAAAAAGATAGCGGAAGATAAGTGCTTCCAATGACATCATCAACCAATTAGTAGACAATGCCTACTAATAATAAGTTATTAGTAAAATGTTCACATATGTTGATGTTGGGGTGGTGCTGGAGAAATGTCCCTTTAAGCTACACCTGTCCCTCTCCTGATGGGATGAGAGGTTGTTCAGCCCTGGAGGGTTGTGAACGACAGGAGGGTTGGAGGAGGGTTGTGTTCCAGAGGCAACCGCTTGTTGGTCTATCCTGGTTCCACAGCGGCCTGATTTGAAACTGAGAGGCTGTAATTGTACTTGAACTAACTGAAGAACTACATGCTGGTTGGGGAGCGATGAGACGGAGAGAAAAGAGAGCAGAGAGAGAGATAAAAGAGAGGAAGTTGTTTTTATGTGTTGATCTCGAGTCAATCTCCAATGTTCTCTAGCTCTTCTTTATGCACTCCTGTTGTGATGTTGGTGATGATAGTTCAGGTGCAGAATAATATGTTCCCCCTATGTTACTCTGATTGCTGGCCTGTGTTCAATAAAATAGACTTTTTAGTGATCCTCATTCAATCGATCTAATCTTTTACTTTTATCAAACGCTTCGTTTCAGACCATTAACCTCCACCTGTTATGAAATACTTTACATGTACCCCGAGTAATAATAAGGATATTGTCAGTGTGGTGGGATGGTAACCAATAGTAATACATGTGTAATATAGTCACCTCCGTAATAAAGGCTCCCTAGCACTTCCCTGGTCATATCATTGTCTTCATGAGAATACAGCTGGGATAACCGTCATTATGGCCATAAATGAAACCATGAACCACTCAACTGAACATTGAAGAGTAGTTGCGTAGTCCTCTGTGTAGCTATCATATTTTACTAGGATCATTTGCCTGTCAAATGTGACCCCAACACAAAATGTTACTCAGTAGCCTCAGTATAGCAGTACTACTGGTAGGCTCCCAGCTCTCCCTGTGTAGTTTGAATCAATTCTAATCCCAAACCTGTTATCCCAGATCATACCACCCTTATTAGGACTTAGCTCAAATGACTGAAGAAGAATAAGAAGAAAAGCACTAAATACAAATTCATGCCTTTTTTCATGTTATTATATTTGATGAATAACCATAAACACTTAAACGATCTCTTTCACACAATAAATGAAGAGATTGGGATTTTACGTTACGGTTATTTTGCAGACGCTCTTATCCAGAGCGACTTACAGGAGCAATTAGGGTTAAGTGCCTTGCTCAGGGGCACATAGACAGATTATTTTCACGTAGTCAGCGCAGGGATTCGAACCAACAGCCTTTTGGTTACTAGCCCAACGGTCTTAACAGCTAGGCTACCTGAGTGGTTAATAACAACACTTTTTAAAAAGGCGTATTTTCTCTCCAAAATAACGCATAAACATCCTTAATTAGAAAGTGTGCTTGTGATGATATTAATTATCATTACTCTATGCAGCCTGTCTGTTCAGCAACCCCTCTGACTTTGTTACCAGGTTCTTCAAAGGGTTCTCCTTTGGGGACAGCTGAAGAACCCTTTTAGGTTCTAGATAGCATCTTTTTTTCTAAGTGTACATTCCACAGAGGTGCTGCACTCTATACTAGTGCGGGTGAGGAGAGGTGGAGAGAGGAGGAGAGAATGAGAGGGACTGATCTGGACACAGAGTTGCAGTTTAGGCCACAGAGGTAAGGCAAGGAAACCAAGACACGGGCCTTTTCTCAATTAGATTCGCTCAACTTCTGCATCTTCTCTGCTCTGTCCTCTCTAGCCGACTTTGAAAAAAAGGACAAAGGTAATCGAGGAGAGGTGGCAAGAAGAGAACATTCTAAAATGCGCTTGTTTATAGGGTGGAATCCCAAAACAAATGTAGGTAGTTGTGCAAGACATTTTATAGATAAAAGGATGAGTAGCATATGGTTTTTAAATGTTTGCATGGGGATGTGGCAGATGGAGAGTGTACGGAGGAGAGTGTACGGTGGAGAGTGTACGGAGGAGAGTGTACGGTGGAGAGTGTACGGAGGAGAGTGTACGGAGGAGAGTGTACGGAGGAGAGTGTACGGAGGAGAGTGTACGGTGGAGAGTGTACGGAGGAGAGTGTACGGAGGAGAGTGTACGGTGGAGAGTGTACGGAGGAGAGTGTACGGAGGAGAGTGTACGGAGGAGAGCGTACGGAGGAGAGCATCTGAGGAGAAGCATCTGGTGGAGAGCGACAGGTGGAGAGCATCTGGAGGAGAGCGTCTGAGGAGAGCACTGGAGGAGAGCATCTGATGGAAAGCATCTGATGGAGAAGCATCTGAGGAGAGAAGCACGGAGGAGAGCGTCTGATGGAGAGCGTCTGGAGGAGAAGCGTCTGGAGGAGAGCGTACGGTGGAGAGCGTACGGTGGAGAACGTACGGAGGAGAGCGTACGGTGGAGAGCGTACGGAGGAGAGTGTACGGTAGAGAGTGTACGGTGGAGAAAGGACGGAGGACTTTGCACTGACACTTTTTTTCCTCTCACTCTTTCTGCCTTATCTCTCTCTCTCTCAATTTAATTCATTTCAAGGGGCTTTATTGCCACGGGAAACACAATGTTAACATTGCCAAAGCAAGTGAAGTAGATAATATACAAAAGTGAAATAAACAATAAAAATGAACAGTAAACATTACACTCACAGAAGTTCCAAAAGAATAAAGAAATTACAAATGTCATATTATGTATATATACGGTCTCTCTCTCTCTCTCTCCCTCTCTCTCTCTCTCTCTCTCTCTCACTCTCTCTCTCTCTCTCTCTCTCTCTCTCTCTCTCTCTCTCTCTCTCTCTCTCTCCCTCTCTCCCCCCACCTATGAAAAATGGAGGCCTCATGAATTGTTTACAGGTTTGCAGTGTGCGTTGTCCGGGGTGTTGGTTTCAGCAGGGGAGGCGGGGCAGAGGGGATGTGAGGAGAGAGGTGGTGAGGACAAGGCAGCTGCGTCGAGGGATTGCTCGCAGGGAGAAGTGTCACGACGATGCTGAGCCCGGCATAAAGGGAGGTAAGAGGACACGCTTATCACAGAGCTCCTCTTAACAGCAGCAGACCAGGCAGGGTACAGCCCAGCTAACAGGCTAGCAGGCTCACCTTCTAGTGTTTTCTAATGAGGAGTTTGTAGAGAAACACAGTATCATTTATATCCTGTATATATATTCCTACTGAGTCATGAAATTGCGCTCAGTATCACAGCACCTACATCAGCCTGTTAGTCAGATAGAAGGGAAGAAGGTTAGGACGCAGGAAGGAAGGGAGGGTTAGGTAAATGAAGCCAGACATCTGTCTCCTGCTGATCAATATTCCTGTCAGGGAACAGGACTCTCCTCTTCTCTTCATAAAGCAGGCTGCTCACTCAGCCAGCAGTCACGGACACTTCATTGAAGCATCATCACTAATTTTACCAGCCTGATAAGCACCTACTCAGCACGGCGTGTCTGACATCCTCATGCTACATTTTAATAGATGGAGAGAAAGGGAGAATAGAAAGAAACATTATGCAATCTCGTCTACTAAAATATAAATTACTTTTCTACCAGTACAGTTCGATTCCGCTAATAGCCGTTCAATCCATTAACGTATGTGCCGGTCTTATAGGATGATGTCAGCAAGAATAGACCGCCCATAATTCACACAGTATATATCAGTGGGAGTGTTTCTCTCTGGATGACAGTTACCTCTGTGTGTGTGTGTGTGTGTGTGTGTGTGTGTGTGTGTGTGTGTGTGTGTGTGTGTGTGTGTGTGTGTGTGTGTGTGTGTGTGTGTGTGTGTGTGTGTGTGTGTGTGTGTGTGTGTGTGTGTGTGTGTGTGTGTGTGTGTGTGGTGTCTGCTTGTAACCTCACTGCTCCTGTCAATCATCTTCAGCACCACTCTCAGCCTCGGTGTAGGATGTGTGCGGGAGATGCTGTGTAGAGACCAGGCTAATGCTTCTAATGACTACAGAATACCTATTACCTCAGTATGTGGGCGGGACTGTACTGTATGCCTGGAAGCAGTTTGTTGTGCTTTATTCTGACTAATAAGAATGCTTTCTATTGTTCCAGGGAAATCGTTGAATCTTTCCCATTCCAAGAGCAACATGTTCACTGTTGAGGTATTTAAGTTGTTACAACATCATTGGTCATTTACAACCATACCTCCTTGGTAATACCTTTTAGGATGACAAGCCTTAACGTCTTAACCAAGTCATCTGTGAATATATTTGGTATATTTGTGGTAGAAAGTTCTCCTAAGGGACCAAGTTGATCATGGTGGAAGTATTTAACAGATTTGTTCCTACAGTGGTTGATTTGAGAACCCAGCATCAGTTGTCTATGAGCTGGAAAAACCATCACTCAGAGGTCTCAGAGGTCATTGGTAAAAACATGATGTTATGGGAGATGTCTTTAACACATTCAGTACTGAACTGGCTCTGGCTTTTAGCAGCTGCTCTGAATCAGCTCTGAATCAGCTCTGGTTAAGTGGGTCTGTAGGTGGGAAGACCAGGATACAACCTCCCCTGTGGTACACCCTCTCTCCCAGTGGATGACTTCATGAGGGGGAGTGTGTGAGAAGGAGAGAGAGACTGACTCCGCACTAAAATGAGTTAGCTTAGCAGAGACACAGGGGAGTGCTTTGGGTGGGAGAATGTGATACAGAGAATTTTCCATGACATACATCTCCACCCGACAGGACAGGCTGTGAGGGTTGAGGCCGTAGTGATCGGGTGACAGGGCAGATGGTGAGGCAACGGCTCTTCCTGCTTCTGGGGTTTCCGGTGCTGAGTACTATCTGTCCACCAGGCTCTCCCCTGACCTCCACCCAGTAGAGCTGCAGCCCAGAGATTAGCTCCAACACACTGGGGTGACTCCCCACTGACACTGGCTCCCACCCTCTCCGCTGCGAAAACCAACCAGCACCCCCAGCAGCCTGGCTCTTCCATGAAGTCCATCACATGACTCAGCACCAACTGTTACTGCACGTGGTCTGTCTCCCAGTACAACCCTCCTGTTGTCACAAACAGATACGGTAGTATCTGCCGTTTTGTTTCCCCTTGCCATGAGTAATCCTTTGTTTCACCTTCATCGGACTCTACAGTAATCTGTACTTTCTCCCGATACAAACTCTATATGAACGAACATGGGATCCCAACACCAAGGCAATGCACCCGACTACCACGGCAACGCACAAGGTTGTAGCATCGCCACGATAACAGCCTTCTTGGTCTTCCTAACCAGAGCCAGGCTCTCTCTCTCTCTTTCTCTGGAGCACATTAGACTGCAGGGCCATCCTGGAACCATTACTGATAACATTGATTAAGTCTCCTTGTTTGAAGTGAAGCACTTTCTCTGCGTTTCACATGTCTGCTCGGAGCATTCCTCTCTTTCCCCCAGCCAAGTCTGTCATACTTAAAGTAATGTGGTGGAGGAACTTGTGAGGGAATCATGAGCTCTTTGAAGCTGCAGGCACTCTATTCAAACCAGCCACTCATCAAATGTATGTCATCAACCCCAATTATACAACATTTCCTCTCTCAAAAGTGGCGTTTTCCATTGTTGTACGACGTCGTGCTTTGACATGATAGCACAACATATTTTCCTCTCAGCCATATTTCTGACACAGACTGACGGTCTAAAACACCTTTCTTTTCCAGATGAATTGAACCAATGGCGTATGCAGCTCAGAGGTTGTCTGTGAGTCCAGTTCACCACTTTAGTCCTGTTTTATTTTTTTTATTTCACCTTTATTTAACCAGGTAGGCAAGTTGAGAACAAGTTCTCATTTACAACTGCGACCTGGCCAAGATAAAGCAAAGCAGTTCGACACGTACAACAACACAGAGTTACACATTGGAGTAAACAAACACAAAAAAAATCTATATGCAATGTGTGCAAATGGGATAGGATAAGGAACGTACGGCAATAAATAGGCCATGGTGGCGAAGTAATTACAGTATAACAATTTAACACTGGAATGGTAAATGTGCAGTAGATGAATGTGCAAAGTAAAAATACTGGGGTGCAAAGGAACAAGATAAATAAATGAATACGGTTGGGGATGAGGTAGTTGGTTGGGCTATGTACAGGTGCAGTGATCTGTGAGCTGCTCTGACAGCTGGTGCTTAAAACTAGTGAGGGAGATAAGTGTCTGCAGTTTCAATTATTTTTGTAGTTCGTTCCAGTCATTGGTAGCAGAGAACTGGAAGGAAAGGCGGCCAAAAGAGGAATTGGCTTTGGAGGTGACCAGTGAGATATACTTGCTGGAGCGTGTGCCAGACACCTAGGTATTTGTAGTTGTCCACGTATTCTAGGTCAGAGCCGTCCAGGGTAGTGATGCTAGTCGGGCGGGCGTGTGCAGGCAGCGAACGGTTGAAAAGCATGCATTTGGTTTTACTAGCGTTTAAGAGCAGTTGGAGGCCACGGCAGGAGTGTTGTATGGCATTGAAGCTCATTTGGAGGTTAGTTAACACAGTGTCCAAAGAAGGGCCAGAAGTATACAGAATGGTGTCGTCTGCATAGAGGTGGATCAGAGAATAACCGGCAGCAAGAGCGACATCATTGATGTATACAGAGAAGAGAGTCGGCCCAAGAATTGAACCCTGTGGCACCCCCATAGAGACTGCCAGAGGCCCGGACAACAGGCCCTCCGATTTAACACACTGAACTCTGTCTGCAAAGTAGTTGGTGAACCAGGCGAGGCAGTCATTAGAGAAACCAAGGCTGTTGAGTCTGCCGATGAGGATGTGGTGATTGACAGAGTCTAAAGCCTTGGCCAGGTCAATGAATACGGCTGCACAGTAATGTCTCTTATCGATGGCGGTTATCATATAAAGGGGAGCAGACCACGCCACCTCAAAGCTACTCATCTAACCAACCTAGCAAAATCACTCATCGTCATGAGAAGTTATGAGCCAAAAGAAGGATATTGAAACAAAGCAACAATTAACAATGAGTGAGGCTTGTGGTCATTGTCCTATTGTAAAGCTGTCATTTCCTAAGAGAGACGGAGGACAGGTTATTTTAAGGGATCTAAATATGCATTCACCAGTTTAGTATATGCTTGATTGTCAGAGATACGGAACTGTACGGTTCTATTTAAATTCAAATGATGCCATTTGTAGCTTAAGGACAAATTGAAAGGAAGAGCCAGGTGCTTCATCCCCTTCAGCACCTTTCTATAGTCTTTGTCTCTCTACTGTAGTCTATAGTCTGTCTCTCTACTGTAGTCTATAGTCTCTGTCTCTCTACTGTAGTCTATAGTCTTTGTCTCTCTACTGTAGTCTATAGTCTGTCTCTCTACTGTAGTCTATAGTCTGTCTCTCTACTGTAGTCTATAGTCTGTCTCTCTACTGTAGTCTATAGTCTTTGTCTCTCTACTGTAGTCTATAGTCTGTCTCTCTACTGTAGTCTATAGTCTGTCTCTCTACTGTAGTCTATAGTCTCTGTCTCTCTACTGTAGTCTATAGTCTGTCTCTCTACTGTAGTCTATAGTCTCTCTACTGTAATCTGTAGTCTTTGTCTCTACTGTAATCTATAGTATGTCTCTATACTGTAGTCTATAGTCTGTCTCTCTACTGTAGTCTATAGTCTCTCTACTGTAGTCTATAGTCTTTGTCTCTCTTCTATAGTCTGTCTATCTACTGTAGTCTATAGTCTTTGTCTCTCTACTGTAATCTGTAGTCTTTGTCTCTCTACTGTAGTCTATAGTCTTTCTCTCTACTGTAGTCTATAGTCTTTCTCTCTACTGTAGTCTATGCAGTCTATAGTCTTTCTCTCTACTGTAGTCTATGTAATCTATAGTCTTTGTCTCTCTACTGTAGTCTATAGTCTTTGTCTCTCTACTGTGGTCGATAGTCTTTGTCTCTCTACTGTAGTCTATAGTCTTTGTCTCTCTACTGTGGTCGATAGTCTTTGTCTCTCTACTGTAGTCTATAGTCTTTGTCTCTCTGCTGTAATCTATAGTCTTTGTCTCTCTACTGTAGTCTTTAGTCTTTAAGAGGAGTTTATCTCGTTGCCGACATTGAATGCTACAGAGGGACTCAGCAGACCCCAGATAATTACAGTGCACTGCCACCACAGAGGACTGTGGTCTGACTGAGAACCACAAGTGTCTGGAGCTCACTGAGCTATCCTACAGAGCAGTGCTTAATTTGTACATCGTGAGGTCCCAGAACACAAAGTGAGCGCGAGATGGTGGTTGGGGGAGGGGGGGTGTTTGTGTCGGGGTTTGTGTGTGGGGGGGCTCTGAAGTACCAGAACATTGAGAAGAAAAGTGTCCAACACAACATAGCAGCCAAGTAGCCTACTATCTATGGTGGTTAAACGGACAGCACTCTCCAAGGAATGCCCACATACTTGAGTATAGCTGCAGGGCTCACACAAGTCTGAATATCTTATAGCCTCAAGGTACAGCAACATTTTAGACAACACTGCACACACATACTCATCTGTTGGCCTTACAAGACCAGAATTTCATATCATTTTTAAGACATCAATGTAGCAGTAGAACAAATATCACAATATCTGAATACACTTCAAATAAAATACATCAATGTAGGCAACAGCGGAACACACATGACAATATATAGGCCTCTTGCCTATGTGATAATGTGAAGCACATATTCAGATTACAAACTTGTGAAGGAAGAAAAAAATCCTACGTTTAGTTTCAAAACCTCCAACAATGATGTCCATTAAACTACTGAGAGTCCATTTCTTGCTCAAGGTCATGAGCGGGCCTGTGGCTGTGACGTTTAGCCTCCTTCTAAGGCTGTTCTGAAGAGTCTGGCTGTAGTGTCTATGCTCCGAGCACTTCGTCAGTGGATACACTGCCCCCCCCCCAACTCCCCGTCTCCATCTCCCGCTGAGTCTGACTCTCTAGTAGACCTACTAGCTAGTGGAGGTGGTGATGCTGAACTGGCGGGAGTAGCAGCGCTGCTAGCTAAGGCATCGCCATCAGGAACAGTTTGCCCCTCACTCCACCTCCTCCGGAACTGACAGTTCTCTGGCTCCTTCTGGGATCGATTCAACATCTTTCTCTGGATTTTTGTACTTGAAAAATGTCAAACTCGATTGCCTTTTCTTATACATTTTTTATTTGTCTTTCCCACAATTCAAATTCAGTAGGGAGACGACTAGGCTAAGTAACGTGATTACTTAGGGACCTTTTCACTTGCTGACCACCACTACCAAGACCTGTGTCAAGATCAGTTACTTACCCCACTGGCCCTCCCCATAGCCTCTATGTACAAATAAGAGAGCAGGTCTGGAATCAGTGTGGCAAGATAGGATGATTACATAGAAGGATCACCGCGCTTTTACATGATGGTCTTTCTGGGGGGCGGGAGAAATATAACGAGGAGGGAACTTGATTTAATGCTGATCGCTTTTATTAGAATGTCTACAGTGCGAACAGTGAAATTATGAATAAATCATGTCGCGAGAGGTATCGGATCTGAGCAAATAGGTGCCGGAACAAACAAAGTCAAATCTGAGAGGTGAACACGATCCGGCTCAAATTAAGCACTGCTACAAAGTCAATGTCAAAGACCGTGGCTGGATTAGTGAGGCAAAAGCCTTGGATACGTGTTTCATCTCCGTTTTGTTGTCTGTATTCAGACAGTAAAAGGGTGATACACTGAATCTAACCCTGGTATTGTTTTATACCTTCACAAATATCCGTGCATAACAAGCATGCACTATGTAAATCCTGGACTATATAGTCCTCCCAGGCACTGGAGCTGCTGGTGATTTCTAAGTGATAGCTCTGCCACACCACTCAGCACAGCCCAGAGTAAATCCAGCTTGCTGCTATTTAAAAACCGAGTAAAAGGCTGCCACTTAACCCCTTCCCAGCTACTCCTACCCCCCCGCTGCCAGGCTCCAGACTCACGGCATTTATATGTAAATCATAGTCTGTCACGTTTACCACCAGCTCTCTGCAATGCCTACCTTAACTTACCAGCTACCTCTGCCACCCTTCCACTCAGCATACTGTTCTCATGCTCTTCCCTCTCGCTCTCGCTCTTGCTGTCTATCATTCTCAATCTCTCTCACCCTTGCTCCCTTGCTGCCTTTCTCTCTCTGTGTCTATATCTCTCACCGTTGCACTCTTTCTCCCCCTCTCCCCTTGTGCTTTCCCTCTCTCTCACACACATTATGTGGACAGATTCAAGGTCACAGTTTTTTTGTCTTCCCTTTAGTTATTGTGGCATATAATATCCCAACAGCCTCAAACAGATTTCAAATGTCACCCATTTTACATCCCACATACTCTGAGAACTTTTCAACTCAGACTGCAATGTTCTTTGCAGTGTCTTGAATTTCAGTTAAGTCATCCCTTCAGTGTTTTGGACTGTCAATCTACGCCTCTGGAAATGCTCTACCTTAGACAATTTGTCTTTGTAATGCAGAACTGTCAACACCTCCCATCTCTGTAAAAGAGACGGAAAGAGACTTTCCCAAGCTCTGCCTCTTGCTCCAGGGTCTGAGACAGGCGTACAGCTGGCTGGCTGTGGGTTTGGAACAGGGTGCAGGTTTTGAGAACGGGCAAGTGTGCGTTGCTGTAGAGACTAGGTGTGTCCACATGTCAACCATTCACATCCCCTCAAGGGGAACTGTAGTGGAGCATCCAGGTATCAGTTTACAGCATTGCTCTCTCTTTGGCTGGGCTGTCTGTAGAGGCACGACTCTCTCTCAGGTTGGGGAGTGAACTGTGAGCCGGGAGGAACACAGAAGATCTATGATCCATGAAATGAAAGGTAAGGGTTTGAGACCGACACAGTAAGAGGTTTGAGACCGACACAGTGGGCGGAGTGAAGGACGTAGACAGGAAGGTAGAGGTTGATTGATGGTTGGGAATGGGAAACGTGCAGGTAGATGAGCAGGGGGTGGGTGGGAGGGAGGGAGGGAGGGGAGCAGGGGGAGGCAGATCAGGTTACAGCAGGGGGAGGGAGCAGGGAGGGTTATGTATGGGTGAAGACAGAGGGACGATGACTATATGGATGCATGCCAACTGTGTTCACGGTAGTTAAGGCTTCATCTTTTAGGGCTTATTCCCAGCTTGAGGAATGGGATCTTAACTCGCAACTTTTCAATAAATCATACATCGATGTCCAATGGAGATTTGCGTGAAACTTTTGAGTCGCCTACACATTTCTCAAGCGATGATTGGACCCACTGTTACCACTTAATCTTCAAGCACTAAAGGCTTTGTTTGGTTGATTTACCAAGTGTTGGCTCGTAGGTGTTGATTAAAAGGCCATCTGTGACTATTAAGACTTTACCTGTCCACTTTCAGTCAATGAGTAAAATGAGTGCAGCAGAAGAGTTTAAAGGAAGCTCAGTGTCAACATGACATTTTCCAGGACCACAGCTTCCTGCTTTCCCATTCGGTTAGGGTGAGGTGTATCTGCAGGGTCACCGAGCGGGGTCTAACAGGGGAAGGCAGCCTGGCTGAGGGTTCTTCAAAAGAGTGTACAAAACATTATGAACACCTGCTCTTTCCGTGACATAAATTGACCAGGTGAATCTAGGTGAAAGTTATGATCCCTTATTGATGTCACTTAAATCCACTTCGATCAATGTAGATGAAGGGAAGGAGACATGTTAAAGAAGGATTTTAAGCCTTGAGACAATTGAGACATGGATTGTGTTTGTGTGCCATTCAGAAGGTGAATTGGCAAATCAAAAGATTGAAGTGCCTTTGAACGGGGTATGGTAGTAGGTGCCAGGCGCACCGGTTTGTGTCAAGAACTGCAATGCTGCTGGGTTTTTCACGCTCAACAGTTTCCTGTGTGTATCAAGAATGGTCCACCACCAAAAAGACATCCAGCCAATTTGACACAACTGTGGGAAGCATTGGGAGTCAACATGGGCCGGCATCCCTGTGGAACGCTTTTGAAGCCATACATAGATGAATTGAGGCAGTAATGAGGGCAAAATGGGGGGTGCAACTCAATATTAGGAAGGTGTTCTTAATATTTTGTCCACTACAGGGACTAGAGTGACATTTTGGACGAGGCCAATGTATCCGAGCCAATGGAGAGCACCTTGTTTTATTAACATCTGGTCTCTCTTTTTTCCCCCTCGCATGTCGTCATGCAGCTACATTTACACCACCGTCACTGCATGCTGATGACAGCATTGTGGAGACACACACGACCCAGGGACACAGACCACACCTTAAACGCCATGAAGCAACAAGTATCACAAGGACACAGTTGACAGCATGATGGACCCTTAGTTAAGCATCAACCTAATAACATTCTGTTCTCACTGTGTGGATTTATGACTGATAGGCCAAGTCCTTAGCGGGACGGGTGTTGTCTGAAAAACAAGCAAATGTCTGTAGTAAATCTACCTTGTCATATACTGTATGCTACTAACGACCAACAGGGTGCTAACTGGGAAACCCAAAACTAAAAGAAGGAAAATGTTCCCAGGAATGGATCATTTTTACAAGCATAAATGTGCATTTAGCAAAACTAAATTATGCGATGTTATAGTATTTTTATTTGCTTTTCTAATACAGTAAAATGCGACATTGGGAGCTTCAACAGATGCTACATATAAACACATGCAGATTCACAGATTCCTGCTTTCTTGACATTAAACAGAAGAGAAGCGTTTTCCCCTGAGCTCCTAATCGACAGTTTTCCCCTCCTCTTTCTTCTTTCGCTCTTCAAGTTGTCATGGAGATGTAACCTTTACCAAACTATGAGTGATCCCTGGGAGTCAGATCATTACCAGAACAGCACGCTCCTCTAAAAGGATTCATTTGTTATTCAAATCGAAAATGAATTTGTGCCGAGGTGCTTTGCGTTGGCTGTGGCTAATGCAGCCGAGTTGATTTAATTTAAGGATTTGATTAGTCTGCATGAAATAAAGAGTTGTCGTTCTCAGCAGCTATCTGTCCCATGTTTAGCAATGTCCATATTATTCAAAATTTCTATATTCATCCCTCTATCTTACCACGGTGGAGGACAATGCTGGAACATGATGATGAAGTGTCTACTCAACTTTCAGAGACAAACGGACACAGATGTTTTTCTTTTAATTGATATACTGTATATAGAAAGTATGTTTAGCTTCCATTACTTTCACAAGGCCTGATGTTCAACAAGTCTGCAGCACCTGATCCCCGAACAGAGTAGACTGGTAGACTGTCTGCCAGACAGGCCAGTGCCTGACGATTAAACTGAAGAGACAACAACTAATACTAATAAGTGAGTGGTTTGCTGGAGGTTTCCTGACGTTTGTTGGATGCATCAGGTGCTTGTCATCCCTTTGAGGCTTTCAGTAGGGGTATCACACGAATGAGAGTACTAGAAATATGAGAGTACTGGAAGTATGAGACTACCGGAAGAGCGGGATCTGATGAGCCTCCTCCATTTAATCTCATTTACAGTCATAACTCACAATCTTCAGACTACTGTGTATCGGAGTGAATTACTCCATCTTTTTTTAATATCAATGTTTTTCTATGAGAGATAAAGTCTGTCTCAGAGTCCCACAGCTTGTTATCCGATCACTGTCTTTATTTGAATATTCCATCTCCTTCTCTGTCTCTCTTGCTCTCTCTCTCATTATCTTTCTCTCTCTGTATCTCCCTTTGTATCTCCTTCTCTTTATATTACTTCAGCAATCTTATTTCTCCCTGTGTTCTCCCTCTGTTCCTTTCTTCTATTGTTCCTCCTCTCTCTCTCTCTCTCTCTCTCTCTCTCTCTCTCTCTCTCTCTCTCTCTCTCTCTCTCTCTCTCTCTCTCTCTCTCTAAAACCATGATAATAAGGCATGCTGTATGTTTAAACCATGCTGGAGAGCAGCAGAGGAGGTGGGGAGAGGAGAGGCAGCATGTGAGGGGGAGTTTAGAGTGTGCCTTAGCCCCCCTTCCCCTCCTCTCCCCCTCTCACTCCTCTTGTGTTTACAGCCTGCCATTGAGGAAGGAGGGAAGGAGGGTGTACGGGCTGGAAACCCAAAAAGTTGGCCCAGTGACAAGTGACCCCTTCCCCCCTCTCTGTAGAGAGCAGCAAGAAAAGCACCACGGAAAGAATAAAAGAAAGAAAGAGAGGGACAGAGAAAGAAAGAGAGGGACAGAGAAAGAAAGAGAGGGACGAGAAAGAAAGAGAGGGACCGAGAAAGAAAGAGAGGGACAGAGAAAGAAAGAGAGGGACAGAGAAAGAAAGAGAGGGACAGAGAAAGAAAGAGAGGGACCGAGAAAGAAAGAGAGGGACAGAGAAAGAAAGAGAGGGACAGAGAAAGAAAGAGAGGGACCGAGAAAGAAAGAGAGGGACAGAGAAAGAAAGAGAGGGACAGAGAAAGAAAGAGAGGGACAGAGAAAGAAAGAGAGGGACAGAGAAAGAGCAGGATAAAGGAATGCCCAGCTGTAAGCTCCACAATGCAGACGAGAGTTTGGCAGGAGCTCAAAGCATCTCCAAACCACTGCCTCCATTTTCCTTCTGAATGAAAAGCTGCAAAGCTGGGGGGTAGTGTGAGGGAGGATGGGGGAGGGAGGGAGAGCATGGGGGTAAAGTGAGAGGAGGGGGAGGCACAGGGGATTCTATATTAATGTGTTTCTTCAGCAGCTTAATCCTAATGATTACACTCAAATAAATAGAATGTGTTTTATCTGCTCTGGTTGAAGCAGGAAGGTGCCAGCAAGGTCGTGAGGAGAGAACAGAAACAGGGATACCTACTGGTAAATACTTACAGCTAACACCAAAGTTATAGACCTCTATTTATGTAAACATTTATTTTTTCTATTATTAGGCTTAAAACAGAAATTAATTATAGGGCTGCACAGAGGAGCTTTTGTGGATTTGTGAGCGGTGCTTCTTGGCCGGTTTGAGACTGTGGGTATCTGTTAAGCTATAGATTGTGCATTCAAGACCTCTGTCGTTCTCACACACACAAGGTAGAAATATCCCATACACTAATGGTTCTAATTCATCCATCTGAATGGAGGTTGAAGTTGATGTTATTAATAGCAGTCCTCTCTCTCTCTCTCTCTCTCTCTCTCTCTCTCTCTCTCTCTCTCTCTCTCTCTCTCTCTCCCCCCCATCTCCCTGCTCAAGACATCCATCTCAGCAGAAGACCGTAATCATTTAACTGGTGATTTAAAGAGTTTAAAAAACCCTGTTGACAGCGTTCTAATTTCGGCTGGTGTTGTGGTGGGGGAAGGGCACACATAAAGTTCAGAGTCATGTGAACTACTGGAGGTCTCAGTACGAAATGAACTCCTGGAGGTCTCTGAACGAAATGAACTCCTGGAGGTCTCTGAACGGTTAAGGTTAGGTCTCTGTAGGGGATGTGTCTCTGATCCAGACTGCCTTGGAGCCAGGGGAGGAGCCAATGGGTCAGGGAGTACGTAAAGGCTGTATGAGGGGAGACAATGATCTGTACAGTTACACTAGCCCTGCTTCTCCTCCTCACCATAGTGAGCCCCCAGAGAGCCACAGAGAGCCCCACTCCTCCTCACCAACACACAGTGAAAGGGGATACACACCCAACCCACCCAACCCACAGAACCTACCGGCCCCAACATTCCTTTATTGTACATGACAAGCCACTTCCAACTCTGCAGTCTGGCGCATGGCTCCTCCAGTTCGAACTTTAAGCCGGCATCAAATCCCTGCCTCATCAAATCACAGAGTCACAACTCCAGCGTCTGTCTCTGCAATTAGGATAGTTCGTCCAGTGAGACTGCCAGATCTCCTGATCCTATTTTTAAATGTTTTATTTTACCTTTATTTATACCGTTTTTTCTCATTGAGATAAAATCTATTTTTCAAGAGAGACCTGGTCCAACAGCAGCAGAAGGAACAACGTTTCAGATAAAACAACTTCCATACACTGACACAGCATTGAACAAAACTATAGACACACATGCAGTACAACATATCCATATTATGTAAAGAAACACATTGGTCATTCCAGAACAGGTGGTGGAGGCTATTACTAATCCCTGTTGTTATGTCTGTAGGCCAGCGGCATTAGGGGAAACGATCTGGACTTAACAGTGTGGAGCAGAGGAGGTACATACTGTACAGTGTTAACCGTGTAGAGGAGGTACATACAGTGTTAATGGTATAGACCAGGCACACATAGAACCAACAGGGGCTTAAGAATCTCATCCCATCCATCAACACTGTCCTATTTAGTCTGGGCCTGTCTTCCACAGCAGACTGTTCTGGCCCAGGCTAGGTTTTTCGCCACCTGGGTAGTGTTGTGAAAGCTTGTTGGTGTGTTTACTCGTGCATGTACGGTGTATGAGCATATGTACACCACATCTCTCTCTCTCTCTCTCTCTCTCTCTCTCTCTCTCTCTCTCTCTCTCTCTCTCTCTCTCTCTCTCTCTCTCTCTTAGATCATTCAGGGACAATAGATCACTCAGGGACAATAGATCAATCAGGGACAATAGATCACTCAGGGACAATAGATCAATCAGGGACAATAGATCACTCAGGGACAATAGATCACTCAGGGACAATAGATCAATCAGGGACAATAGATCACTCAGGGACAATAGATCAATCAGGGACAATAGATCACTCAGGGACAATAGTTCACTCAGGGACAATAGTTCACTCAGGGACAATAGATCACTCAGGGACAATAGATTACTCAGGGACAATAGATTACTCGAGGACAATAGATTACTCGAGGACAATAGATTACTTAGAGACAATAGATCACTCAGGGACAATAGATAACTCAGGGACAATAGATCACTCAGGGACAACTCTCAAGACTCTTCTCTTATAGGGGGTCTGACTTTTAACAAATTTCACAAATGTCAGTACCCCCTGAAACAAAGCCCCTGCAACCTTAGACGAGGGCAGTGTAACCTTTGTGCATCAGACACAGGTAGTTTTAATTACCCCCCACACCCCGTCTCGCCTCAGGCAGCCCCCTTCCACTCCATCTCCATCTCCCCCCTAACCCAGGCAACACCCTCCACCCCATTCTCTCTCTCCCCCCCAACCCTCCCAGCCTCCAGCATCACATGGGGATTATTATGGTCTGTATTTAGCAGGCAGCAGCAGCAGGAAACAGACTGATAGGATATTCCACAACAATAGCCCAGTAATCACGTCTACTCTGCCTTAATCTGCTCCCATGTCTCAGTTTGTTCCTCTCATCATAAAGTCAAGAGTTGTTTTTCAGCCCTTGTGGGCAATTTGTTCTGCTAGCAGCCAGACACTGCAACACAATCACCAATCAGCTTGTCTCCTCTAATAAGCACTTATCCTGCGTCAGTAAGAAGACTGGGCTTTGTTTATGTGATTGTGTTTCAGGGGGAGTCCGCTGGGGAAGATACACTGTTACATGTGGAGGTGGAGGTGGGGAGGTTCTCAGGAGCATCTTGTCCTTTGTAATGAAGAGAATAACTTTGCACCAGAATGTAGTTTCTATAGAAACACCAAGAGAATGGAAAGTATATTCAATACACAATGAATAACCCTGGACTTCTGTAACAAAGATAGGTTTATTCAGAGTACATTAGAATACACTGGGGGGAAACCTCAAGCAGTTGAAGTTGACTTGTTGTCTCTTGTCCAAACGCCCATCAGAACCATATGGAAGCACACAACCTGTCATGAGGGGGAAGTAACCACGGTAACACGTACCACCTGTTTCCTTTCCGCTTGGTTGAAACACTCTTTAAGCCCAAAGAAGCATGCTGTTGATCTTCAAAGAATACAGAGGCAGGACTCACACGCACAGAGAGAAATTGGCAGTGCCATGCAGGCAGAAAGGGAGACAGACAGGCAGACGGGTAGAGAGGGAGGCAAGCACAGGCAGGTACAGGCAGGCAGACAGAGATACAGACAGACAAACAGGCTGGATCTATTGTAGAGAGAAACTGTGAGCAATGACTTTATAATGAGGCCCGTCAGTGTAACTAGCAACATTCTATGTATCCTGCAGCCAGAACCTTTTCTCCAGTCAGGCAGAACATGCAGTCTGTAGAAATAGTCATCTCTAGCAGGTCAGTTGGTCATTTGTCTAGCCACTATATGTAGATGATACCAGACGGCCATGATTCTTTGCATGGAGCTGGACAGTGAAGGAGATGGTAATGTAATGAGATCCACATGTCAGAGGACAGCCAGCCACAGAGCATGCCACCATTCCCCTTAGACAGGCCACACTGTGGGGAAACAGCCTTAAGTAAACAGGAGAGAGAGAGAGAGAGAGAGAGAGAGAGAGAGAGAGAGAGAGTATGCAAGGAGCTACAGATGCAGGATCTTAATGTAACCAGTTCCTCACAGTAGGAAAATAATCCTGCAGTAACAGGAAATATGAATTATTGTGTGGATTATAATTAATGAACAATTTTGTAGGTGTTGATACGTTTCACATTAGGGCAAATCAAGTCTGACATTTTAAAGTGGAAATGACAAACCTTAGAAGACTTTTAAACCTTGAATACACAACAAGTTCCTATTTCCTGCAACAACAGGGTGATCAAATTAAGATCCTACAATATGACTATCCCTAGCAAAAGTTGCACTCTGCAGTAGATGTGTACTACATAACAAAGGGCAGGACATTTAGTCACAAGCTTCTTCCTTGACCAGCCATGCATCTTGGGAAACGAACCTGACTAGTAAGGCAGCAGCTCACTAGAACAAAGTGTTTTTTAATCAACACCTCTTTGAAAGGCGTTTAGGTTCCCCCAGGGGAGCCGGTTCCTCCCTATCAGAACCATCCCGAACAGCATCACACCTGTTCTGTTGGCTCCTGTCTCCTCAGGTGGGAGAGACTAAACTTACACCACCAGTCTCCCAAGCGTTACCATTTTTTGTTAGAAATCATTTGGAATGATAAATGACAAATGTGTGGTAAAATAATCATCTCACACTATTTCTGTCTTCAAAATTGTATTTAGCATCTTACCAGGTTCACTGTCCTCACAGAAGAGCCAAAGTTAGAGATTCTCGGATATATGCAACAAAACAAATCAACATTGTTGTCAGTTATATTATGTATTCAGTTATTCCCATTTCTCTCTGTTTTGGTTGAGTGTCTGCATTTCAATATCAGCTCAGGCTGTCACTGTGATTTCAGGTGAGGTGTGGAGCTGAACACCACCCAATAACAGAGACTGGCAGGCATGCTATATCCTTTGTCCCATCTGTGAATATACTAATGTAATAGATATGAACAAGTTATATTATATATGAAGTGATAAAAGCCTGGTACTTGAATTATGTTTAAGAATCTACATGTTGTGACAGTCTTTTGTAGCTGTTGGTTTGATGGTGGGTAGAAATCATTTGAAAGCATTTATGGATTTATATTCAATATCCTTTATTAGTTACCTTCTAACACAAAAGACTGGTGTAAGTCTACAAACAAAGCCCTCTCTCTCTCTCTCTCTCTCTCTCTCTCTCTCTCTCTCTCTCTCTCTCTCTCTCTATCTTCCCTCTCTCTGTTGAAATCCCTCCTATTGTTCAGTCTTTTACTCCTCCTATTCTAATTAAACATACGCAATCACCCTCAGCATCAAATTGTGACATTTCCACCCATTCATTTGCCAGAATTATTCCATTTCAGGTTTATCTGACTGTAACATCAGTGGGAGGGCTCAGCCACTCTGGTCCTCCTGTCAATCATAAAAAATCAGTGTCATTGCTTCTTTTAGATACTAATTGTTCTTTCTGTAGTAAATCACATTTGTCTTTCATGTCTATGTATAAATTGTATTGATCGTTTTCTTGTTTGATCTCTGAGGGTATTGAATCTGCCTTGTTGTTTTCACAGATAGCCTGGATAATGTTGAATGGTGATATTGATCAACGTACCCACTTTTCATAGGTGAGATGCCGTGTGTACTAGTTAATGGCCAGTGTAACCCCGGCATTAAGGTGTCTGTTGTCACCCTTCCAAAATCTTTCCCTGGTCGCCTTCTGACATATGGAGATAAATTCAGTCTGGAGAGTATTGTCCTGCTGACACACCCCCATTCAGTTCCATTGGTGTGTGTTGCAGACCGAACGGCAGGGAATGCAAATGAAACAGGCCTTCTGATTCCAACTGATAGGCAGCAGGGGAGATATTAACATCAGAAAACCTCTTATGGTTGCACAACATGTTTACAACCTCGGTTTTATTTCTATCAGTTAGCCTGTTGCACTCCGATCACAATCACTACACAACAATCTTCTTCCTGTTGAAAATATGAACATTTAGCGACTGTAACTTTATTTGTTGAGGTTGTTGGGGAGAAAGAGGGATTGCTGACCTTTGATCTTAGCGGAGGGGGCTTTAGAGAGGGGGCTGATGGGGAAGGGGGTGGCTGACCAGAGGCCTGGAGCAGGAAGCGTAATCTGATATCTGAGCCCCTCATTTGGGTCTGAAATAATGCTCTCCCCATTTCTATGGGTCTCCCATCCATGACGCCTCAAGGAACAAAACTCAACTATGCATCTCCAAATCTACTAGCTATAGCCATGATGACTGGATCATTCAGGTCTCTATAATCCTCAGGCTTGGTTTCTGAAGACAGGGTGAATAAGAGGGCGAATAGGATTTGTCCAGCGAGCGTGTATATGTTCAACAGGCTGGTGGCTGTTATGTGTGGCTCTAGAGTGTTTCTTTACCTCCCAGTCGACCGGTTGGTGTTTCTGTTACCATGCAGACAAGACCAGTGTAAGCTAATAGCTATACTCCTGGGTGGACGTACAGCAGGACTCCACAGATGAAGGTTTGGTGAGACATGGCAGTTTCAGAAATATAACCATTAGACTGTTTCCTTTGGATTAATAGGGGAGATTTTGTAAGTGAGTATAATGAGTGGTGTCTCCTTTTAACATTTTCCAGCTTAGTCTTGTTAATCGTCATACAAAGGGGAATGCATCTGCCTAGAGGAAATACAATGTGTTGTTATTTTATAAATTTTTTTGATTGGTATTTATCCCTTGTTCATCCAAGGGAGTCCCATTTGAGATAGAAATGAACATGTTTTACCAGGAAGCCCTGTCCAAGCAGTCTCTCATGTTCAAGGCACAGCACGCCAATCTATAGTTCTGAACAATACACCATGACGACAGGCTCAGCATCGTGACGTTAGTTACTACGTCCCTGTTTAGTGTGCTAAAGGTGTGCAGTTGTTCCTCCACCCCTGTAACGCTCTAGTTTTATACACACTATTATCTCCTTACATTGTTCTCGTTGACAAGGCTTTCATTCCCATCCCATGCGGTTTGCTTTTAAGGCGTGATGTCTCCCTGCGTTAAATGGTTGCGGGTGAGAGGCTCTCCGCCAAGAGGATAAATGCATATGGTAATATAGGTTGAATGTAAAGGATGAACAGGTTAAAGCGCCTAGTTGTCCTGTAGCGTCCTGACTTCACCTCAGAGTTCTTTTTTTTATACTCTGTAGACGTCGCAGACCCAGTCAGCCCCACGAATCAATCACCCTGTTACTTGACTATGTAATGTGTAAGCACTTCACTATTGACTGAATGCTGAAGCTGAGCTTTCCTGACTCCAGTGACAGGGCAAGATGCAGTGTGTGAGACCAACATGCCCTGAGCCTGGCTGTTCCTTATGTATGCACACAGTCATTATTCTGGGTTTAGAGTGTATAGCGTATTTTATTGCACTGTGAGCACTGCATGTTTTATACCAGTGAATTACAGAGGTAGGAGGTCAGTGATTAGGCCATACAGCTAGCTAATGGACCCACCTTGCTTTCTTACCTTAGTCACTATTAACTAGGCTGTTTTATATAGGGCAAAGTACTTGTCCACAAATGGACACCAATATGTAAACCTTGTACACTTTTTAGTTGCAATATAATTCATTTTTTAAGCTTACGTTGTTTAAAACAACTAGTCCACAGTATAAATGCACAAACCCGTTGAGAAGGAAAGTTTATCCCATTCACAGGGGTTTCTCTTACTTTGGTGTTCACAGGACATTCTTCTCTCAGCTCTGAGGGCACAAAGGTTGAGAGGTTTGAAAAATGATTCCTTAAAAGGGTCCGAGCATAAACACCAGCTTAGCAGGCAGGGTATGTTTTGGCTACTCAGCAAAGATGGATCACACCTCGGTTCAAAACGGATTTGTTTTATTGTATTGTCATTTTATTCTTTGAGCGTTTTCTTGAGCCTGCCTTGAGTGACAGATGGGCTGGCTTTACACTTATGGGACTATTCCATTGGCCCAATTGTGCCAGGCAAGCTCAATCAAGATTAGCTAAAGTGTTTGAAAGAAAACAAATACTGTTTGAACCCAGCAGTTCTTGAGATGTATGGAGGTGAATAGAGAGCAGGTCTGATGCCATGATGCCAGTCTGAGCGCCAGTGTACCTGGCACCGTGACAACTGGCACAGCAAGGTGCTTAGTGAATTACAGTACTGTCAGCGAGAACATTACAAACCCCGACGCCGAGACGTGTTTTCCATTCAAACACCTTCATTTATCACTCCAACAGGAGGGGTTGTGTTTTAATGGCTCTGATAAGTCCGTTCTGTGCATATGATTTCCTCTCAGCAATAAGGCAAGTTACTGAGCCATCCAAGCGTTTGTCTTGTCAATGACGCTGTCCCTTTTAGAGATGTGTACTGTAGTGTGATCAAAAACAAGACTCTTAAATGTGACATTCATTTTTAGCCCAGCTGATTGATTCTTTCATCATTTAATTTAATTGTGTGGCTATAACATTTATTGGGTATGAACAGATCCCTATAACATACTGTAGAACTCTGGCAATTCCATAGTTCTTCAAATGCACTTAATCTCATGAATTTATGAAAGACTGAGCCGGCAGCCATTTTGTATCCTACATAACAGAGCTAGTATAACAGTTCCCATTCCAGCCTGTGGTCCACAGATGTCCAGTCAAGGATCATTAAGCTTCTAGAGTCCAGCCAGCGTGCAGAGCAAAGCGGTCAACTATAGCCTGCGGCTGTACGCTGACCGTGTGTCTGCAGGTGTGTGTGTGCACGTGTGTATGTGTGTGTGTGTGTGTGTGTGTGTGCGTGCGTGTGCATGTTTGTGTGTGATCCACAGGTGCAGGGCCTGGTCTGGACGGAAAGGGAACATTCGCCTCGGGCCGCGGAGGCAGAGAGGCAGGAGGGGAACTGTTTCAAATGCAAATCACCTCCCAACTCCACACAAAAACGTCCTCCATTGGAGCAGCTTGTCAAATATAGCACCCCATGGCTTCAGTCATAGAAACACACAACGGCCGGCCTCGGCCAGAGGACGGAGTGGCCCCCTAGAACTACTCAGCCATATCAGGGAAGAACAGGGAGCTCTTTTCTTGGAATATCAGTCATGTAATACGATGACTGATGTCATCTGGCCGGTGTTAAGAGCTCTCTAGGACATCCTCATGGAGGTAGACTGTCTGGACATGCTTCATGTTATAGCAGTGGTACGGTGGAAACCTGGCCGACGAGCGTGTTGAAAAGTGCCTTTGTTGTTAAGAGTCCCCAGAGTCAGCCTGTGGATACATAAAGACAGAAGAGATGTCGAGTTAGGCTGGGGTGCGTACTGTTGTATGACACACCAGCACAGTGTCAAGTCCGGACGATTCTGTGTTATAGTCAGCTTCAGAACATGAGGACATAGGGTTAGATAGACTGGTCATCCTTTCACCTGGGCTGTATAACACAGTGGTCTATAGGGTCTATAAACTAACATAGAGGAGTGGGCTACATCCAATCCCCAGTCAGTCCACCCTGTGTTGTTATTTATGTCAGTCCCCTGACAGCAGTATTACCCCAGTATTACAGCAGCCTAGAAACAGAGAGAGGTCTGAGAATCAGGAGACTTTAAGAGACTTTCCCAGGGTGCACTGGCAGAGAAAGCACCATAGGGCCTGATGGACCAAGCAGATGTTTCTCATATTATAGACGCCCTAAGACCGTGTCATGAAGATAGGCCTGTGTCTGAGTCACTCCAGTACACATAAGGAACTGAGCATTTAGACCTCACTGAAGCCCCGCATTCAGTTTGTGCTTTAGTACAATGTTCTCATTTAAAGTGACTCCCAGGGCTCTGTGATTTGACGCGTTAACCATTCTGCCATGCCTTAGCTGCAGTAGTCAGATGCACAGCAGCAACACCAGACAGGCCTGACCCCCTATCCCCCCCTCATATCTCCCCCTCATCATCACTGTGTTTTAGTCAGAGACACAAAACAGAGATCAGTCTAACCGGTTCTGCTGCCAGTCTCAGAGCCGTCACAGAGAGAGACTGACTCGCTCCGGAGGAAGAAAACAAAGAGGAAACGTTCAGATATTTTCTTCCTGTTTATGAGTCCTTTCTCTACTGTCTCTTTAAGAGGATAAAAACACAGTGGTCGTATTTGGTTTGACAGGTCAGGCTGGTACTAAACATCATAGAGCTGGTAGACTCAGTCAGTCAGTGTGTGGATCAGATACTCTTCAACCTCTAATGGAAAACGGAAAGCTGTGATATATCCAGACCGATAACCAGCTCACAGCAGCGTCGGATCAGATATTGATTGTTGTTCAGATCATTGTTCAGACTTCCTTACTAAATCTCCTCCCAGGATTAAAAAACACATTGGTTTCCCCTTATCAGATAAAGGCCCCTTATGGCTTTAATGAAGCAGGCCATGGTTAGATGGTTCCACACGGCTGGGTGGACCACTAATAGAGGCCTCATTGTGTTGGTCTATAAAGAGCCATAGAGTAGTTGTTCTCTGGGGTAGTCATGAGACTTCTGGATGAGCATTCCTCTACAGATATCACCCGTCCTCGTTTTGAACTCATCTAATGTGTCGATTCTCCAGAATCATCTCTAACGTGATGTCTCTCCAGGAATGGCCTCCAGACTAACAGCCGTCCTCTCTACGCTCAAACACAGAGCAAGTTTATAAATAACAGCTCTAATGTCTCTGTCTCCTGAGGCCTCTGCTGGTAGGGTTATCAGTCATAATTACTTGGTGTGTTAGTCACATGGAAGGATTACTGGGTTGAAGAATAGAAGTTGGAGCTGAGACCCGCCTGTTCCGTGTATCTGATCTTGTTGACTTTTTATACGGCTGACCAGGTCCACTCATGTTCCGTCTGTGTCATTGAGCAGTCAGCGCAGACTTTCAGCATGTGCCTGAGGTAGACAGTGCAACTTTCTGCCCCGCTTTGGGCCTCAGAGGGAATGTTCAAACAGGGTCAAGAACAAAGCTTTTTATTACTGAACCCCAAAACCCTCTGCTGCTCTTTCAGACTGGTGTTGTTCTGAGGACGACTCTGGAGGGTGATGCTCAGGAGTCTGTTTCAACAGGCTGCCTAGGGGGCAGATCCACTCGGCTCAATTTGGACCGTGTCTCTAGATAAAGGTTATGTGGCTATTGGGGGGCTAACTGCAGCTACACAGCCTCTGTCTGTAGAACTGAGAAAGAGCGAGCAGAGTGAGAAAAATGGAGAGAAGGAAAGAGATAGAGAGACTGCAGAGTATCTTGGCCAACATTCAGAGAAAGGAGAGATGAAGGGTGTTGGGAGGAAGAGCTGTCACAATCACTCTGCTACGCGTGAGATGACAGTTTGAGAGACGAGGCGTTGTGGTTTCTCTGAGCTAAATATAAGAACCTGGAAACTGCTTTTTGCATGGCTGTTTCTGTTGAGCATGTTTCTCTGGTCACATGCTGATGTACTGTAAGTAAATGTCACACCCATAGACAGACATCATAGTAGTACATGACAAAAGAAGTCAACTAGTATTCTAACAAAGTTTGTGACTTTTGCCGGACCAAGAACAAAACAACAGACACAATAAACTAGTTTAGTTTTCCACTGGCATCCAGCCCTCGGCATAAAATAGTTGTATTTTGTAGTTTACTAGAAAATATCAACTTTTCAAATACAGGGTCGTCTAATATAGTTTACATAGAGTTTTAACTAAAAGGCAACTATTTAAAATACCTCTCAAAAGGTATTTGAATATACGCAAGTTATTTGAAAGAAAAAATAATAATATTTTGATGGCTGCCAAATATTTCATAAAGAACCAAAATCTACAACAATTAGTTGAATTAGTCTAAATATATGATCAAGCAGATGGTTGGAGGGCTCTCAGATATCCATCCTAATTTAGCCTATAGCCTAGAATTAAATAGATGAGGGATATGAGTTCAGCTTAACATTAAAGTAGACCACTTTTACAGCTGCAGAATCACTATGTTCATAATGAGTGAGACACAAGGTAAAACAGTAACAATTGACATCAAGTTCTTATTCATGTGTAGTAACTTTGTGATTATTACAATAGCATCATTGTTACATAGGACTTTGGAAATTGCTTTGTAATTTCATAATAATGGAGTTGTTACAGAAGTGGAATAAGGAACAGTTACTATTCCTCTTGTGTACAGAAGCAAAAAAACAAAAACAGCTTATTGCTATGCAATTCAAATACAATTACCCCAAAATGTTGCTCCAAACGTCAATTTAGTTTTATTACACAGGCACAAGAACAGTTTAATGTTACATGTGTGATTACTAAATGTAATAACATACTGCTATTAAGTGTCAAAGGAAACGAAATATCACTTGGTTTGGTTTGACTTGATTATGTACACCTGGGGCAATGGACATTTACAAAATGTTGAGATAGAAATGTATTGTGTGGATCAAATATGACTGTCAGATAGATTGGAATAGTATAAGATTAAGTATAAAAGATTGTGTGTGCTCTGTTCATTCTATTTCAAACTGCAGTTCCAGATACAGCACTGCCATTAGTTGAAGGCAGCCAATCCAATAGTTTTAAAAAACGTAGTTGATTTGTATTCAAATAGATGATTTTTATTTTGTATACAAATAGTTTTAAAAATTTGATTCTTTTTTTGGGGGGGCTGTATTCAAATGCTTGTAGTCACCTCCAAAGTAATGACTTGTTCCGCCGGGAAAATAGTTACTTTCCACAAAGCATAGTTAAAACTATAGTTATCCCATGTCTGCTGGCATCCCATTGACATACACAAAATAATCCTAAAAGATACAAAAACTAATGCTGTACAGTACGAAACCTACATTTACATATAGTTATGCTCTCTATGTATAAAAATAGCCATGCTCCTCTGGTACTTCTCACATATGAATTAAATCAAGCTCATTACCATATCTCCATTGTTCTCAGAAAACAAATTAGTCAGGATACATTTATTCAAAATGATTAAAAAGCATCAAACATTTTGCGGTTATCGATGTTAAAAATAAAATCAAATTCTTGTTTTTTTATTTGTTAATTGATGAAATACAATTCATTATGATTACAAAGAAAGCTGCAGATACCAGACACATTAGAAGTGTACAGTGTAATCATAACTAAATCAAATCAAATTGTATTGGTCACATGCACATGGTTAGCAGATGTTAATGCGAGTGTAGCGAAGTGCTTGTGCTTCCAGTTCATACCGTGCAGTAATATCTAACAAGTAAACTAACAAGTCATCTAACTACCAGAACAGAATCCAAATCACCAGTGGGGAAATTAAAACAAATAGCTGTGTGTTTGTGTGTGTGTGTCTCTATGACTGTGTGCCTGGGTCTGTTTCTGTGTGTCTGCAGGCCATGGCTGAGAGATGAAGAGAGGAGTGGAAGCGAGGCACGAGATGTCCTCAACAGGGTTAGTTAGGCCCTTGAAGCCCCTAGAAATCACAAGACCTTGTCTCCTCCTCCTCCGACACACACATACGCACACACTCACAGGAAATAAGCTGTAGTTAATGGCTGCTCATGCTGAAGGTGAGAATGTTGGATTGCTGCTCTCTGAACTCTAACATCATCTAGCTGCAGAACAAAGAGCTCTGGAATGTTGCTTCGTTGTTGACTGTGACTGACAACTTGTCGTTATGAGTCTGTAGCAAACCATTAATAGATCATTGGATTTGTCTGTTTATACCATTCAGCATTTATGGGATTGCATTTTTAAGCTATAGTAAAATGTCATTTTTCAACCAAAAAATGGAATGTGATTTTTTTCCCCACTTAATGAAAAAGATTAACTGTCATAATGTATAATATAATGTATGAGTTGTGCATAATGTTAAAGTCCCATCTGTTCTGCCCTGCCAAGCTGAGTGGATGGTTAAATTGTTATGTACACTGCATGGGAGATAACACTATTATAATATAATTGAAACGTTATCCGAATTCTATCTAAGATGATTATTTAAACACAATGTTTCTAATGCATGTTGAATTAGGTAATTACATGTGTTTAAGAGCCGGAGAATAGACTGGCTGAATTTTAAGTGTTTCTGCCAGAGTGTTGGGGTCAGAGGGCGCTCAGCGCTTATAGGCATATTAGCCACTTGGTTATGATAAATTATGACTGTGTTGCCATGACAACCAAAACCCTTCCCTTTCCCCCGTCCAGGCACCAAAAAACGGAATTAATGAACTGCAGATAATAGACTTACGGTAATACTACAGATGGGATAGATGCCCTGTACTACATCTATAGATACAATTTTTATAAAAAAGGGTTAGCCGGCCTTTTAAACACCCATTTAAACATCTCAGAAAATCTATTTGTGGGGGTTTACTGCAGCTTTGTGATTCTCCTATGTCTGTGTATTAAGGCTGGATTCCTCTATATCTTTCTGTCTGTATAGCACGTCTGCTGCCACTTATTCTGAAGTTATTCCCTACCAGCTGGAGGTTGATTGCGGGGTCTGGAAGACAGGGGGTCTGGGGGTCTAGAAGACCAGCGTTGTCACTCAGCCTCGTCCCCACTGAGCCCATTAAGGAAGTGTGCCGGCTGGCTGATTGGCTGTGTTAAAACGCCAGGGACCACCCTCTACTCACGCTATGCATGAGAGAGAGGGGGTGGGTGGGAGTGTGTGTGTGGGGGATGCATGTACGTGTGTGAGACTGAGTATGTGAGTGTGTGTTTGTGCATACGTACATGTACTCCCACTGTTCTGCATGCATGTCATGTGCTCTATGATGTTGTGATAAGCCATCATATCATTACCATATAACCAGGTCCACAGATTCATTCATGTTGTATTTGGAGATTACTGAGTTTACTGTTATACTGTTCTAGCCAAACAAGTGTCTACTGCAGTACTACCCAAGAGGCTGTGGGTCGGGAGAGAGAGAGCGTGATGAGAAGTATAGAGAGTTACCAGGCTGTTTCCTCGTTGCTCAAAATACCAGGGGAGTGTTGTTGTCTAATTACAGAGAGGACTGGAGCAACATGCCCAGTGTTGGCCCCTGGGAAACGCTGAAGATTCTGGGTCACTCAGCGCTGAGTCATCATGATGATGACCCAATTCATGACTTCAAACACTCTGGTGGTTGTACAGTTATTATACCCAGACACGACAACACTTGGTTTTGATTCTATTTGTTGGTCTGGGAGGTCATTCCAGTTAACATATTAGCAGTGGTGTAAAGTACTTAAGTAAAAATACCTGAAAGTACTACTTAAGTCGTTTTTTGGGTATCTGTACTTTACTATTCACATTTTTTACTTTAACTTCATTACATTCCTAAAGAAAACAAGAATTTTTTTATGACACCCAAAAGTACTCATTAATATTTTGAATGGTTAGCAGGACAGGAACATGGTCCAATTTAAGCACTTATCAAGAGAACAACCCTGGTCATCCCTACTGCCTCTGATCGGGTGGACTCGCTACACACAAATGCTTAGTTTGTAAATGATGTCTGCGTGTTGTAATGTGGTGCCCCTGGCTATCCGTAAAAAAAAAGAAAAGACAAGAACATTGTGCCTTCTGGTTTGTTTAATGCAGTGCATTTTTCACATTTTGTTACGTTACAGCCTTATTCTAAAATGGATGTCCTCATAAATCTACACACAATACCCCATATGTTTTTGCTTTGTCATTATGGCGTAGTGTGTGTATATTGACGAGGGGGGAATCATTTAGAATAAGGATGTAACGTAACAAAGTCAAGGGGTCTGAATACTTCCTGAATGCACTTTACAAGCAATTTGAAATTATTTATACTTGTACTTTTACTTTTGATACTTAAGTATATTTTCGCAAATCCATTTACTTTTGATACTTAAGTATATTTTTGCAATTACATCTACTTTTGATACTTAAGTATATTTAAAACCAAATACTTTTAGACTTTTACTCAAGTAGTATTTTACTGGGTGACTTTCACTTTTACTTGAGTCATTTTCTATTGAGATATCTTTACTTTTACTCTAATACATGGTGTAATATGATTCGAATGGCTGTCCAGGAACACCAGAGATTAGAAACCTAAACACATGAACACCTTACCAAGCTGATTTCTGGGAGGAAAACAGATTACAGAGTGATGCTGTATACTGGATGAGTAGAACATCTGTCCAGGCGTAGGGATTGTCTGGACCTCTGACTGTGTTCCTGGAAGACGAGGGCCTGCAGTGTCACAGAAGATAAGCCAAGATCCTCTAGGCCCACTCAGCTCCGAGGCCCACTGAGGTATAATCAGATCCATCAGAATCAAGTCAGGCTTGTGGGGGCAGGACGCCCAGGAGGGAAGGATCAATGTTAGCTCTCCGTAGGGAGAGCCAGCCATGTAGACATGTAGCCCCCAGGTCATAGTGTTTCCCACCAGGAGGGTCCAGTCAGTCCAACCACCAACCAGGCCAGTGGAGCCAGGCTGGTATGAGCTCCCTGCCAGCCCCAGCAGTAGGAGACTAGACTGGGTTCAACCCAGACTAAGAGACCCTTTCACTGCTCTACTGCAGTCTAGACTGGACTCTATTTTTATTCAAGACTGGTATATTTTCTACACAGGGCTGGTTTAACTTAGTCAGGATCCAGATGCTAAGACAAAGGAGAGGTTGGTTGTGGGTGGGATGGAATGGTAGGCCTGTGGGTGAAAGGGGAGAGTAGATGGGGAAACCCCCACAGGGGAGGGAGTGCGTTGTTCAGGGTAGGGTGGGGGTGAGGATCAGCGAGGGAGAGGGAGGGGGTATTGGTTTATTGACTGGCTTTACAGCTGGCAGGCTTCATATGAAAATGGATGTTCTCCAAGTGTTGATTGCACATCTGAGGGAGAGGGAAACAAAAGAAGTCCAAGAGCCCCCAACCCACCTCCACACATCCCACCCTACCAATAGCCTGAACCCCCAACACGGTCCAGAGAGCAGAGACAGCGAGAGAGAGCGAGAGAGAGAGAGAGAGAGAGAGAGAGAGAGAGAGAGAGAGAGAGAGAGAGAGAGAGAGAGAGAGCGATAAAGAGAGATAGAGATAGAGATAAAGCCATTCTGCACCATTAACTACATGCTAACTGCTGGATGTCCGCCTGGTCTTCAAAGCGTTCCGTGCCACGTTTCTCTAAGCAGGCAGCTCTCAAGGATCCTCTGTTCTCTTTTCACTGTGGATTTATGGAGTTTGCTTTTCTTCCATGAATTTTAATGCCGATCTGCTGTGCCTCACGTATTTGCCGTCAATATTTAAACCTCCAATTGCCTCTAAATTGCAGCTTGAATTTACACATTCACCCGAACTTCTTAAAATGTATTGAAAAAATCAGACCTACATCAAATCTAAATCCAAAGAACCATTTAACACACATCTTTGAGAGGCTCTGGCTCAATGCTGAAAATGTCGGCTGGTTATTCTCTCTGATGATACTTTGTCTGATTACAACTCAGCACCCGGTGAAACAACAACAAAAGAATCAGCCCCCTGAGGAGATATCTGTCTGTCTGCAAAAGTGTAGGTGTGGAGGATCTGTGATGTGTTGTCCGAGGGCCTTTGTTTGGTTTGAGGGCCCTTTTGCCTATTGCCTCTTGCTCTGTAATCAGAGAGACCAGAGTCTGACTGGGACTCCTAGCAGAGAGGCTAATGGGTAATCACCCAGAGTTACAAAACATGCAGCATCAAGGGGCTGTCTCTGTCCGTCAGTCTGTTTCTTTCTGACTCCTCTCTTCTCCACAAACCTGATAATCATCCCTGATTCCTTCTCAAAAAGATAGGGACTGAGCAGGACAAAAATCTAAGAATCAACATGAAACATCTGAAGTCTTAGCTGCTATTGTCGATTACTAGGGGTTGGGTTTAGAGTTAGATTTGGGATGATATGTGTTGTGGATATCTGTCCAGGCAGTGAGGCGCTGTACCTTTAGCTCAGTTCTTTGTCAGCAGCTCTGTGTGTTGAGGGGTTAGAGGTCAGAGGTCAGGGAGCAGTGACCCCAGTGACCTCTGGTTTTAGAAACATCACGTCCAATCAGGCCGAGGCAGAGGGGGGGTCTGATTAATAAACAGTCCATTCTGACAATCTGAGCCCTGCCTTCCCCAAAACTCTGGAGGTTCATCCAATGAACCTGTCTCTAAACGTTCACACACTGCACCAGAGCAGTGACCACTACCCACAATATCATCTGAAGCTTTTAAAGAATGATTTGTTATACTCATTATTCATGTCAAATATTATATATCATAAATATAGAGCAAATATGTTGCGATGGCAGAACATTCAGAATCAACACTAGCTCACGTTAGCAGTGGAGGAAACAGATAGACTTAAGGACTATCCACAGTGATTTCAGTCCACGCAAGCAGCTCTATGTAGCTCCGTTTGCACCGCGTTCCATAAAACTCAGCTGCACAAAAGTACACAGAACTAGACTGTAGAGGCTTTTGGCTGTACAGCCTTGATTATAGGGGAAGCCAGGACACTGAACAAATTAGCTGTTTTACTGTCCAGTAGTTTGTGTTTAATGCCTCCCAGCTGCACACGGCTCGGTGGCCATATACTTTAATGGTCTGGTCTGCTCTGGGCCGGAGAGGTGGGGCAAGCCAGACCTGGGTTCAAATAGTATCTGAAACCTTTACAATACTTGATTTGTGTTAAAAATTGTTTGCGTGGTGCAATGGAACCAATGACATAGTCCCCATAAAACCCAACCCATCTGACAGTCCAAGCAGGCTCAAGCAAATGCTCTTAGATTTGAAAGATGTCAAACCCTGTTTGAACCCAGGTGTGTCAAAGGTTTGGCGTAAGTCTGGTGGAGGCTGGGCTCAGGTATGTGGCAGGTCAGGTCCCCCAGCCAGATATATGAGGCTCCAGTCAGCTTCAGCCACGGTCTCAGTAATGTAGATGCGGGGCTCAGTAACATGGGGCTCAGTCAGTAAAGTGTGGAGCAGCGTTCAGTTGGCCTCCCACTGCTTCTCGTCTGCAGGCCGGGCCGACCGCTGAGCGCCATCTGTAGACCATTAGACCCTGTCCATCTAGAAGACTGTCCATGTAGTCTACAGGACCACAACTACAGCCGCATGACGAAAAACAACGTCCCCTCAATGTCATCCCTATCATACATTGTTTAAGAACAGTACACACTCCATAAACCTCATGATATTATATTAACAACACTGTATTAACAAATAAATACCTGTAGATAAAGTGTAATCTCACATTCGCTTGGTCAGAGTCTGACTAGCTGGCTGACTAGCTGGCTGGTTGGCTGGCTGACTAGCTGGCTGGTTAGCTGGCTGACTAGCTGGCTGGTTGGCTGGCTGACTGGCGCTCACAGCAGAGAGAGTTGTAGAGAGGAGCAGAAACTCTCCCAAGGCCACATGACTCCAGTAGGATTAAAGGTCACAGGTTTTGGGGGGCTTGGTGCAACCCCAATCAGCGCTAAATGGCGCTTTTTCAAATAGTTAAAAATATCCAGATGACGACCTTTGAACCATGTGGCTCAGTGATGTGGAAGTCCCCTCTGGGGTCGGAGGCCTGAAACACCTGTGTTATTCTGCAGGATTAGTGAGGGGCTCAGAACACAGCAGCCTCTCTTTCTCCCTTCATATCTCTCTCTCTTTCTCTCCTCCTCTCAATATCTCTCTCTCTCTTTCTCTCCCTTTCACAATATAATAGACAATAAAGCATAATATATCTTGTCCTTTATTAAACCCTGTAGGCTGTTCTGTTGGAAAGTTGGCTGTCTCTAACTCTTTAAGTTGTTTACATTTATTTCCAGAAAATATAATTTAACCTCAGGGTCTCAGACAGTCTCAGATAAGAGGCCAAACAAAACAATTAACAGCTCAGAACTGCCATGAAATCCTGTTACAGAGATGGAGAAAGAGAGAGAGAGAGAGAGAGAGAGAGAGAGAGAGAAACAGAGAGCGAGAGTGTACGTGCGTACCAGAACAGTGCAGAAAGACATGCTGCTGTTTGCTGAAGTACACATATTTCAATTCAGTTCAGAAATCTAAATGAATTGAGCAGAATAAGAAAGCCACAGTTACGTCAGATCTGAATAAATATTGGACCATCTCTGTAAACATAATAAATAAAAATCAACTGATCCACATTGATTTAAGGATAGTGTATATTTTTTACTGTGGACACATTTGTGTTGTTGTGGTATCTGCTGACAGTCAGTCAGACAGCAACATAATACCTCTGTAATGTAAATATGATGCTGCTAATCTAGCGGATAAGGAGCTGAAATCATTCTGAGCCAATCAGGCAGGCAGAAGCTCCTAAATGTATAATACCGTTAAATCTAATTAGAGTTCAGTGTTGCCGGAACAAACCCCAATGTGTGTCTCTGCATCGAGGTAATTCAATAGGAGTAAAGAGTAAACAGAGATTAATTTGGGTAAAAATGATCCATTCTAGATTTTTTGATAAACATTTCCATCATTTTATTTGATTTTATACCAGTTTATACCAAGGCTGGGTGAAACGTGACATCCTGGCAGCGCTGAGGTGTTTTGTAGAGGATATCATGCCTGTTTTATCTGGGTAAACACATTTCTCCCATTTGTGTTGGCAGATGAATGGTTGTACATGATGCCAGCCCCTGTGTCTGGCAGGGTGGCACTCTGCCTACTGTAACGTCTGCCCAGTTTCAGGAGGCAAGGCCGGACCACCATCTCTCTCTCCATCTCTCTCATCGATGTTATTGTCCGACACTATGCGGAACATATCCCAGTCCACGTGATTGAAGCAATCTTGAAGCGTGGAATCAGATTGGTCGGACCAGCGTTGAACAGACCTGAGCACGGGCGTTTCCTGTTTTAGTTTCTGTCTATAGGCTGGGAGCAACAAAGAGTAGTTGTGGTCAGATTTGCCGAAAGGGGGGCGGGGGATGGCTTTGTATGCGTCGTGGAAGTTATAATAACAATGATCCAGGATTTTGCCAGCCCGGGTCGTACATTCGATATGCTGATAAAATGTAAGGAGCCTTGTTTTCAAATCCCCAGCTACAATAAATGCAGCCTCAGGATATGCGGTTTCCAGTTTACATAGAGTCCAATGAAGTTCTTTCAGGGCCGTCGATGTGTCAGCTTGGGGGGGATATACACGGCTGTGATTATAATCAAAGAGAATTATCTTAGTAGATAATGCGGTCGGCATTTGATTGTAAGGAATTCTAGGTCAGGTGAACAAAAGGACTTGAGTTCCTGTATGTTGTTATGATCACACCACATCTCGTTAATCACAAGGCATACACCCCCGCCCTTCTTCTTACCAGAGAGATGCTTGTTTCTGTCGGCGCGATGCGTTAAGAAACCAGGTGGCTGTACCGACTCTGATAGCGTATCCCGAGTGAGCCATGTTTCCATGAAGCAAAGAACGTTACAATCTCTGATGTCTCTCTGGAAGGCAACCCTTGCTCGGATTTCTTCTACCTTGTGGTCAAGAGACTGGACATTGGCGAGTAGTATACTCGGGAGAGGTGCGTGATGTGCCCGTCTACGGAGCCTGACCAGAAGACCGCCCCGTCTGCCCCTTCTCCTGCATCGCCGTTGTTTTGGGTCACCGGCTGGGATCTGATCCATTGTCCTGGGTTGTAGACCAAACAGAATATCCGCTCCGGGAAAGTCATATTCCTGGTCGTAATGTTGGTAAGTTGACGTTGCTCTTATATCCAATAGTTCCTCCTGGCTGTATGTAATAAAACTTAAGATTTCCTGGGGGAACAATGTAAGAAACAATACATAAAAAAACTAAATACTGCATAGCTTCCTAAGAATGTGAAGCGAGGCGGCCATCTCTATCGGCGCCGGGACACAGTTGGGTGGGTACCTGCCCTCCAGGACACCTACACCACCCGATGTCACAGGAAGGCCAAAAAGATCATCAAGGACAACAACCACCCGAGCCACTGCCTGTTCACCCCGATATTATCCAGAAGGCGAGGTCAGTACAGGTGCATCAAAGCTGGGACCGGGAGACTGAAAAACAGCTTCTATCTCAAGGCCTAACTAACATTGAGTGGCTGCTGCCAACATACTGTCTCAAATCTCTAGCCACTTTAATAATAAAAAATTGGATGTAATAAATGTATCACTAGCCACTTTGAACAATGCCACTTTATATAATGTTTACATATCCTACATTACTCATCTCATATGTATATACTGTACTCTATACCATCTACTGCATCTTGCCTATGCCGTTCGGCCATCGCTCATCCATATATTTATATGTACATATTCTTATTCATTCCTTTACAGTTGTGTGTGTATAAGGTAGTTGTTGTGAAATTGTTAGATTACTTGTTAGATACTACTGCATGGTCGGAACTAGAAGCACAAGCATTTCGCTACACTCGCATTAACATCTGCTAACCATGTGTATGTTGTCAAATAAAATTTGATTTGATTTGATCTCAGTTTCTGGTCTGGGTGCCTCCATATTCATTTAAAAGACACAAAGGAAGATACAAACAAACATCATACAGGTATACAGCATCATGTCTGTCATTTCACTACTTTCATTACCTATTCAAGATAAACATTAGCTGTGATGGTTGTATGGGTACTTTTATACCCAAATGAAAATTCAATAGATCAGTCCTAATGATTATTATGACAGGACCATAGAACTGGATGTTGTTGGTCTTAATGAAGCTAAATATTTTCCATGTAGAACTGAACTGAATGGAACTGAGTGAATCTGGAATTAGACCTGCGTTCAGCATCAGTATTCAAGGAGAACAATGTCCATCCCCCTGGCTCCCCTCCTCTCCCCCCTCCTCCCCCCACGTCCCTGGGGGACTGCTCTTAAGGCCCTGGGCCTCTCCACTGAACTCAGCTCTTTGTTGCTGAACCGGGCCCCTTCTCCTTTTCCCTCTCCTTACAGAGGTGCTCCCCTCTTACCCCTCACACACACAGACCCACACACATACTGCAACGCAGCGCTCCCACACACACACACGCATACAAAAGAGCCAAGACATCCATTAATTACCAGCCTATATCGTCCTCAGATGGCTGTGCTGTTGGAGGTCATTATTTCTGGATGGAGTGGATCATTTTCACCCACATCATTTAGTTAACGAACAGCAGACCAACCTTCCACAATCTAAGACTAAACTCATATCCATAATGCTTCCAAAGCTCAACATTATTCAACTACAGTCTTCAGGTTAACATCACCAGCTAATAGCATCAACTAGGATGAACGCATGGTTGTAACAGTTGTTGCTCTTAGGACTACAAGACTCCCCATGGGCAAGGCTGGGATGGGGCTAGGGCTAGGGCTGGGGATGGGGCTGGGATGGGGCCTGGGGCTGGGGCTAGGGATGGGGCTGGGGTTGGGCCTGGGGCTGGGCCTGGGCTGGGATGGGGCTCTGGGCAGGTAATAGACCACTCCTGCTCTGTGGAAAACCTCTGGGATCTCTGGGACTGAAGCAAAATGCTAACCCCACATGGCCATGCTCCTCTTAGATGTTGGATGTGCTGCTATTTGTCCTACACACCCAGGCCTCCAGTCCACAAGCCACCAGCCCCCCAGCCTCAGCCCTGGTCCACACCCCACCCCACCCCAGCATCAGCCCATCCAGGCTTGCTGCCTGATTTCTGTGGCTTCCCCTCCTTCTGGGTGGTCAACAACCAAAGATGTGACTCGGGATGACTCATGTGTGCTCCACATTCAATCTTCAGAGCAAGGGAATAAGAGAAAGAGAGAAAGAGGGAGAGGTTGAAGGAGGGGAGAGAGATTTGCTGAAACAGTACAGAACTGTCAGACATAATAACATTAGATAGGACCTTGTAGTGACCTTGTAGTGACCTTGTAGTGACCTAGTACTCACTTCCTGATCTAGATTTCTCTGTTTCCTGCAGAAGCACATGGAAGAAAATAATATTTTTTCTTGTAAGTTTTGCAGGCAACGTAGACATGGTTTAGTATTGTACTGACTTGTATCACACTGTATCATCAGACCCGTGGCCCGCGGACCACATGGCACATCAGGAGCGAGTGATCAAGTTAAGAGCTGTGTAAAAGAAAGAATCGCTGAGGCAGCGCTGCCTTCCAGCAGCTCAGGGTAGTGAAGAGGTAATACGATGCATTAATTCACACCAGGCGCTTCCTACAGGTGGCAGGTAGCTTAGCGGTTAAGAGCGTTGGGACAGTAACATAAAGGTGGCTGGTTCAAATCCCTGAGCCAACAAAGTGGAAAGATATGCTGTTCTGCACTTGAGAAAGGAATTTAACCCCCAACAACAACTGCACCTCTCTGATTCAGAGGGTAAAATGCGGAAGACACACTTCAGTTAAAGCAGGAAGCACCAGTGACTAGATCAATAAAAAAGTGGTCAGATAAAGCAGATGCTAAGCTACAGGACTGTTTTGCTAGCACAGAATGGAATATGTTCTGGGATTCCTCCAATGGCATTGAGGAGTATACCACATCTGTCATTAGCTTCATCAATAAGTGCATCGATGACATCGTACCCACAGTGACCGTACGTACATACCCCAACCAGAAACCATGGATTACAAGCAGCATCCGCACTGGTCATGGCTCACATCAACACCATCATCCCAGAAACCATTGACCCACTCCAATTTGCATACCGCCCCAACAGATCCACAGATGATGTAGTCTCTATTTCACTCCACACTGCCCTTTCCCACCTGGACAAAAGGAACACCTATGTGAGAATGCTATTCATTGACTACAGCTCAGCGTTCAACACCGTAGTTCCCTCAATGCTCATCAATAAGCTAAGGACCCTGGGAGTAAACACCTCCCTCTGCAACTGGATCCGCCCCCAGGTGGTAAGGGTAGGTAACAACACAACCGCCACGCTGACCCTCAACACAGGGGCCCCTCAGGGGTGCGTGCTCAGCCCCCTCCTGTACTCCCTGTTCACTCATGACTGCATGGCCAGGCACGACTCCAACACCATCATTACATTTTCCTATGACACAACAGTGGTAGGCCTGCTCACTGACAAGGGTGGTGCCGGGTGGAGATGATTGTGGACTACAGGAAAAAGAGGGCCGAGCACGCCCCCATTCTCATTGACGGGGCTGCAGTGGAGCAGGTTGAGAGCTTCAAGTTCCTTGGTGTCCACATCACCAAAACACTAACATGGTCCAAGCACACCGCGACAGTTGTGAAGTGGGCACGACATAACCTATTCCCCCTCAAGAGACTGAAAAGTTTTGGCATGGGTCCTCAGATCCTCAAAAGGTTCTACAGCTGCATCATCGAGAGCATCCTGACTGATTGCATCACTACCTGGTATGTCAACTGCTCGGCCTCCGACCGCAAGGCACTACAGAGGGTAGTGCGAACGACCCAGTACATCACTGGGGCCGAGCTCCCTGCCATCCAGGACCTCTATACCAGGCGGTGTCAGAGGAAGGCCCTGAAAATTGTCAAAGACTCCAGCCACCCTAGTCATATACTGTTCTCTCTGCTACCGCACGGCAAGAGGTACCGGAGCGCCAAGTCTATGTCCAAGAGGCTTCTAAACAGCTTCTACCCCCAAGCCAAAAGACTCCTGAACATAGATGGCTACCTAGACTATTCACATTGCACCCTTCCCCCCCTCTCCACACCACTGCCATACTCTGTTGTCATCTACATACTACCTCAACTAACCACATTGACTCTGTACCGGCACCCCCCTGTATATATTTTTTACTGCTCCTCTTTAATTACTTGTTACTTTTATCTCCTATTCTTATCCATATTTTTTTTAACTGCACTGTCGGTTAGGGGCTCGTAAGTAAGCATTTCACTGTAAGGTCTACACCTGTTGAATTCGGCGCATGTGACTAATACAATTTGATTTGATTTGAATGCATTCAGTTGTACAACTGGCTAGTTTTTCCCGCATGGCTTCTATTTTATTACATCAGTTGGCGTTTTTTTCAAGGCATAGCACTAAACCTCAGGAATGCTCAAACAATTCATTTGAGCAGAGTAGAGCCAGCAGAGCTATCGGACACGCTTTTTGAAGAGCCTCATCCAAATTCCATGGTGCTCGCTGGAGTGTTCCACACATGGAGAGAGAGGGGGGGGTGATGTCAGAGGGAAGGAAACAGAGGAGAGGGGAGAAGTGGAGGAGGAGGGGAGTATGGGGGGCTTTATATGGTTCTGGGGATTCTGTTGCATTTAGATCTTGAATTATGTTACAATTAATTTGATTTATTTAACCTCTAGGATTTAGCAAAAATTGTGCATGAGCTGACTAAATTAAGATTAAGGTTTACATCCCTCTAAAGATTAGATTGAGGAAAGCAGTCAAACCACTAGACAAATCCAGGGCTGAAAATCTACATCATTAATACCAATGTAAACCATTTAAATAACAAGTAAACACGGCTAAGATACAGGGTTAGGGCTATATATCCTCCCACCTGGGTAAAGAGACTGTGTTGATCTGGGTTGAGCTGTAGGCTTTCAGGTTCAGAAGGCTCTGGTTAGGACAAGGAGAGGCCTGTAGGGTGTAGGTCTGTAGGGTATACTGTATTAGGTTTAATAAAGATTACACGTGTCATCACATAAAGCACTGACTGTTATTCTAAATCTAGTAATGCAGGGGAACATAAATATCACGTTAGTTCTAACACACGACTACAGCACCAGGTTTGACACTTAATTTAGCCATGGACAGCTATAATTAGCTACTCTATGTCTAAAAGGTTAATTATTTTCTCTTTCCCTCTCTTGCTCCCCCTCTCTCTCCCTCTCTCTCTTTCTCTCTCGCCCTCCCTCCTCTCTTCCTCCCTCTCCCCACCGTCTCCCTCTCTAATAGTAAATGTTTATTTGCATTTCAAAGAGGAAGTGTTGTGCATTTGTTCAAATTATTTACATTGATGTATTTCTGCACAGGCAAGATACACACACACACACACACACACATACACACACACACACCACACAGTATGGTTACGTCAGTGTGTTAAGTGCATACTGATTAGTACTAGGGTCTGAATGGCCTAGGGTTAATGATGATTAATTAACGTTGATACATATTAATTAGCCGTGTAAACACTTTGATCTTTTAAATCACCTCCAGATGGATACATTTGTATATATTTAGTACTAAATGATCAACATATACATAAAGAAGTATATATATTTAGTAGTGAAAGATTGTTCTGCACATGCAGTTGAAGTCGGAAGTTTACAAACACCTTAGCCAAATACATTTAAACTCAGTTTTTCACAATTCCCGACATTTAATCCTAGTAAAAATTCCCTGTTTTAGGTCAGTTTTCATTTTATTTTAAGAATGTGAAATGTCAGAATAATAGTAGAGAGAAGGATTTATTTATTTCAGCTTTTCTTTTCTTTTCTTTCATCACATTCCCAGTGGGTCAGAAGTTTACATACACTCAATTAGTATTTGGTAGCATTGCCTTTAAATTGCTTAACTTTGGTCAAACGTTTCAGGTAGTCTTCCATAAGCCTCCCACAATAAGTTGGGAGAATTTTGGCCCATTCCTCCTGACAGAGCTGGTGTAACTGAGTCAGGTTTGTAGGCTTCCTTATTCGCACACGCACAGTTCTGCCCACACATTTTCTATAGGAGTGCACCAGTCCGTCCTGCAGCAAAGCACCCCCACAAACATGATGCTGCCACCCCCGTGCTTCACGGTTGGGATGGTGTTCTTCGGTTTGCAAGCCTCCCCCTTTTTCCTCCAAACATAACAATGGTCATTATGGCCAAACAGTTCTATTTTTGTGTCATCAGACCAGAGGACATTTCTCCAAAAAGTACGATCTTTGTCCCCATGTGCAGTTGCAAACCGTAGTCTGGCTTTTTTATGGCGGTTTTGGAGCAGTGGCTTCTTCCTTGCTGAGCTGCATTTCAGGTTATGTCAATATAGGACTTGTTTTACTGTGGAAATAGATACTTTTGCCCATATTTCCTCCTGCATCTTCACAAGGTCCTTTGCTGTTGTTCTGCGATTGATTTGCACTTTTCGCACCAAATTACGTTAATCTCTAGGAGACAGAACGTGTCTCCTTCCTGAGCGATATGGCGGCTGCGTGGTCCCATGGTGTTTATACTTGCGTACTATTGTTTGTACAGATGAACGTGGTACATTCAGGCGTTTGGAAATTGCTCCCAATGATGGACCAGACTTGTGGAGGTCTACCATTTTTTTCCTGAGGTCTTCGCTGATTTCTTGGTATTTTTCCATGATGTCAAGCAAAGAGGCACTGAGTTTGAAGGTAGGCCTGTCAATTAGCCTATCAGAAGCTTCTAAAGCCATGACATCATTTTCTGGAATTTTCCAAGCTGTTTAAAGGCACAGTCAACTTAGTGTATGTAAACTTCTGACCCACTGGAATTGTGATACAGTGAATTATAAGTGAAATAATCTGTCTGTAAACAATTGTTACTTGTGTCATGCAGAAAAATTACTTGTGTCATGCACAAAGTATATGTCCTAACCGACTTGCCAAAACTATAGTTTGTTAACAAGAAATTTGTGGAGTGGTTGAAAAACGAGTTTTAATGACTCCAACCTAAGTGTATGTAAACTTCCGACTTCAACTGTATATAGAATGGATAGAATTCTGCCTCCTACTGCAGCTCTTGTTTGCCTCAGATAAGAAAAGCTCTGGTTCCAACTGATGAGAAAGGGTATGCTTTCAAAAAATACATGTATACATTTATATAGAAAACAGATTCATTCTATTTATAGAACTCATAATAAGCCACTGACGTATACACCTTCAAAGGAAAGGCGGGAGTGTTCCTCTCTAGGAGAGACTGGGGAGTGTTCCTCTCTAGGAGAGACTGGGGAGTGTTCCTCTCTAGGAGAGACTGGGGAGTGTTCCTCTCTAGGAGAGATGGGGAGTGTTCCTCTCTAGGAGAGATGGGGAGTGTTCCTTCCTAGGAGAGACTGTGGAGTGTTCCTCTCTAAGAGAGACTGGGGTGTGTTCCTCTCTAGGAGAGACTGGGGAGTGTTCCTCTCTAGGAGAGACTGGGGAGTGTTCTTCTCTGGGAGAGACTGCGGAGTGTTCTTCTCTAGGAGAGACTGGGGAGTGTTCCTCTAGGTTTGAGTCCATCAGTCTCTTTCCATGTTTTTTTTGGAAAGCCTCCTGCCAGCCCAGAGAACATGCTGTGTCGGATTATTACAAATCAATATGGCTCTCTGTGTTTAAACCGGACCATGTGTGAATTAGAAATGGGTAGGGGACCCTGCCCTCCTGTGCTAAGCCCTAAGTCACATGCGGTTTGTCAAGCTTTGTCAGGATAGAGAAAAAGCAGAAAGTTGAGGGGATGTGTGTTGCATAGCGGTTCTGTCTCCATGGTGATGATGCTAGTGAGGCAGAGAAGGCCTTGAGAGATGTGACAATACAAGGACTGAGCTCTATGTGTGTGTGTAGCTGTGTGCGTATGTGTGTGTGTGTGTGTGTGTCAATTGAAGGACTTAGAGGCTGAGCTGAAGAGGATGAATTAATTACATGTTTTACACTTATTATCCCGGCCCAGTGCGGTGAGCACACACACACACACACACACACACAAACACACACACACAAACACACACACACACACAAACACTTCATAAACAAACAAATAAACAAAGACACAGAAAGATGATGACCCTTAGTTCTAAGCCTCTAGTTAGAGCTGTTGTTGTGGATGGGATTTAAATGTATTGTTCATTCTCTCCCCCTCCCTACTCCACCTCCTTGCTTCCCCATTCCTCCCTCCCTGCTTTCCCCCCACCCACACTACTCCTGCACCTCCTACCCCATAAACCTTCCTACCACCTATACACTCCTACCTCCTATACCCTCCTACCTCCCTCACCCTCCTGCCTCCTATACCCTTCTGCCTCCTATACCCTCTACCTCCTATACCCTCCTACCCACTATACACTCCTACCCCCTATACACTCCTACCTCCTATACCCTCCTATATCCTCCTACCACCTAAACCCTCCTACCCCCTATACCCTCCTACCTCATTAACCTCCTACCCCCTAAACCCTACAACCCCTATACCCTCCTACCCCCTATACCCTCCTATACCCTCCAACCTCCTAAACCCTCCTACCCCCTAAACCCTACTACCCCCTATAACCTACTACCTCCAACCCCCTATACCCTCCTATACCCTCCTACCCCCTATACCCTACTACCTCCTATACCCTCCTCCGTGCTCCATACATTTTCATCAGTCCATTCCTTGTAACACAGGGAGTTTGGGTCCTTTAGGCCTCTCTGACATCACATGACCCCTGGAGGCTAGAGAGGGCAAAGGGCACCCCTATCGCCGTGACAATGTTGTTCCCAGGGAGAAAATTCCCACCAGTGTGGGGTTACAGAGCTGCTGTAGAGTCCCCCTAGAGTCTATTGACGCACTGATGCGTCAATCTAAGTAACATAATAAAACAATCCCCATCAAAATTGGTCAATTTAAGTCCCATAGGGCTGCGCACAATTGGCCCAGGTTTTGCTGGGGGGGCTTTACTTGGCTCATCGCGCTCTAGCGACTCCTTGTGGCGGGCCGGGTGCCTGCAGGCTGACCTCGGACGTCAGTTGAACAGTGTTTCCTCCGTCACATTGGTGCGGCTGGCTGCTGAGTTAAGCGGGCGGGTGTTAAACAAACAAAAAAAATGTCAGTGGAAGGTGGCCGAGCTACAGCAGTGTTTGTCAGACCTTGAGACTTCCCGAGAATCGGTCTTCTCATGAAAATGTTTGTAGTTTACAAAAAACTAATATGACCTAAAAACTAATATGACCACTCTATGGAAAGATGAGACTCTTACTCTCACGATGGGGGTCTCCATTTTGCTTTTCTGAAGGTAACCAGTACCGCTTAAAATTTCTTATGGAAGTATGGAGGTAGGTGCATCTAAATTTCATGATCTGAAACAAGGGTCCCACTTTAAACAAATTAAAACTTATGAAAGCTTGATAAAGCATACATAAAGTCTTCATAAGCTCTAGTTTCTTCACAAATCATCTATAAGCTTGTATCCTACTCTATAAAGGGTGACATAACAGCACCCTGCATATGGTGCTTTGCATGGTCGTCAGGGGGGACTCTCGCAATCATCCTGTCCCTGTTTGATGTTGTATCATATCTCCGTAACCTGTCACAGCCAATCAGTTGCCAGCAGTAACAGCCACACAGCGCCATGATGAATGTTCGTCAGCCTTTTGAACAAAGATATCAACTCTAAGAAATTACATGATGAACTGTTCATATGCTTGAATATTAAAATCCCACGTCACTCTAAAAGTCTATAACTACTCATACTGTGTAGGACTAAAGAAACACATTTAACAAACTCCTCCTCCACCTCTTTCTCTTCCCCCACCTCATCCCACTCCTCTTCCTTTAGCACTTGGGTCCGGAGTGAGGGGAACAGAGGGAGAGAAAATAGTCTCACGACAGTCCCACTCCGCCCTCTCTCTCCTCTCCTCCCTCCCTCAGCTCAGACGGGGCACCACAGCGTGCCTCAGACACAGTACAGACATTTTAGACACAGAGGTGACATAAAGGTGAACCCTGACTCAACTGTACAGAGGCAGAGAGAAACCTAAAACCCAACGCTGTTGAAACAACAGGTCAAACCAGAGGAGAATGAGACGAGGGGCTGTGGTTCTGTTTCTGTTTCTTACACTGTAAATTCTAGAGGAGAATATAGCAAATGGTTACACTGTCAACTGAGATTTATCATGTTTGTTTTGACTCATCGGGAGCTGAGTGGAGTCAGAAAGAGCAGTACAGTGGTGAAGCAATATGGCTCTGAGTGGAGGTGGTTAAGAGAAGCACCAGCATGACTGCCACCGGCACCAGCATGCCCGATCACTGATAAAGACTGATGCAACCCAGCACTGAGAGGGCAGAAGGATCCGGCTCCAGCACAATGAAACACAGCTCCAACATAACTGCACTGGATCCTTTGTGAAAAAAGGACAGTCTGTGACTCTGAATCCAGTTGTCAATCATTATGAATCCTGTTGTTGGTACTGGTCCATGTTCCATGATGCATTGTGAGAGTCCTCCCACAGATGACCCTCCTTTTTTTCACCCATTATTTCTTTCTTCCTTGTTTTCTCTCTCACCCCAGGCCAGAGGAACAGTGTAGCAGGGCAATAGTAACAGTGTGGATTGTGTAAATCCGTTTATGCTTTCTATCCAGTATGATCTGTAGTGGAGTGATTGGTGGAGTGATCTGCTGCCCGATAACAATAATTGAATTGCATGGAGAACGTTCCGTCAGGGAGTATTATATTGTCATACAGATTAGTGGTGTGTGTCTGCTCTGTCTGCTGCCTGGTACATGGAATGATATATCCTGTTGGTTTGTCTAAGGCAATCAGGAAGGGTTGCTGATGGGTTGCTCCTCTGACTTTGTCCTCTCCTCCATCCAGAAGAAAGTATTAGATTTACCTCTGTTCCTCAGCCTCTAGTCCTCTGGCTATAGCACAGCTACATCACTGCCGAGGAAGATCAGATTTGACAGGAGAAGAAACAGCAATACGAACTGAGATTCATCATTCTGAACTTTCGGTTGCTGAGGCGACAGTTTGTGTTGATAGTGTTATGACAAGGCTTAAAATCGGGGCAAGAAAATACTTCCGGGACCTGAAGGTTTGGTAATAAATGGATAGGGATGAAGCTGGGGTGGTTTCAAGACAGTGAAGAGACATTCATAATAACTGTTTAATGATAAAAGTGTGTTCTGTCGGGGTGATGCCAGTAACCTCTAACCCAGTTTTAAAAAACAGATGTCCTTACCACTGCTGAACGAGAGGAACAACACACACAGCTTCTGTCTCCAAACAGAGCCACTTTCATATCAGTCTGTCTACAAGGCTGTTCTTCTCTTGTGTGTTCAGAAGGAAGTGAATATTTCAGCCAGGAGGAGAAGCTGCTGCATTAGTTCTATCTCTGCAGTGATGAGTGAAATAAAACTCTGTGGTTGACAGTCAGTCAGCTTCCTCTCTCAGGTATCTACCTACACCAGGGCTCTCCAACCCTGTTCCTGGATAGCTACCTTCCTGTAGGCTTTTTCTCCAACCAAAAGCGCACTGGATTCTAATAATTAGCTGGTTGATAAGCTAAATCAGGTTGGTCAAATCAAATCAAATCAAAAAATCAAATCAAATCAAATTGTATTTGTCACATACACATGGTTAGCAGATGTTAATGCGAATGTAGCGAAATGCTTGTGCTTCTAGTTCCGACCATGCAGTAGTATCTAACAAGTAATCTAACAAATTCACAACAACTACCTTATACACACAAGAGTAAAGGAATGAATATGAGTATGTACATATAAATATATGGATGAGCGATGGCTGACCGGCATAGGCAAGATGCAGTAGATGGTATGGAGTACAGTATGAGATGAGTAATGTAGGATATGTAAACATTATATAAATGTCATTGTTTAAAGTGGCTAGTGATACATTATTTCATCCAATTATAATTATTAAAGTGGCTAGAGATTTGGGTCGATGGCCAAACGGCATAGGCAAGATTCAGTAGATGGTTTAGAGTACAGTGTATACATTTGATATGAGTATGTCGGATACGTAAACATTATATACAAAATTGTTTAAAGTGGCTAGTGATACATTGTTACATCCAATTCCTATTTTTAAAGTTGCTAGAGATTTAAGTCAGTATGTTGGCAGCAGCCACTCAATGTTAGTGATGGCTGTTTAACAGTCTGATGGCCTTGAGGTAGAAGCTGTTTTTCAGTCTCTCGGTCCCAGCTTTGATGCACCTGTACTGACCTCGCCTTCTGGATGATAGCGGGGTGAACAGGCAGTGGCTCGGGTGGTTGTTGTCCTTGATGATCTTTTTGGCCTTCCTGTGACATCGGGTGGTGTAGGTGTCCTGGAGGGCAGGTAGTTTACCCTCGGTGATGCGTTGTGCAGTCCTCACTACCCTCTGGAGAGCCTTACGGTTGTGGGCGGAGCAGTTGCCGTACCAGGCGGTGATACAGCCCAACAGGATGCTCTCGATTGTGCATCTGTAGAAGTTTGTGAGTGATTTTGGTGACAAGCTGAATTTCTTCAGCCTCCTGAGGTTGAAGAGGCGCTGTTGCGCCTTCTTCACCACGCTGTCTGTGTGGGTGGACCAATTCAGTTTGTCCGTGATGTGTACGCCGAGGAACTTAAAACTTTCCACCTTCTCCACTACTGTCCCCTAGGGGGGTGCTCCCTCTCCTGGGGGTGCTCCCTCTCCTGCTTCCTGAAGTCCACGATCATCTCCTTTGTTTTGTTGACATTGAGTGAGAGGTTATTTTCCTGACACCACAGTCCGAGGGCCCTCACCTCCTCCCTGTAGGCTGTCTCGTTGTTGTTGGTAATCAAGCCTACCACTGTAGTGTCGTCAGCAAACTTGATGATTGAGTTGGATGCGTGCTTGGCCACGCAGTCATGGGTAAACAGGGAGTACAGGAGAGGGCTGAGAACGCACCCCTGTGGGGCCCCAGTGTTGAGGATCAGCGGGGGACGGCCCGTCAGGAAGGCCAGGACCCAGTTTCACAGGGCTGGGTCGAGACCTAGGGTCTCGAGCTTAATGACGATCTTGGAGGGAACTATGGTGTTAAATGCTGAGCTGTAGTCGATGAACAGCAGTCTTACATAAGTATTCCTCTTGTTCAGATGGACCTATTGGGACTAGTATTCCTCTTGTTCTTGTCTGTGGACCTATTGTCTGTGGACCTATTGGGATGGTAAGCAAATTGGAGTGGGTCCAGGGTGTCTGGCAGGATGGAGGTGATACAACTGGGGTTGGAGTGAAAACCCACAGGATGGTATTTCTCCAGAAACAGGGTTGGAGAGCCCTGACCTACACATTTACCTGCAGGTATATCAGGTATGTCAGTGATGCATCTGATGTCATCCAACCATTGGACACCGAAAGGGTTGGGTAGGTTACTTTCTAAATGTAATCCGCTACAGTTACTAGTTACCTGTCCAAAATCTTAATCAGTAACATAACTTTTGGATTACCCAAACTAAGTAACGTAATCTGATTACATTCAGTTACTTTTAGATTACTTTCTATCAGGTATGAAGGTAAGACCCAGATGCAGACAACGTCGATTTAAACAATGGTTTAATAATCCAACAGGGGCAGGCAATAGACAGGTCAAGGCATGCAGGGGTCAGTAAACCAGAGGTGGGGCAACGGTACCGGACGGCAGGCAGGCTCAGGGTCAGGGTAGGCAGAGGTCAATAATCCAGAGGTGGGGCAAAGGTACAGGTCGGCAGGCAGGCTCAGGGTCAGGCAGAGTGGTCAGGCAGGCGGACTCAGAGTCAGGACAGGCAAGGGTCAAAACCAGGAGGGCGAGAAAAAAGAGAGACTGAGAAAAGCAGGAGCTGAGACACAAAAACGCTGGTTGACTTGACAAACAAGACGAACTGGCAATGGACAAACAGAGAACACAGGTATAAACACACAGGGAATAATGGGGAAGATTGGCGACACCTGCAGGGGGGGTGGAGACAATCACAAAGACAGGTGAAACAGATCAGGGTGTGACACTTTCCCCTTAAGAGCCATTAGAAGAAGACAACAATGTATGTTACCAATTGAACAACATCTATTGCAGGATAAATCAGTGTTAAAGTTTGCATAGCTGGCAATATATGGATGTTAAATTTTACTTTATGGGTTGGTTATGTAGGCTTCTTCTAATCCATTGCTTTCTACTACATATAACAATATGATTCAATATCTTTACATTAAAATGTATGTAGCAGCTACAGATTGCCCCTTTAAGTCTGTCAAAAGTGTGCGAGTTTGAACATGTGTCCATTAAGCTTATGGATTTTTTTTTTTAGATTGAGCAATAAAATCCCCACTTTTATTCCATAGGCTGGGATCCACACTACGCAGCAGTTGCAAGAGCGCATTTTTCACTGGCTGTCCACTGGTTTCAAAAACAATGATTGATAGGCAGCTTAAACTTCTTGAATTCAACCATCATTGGGTTCGGGTACACATTTATATCTGAACAGCCATCCACAACAACCACAATCCATAAGGCGCAAATAGCTAAATGTGATAGCAGCAGTGTAATTCACATCAATGCGCTATGTAGATATCAATAATAAGTGATATCCGTATCGCCGTAGACTACACCACTGCTGTCATCCTTACCTCCAAGTGTTTATTCAAGTTGGATAATCTTTGGATGCCGACAGCAGTTGCACCATTGGAAGACATCGCTTGTACTGTATCCTACAAAAACCTATTCCTGCTCTTTTCCCGCGACCTATCAAACACATTTGGTGTGTCATCATAGTGGTCTTTGACTTGTGGTCAGACCCACTCAGGTGGAACAAACTTAAACTTGCGCCTTTTTTCAATGCTGATTTGAATGTCATTAAGAAAACAGAGAAGTGTCAAAGATTTTTTTTCACAAACATCCTTTCTGAATTTAAAAGTAATCTTCGAAGTAATCATCTAGTTTTTCAAAAGTATCTGTAATCTGATTACAATATTTTAGCTGGTAACATAATTAATTATAGTTACCGTTTTTTTGTAAACCTGTTACTCCCCAACCCTGGACACCAACATATCTACAGTACATTCCTTTTTTTTACCCCTTTTTCTCCACAGTTTCGTAGTATCCAATTGGTAGTTAGTCTTGTCCCATCGCTGCAACTCCCGTACGGACTCGGGAGAGGCAAAGGTCGAGAGCTTTGCGTCCTCCGAAACACAACCCAACCAAGCCACACTGCTTCTTGACATAATGCCCACTTAACCCGGAAGACAGCCGCACCAATGTGTCGGAGGAAACACCATACACCTGGCGACCTTGTCAGCATGCACTCTGCACTGCCTGCCACAGGAGTCACTAGTGTGCGATGGGACAAGGACATCCCTGCCAGCCAAACACTCCCCTAACCCTGACGACGCTGAGCCAATTGTGTGCCGCACCATGGGTCTCCCGGTCGCGGCCGGCTGTGACAGAGCCTGGACTCGAACCCAGAATCTGTAGATTCCTTTAAACAGAGATCCTGTTAAGATACTAACCACACCCTGCACCTGTCCTGCCCAGCAACCAACATGCAGAAACCACCTGATAAATGTGTTGAATATTCTATTGGAGGTTAAATGTACAAATCAATATGTGGGGAAATAGGAAACGGTGTTGCTAATTTAAGCACATTTCAACAGATGTCACACTTAGGGGGGAAAAAAAGAAAGAAAAAATGTAAATGTGTTGTAATTGTATAATAATTATAGAAGGAGGTGGAAGAAAAATCTGCCTATTTGCGGTACAGCTCTAAAAGGAGTGTCTGAAAGGTGATAGGTTTTAGCGTGGTCACAGGGGCCAGACAGACACACAGACTTGAAGCAGACAGACAGAAACAGAGCGTGGAGAAAGGGCAAAGCTCACCCAGAACCCACAAAATGGCCCCCTGATTTGTATGCACTATTCTTTACCACGAAGATTAAAAAAACGTTGAACATTTTAAAGATTTTAAACAACAATGACCGTTGGCCTTCTAAGTGTTTGGGGTGCCTGGAAATTGTCTTTGGCATTTTTAAGTCTTTTCTCAGCATTGACAGATAAACGTGTTGCTTTCATGACTGTTTCAGGTTTAGGTCTCTGGGTAAAACTGGTGTGTGATGTTATTGATGTTGTTGTTGTTGTTGTTACACAGGGTGCTTACAAGGCACTGTGATCAATCACACTTGTGTGTGTGGTGTATTGTGGCACAGCGGTGGCTTTACATTTATTTTCCAGAGCAATCACAAAGACAGGAAGTGAGATGAGCAGAAACGCACTGTGTGAGTTTAAACTGTTCTACAAAACCCTACATAGCTGCAGTATCTAAAGTATGTTTTGCTGATGTATATAAAACACACATATTGTCACACCCTGATCTGTTTAACCTGTCCTTGTGATTGTCTCCACACCCCTCCAGGTGTCGCCCATCTTCCCCATTATGCCCTGTGTATTTCTACCTGTGTTCTCTGTTTGTCCGTTGCCAGTTTGTCTTGTTTGTCGAGTCAACCAGCGTTTTTGTTTCCCAGCTCCTGCTTTTCCCAGTCTCTCTTTTTCTTGCCCTCCTGGTTTGACCCTTGCCTGTCCTGACTCAGAGCCCACCTGCCTGACCACTCTGCCTGGCCCTGACCCTGAGCCTGTACCTCTAGATTATTGACCTCTGCCTACTCTGACCCTGAGCCTGCCTGCCGTCCGGTACCGTTGCCCCACCTCTGGTTTACTGACCCCTGCATGCCTTGACCTGTCTATTGCCTGCCCCTGTTGGATTATTAAACCATTGTTAATTCAACGTGTCTGCATCTGGGTCTTACCTTGATTTTTGATGCATATCCCAGACAGAACTCTACACAACTGCAGTATCTATAGTATATTTTAGTGATATATGTAAAACACATATATCCCAGACAGATTACTAAGGATAAAGAGGATGAATAGGCCCCCATGGAAGAACAGAAAGCTGAGAGAGTTTTTATGGGACCAACTGACGGATGTTAATACCATAATAACGTATTAATTCCATTAAATAGTGTCTAACCAGATCAACTGAGGGTATTAGAGTTTAGCAATAGAATCTCACAACCGAAGCTGTTGTCTTATTGTGTATGAAATGGGCTAATGGACATATACAGTGGGGAAAAAAAGTATTTAGTCAGCCACCAATTGTGCAAGTTCTCTCACTTAAAAAGATGAGAGAGGCCTGTAATTTTCATCATAGGTACACTTCAACTATGACAGACAAAATTAGGAAAAGAAATCCAGAAAATCACATTGTAGGATTTTTTATGAATTTATTTGCAAATTATGGTGGAAAATAAGTATTTGGTCAATAACAAAAGTTTATCTCAATACTTTGTTATATACCCTTTGTTGGCAATGACAGAGGTCAAATGTTTTCTGCAAGTCTTCACAAGGTTTTCACACACTGTTGCTGGTATTTTGGCCCATTCCTCCATGCAGATCTCCTCTAGAGCAATGATGTTTTGGGGCTGTCGCTGGGCAACATGGATTTTCAACTGCCTCCAAAGATTTTCTATGGGGTTGAGATCTGGAGACTGGCTAGGCCACTCCAGGACCTTGAAATGCTTCTTACGAAGCCACTCCCTCGTTGCCCGGGGCGGTGTGTTTGGGATCATTGTCATGCTGAAAGACCCAGCCACGTTTCATCTTCAATGCCCTTGCTGATGGAAGGAGGTTTTCACTCAAAATCTCACGATACATGGCCCCATTCATTCTTTCCTTTACACGGATCAGTCGTCCTGGTCCCTTTGCAGAAAAACAGCCCCAAAGCATGATGTTTCCACCCCCATGCTTCACAGTAGGTATGGTGTTCTTTGGATGCAACTCAGCATTCTTTGTCCTCCAAACACGACGAGTTGAGTTTTTACCAAAAAGTTCTATTTTGGTTTCATCTGACATTCTCCCAATCCTCATCTGGATCATCCAAATGCTCTCTAGCAAACTTCAGACGGGCCTGAACATGTACTGGCTTAAGCAGGGGACACGTCTGGCACTGCAGGATTTGAGTCCCTGGCGGCGTAGTGTGTTACTGATGGTAGGCTTTGTTACTTTGGTCCCAGCTCTCTGCAGGTCATTCACTAGGTCCCCGTGTGGTTCTGGGATTTTTGCTCACCGTTCTTGTGATCATTTTGACCCCACGGGTGAGATCTTGCGTGGAGCCCCAGATCGAGGAAGATTATCAGTGGTCTTGTATGTCTTCCATTTCCTAATAATTGCTCCCACAGTTGATTTCTTCAAACCAAGCTGCTTACCTATTGCAGATTCAGTCTTCCCAACCTGGTGCAGGTCTACAATTTGGTTTCTGGTGTCCTTTGACAGCTCTTTGGTCTTGGCCATAGTGAAGTTTGGAGTGTGACTGTTTGAGGTTGTGGACAGGTGTCTTTTATACTGATAACAAGTTCAAACAGGTGCCATTAATACAGGTAATGAGTGGAGGACAGAGGAGCCTCTTAAAGAAGAAGTTACAGGTCTGTGAGAGCCAGAAATCTTGCTTGTTTGTATGTGACCAAATACTTATTTTCCACCATAATTTGCAAATAAATTCATAAAAAATCCTACAATGTGATTTTCTGGATTTTGTTTTCCTCATTTTGTCTGTCATAGTCTTTTTAAGTGAGAGAACTTGCACAATTGGTGGCTGACTAAATACTTTTTTTCCCCACTGTATTACAGGGCTAATTGAAGTGTAGTGTAGGTACATTTTTATTCCTATAGTAACTAATGATTGCAAATGGAATCATTAAGCCGCAGGACATACCATTTCATGTGTACAACATCTAAAGACCTGAATCACTATACTGAGAGTTTTTCCGTTTCTAAAAGGACGTATTATGGGTGTTTTTGGAGTATTTGTTCATGTTCTTTTCAGAGCCCCTGTACTGCACAACAAGGATGAGGAAGTGAATCGCTGGTGGGGTTAAGTTTCTCAACTGGACACTTCTATAACTGGACACTTCTATAACTGGACACTTCTTTGACTGGACACTTCTATGACTGGACACTTCTATAACTGGACACTTCTATAACATGCCATTTTCATAACAACTAGAGATGTGGTTATAATATAGCTTAATTCTAATTTAAGGCAAAGCGTTTTCTTTACAGCAGTTAACGGCTAACCACATGTTTTTTTGTTTTAACGACCAAAGCATTAAATTGACTAAAATAACTTTCTGTGTGGCTTTAAGATGAGATTGTGTGCGTGCGTGTGCGTGTGTTTGTGTGTGTGCGTGTGTTTGTGCGTGTGCGTGTGTGTGCGTGTGCTTGTGTTTGTGTGTGCATGCGTGCGTGCGTGTGTGTGTGCGCGTGTCTGTGTGCATGCGTGCGTGCGTGTGTGCGCAGGTGTGTGTGCATGCATGTGCGTGCGTGTGTGTTTGTGCGTGTGTTTGTGCGTGTGTGTGCGTGTGTTTGTGCGTGTGTGCGTGTGTATGTGTGTGTGTGCGTGTGTGCGTGCATGCAAGAGAAAGCAGTTTAGGTGCAGCAGAGAGAAGTAGAGAACAGAGGGAAACCTCACTCACTGTCTGCATCTATCTTTTACCTAGTAGTGGGCCTCTCTCAACAGTGTCTTAAGCACATACAAGCACACACACACGCGCACACACGCACACATCCTGAGGCCGGGTGGGAGGTGAGCTGGTCTACAGAGGCTCTGTGAATGTCAGGCGTAGGAAGACACTGCGGTGTGTGTGTGTGTGTGCGTGCGTGTGTGCGCGTGTGAAAACTGAGCCTCACAGAGACCGAGTGGCTGTAGGCTTCAAAGGCTGATTGTGGACCAGCACAGGGCTGCAGACAGAGACAACCTGAGAAACAGACATACAGAGCAGAGTCAGTGAGAAGGCTGGACCTCACAACAACCAACACCCCAACCAGACAACATCCTGTGGACACTAACAAACCTCTCTACAGTATAGGACTGAAACCAGCAAACTAAACCTAACCCAGCTGTCTGTACTGTAGAGGAGCTCCGTACTCATCTAGGCTGGCACTGGTCCACCTCCTGACGTGCCTAGATGTGATGAAGACACTTTGTCATGGTAATGTCAGGGTAACGTCAGGATAACACCTTACTAACAAACACTGTCTCCACTGGAACATGCCCTGGACTCAGTCACAGTACTCAATACTGCCTCGATAGCTAATAGCACACATTTCCACAGCACCTTGTTCTGCCTGTGCTGAATGATCCAGACCAGCAGATGGGGAAATGTAGACCTGCGGGATTCTGTCCAGGACCCACACAGTTATATGACAATCCAGAACCAGGACAGATCCAGGGATGGAAGGCTACAGGACTGGGGCTGGGGCTAATCCTGGGGCTGGGAGGAGTGGTGCTCTGGGGGTCTGGGTTGACTTACTTTGTGCTGCTGCTGCTAATGTGAACCAGACCTGCCTCGTCCGTCTTCAACCGCTGACACCTCGTAACACTGGAGGGTTTCAGGTTGAGGGGGTGTGAGGGAGGTGTGTGTGTGTGGGGGGGTAAAGAGTGGGAGGGGGTGTGTGTGGGAGGAAGGGGTGAGGAGAGGGGAGTGAAGGGGTGAGGGGCGAGTCCATATGTTCCTGCAGGAGACAGGGGGAAGGGGGGAAGGAAGAGAGGAGAGATGTTTTGCAGAGTCGGCAGGCTCTCCCCTTCCTGGGCTGGTCTAAACCTGGGGGTTGGGGTCAATGTAATAGTCCGGTGGCCATTTGATTAATTGTTCAGCAGTCTTATGGCTTGGGGGTAGAAGCTGTTAAGGAGCCTTTTGGACCTAGACTTGGCGCTCCAGTACCGCTTGCCGTGCAGAGATGAGAAAACAGTCTATGACTTGGGTGACTGGGTCTCTGACAATTTTATGGGCTTTCCTCTGACACCGCCTATTATATAGGTCCTGGATTGCAGGTGATGTACAGAGGGCTGTACGCACTACCCTCTGTAGTGCCTTACGGTCAGATGCCGATCAGCTGCCATACCAGGCGGTGATGCAACCAGTCAGGATGCCCTCGATGGTGCAGCTGTAGAACCTTTTGAGGATCTGGGGACCCATGCCAAGTCTTTTCTGTCCCCTGAGGGGGAAATGGTTTTGTCGTGCCCTCTTCACGACTGTCTTAGTGTGTTTGGACCATGATAGTTCGTTGTGGACACCAAGGAACTTGAAACTCTCGACCCGCTCCACTACAGCCCCGTCAATGTTAATGAGGGCCTGTTCAGCCCGCCTTTTCCTGTAGTACACGATCAGCTTCGTTGTCTTGCTCACATTGAGGGAGAGGTTGTTGTCTTGGCACCACGTTGCCAGTTCTCTGACCTCCTCCTTATAGGCTGTCTCATCGTTGTCGGTGATCAGGCCTACCACTGTTGTGTCGTCAGCAAACTTAATGATTGGGTTGGAGTTTGGCCACGCAGTCGTGGGTAAACATGGAGTGCAGGAGGGGATCAGCGTGGCAGATGTGTTGTTGCCTATCCTTACCACCTGGGGGCGGCCCATCAGGAAGTCCAGGATCCAGTTTCAGAGGGAGGTGTTTAGTCCCAGGGTCCTTTAGCTTAGTGATGAGCTTTGTGGGCACTATAGTGTTGAACGCTGAGCTGTAGTCAATGAACAGAATTCTCACATAGGTGTTCCTTTTGTCCAGGTGTGAAAGGGCAGTGTGAAGTGCGATTGAGATTGCGTCATCTGTGGATCTGTTGGGGCGGTATGCGAATTGGAGTGGGTCTAAGGTATCGAGGAGGATGCTGTTGATGTGAGCCATGACCAGCCTTTCAAAGCACTTCATGGCTACTGACGTGAGTGCTATGGGGTGGAAATCATTTAGGCAGATTACCTTCGCTTCCTTGGGCACAGGGACTATGGTGGTCTGCTTGAAACATGTAGGTATTTCAGACTCAGTCAGGGAGAGGTTGAAAATATCAGTGAAGACACTTGCCAGTTGGTCCACGCATGCTTTGAGTACACGTCCTGGTAATCTATCTGGCCCACGGCTTTGTGAATGTTGACCTGTTTAAAGGTCTTGCGCACATCGGCTACCGAGAGCGTTATCACACAGTCATCCAGAACAGCTGGTGCTCTCGTGCATGCTTCAGTGTTACTTGCTTGGAAGCGAGCATAAAAGGCATTTAGCTCGTCTGGTAGGCTTGCATCACTGGGAAGCTCACGGGTTTCCCTTTGTAGTCCAGAATAGTTTTCAAGCCCTGCCACATCCGACGAGCGTCAGAGCCGCTGTAGTAGGATTCAATCTTCATCCTGTATTGACACTTTGCTTGTTTGATGGTTCATCTGACGGCATAGTGGGATTTCTTCTAGGCGTCCGGATTATTGTCCCGCTCTTTGAAAGTGGCAGCTCTAGCTTTTAGCTTGATGGCTTCTGGTTGGGTTATGTACATACGGTCACTGTGGGGACGACGTCGTCGATGCACTTATTGATGAAGCCGATGACTGAGGTGGTATACTCCTCAATGCCATTAGATGAATCCCGGAACATATTCCAGTCTGTGCTAGCAAAAAAGTCCTGTAGCGTAGCATCTGCGTCATCTGACCACCGACCACATATGGACTGTTACTCCAGTGGACCCAGCGGTCTGCTCTACAGCCTGACAGAGACAGAGATGCATACACAGCCAGGCCTCATACTCCTCCTCCATGCAGATACAATGGGGGAAAAAAGTATTTAGTCCGCCACCAATTGTGCAAGTTCTCTCACTTAAAAAGATGAGAGAGGCCTGTAATTTTCATCATAGGTACACTTCAACTATGACAGACAAAATGAGGAAAACAAAATCCAGAAAATCACATTGTAGGATTTTTTATGAATTTATTTGCAAATTATGGTGGAAAATAAGTATTTGGTCACATACAAACAAGCAAGATTTCTGGCTCTCACAGACCTGTAACTTCTTCTTTAAGAGGCTCCTCTGTCCTCCACTCATTACCTGTATTAATGGCACCTGTTTGAACTTGTTATCAGTATAAAAGACACCTGTCCACAACCTCAAACAGTCACACTCCAAACTTCACTATGGCCAAGACCAAAGAGCTGTCAAAGGACACCAGAAACCAAATTGTAGACCTGCACCAGGTTGGGAAGACTGAATCTGCAATAGGTAAGCAGCTTGGTTTGAAGAAATCAACTGTGGGAGCAATTATTAGGAAATGGAAGACATACAAGACCACTGATAATCTTCCTCGATCTGGGGCTCCACGCAAGATCTCACCCCGTGGGGTCAAAATGATCACAAGAACAGTGAGCAAAAATCCCAGAACCACACGGGGACCTAGTGAATGACCTGCAGAGAGCTGGGACCAAAGTAACAAAGCCTACCATCAGTAACACACTACGCCGCCAGGGACTCAAATCCTGCAGTGCCAGGCGTGTCCCCCTGCTTAAGCCAGTACATGTTCAGGCCCGTCTGAAGTTTGCTAGAGAGCATTTGGATGATCCAGATGAGGATTGGGAGAATGTCAGATGAAACCAAAATAGAACTTTTTGGTAAAAACTCAACTAAATCGTGTTTGGAGGACAAAGAATGCTGAGTTGCATCCAAAGAACACCATACCTACTGTGAAGCATGGGGTGGAAACATCATGCTTTGGGGCTGTTTTTCTGCAAAGGGACCAGGACGACTGATCCGTGTAAAGGAAAGAATGAATGGGGCCATGTATCGTGAGATTTTGAGTGAAAACCTCCTTCCATCAGCAAGGGCATTGAAGATGAAACGTGGCTGGGTCTTTCAGCATGACAATGATCCCAAACACACCGCCCGAACAGCGAGGAGTGGCTTCGTAGAAGCATTTCAAGGTCCTGGAGTGGCCTAGCCAGTCTCCAGATCTCAACCCCATAGAAAATCTTTGGAGGCAGTTGAAAATCCATGTTGCCCAGCGACAGCCCCAAAACATCATTGCTCTAGAGGAGATCTGCATGGAGGAATGGGCCAAAATACCAGCAACAGTGTGTGAAAACCTTGTGAAGACTTGCAGAAAACATTTGCCAACAAAGGGTATATAACAAAGTATTGAGATAAACTTTTGTTATTGACCAAATACTTATTTTCCACCATAATTTGCAAATAAATTCATAAAAAATCCTACAATGTGATTTTCTGGATTTCTTTTCCTAATTTTGTCTGTCATAGTTGAAGTGTACCTATGATGAAAATTACAGGCCTCTCTCATCTTTTTAAGTGAGAGAACTTGCACAATTGGTGGCTGACTAAATACTTTTTTTCCCCACTGTATACTGCAGATGGTTTGAATGTAATGTATACCTTTCTATCTCATTGAATGCTTTATGACAAAATTCAAGTCGGGTAACACCTAAATTCATAGCAAAGTTGGGTAACATTTTCAATGAGGGATTATGTTGTTTTGGAGAGCCCTGTCCCCTGCGGCCCTCTGCTACCAGCTCAGCTGGAGTGTGTGTGTGTGTGTGTGTGTGTGTGTGTGTGTGTGTGTGTGTGTGTGTGTGTGTGTGTGTGTGTGTGTGTGTGTGTGTGTGTGTGTGTGTGTGTGTGTGTGTGTGTGTGTGTGTGTGTGTGTGTGTGTGTGTGCATGAGGGCATGAGTGCATGCGTGTGTGCAAGTGTGTGATGGAGTGTGTTTGGGCCTGCATAATGAAAGAAAATCAGCCAGCAGCCTTTTTAAATGAAGGCAGCACTGCACTGGGAGTGAAAGAGAGAGAGAGAGAGAGAGAGAGAGAGAGAGAGAGAGAGAGAGAGAGAGAGAGAGAGAGCAGCAGAAGAAATGGGGGCATGTTCTCTTGAGGCCACTGCTCCGTGCCCTTACTTGGTGGGAGTGAGGAACAATGAGAGGCGGGTGAGGAGGGGTGAGAGGATTTTCAGGGGGGGACACTCCTCTACTTCTCCACTCCTCCACTGCTCTTTCAGCTCCTCTCCCCAGGCCTGTTGTGTTCAGCAGGGTTTTCCGTAAAACACATTAAGAGAAGCCAAGTCAGGCCCCAGTCAGAGAAAAACACACTGCACCCTTCTGCCCCACCAGCCTCCTCCTTTCACCCACTTCTACCCCTAGCCCCCTTTTACACACACCCAAAACCCCCTGCCAACTATGAGGGGTGAGGGAAGGGGTAACAAAAAAAAACACGAGAGAAGGAGAAGAAGGAAAACCCACGCTTTACTAAGTCCTGCATTCAGACTCTGTGGTTCTTTCTCTTTTCTCTAGTTTGGAATGAAAGCAGCATTACTTCTCTGAACTGGACCACTCTCTGACCTTGACATCTACAGCACACACACACACACACACACACACACACACACACACACACACACACAGGGGTCTGAGAGGACAGAGGGCAGTGAAAGGTTCACTGGCCCTGGGCTGCTGATCCCAGATTGATGTTGTTTTGGTTCAATCAGAGAGTCAGAGAGCTCCAGTCTGCAGATAAACACTGACTGCTGGGATCCTGCTGCAACATACACACAGCACCTCTCCTCTCTCTCTCTCTCTCTCTCTCTCTCTCTCTCTCTCTCTCTCTCTCTCTCTCTCTCTCTCTCTCTCTCTCACTCTCTCTCTCTCTCTCTCTCTCTGCCTCTGTCTCTCTCTCTCTCTCTCTCACTCTCTCTCTCTCTCTCGCTCTCTCTCTCTCTCCATCTATCTCTCCCTCTGCCTCGTTCTCTCTCTCCCTCTCAATTCAATTCAATTTGCTTTATTGGCATAACGTAACAATGTACATATTGCAAAAGCTTACTTTGGAGATTGACAATATTAACATAATTAAAATAATAATAATCAATATTGTCAACGGGACAAAAGTAACAACAAAAATATAAGTGTCAAAATAACCATACATTGAACTATAACAATAAGCATAGAGGACATGTGCAGGTTGATTGGTCTGTCAGACAGGCAGCAGTGTAGTGCGCTGCCAACCCACAGCTCTGTGTCCTCCCCCAACAGGACGGGTAGCCTATTCTCATCAGAGAGGTCTTTGAAACCTTCAATAAGGGTTTAAAATTTGGGGAAATGACACTCTCTAATTGTTTTATATTTTTGTCATTTTGTCAGGAAATGCTGCTCTGTCTCAGGTTCTACTGTGGTGCAGTGGTTGCACAGCCTTTCCTCTACTGGGAGACAGGTTTTCCTGTGTCTACCCTTCTCAATGGCAAAGCTTTGCTCACTGACCATGTACTTTGTCAAGGTTTTTCGAAGGTTTTGATCAGTAACCATGGTCAAAGAGTTTGCCACAATGTACTGTCGATTTAGGGCCAGACAGCACTGCATTTTGCTTTGTGCTTGTGCTTGTGTTTCCCAATAAGTAATGTAGTTTTGTTTTGACTGTGTTGTAATTTGGTTTATTCTGATTGATTGGATGTTCTGGTCATGAGGCTTCAGTGTGTTAGTAGAACAGGCCATATATTTTGTACCAATTGAGAACTTTGGTCTAATTCCCTGAGATCTCAATCTTCTGGAAAATAATAATTTTTGTCTTTTTGGGGTTCACTGCCATGGCCCAAGTCTGGCAGTACTGCTCTAGCAGGTCCAGGCTCTGCTGTAGGCCTTGTGCTGTGGGTGACAACAGGCACAGGTAATCTGCAAAGAGAAGGCATTTAATTATGTAGACTAACACCAGGGGCTGAGGATTTTTTTTAGATTTGTGGACAATTCGTTGATGAAAATATTCAAGAGTGCAGGGCTCAGATTGCAACCCTGGCGAAGGCCCGACCCTTGTTAAAGAATTATGATATTTTCTTGCCAATTTTTATGCTGCACGTATTGCCAGTATACATTTATTTAATTATGTCATATGTTTTACCCATTACACCACTTTCAATAACTTTGTAGAACAGTCCTGTATGCCAAATATAATCCAATTATTAAGTCGATAAAGCAAGCGTACATTTTGTTATTATTTTGGTGGACATGTTTATCTATCAGGGTGTGTAGGGTGTAAATACAACACACACGCGCACACGCACACACACACACACACACACACACACACACACACACACACACACACACACACACACACACACACACACACACACACACACACACACACACACACACACACACACACTGGCCCTGCAGGGGTTATGGACTGGAGAGGAAATCCAATTTGTCTTTTACTCAAGACATTGTGCTTATTAAGGACATTTAGAACTCTTACATTTATAGTACTACAGAAAACCTTCCACAGGTTACTGTTCACACAAATTCCTCTGGAATTGTTAGGCTCAAATGTGTCACTGTTCTTAAAGGTGAGGGTTATGTCCTTGATTCCAGAGAAATAATCTACACTCAGGATCCAATTAATCAGTTTTCATAAAAATGTTTACCTTACCTTTATTTAACTAGGCAAGTCAGATTTTTTCAATGACAGCCTAGGAACAGTGGGTTAACTGCCTTGTTCAGGGGCAGAACCACAGATTTTTACCTTGTCAGCTTGGGGATTTGATCTTGCAACCTTTTGGTCACTAGTCCAATGCTCTAACCACTAGGCTACCTGCCATTTTAATATAGCCAATTTACATTTTGCACTAGTGAATTTGAGCATCTCATTTAGGATGCCATTAGGCACACATGCTTGTTCAAATTTGAGGGACTGAAGTTTCTTATAGAGCTCCTGGTCAGTAATGGATTTTGATTGTCCTTTATAGCTTTTCTAATCCATCCAACTTCTCAAGAATTTGGCATTGTTCTGTGTTTGCATCCATTTCAACGGTGTTGTAGATTGTTTTAAAATGGGCTGTCCAAATGTCACCATTTTGTATCGCTAATTCCAATTTTGCCAGAAGTTGTTTGTGTTTATGGACTCCTCAATTAGTGTCAGCTGCTTGCTGTTGCACAGTTATTTTGGTTCTGAGTGTACGTTTATAGAGTTTTAAAGTCTCACAGTAATTAAGGCGTAATTCACCATTATTTGGGTCTCTGTGCTTTCGGTTTGATAGTGTTCTACATTTTTCCTTATCATTTTACAATCTGCATCAAACCAGGTCTTCATTTTTTTTTTTTTTAAATAATAAATTCAGTTGTGCTTCTTTTGCCTGAAAATAATGTTGGTGTTTTTTTTACTGCTAGATTGATGCCTTCTTTACTGTGAGTGAATGTGGTATCCAGAAAGTTATCTAAGAGTGATTTTTTGGTTACTGGTTGCTTTCTGGTATTCTTCTGTGCTGTTTTGGGCACATCTGTATGAATTTCTGTGTTGTACAGTTTACTGGGCTGTGAATGTGTGGTTGTTTCCATGTCTGTTCTTTTGAGGAACAAGGTGATCAGACAAGGGTGTTAGTGGCTTGACGGTGAATGATCTGAGAGAGAAAGGGTCAATGTCTGCAATTTTTCTCTCTCTCTCCATCTATCTCTCCCTCTGCCTCTTTCTCTCTCTTTCTTTTTCTCTCACTCTGCCTCTTTCTCTCACTCTCTCGCTCACCGTCTATCTCTCTCTCTCTCCCCCTCCCCCTCTCTCTCTCTCTCTCTCTCTCTCTCTCTCTCTCTCTCTATATATATATATATATATATCTCTTTCCCTGCCCCTCTCTCTCTCCCTCTCTCTCTCTTTCTCTCTCTCTATCGCTCTCACACACACAAATGTAAACACACAGTGTCACAGTTCCTGGCTGGTTCTCCAGCTAACTTTTCATGCTATAATCAGATATCTGTCTAACCCAAACACTCCAACCCTCTGTGGGTCTGCCTCTTGGTGCAGTAAGCCTGCTGTGAGGCAGCAGCCATATCAACCCCTAATCATCATATCTTCCACCTCTAACCAAACGAACCAAACTGCTGTCAGTCCCTGTCCAGATGACTGAGTTCTTTGATTGCTTTTCATACACTTTCAGTAAGCCTCTCCACTTACGGGAGCAGTCTGGTATAGGTCTGGTGTGTGTGTAAAGACAGAGGACATCTTTTTTTGGCAGTGCACTGAGTAGAACAGGGGATCTGTGTGTAGCCCTGGAGATGTTTGTCATCATGTGTACCATTGTGCTCAGCACTGTTTGCTCTGTGTGCCCACACCACTCTGTAGAGTGCTTCTCAGACATCTTCCTCTCATCTGTCCCGGCTGTGATGTGCTCAGCACTGTTTGCTCTGTGTGCCCACACCACCCTGTAGAGTGCTTCTCAGACATCTTCCTCTCATCTGTCCCGGCTGTGATGTGCTCAGCAGGATGTGTTTGCTCTGCACTCTGTGTCTGCTCCTCTCGGGCTGCGCTCACCGCTTTGAATGAGGGAGTCCGTTGAACAAATGAGGCTGTAGCAATAATGACGATGATTATTATGGGACGCAGAGAGAGAGGACGAGATAGATAACCGAGTCGAAGCACGAAGGGAGCGGGTTCCTGGGGTTATAGAGCTGTATAGGGAGAGGCAGGATCTTCCAGTCTGGTAGTAATTTATAGGAGAGCAGGTAGACAGACAATTAACCTCACTTCCTGATGATGTCACTTCCAGACAATGTCAGAGCCTGCCCTCCGGAGTCCTGAGAAGGAAGAGTAGGAAATGATCAACTTAAAAAACACACAGACGAAGTGAGAATGGACTTCCTCTGTGCTTTTATGTTGTAATTTTTCTCTCCTGTGGTCTCAGAGAATAGAGACAGAGAGAGACAAACAGACAAACAGACCGACAGATAGGTGACAGAGCTGGCCAGAAACACGGACTCTGTAACTTCAGAGGGTTTCCATCCAGCGAAGCACAGACGATGTCTCACGTCACCATGAGTCTCACGCCACCATGCCTGCTCCCATTTCATCTCCATCCCGACCAGGACACGGAAACCATAACACAGCGGTACAAAAGTCGACAGTGCAGCACTAGAAATGTGTTCTCAATCACTGCCACCTCTGGAGGAGGCCGTAAGAGTATAGCTTTGCTTACGTTCAGCAGCTCCACTCTGTCGCTCCCTCTATGAGATCATCCTCATGACTTCCACACAGAGACAGTATCACATACGGCAGAACGCTTTAATCAGAGAAACAGAGATTCAGAGGGTAGAGGGGCGGAGTGTTAGAGGGGGTGATTTGGGAGGTCCCCCCTCGTTCTCATGACTAGCTGGCAGCGGAGTCGTCTAAATACATTCTAAACCTTTTCGGATGTTCCTTTGTGATTCAACATGGCTGGATTAGATCTCTTCAGATCAATTGAATCTTCTGGGATCCAGTTTCACCCAGAGAACCAACTGACTCTGACATGTGGGCCAGAAATGGAGAAAATAAAAGTGGCTTTAAGACTCAGGCTGTTGCCTGCCTTCAGGGGCTATGTCTTCGTGTCACCCTGAAACCATTTAGAGGGAAGAAGAAAAACACTAATCCTTTTCTAAAAGGGAAAGAGTTACTGTACTTCTGCTTTCAGGGAACTCCGATGCGTTCTTTCCTGCAGTAGGACTGAGCTCCAGCTCCAGTTCCAGCTCCAGTAGCAGTTAATGATGTGTTTATTCTTGGCCAGAACATTGTTGTTCTCTTTGCCTCTGGAAACAGACAGCTGGATAATGTGGATGATGTGTAACATGTTTGCTGTGTAAAAATGTCTGGGTTTGTTCTCTATCAGAGCATCCGCAGAGCCAATAAATAATGTTGTTTAATAATGTAATCATGTGATTATGTAGGCTAGTCGTGTAATATGTGATTGTGATTGTAAACACCTCAGGGCAACGCTACATCTCTCTCTCTCTCTCTCCACATCACTTTGTTTCTCTGACTCACTCCCATGAATGTAAACATTGTTCGGGCTACTGATTTCTAGTGTCAGGGGGAGAGAAGAGAGTTGTTACGCTAATATTGTCCTGTCAGACAGTAGAACGCTCTCAGCAGCTGCTACAGTCACAGTAACATTCTCTAACAGAGAGAATAGTATCTTTGAGTGATTACCGTTTGGCCCGGCAGAGACATGCGCCTCCAGACACTAAATTAGTCTGACCTCCCTGATAATCTGGGTCTATTTATGTTTCTTGGCTGGAAAATAGGATTTTATGAAACAGATGTTAAGTTTTGCTAGTCTTTAAAGTTAAGTGAACTCTCCGTAATGGTGTTATTGGAGCCTTATCAGGACTAAGCATGCACGCTTCGGGAATAATCAATTAAAAATGGCTGGAATGAACTGTATAAACTTGTTCTGTGTTGAGCGATCAGTTTTCATGCCTCAGTGCCTGTGGTTATAGGGACATCTGTTGGTCTTGTGATATATTGTAGTTTTGTACCTCTTTCAGAAAATATTTTTTGTTTTGGAAGCCGAAACAACAACTAGTTTTAGTCCATTCTCTTTATAGTTTTTTATTCATCAGGGAAAACGTGTGGAGCCGTGAGTTTTGCATGTTCTCAAATGAGAGCTGGAAACACCCTTTTTGTTGATCTGGCTTCATCCTCCATGCAGGTTGGTTGAATCCCTGTCCTGCAACAACAGAGTTCAAACAAACATATGAAGTACCATCTATTTTTGCTTATAAAATGCAATACTGAAATAAAAAAACTGGTAGGGGTAGTATTGTAGATCAATCCCCTAATTGCACCTACAGTGACCACTGCTGCTATCGCCACAAGAGCAGGGCCTGTAACGGAGCACATCGCTGCTGTTCTGGAACCACTAGCGACTGCAACAGACACAAATCATCTAGAGAAAAAAATTAACACTTGATTTAACTTTCCAACATTGTTTAATTTATAACCCATTAGTAAAATATCAGACTTTATACAACGGGTGGTTTGGAATTCCCATTGTTAGAGCCTCTTCGGCCCATGGTATATAAGACAATATACACATTGCCATGTTCATATAAAGTGGCCATGTGGCTATGACCACATCACAGCCATGATAAAAATGTCATAACACATGGCCTCTCATGTATTATTGCTTAAATATTCAGGCAGGCAGACAGACAGAAGGCAGCTAAGTAAGATTGATGAATAGATAGAACTGACATCAGGCAAAGGCATATCATTCTATTGTCATTGTAAAATAATAATTTCACAGACAAGAGTAGGCTAATGCAACAGAGATAATGGAACAAATTACACACCCGTCCATCTTTAGTTTAGGTTCTAGGTCAGTGGTTCCCAACCCTGGTCCTCCAGTACCCCCAACAGTACGCATTTTTATTGTAACCCTGGACAAGCACACCTGATTCAACTTGTCAACTAATCATCAAGACCTCAATGAGTTGAATGAGGTGTACAGTGAGGGAAAAAACGATTTGATCCCCTGCTGATTTTGTACGTTTGCCCACTGACAAAGAAATGATCAGTCTATAATTTTAATGGTAGGTTTATTTGAACAGTGAGAGACAGAATAACAACAAAAAAATCCAGAAAAACGCATGTGAAAAATGTTATGAATTGATTTGCATTTTAATGAGGGAAATAAGTATTTGACCCCTCTGCAAAACATGACTTCGGACTTGGTGGCAAAACCCTTGTTGGCAATCACAGAGGTCAGACGTTTCTTGCAGTTGGCCACCAGGTTTGCACACATCTCAGGAGGGATTTTGTCCTACTCCTCTTTGCAGATCTTCTCCAAGTCATTAAGGTTTCGAGGCTGACGTTTGGCAACTCGAACCTTCAGCTCCCTCCACAGATTTTCTATGGGATTAAGGTCTGGAGACTGGCTAGGCCACTCCAGGACCTTAATGTGCTTCTTCTTGAGCCACTCCTTTGTTGCCTTGGCTGTGTGTTTTGGGTCATTGTCATGCTGGAATACCCATCCACGACCCATTTTCAATGCCCTGGCTGAGGGAAGGAGGTTCTCACCCAAGATTTGACGGTACATTGCCTCATCCATCGTCCCTCTGATGCGGTGAAGTTGTCCTGTTCCCTTAACAGAAAAACACCCCCAAAGCATAATGTTTCCACCTCCATGTTTGACGGTGTTCTTGGGGTCATAGGCAGCATTCCTCCTCCTCCAAACACGGCGAGTTGAGTTGATGCCAAAGAGCTCCATTTTGGTCTCATCTGACCACAACACTTTCACCCAGTTGTCTTCTGAATCATTCAGATGTTCATTGGCAAACTTCAGACGGGCATGTATATGTGCTTTCTCGAGCAGGGGGACCTTGCTCTGGTCTGATTCCTCACCGTTCTCATGATCATTGCAACTCCACGAGGTGAGATCTTGCATGGAGCCCCAGGCCGAGGGAGATTGACAGTTCTTTTGTGTTTCTTCCATTTGCGAATAATCGCACCAACTGTTGTCACCTTCTCACCAAGCTGCTTGGCGATGGTCTTGTAGCCCATTCCAGCCTTGTGTAGGTCTACAATCTTGTCCCTGACATCCTTGGAGAGCTCTTTGGTCTTTGCCATGGTGGAGAGTTTGGAATCTGATTGATTGATTGCTTCTGTGGACAGGTGTCCTTTATACAGGTAACAAACTGAGATTAGGAGCACTCCCTTTAAGAGTGTGCTCCTAATCTCAGCTCGTTACCTGTATAAGACACCTGGGAGCCAGAAATCTTTCTGATTGAGAGGGGGGTCAAATACTTATTTCCCTCGTTAAAATGCAAATCAATTTATAACATTTTTCACATGCGTTTTTCTGGATTTTTTTGTTGTTATTCTGTCTCTCACTGTTCAAATAAACCTACCATTAAAATTATAGACTGATCATTTCTTTGTCAGTGGGCAAACGTACAAAATCAAATACTTTTTTCCCTCACTGTATTTGTCCAGGGCTACAACAGAAATGTGTACTGTTAGGGGTACTCGAGGACCAGGGTTGGGAAACACTGTTCTAGGTGATAGCTCTGACAGTGCTCCCTCCTGACAATTGTGTCTAGATCGGTTTCAATTTCGAAACATTTGTCTAAGGTGTGACACATGAACCTGGTGTTGAACAAAGGTCACAGTGGTGCTACGTGACTTGGTCCCACAGTTGGACTGCTGGGGTTGCTGCGGGGAACAGAAAGGAAGACAATCTTCCCTGTTACACACACTTTTAGGAACGTATTCCCGCCAAATGTATCTTTATACTATAAATACAATATTGTACTGATACTGACTTTGACTCAGTCTGTCCTTAGTGTGATCTGTTTTTTACTATTTTGTAAGGACTCTGTGTATTTTATTATGTTACCGCTGCAAACCAAATAGTTTGTTTGATTGATTAACGTGATTAGTGTAATGGAATAAAATTGCTACATGATGTCAGCGACGTGATTGTAAACACCTCGGGGCAACCATCTCTATCTCTCTATCCCTCCCTCAATCTCGCTTAACATCTGTTTCTCTACCTCAATCCCATGAATGTAAACATTGTTCGGGCTACTGATTTCTATTGTCAGGAGAAGAGAGTTGTTACGCTAATGTTGTCCTGTCAGACAGTAGAACAGTCTCACTGCTGTAGTCACAGCAACATTCTCAGAACAGAGAGAATAGTATCTTTGAGTGATGACCGTTTGGCCCGGCAGAGACATGCACCTCCAGACACTCTAAATGAGTCTGACCTCCCTGATGACCTGTTTCTGGAAAACAAGATTTTATAAAAACAGACATTTTGTTTTTCTCCTCTTTAACCCTAAGTGAATTCTACATTGTGGTGTTATTAGAACTTAATCAGGACAGAGTCAACTTGCTTTGTGTTTAATCAATTAAAAGTTGCTGGATTAAACTGTAATTGGGTATTTCCTTGGCCTGTTGGGTTGAGACCAGCCTTCGTCCCTCATTATCTGTGGTTATAGTGACCTCTGCTGGCCATGTGATATATTCTAGTTATGTCAAATCAAATGTTTGTTATTTCGATTGCAGAAAGGTATTTACATTTTTTAAAGGTGCATCAACAATAACCACAATACACAAAGAACAGCAAACCGCCTAGTTTTAGTCAAATGCCTTTATTTACTTTTAAATGCATCAGGGCAAAGTGGAGCGTTGAGTTTTGCATGGTCTCAAAGGAGAGCTGGACATGTCATTTCAGTTGTTCTGGCTTCATCCCCTATCAAAATCAGTGATTAGGCTGGTTAAATGCAGGTTAGGCTGGTTAAAATCCCCTTTCTGCAACAACAGAGTTGGTATTATTCATCAACAATCAATACACATATATTTTGAGCTCCAAAGGTTTTGGGATAGGGAACATTTTTGTTGTTGTTTTGGCTCGGTACTCCAGAACTTTGGATTTGAAATGATACAATGACTATGAGGTTAAAGTGCAGACTGTCAGCTTTAATACGAGGATATTTTAATCCATGTACCCGATACGGATGAAAATACCCTCAAGTTAAAGCTAACAGTCTGCACTTTAACCTCATTGTCATCATATCATTTCAAATCCAAAGTTCTGGAGTACAGAGCCAAAACAACAACAAACATTGTCACTGTCCAAATACTTTTGGAGCTCACTGTAAGTACTGTCTATTTTTCCTCATTAAATGCGGTGCATTGACAAAAGTATCCTGCAGGACATTCTGAAATAATTTCATTTAAATGCTGTACAGTAGGCTGCATCGTGTACTGTATTACACTAACTAGTTCAATACTGAATACTAGTTCAATACTGAATACTAGTTCAATACTGAATACTAGTTCAATACTGAATACTAAATACTAGTTCAATACTGAATACTAGTTCAATACTGAATACTAAATACTAGTTCAATACTGAATACTAGTTCAATACTGAATACTAAATACTAGTTCAATACTGAATACTAGTTCAATACTGAATACTAGTTCAATACTGAATACTAAATACTAGTTCAATACTGAATACTAGTTCAATACTGAATACTAGTTCAATACTGAATACTAGTTCAATACTGAATACTAAATACTAGTTCAATACTGAATACTAGTTCAATACTGAATACTAGTTCAATACTGAATACTAAATACTTGTTCAATACTGAATACTAAATACTAGTTCAATACTGAATACTAGTTCAATACTGAATACTAAATACTAGATCAATACTGAATACTAAATACTAGTTCAATACTGAATACTAAATACTAGTTCAATACTAGTTCAATACTGAATACTAGTTCAATACTGAATACTAAATACTAGTTCAATACTGAATACTAGTTCAATACTGAATACTAAATACTAGTTCAATACTGAATACTAAATACTAGTTCAATACTGAATACTAAATACTAGTTCAATACTGCAGTAAAAAACAGTAGAGTAACTTGCATCAGCATGCTTCAGCTCTGCTGGCGCCTAACCGAACTCGGCTAGGTGAACTGAACGAGTGTGCTTGCATAATCCCTTCAAATAATTGAACATTTAACTAAGATTTTTGGTGCAGAATTTCTCAAGTGAAAAAAAACTGCATTAGGACAAGACGTCTTCCCTCGTTTGTCTTCTTCTATGATAAAATGGTGGTCTGCCAACAAACGTTAAAGGTACATGCCGCCATCTACTGTGTTGGAGTGTGTGGTCAATCACAGTTTACAACATTTCAAAGTCTAATAGACCCTCCCCCATCGCTAAAATCCCTTCCAAGCCTGTCCAACCTCCATGACACTACACTTCAATCTTTCCCTCTCTTCAACACACTTACAATAAAATATAACAACACATGATCTCCATTTCATCCACCATACACTCCAGACACAAACCATTCACATACTTGCCAAACAGATGTAATGACGTGTTCAATGAACAATGTCCTAAGCGCAATCGCGTAAACACCACCTTTTCCTTCCTAATCTGACCTTTGAATCTTGGTCCACCGACCTTTCTTTGGAGGGAATATAAATGCCGGTCATTGGGCTCAGAGTCCCATCTCTTCTGCCACACATCTATCAAAATGGCTCTCATTTCTCCATAATAACATGAATACCTCCAATAGTAAGTCACTCCTATTAGATTTACCAGATGATGAACTATTCAATACAGACAGAGAATCTGAGCATACTATAATTCTAACAAGTTGTATGTCCTCCACCCACTGGAGGGAAACTACTATTGCCAACAGTTCAACTGAGTATACTGACAGTTCATCTGTTAGTCTTCTACATATCTGCACATCAAATTCAGGAACGTGAACGCCTGCTCCTGTGCGCCCACTATCTAGGGCCTTGGATCCATCTGTGAAAAGTGGTAAAAATGAATAAAAACTACTATCAATGTAATTGTCAACCAGTTTCCCTATACCACTGACTTCTGACCAATCTCTCATTTTCTCTACCAAGGTTAGATCAACAACAGGATCTGGGAGTAACCATGGAGGAACATCCCCTATCACCACAGAAGGACCAACCTCTAACTCCCTCAAACACTCTCATCAGCAAGCTTTCCAACTGTCCAACCAAAACCCCTGCCTTGTCTACTAGTATATTCCTAACAGTCATCTAGAACAGTAGCAGTGGGATGCGCAACCTCACAGCCTTTCAACCCAATAAGCTAATGACCATTTTACGCTGTATATCCAAAGGCCTCCACTAGTAAGGCACATACAGATGTTGATTCAAATGCACCAATGCATATCCTTAAAGCTATATACTGGATTCTGTCCAGCCTCTAAAGCCAAGTCTTCGCCTCTGTTCCATAAACTATACACCGTAATCAATTGTTGTCCTGATCAGAGCTCTATAAATATCCATCAATGAATGTCTGTCAGCAGCCAATTCATAACCAGAGACCGAGCGTATAACATTCACCACCTTCTTACACTTTGTTTCAACATTGATGACATGATCTTTCCATGTACAGTACCAGTCAAACGTTTGGACACACCTACTCATTCAAGGGTTTTTCTTTATTTTTGCTATAATAATAGTGAAGACATAGAATAATAGTGAAGACATCAAAACTATGAAATAACACATATAGAATCATGTAGTTACCAAAAAAGTGTTAAACAAATCTTAATATATTTTAGATTATTCAAAGTAGCCACCCTTTGCCTTGATGAAAGCTTTGCACTCTCTTTGAATTCTCTCAACCAGTTTAATGAGGAATGCTATTTTTCCAACAGTCTTGAAGGAGTTCACACATATTCTGAGCACTTGTTGGCTGCTTTTCCTTCACTCTGCGGTCCAACTCATCCCAAACCATCTCAATTGGGTTGAGGTCATGTGATTGTGGAACCCAGGTCATCTGATGCAGCACTCCAACACTCTCCTTGGTCAAATAGCCCTTACACCGCTTGGAAGTGTGTTTTGGGTCATTGTCCTGTTGAAAAACAAATTATAATCCCACTAAGCGAAAACCAGATGAAATGGCGTATCACTGCAGAATGCTGTGGTAGCCATGCTGGTTAAATGTGCCTTGAATTCTAAATAAATCACTGACAGTGTCACCAGCAAAGCACCCCCACACCATCACACCTCCTCCATGCTTCACAGTGGGAACCACACATGCGGAGAACATCCGTTCACCTACTCTGCGTCTCACAAAGACATAGCAGTTGGAACCAAAAATCTCAAATTTGGACTCATCAGACCAAAGGACAGATTTACACCGGTCTAATGTCCATTGCTCGTGTTTCTTGGCCCAATCAAGTCTCTTCTTATTATTATAGGTGTCCTTTAGTAGTGGTTTCTTTGCAGCAATTCGACCTGATTCACGCAGTCTCCTCTGAACAGCTGATGTTGAGATGTGTCTGTTACTTGAACTCTGTGAATCATTTATTTGGGCTGCAATCTGAGGTGCAGTTAACTGCCAATTTCTGAGGCTGGTAACTCTAATAAACTTATCCTCTGCAGCAGAGGTAACTCTGGGTCTTCATTTCCTGTGGCGGTCCTCATGAGAGCCAGTTTCATCATAGCGATTGATGGTTTTTGCGACTGCACTTGAAGAAACTTTAAAAGTTCTTGAAATGTTCCGTATTGACTGACCTTCATGTTTTAAGTAATGACGGACTGTCGTTTCTCTTTGCTTATTTGAGCTGTTCTTGCCATAATATGGACTTGGTATTTTACCAAATAGAAGATAGCCCTATATACCACCCCTACCTTGTCACAACATAACTGATTGGTTCAAACGCATTAAGGAAAGAAATTCTACAAATTAACTTTTAACAAGGCACACCAGTTAATTGAAATGCATTCCAGGTGAGTACCTCATGAAGCTGGTTAAGAGAATGCCAAGAGTGTGCAAAGCTGTCATCAAGGCAAAGGGTGTTGAGGATCAGCGTGGCAGATGTGTTGTTATCTACCCTTACCACCTGTGAGCGGCCCGTCAGGAAGTCCAGGATCCAGTTGCAGAGGGAGGTGTTTAGTCCCATGGTCCTTAGCTTAGTGATGAGCTTTGAGGGCACTATGGTGTTGAATGGGGAGTGCAATAGAGATTGCATCATCTGTGGATCTGTTAGGGCAGTAGGCAAATTGGAGTGGGTCTAGGGTTTCTGAGATAACGGTGTTGATTACATAGAAAACTGATCATGACCTGGGGATGTATATCCACAGCCTATTAAGGCTGAACACATCTCAAGTATCCTTTTACTTACACACATTAACATGAGCATTTCAAATCTCCCACCTGCGTTGCTTATATACTCCATCCAAAGTAACCAACTATGTACCCTAGGAAATGTCTTCCCCAACAAGTCAGATTTTTCTTCATCAGTTACGGACATTTTTTGACCCACAACCAAAACTGGAATTCGAGTGGACTTGCTTATTCCAATCATCTTCGTCAACATAGACCGTACTTCCCCCAGCTCAGTACCCCTGCCTATTGTAGAGCAGAACGGTCTCCAGGCGTTCTGCTCTCTTGACAGACTTAAAGACCCTACGTACTAAGGCTCTTTTCCTTTGGAAATCAACTAGATCCCCAGGAGTCATATTCCTACCCAGCACTCTGTAAACCCTATTTCTTTCTCCAATAGCCGCAGTGCACTTTTCATTCTATTAAGGAACCACTTTCCTTTTCTCACCCACTGGTACATATACATTCACAGCACTGAAAATCAGAGAGGTCACAGAAGCAGCACATACATCTCTCTAAAGACAACTCTCCAACAGACTTTAAGCAATGATCACCAAACTTTTCCCAGTCTGCTTTACGAGAGCCCCATCTTCTGAACGGTGCCCCTGTCTGGAATAGTAGCGTCATAGCTTCCACAATAGTACCATTAGCATCTGGATGTGTGCTTCCCCACAAACTACTATGTGTATTAAAGTTACCTCACCATGTCTCTCTAGTGCCCAATCCTCCTGATATTTCATCAAACGTCGCTACAGATAGTTGACGACAAGGGTTGTAAAAATGCTGTAACTTAATATTACTACCTGCGCTGTATATTTCCATCATCACACATTCATATTAAGACGGGACAGGTATATTACGATATATACCAGATCTTCCCTTATGAGCGTAGCACCACCACCACCCTGTCCAATTGATCTGACAGATCTGATTGAGCAATAACCAGGAATAATCAAATCAAGATGTGGTCTAAGACACGTTTCCTGAACACATATCACATCAGGTTTGATCTCTAAATCAATTAAATATTTCTTAACCTCCTGACCGTTAGCAATAAGGCTTCTGGCATTCCACTGAAGGATAACAAAAACCATAACTCTAATTATCATCATTCTGATACATTCCATCATTAGTATTATTAGGAGTCAACATATCAACAATCATGGCGACAGTCACATCTGTTACTCCTGAAAACTCTGTTGCTGCTTCCACAATGATCTTCAACTTGGCAGTTTCCACAAAAGCAGTCATGTTGATAACCTTTCCAATGAAGGCTATAAAGTAAATCTGATTAACTATTAAGGTGTCCTTTGAAATGACACATTTGTGTGAGCATGATTTCTGAGCAGGTCTCGTATTATCTCCACCATCACTCTGCCTAATAGTTCCACCAATCTGCCTTGCAGCCTCTGCATAAGAGAGATGATGAGTGATGTTATATATTTGGGCCTCTCTAGCCTCTTTCTGCACCTGGCATCCACCAAATGCTTCACTGTGTCTCCCCCACCCACCACAATTACAACAGCTAACCTTGACATTGTGGGACAAACTCTCCAACAGTGAAAGCCAGGAAGCCCATCTGTACTTTCTTGGGTAAAACCTTCTCAAACATGAATAGTAGGCTACTTACTACCTTTCACTTCTATGCCCCTCTTTAATCATCCCCAACCATACCATCAGTACTATCATCCATGTCGGCCACAGTCCAGCTGTTGCTATACCGCCCACTATGGATTCAATTTCGCTTCTCACTACAGCTTCTTTCTCGTGCTCGTCGTCGCTTGTGCTACACGTCTGAAACGACACTTTCCCCCTAAAACGTCTTCTGTCGTTGAAACACAACAGGCACTTGGTCGAATAGTTCCTACTGTCAACCAATCGCCGACGAGGGGGCGTAGACTTCGGCAACCGACTTCGGTTTCCCTCGAGAAAAAATGTTGTGTGCCGGATCAGCCGAAAAAAAACCTTACCGAAGTCCAAACCCAACAAAAACGTCACAAAATGTCTTCATAATATATGCACGTACTGTTCCGAAATGTTTCGGCTGGGAAGCACACGGACGTCGAGGGCTAGGGGCAGGTGTGCTGACATAATAGAGCCCAACAGCCTGGTGTCATAGACTACACGTAATATAACAAACGTAAATCCGGCACACTTACTTTAGTATAATACAGTATGTTATGTAGGGTATGGTTACATAAGACAAATTATAATTTAAGGCAATAACACACACATCTAGCAACCCAAAGGTTTTTCAAATACTTGGAATGTAAGCTAATCCTTCCCCTAACCTTAACCATTTTAGCTAACCCTTCCCTAACCTTAACCCTTTAACCTAACTCCTAAACTTAACCCTAACCCTAACCCCTAGCCAGCTAGTTAACGTTAGCCACCTAGCTAGAATTCGTAACATATTAGACATTTTGCAAATTCCTAACATATAATACGAATTCTTATCTAGATACGTGCTCCTAATCAGTTTATGTCTCAGTTGTTGAATCTTGTTATGTTCATACAAATGTTAACATGATGATGTTGTTTTTTAACATGTTAAGTTTATATAGAATATCATACTGATACCGTCTAGTGTATAGGCTATTTTATCAACGTCTGTCTGCGTCCTCATGCCAACCTAAAAAACTCTATGGGCACATGTGCAATGACATCCACAAGCCACTGGAGGGCAGTCTAAGCTGGGTACACGTAGTTCTTGATACATCGTCGCGTAGTACTGTATGTAAATTCAATACCAGACCAGTATGAACTACATTACATAATATCTGATTTGTTTATTTCTGATCAGTCCATAATACTGCATTTATAAAATGATGTAATGATCTCAAATAATAAAATAGCATAGATCCTACATAATGTAGAAATATAAAAGTTATGGATATTTTTCAACTTCAGGCCTAACTTCAACACTCTGCTGAGGCTTTAATCAAAATGAACTGATATTCACTTTTCGTCTAGAGTAGACCTAGAGTAGGCCAAGAGTAGACAAATATTGTGTTTAGAGTCATGTTTACAGTGTGAGGGGAGGAGGTAGTGTCATACACAGAGAGTCAACAGACACCCAGCAGGTCAAGAGATGCTCCTGTTGCCTCGCAGCTTGGACCAGAGGGCTGGGCTGCAGCTGTTCTGTTCTGCAGGCGTCTCCATGCCGCCAGAATGCAGACAGTAAACCTGCAGACACAGCTTCACACAACACACACACACACTCCATCAAACATGAGCTGAGCTGGTAGCAGAGGGCCGAAGGGGACAGGGCTCTCCAAAACAACATCATCCTTTTTTATTCCTGAATTAACACTTCAGGACCTCATTGAAAAGGTTACCTAACTTTGCTATGATTTTAGGTGTTACCCGACTTGAATTCTGTCATAAAGCATTCAATGAGATAGAAAGGTATACATTACATTCAAACCATCTGCAGTATATCTGCATGGAGGAGGAGTATGAGGCCTGGCTGTGTATGCATCTCTGTCTCTGTCAGGCTGTAGAGCAGACCGCTGGGTCCACTGGAGTAACAGTCCATATGTGGTCGGTGGTCAGATGACGCAGATGCTACGCTACAGGACTTTTTTGCTAGCACAGACTGGAATATGTTCCGGGATTCATCTAATGGCATTGAGGAGTATACCACCTCAGTCATCGGCTTCATCAATAAGTGCATCGACGCTGTTCACACACACTCTGGAGTGGCGCAGTGGTCTAAGGCACAGCATCTCAGTGCTAGAGATGTCACTACAGACCTTGGTTCGATTCCAGGCTGGATCACAACTGGCTGTGATTGGGAGTCCCATAGGGTGGTGCACAATCGGCCCAGTGTCGTTAGGGTTTGGTTGGGGTAGGCCATCGTTGTAAAAAATCTTTTGTTTTTAACGGACTTGCCTAGTTAAGTAAATAAAATAAAATAAACACACAAACACCATGACTATATTGCTTCTCGATCCTCATGGCTGGCCCTGAATAACTTGGTGTCTTTCTTGGCTTATTGTATGGATCTCTACTAAGTTTACATCTATAAATTATTTATAGTGAGGAAACAGGACAAATGGATGTAAACCAGTTTGTATTATTCAGTGACTGAATGCTGCATGATTTATAAACTAGGTTATTGTTAGAGATTGCTCTCAGTCAGAATGAGTAGTTTCAAAATACTTATGCCATAAAGCAATAAGGCCAGAAGCGAAAGTGCCTGTACACAGCCCTTAGTCATGGTAATTTGTCCATGTACCACAAACCCACAATGCACCATATCGCTATTATAAACTGATTACCAACATAAATAGAACAATAAACTAGTATTTTTACATCATAGCCCTGGTATATTTAAGAAATAAGGCCTGGGGGGGGGGGCAATGTACGAAGGCTAAGAGCTGTTCTTAGGGATAATGCAACCCGTCCCTGAATGCTGATTGGCTGAAAGCCATGGTAGCCATGGTATATCAGACCATATACCATGGGTATGGCAAACCATTACTTTTTTACTGTTCTTACTGTTCTAATTACGTTGGTAACCAGTTTATATTAGCATTATGGCACCTCAAGTGTTTGCGGTATATGACCAATATTCCACTGCTAATGGCTGTATCCGCTCACTCCACATCGCATCCTGCTAAGAACAGCCCTTAGCCATGGTATATTGGCCATATACCACAAACACCTGAGGTGCCTTATTGCTATTATAAAGTGGTTTCCAACGTTTGCCACACCTCCTCGGGCCTTATTGCATAATAATAATGATATGTTTTTTTTCTTCTCATTGACAATATTTGTATGGATTTCTATACATTGTGATGGCCTCGCGTCCCTGGCGTCTCGGAGGACTGGTGTTTTGGGAGGGTTGAAAGCTGAAAACATTCATGGAGGAGCTCGATGATGTCATCTGAAAACTCACTCCCCCAAGTCAAAGGCGCCGATTTGTTCCCTTCTGTTTATTTTCGCCCTAAGAGTTTCTCTAATGCATCGCGGACCACAGCACAAAACCGAAGTAGTCAAATAACTAAAGTAAAACTGTAGATAAGCGTTGCTGTCTAAACGACGCGGGACTAAGGGGGTTTGGCGGCGACATAGAACCAAACAGCCCCTTTTCTGTGGGCTAGCGCGTCAACTTTATTTCGAACCCCAAAAATGAATCGGACATTCAATAAATCCCAATCTTCCCTGCAATACTTGGACTGCGTCGCGGTTGAAGTGAAAAGCAAGGTAAGCAGACTACCCGATCGATCCATTTAGACACCATCGTGGCATTTTTTTTTATTAGGCTAAATTAGCCTAAACCACTTCACATTTCTGGATTGGGGTTAGTGGCAAAAGGGACTCGGGGTGGTGGAGACTGCAGACCATACAACTACTTGCCTAGATTTGACCTGGCATATGCTATGGGAAAACTTGAACTCTCAACATTTAAGCCAGTTGTCTAGATGGAGAATTGGTTGTAAAACTGTGGATTTCACACGGCAATTTATAGGAAAAAGCCCGAAGAAGACTTCATGTAAATCCTTATTCCATGGCAGCATGATATTTCACTACTGTCACGATTTTCTAGAAAAACTGGTTTTGCAATGAGAAAGTCCTTTTAAACGTGTTAATTATTAGAACGAAAGACTCCTGTTAATTTCCAAGAGAGTAAGTATAGTCAAGACATGGATACTTTCTGAAACTACACTCGATTTTCTTATTCTACTAAGTAACCTAGTTGACACTGACAGCGTGTGGATTTCAATAGCACCACGGCAATACACCGACCGACAGTATATCATAGCTGTGCTTTCTCAATAACATTCCAATACAAGTCCTAACATCAATTAATTTAGTTATTTTAACAAATCTGTTCTCATTGTTGCAAAACAACAATCTAGACATCTATCGATTTGGGCCAGAAACTATATATATTTCACAAAGGTAGCGTACTGGGCTTTATTAGTCTTGTATTAGTGGACCAGTATAGCCTTCTACAGCTCCAGCCCCAAACTACTTCCCTCAACAATGCCAGAAACCCGAGACATTTAGTGTTTTAGTTATTAGGACAAGCATCTCTTGACCTGCTGAGTGTCTGTTGAATCTGTGTGAAGCTGCCTCTTCCCCTCACACTGTAAACATCACTCTAAGTCTGGGGTATGTGCCAGCTGCCTGCCTGCCTGCCTGCCTACCTACCTACCTACCTGCCTGCATACCTACCTGCCTGCCTGCCTGCCTACCCACCTGCCTGCATACCTACCTGCCTGACTGCCTGCATACCTACCTGTCCGCCTGCCTGACTACATGCCTGCCAGCCTCCCTACCAACAATCAAATCAAATTGTATTTGTCACATACACATGGTTAGCAGATGTTAATGCGAGTGTAGCGAAATGCTTGTGCTTCTAGTTCCGACCATGCAGTAGTATCTGACAAGTAATCTAACAAATTCACAACCACTACCTTATACACACAAGAGTAAAGGAATGAATATGAGTATGTACATATAAATATATGGATGAGCAATGGCTGACCGGCATAGGCAAGATGCAGTAGATGGTATGAAGTACAGTGTATATATATATATATATGAGATGAGTAATGTAGGATATGTAAACATTATATAAATGGCATTGTTTAAAGTGGCTAGTGATACATTATTTCATCCAATTATAATTATTAAAGTGGCTAGAGATTTGGGTCGATGGCCGAACGGCATAGGCAAGATTCAGTAGATGGTATAGAGTACAGTGTATACATTTGATATAATAATGTAATGTCGGATATGTAAACATTGTATACAAAATTGTTTAAAGTGGCTAGTGATCCATTGTTACATCCAATTCCTATTCCTTGTTACATCCAACAGACAGACTGGTGATAAGATTAAAAGGTGCTGTTGAAACCGTTTGAGTGGAATAGATAAGGTCAGATACTAGATCTCTAAGCTACTGGCCCTTGTCTTGCCTTTCCTCCATCCTGACATGTCAAGATATTGTACTGATAGTGTGTTCTTTTACTACTATGATATCTGTTGCTCAGGTTCCTCCATCATTCCTCTCTATCCTCCTCTCGTATAAGCAAGGTTTAAGATGGAACTGGAGCTGAGTCTAGTGCATTTGCAGGTGTCTTTCACAGCCTGTCCACTTAGGCAGGTTGTATAATTTTTGTTGTGTAGTATTGGAATTTGTGGTTGGCTGTGTTTTGATGAAGGCTCAAGGCTCTCGTTGGTGAAGTGCATCATGGCACCATGCCCGCTGCAGAGCCAAGCCCCCTCCATTGTCTGAGGTCTGAGTGAGTATTCAGCCTAATTCAGAATTAGTATTCAGCCTCACTCTAATTCATACCAGGGCTGGAATGCTGCTGACCCACTGTTTCTCTGTCTGTAGTGAAAGGAGGCCCTGTTTCAGGAGCCCTAGGAGAGAGTTAGGGCCCCCTTTCTGGCTTCTCTCTCCTGGGAACCCCTTAAGGATGAAGCAGTTTAAAGTTTTGGGGTGTTGTGTGTTTAAAACACAACCTCGGACAGGTTGAGGGGAAACTTTAGGAGAAATCTGTCATCAAGAGCCGTAGTGGGATGGGCAAGGTTGGGCAGGACTAAACATGTCATCACAGAACTGTCTGTAGTAGTGATAGTGAGTCAACCAGTGTCCTCTAGTGACACAACATCCTTCCTCACCATCACCACTCTATTCAGGCCTGTTGGAGTGTTACATCAGCCAGGCACCATCTCTCACCACTATCTGATGGAGTGAGTCGGTGTCAGTCTCCTGGTGATATCATAAAGGGTTTTAGTTCCTGCTTCTCACTGACCCAGGATGAGAACCTGTTCTCAGGGGAATTGTTCTGTTCTGATAACCCCAGACTACAACAGAACAGACCAGAACAACAGGGCTTCTCAAAGGCGAGCTGTGTTACAACGGGCTGGTTTGTCTCTGCAGCAGGTGTAAGATGATACTGCAGCATGTCTTTACTCACCCGACAGTATCTACCTCACCCATCATGGTTCATCTCTCAACCACTGGCATTTTCATCTCCATGCAAAACTGTCCATAGGTCTGCCGAGCAGTTTAGACTAACTGTCACGCGGGAGAAACATGATAAGACCGAAGCCGTTGGCGAGTTAGTCTAGCCTCCATGTCAGTCAGTGTGTTGGCCGAGTGGCTGAGCAGTGCAGCCTGTACCTGTCTGGACCCGTTAACGTTCTCCTGTGGGGGGAGGAGGAGGTGCTCTTTGTTAGTGTGATGTATTACTTTCAGGTTTTGATTCAAATTTAGCTCACGGCCTTGTCTAGACTTGTAGCTGGCTGATACCCTTTAGGGCCTGTTCAGGTTTAATACACAGGCTGTCACATGGATGACACAGCAACCTACAGAAATGGAGGGGGGTACAGTGACAACTTACTTTTCAACGACTAACATATCTAGCACTTCTAGAATTCTGTTTTTGAATCCATTTGATTTACATTTTTCATAACCGTTGAGTCACAAGACCGCTTTAGCCCAGAAGCTGAGAGAGAACGGTCTGAACGGTCACTTATTGCTTAATGGAAGGTTCAATTGCTGATTTATTTTAGTGTGTGCTCATGTGTGACTTTTCCTGTGTGTATGTTTATTTGTGTTTGGCATCAGTATGAGTTGGATAGCACACCTGGCATTGCACTCCCTCACCAACATGCTCCGATGATATTTCACGTTGTAATGACAGCCTTCATCACAGGCCCAGTCTAACAAAGGTCTCCCAGCAGTCTAACCCAGGCCTCCCTCTAGGACAAACTGCCATTCAGACCTTCTTCTCTGAGCAAATAATTACCGGACCACAGCAGAGTGCAGCACATCGCGCCACCATTCACAAATGACTGAGGTTGTAATGTGACAGTGCTATGTTGTAATGTGACAGTGCTATTGTCAGAGACAAAGCCTATCTTGTGTTATGCAGGCCCAGTGCCCACGCATACAGTGCTAGAGTTTCTACTGGCCGTGTCAGTCACATGACCACAGCTGTGACCCCTAGGTCAACCCAGCTGCTCTCCGTGGTGGTCCAGTCACACTCACACACACACACACAATGACACGCCAGTACAGACAATCACGCCTCTAGGCATCCTGTCTGAGCAAACATGGTGTGTGTGCGCGCAGTCAGTTTGTCCATATAATATTGCTCAGACAGAAGACAGTGTAAAATGTTGTTCTGACGTTAACTGTGTTGGCGTCATCTCATCCAGATAGGCCTGTTTTACTGCTGACTCATTCACCTGCATTGTTCCTTTGTCGAAGTCTGTTCCCCAAATGGCACCCTACTCCCTATATAGTGCAAGTGCACTACATTTGACCTGGGACCTTGGTCAACAGTAGTGGACTATATAGGGGAAAGGGTGCATTTGGGACAAGCCTAAACCTCCACTTCCCTCTGTTGCTTCAGTGGGATAAATCAAAGACCTGGGCGTAGCAGTCACATTGTAGCAATCTGGCTATGTTTTTGTTTGAGCGTTACATTGTGTAAATCGTTTTATATTGGTTCGACTCTCTGTGAAGGTCAGAATCATAATGGTGTTTAGATGTCCTGAATGAATATTGTCTGTCTGCCAATTCTGTTTTGGCGGAACGTCATCTAACCTTGGTGGTGGTAGATTGTTCTCCAATGTGAAACCGTTGTAAACCTCTTCTCTTGTGCTGAAAATGTCACCCTTACATGTTACGTCCCTCAGTCTCGTGACACTGTGATTGCTTATCTTTGTAGGACTCTATTCCACCGAGGTTGTTTCTGTCTTCCTATACGTTTATAGGCCAGATCAATTAGATTGAGACTCCAGTGTAAGGTCGGCTCAAACGGGGTTCAGCTGTCACCCTCAAACGGGGTTGTGCTGTCACCCACAGCAGCTCTCACTAAGTCCTCCTTATGTGTTGTCCCTGCAGTATGGAGCAGAGTTCCGGCGGTTCTCCGTGGACCGTTTCAAACCAGGGAAGTTCGAGGACTTCTATAAGCTCATCATGCACGTTCACCGCATCGCCAACATGGAGGTCATGATTGGCTACGCTGACATCCACGGAGACCTGCTGCCAATCAACAATGACGACAACTTCTGCAAGGCGGTGTCTACGGCCCACCCACTGCTCCGGGTCTTCATACAGAGACAAGGTGAGGATGAGCTAGACCTATATGGTGTTGCAGTTTGCTCTATCAGCAACAGTCCTTTTCTCTTACATAGTCAGTGGTTACGTAATGAATAGGGTCTGTTTTCTCACCGCTAGCTGTCGGGATCCTTTTGTTTGCCTCACACTGGGGGGTGGCTGTCCTGTACTGCTGACCCTCTATGTGGGGGAGAGTCCTGTGTGCTATCTTAAAGGGAAATGCTTGCAGCCGAATGCAGCCAGTAGAAAGAAGTCGATGGGAGCCAGTCTGCTGACATACCAGACATTACTGAGAACAAAAGCCCCGCTTGAATGAGAGGCTCCTCACTGTGTAGGGCTGAGCTGAGCGCTGCTCATCCCAATGCAACACTCCTAAACACTGAATGGGAGCCCCCCCGTATTCACAAGGCATGTGGAGGCCGCTTTCCCCCTGTATACCAGGCATGGGGAGCCAACTGCAGCCGGCCCCAGCATACAAGCGACTCCATCATTCATGTTTCATGTGAAATCCTCAGTGGAACGTTCACTTCATTGGCTGTGTTGTGTTTCCTGGTGTGCTGTCTCACTACATCTTGCTACAGTCTGTGTTATGACAATACTCCCAATGATTGTAATACAAGAGCCTGAACAAAGCGGGGTGTTATCATAGCACATTGCTGACACAAAGGATTTGTCTGTTGAAATGATGCCTCTCCAGTAGTCTATAATTTTATACAGAATGAAGAAGCCACAGGAAGATTATACACAGCCTCTCCTAATAAAGAATGAAGGTTTTATCGGGTGTTTGGAAGAGTTAAGTAAAGATGGTAAACTATTCATATGTGTGCAGCAGGGTATGGTGAACTTATTGCATTATAACTCACGGTGTCAGAATAAGTAGTATTTGGGGGATTTTGCACTGTAGTTTCTTTGGGGATGAGTTAACATTCAGGACCTGTGTATTGAGGCCATTGTTCTACTAACTTCTAGTCATACTGAGGTGTGTTCCTGCCTGTGTATCTGTGAGTAAATGGTCCCTGTGGTGACTAGCGCTGGGTCGTACCAGCCTACCAGCAGTGCACCAGGAGCACCGTGTTAACAAGCACCACAGGTTTCCCGTCAGTCACGCTGTCCAAGCGTCTCCTGACCACCCGGAGAACAAGCCAGGCCTCTGTCAGAGACGGTCAGTAGTTAGAGCAGGCCTCTCTCAGGGCCTCTCACAGAGACATTAGTTTGACTCAGAGTCACGACTCTGTCACTCTCATCACACGGATCCTATTCTAATGCAGTATGGGTCGTCTGGACCCGCAGACTGACTGAACAAACACTTAACTAGGCCCTAACCCGAGAGACAACAATGCTGCTCACAACAGCAACAGTCTGTCAACATTCTTCTTCACTCAGGTTAATGTCTCTGACAATGGAGTTCCACAGCACAGAACCCTTCACTGCCTGTCAGTTTATAGACACCACATGAAATCTGACCCAGCCAATCAGAGTAGACATAGTCAGACGAGGCCCCGAGGGCCAGTTTAGGGGGGATAACTGGATCCCCTCCATGGTCCACTGCCATGAGAAGGACCCATTGATGTGCTGCTGCACACCACCCCTCCTCCTGGGATCCACGAAGACCCTCAGATCTCTGGGTAATGACTAATCTGAGTCAAGGGGGGAACTGAACCTGGAAGAGCCCCGCAGAGGTTCCACTTCCTCCTGGTTTACATTTAAACAATTTTTTTTTTTAACTTTTACCCCTTTTTCTCTGCAATTTCGTGGCATTTAATTGGTAGTTAGTCTTGTCCCATCGCTGAAACTCCCGTGCGGACTCGGGAAGAGGTGACAGTTGAGAGACACGCGTCCTCCGAAACACAACCCTCCCAAGCCGCACTGCTTCTTGACACACTGCTTGCTTAACCCGGAAACCAGCCCCACCAATGTGTCGGACAACTTGCGACTGGCCCGCCACAAGGAGTCGCTAAAGTGCGATGGGACAAGGACATCCCGGCCGTCAAAACCCTCCCCTAACCCGGACGACGCTGGACCAATTGTGTGCAGCCTCATGGTTCTTCCGGTCCCATCCTGGGATCGAACCCGGGTCTGAATTGGCACCTCCAGCAGTGCCTTACACCGCTGCACCACTCGGGAGGCCCCTCCTGGTCTTACTTTTCCCCAATCCCCCATCCTCGTGTGAGTGTGGAGACCTTGCTGCTGCTTTTACAAGGTTGTCTCTCTCTGACCGGTAACCAGGCCTGTCGTTAGTTTAGAGAGTTCAGTCAGTAGCCACATGCATCGGTGCACCTGGCTTTCACCCGTCCTGCCTGTGCTGTCCATTGTTCAGTGAGTTATGAGGTTGTAGGATGATCAACATCAGACTGAGGAGGAGGGGCTTAAGGATCTTTCTCCACCTGCGATTATACAATATTTTCCTGTAAAACAGGGAGATCCAGGAAGTTGGAATAATTCCCTTACGTCATTTCCTAGCACATCCTGTTACTGGAGCCATCCTGTTACTGGAGTCTGTTTGCAAGCTAATGATCAAGAAACTGCAGAGATGGTGAAACTGTGGCCTCGACTAGTAAGCTGGTCACGGAGGGAGAACAGTATTAGGACTGTCCTGTAGACGTATAGAGCCAAGACAGTGGGGAACTCTGGAACAGTCTATTCTAGTGAATGACTGTTACAGTTCGGGAGCTGGGGAAGATACAACAGGAATATAAGGACAGGGTAAAAAGAGTTTGTGGAAAGCAGGCCTGTATTTGGGCTCCCTGCCTGAGACAATGTGTGGGTGTGATTGTAGCTGTCCAGTCATGTGGACCCTGCTGGTCACTCACATTAGCTCTGGGTCAGAGAGCTGTAGTGGTCGAGCTTTGTGTGGCCTCCATGGCACTGCAGTGGTGGAGCTTTAGGTTGGGTCTGAAATGTCACCCTATTCACTATATAGTGCACTACTTTTGAAGAGGGTCATTTAGGGTCGCAGGCTTAGTCTTTAGACCAGCTCTGGCCTGACTACTTCTAATGTAGCCTCCGCTGATGATAATGGCTGCATAGGGTTAAGGTTCAACTTGTGAATTGTAACTTTTCATTGAAATTGATTGTAATTGCATTATAAATACAGAATGAAATAGCTGGCACACATGGTATACGTCAGGGGTAGGCAATAGATTCAGCCGCAGGCCGATTTTGTTTTTAAATTAAATTATTATTTATTTTTCAGAGGGAATTATTGGGGGGCCGGAACATAATGAAAATAATTTGTACACTGTGAATTGACCAGAACTAAGGCCGAATATAACCATTTCATACAGTTTCTTCAGAAATATTCCCACCCCTTGACCTTTTCCACATTTTGTTGTGTTGCAAAGTGAGATTAAAATGGATTAAATTGTAATTTTTCAACACAAAATACTCTTTCTTCCAAGTGGAAGAGAAATTATAGCATAAAAAAAAAAAAAACTATCTTCATTAGATAAGTATTCAACCTCCTCAGTAAATACATGTTAAAATAATTTTTGACGGTGATTACAGCTGAATTTCTTTCTGGGTAAGCCAAACCGGCTGCGCGCGTGCGTCATCATGCATAAATGTATTTTGTCCCCCTACACCAGACGTGATCACGACACGCAGGTTAAAATATCAAAACAAACTCTGAACCAATTATATTAATTTGGGGACGGGTCGAAAAGCAGTAAAGCAGTAGTTTGCACTTGCTAGGCAACTTTCATAAATTAGGTGCCTTACCGCCACTGATCTCGTTCGTCTTTCAGTCACCCACGTGGGTATAACCAATGAGGAGATGGAATGTGGATACCTGCTTCTATAAACCAATGAGGAGATGGCAGAGGCAGGACTTTCTGCGTCAGAAATAGAACTGACTACTATTTTAGCCCTTGGCAACGCAGACGCTCGCGAGCAGTGTGGGCGCAATAATTGAATAACAGATTTCAAAATGTATTTTGTAACGCTCGCGCACACGACACGAGCAGTGTAGTCAGGGTATAAGAGCTTTTCACACCTGCATTGTGCAACATTTGCCCATTTATTATTTAAAAAAATTGTCAAGCGTTGTTAATTTGGTTGATCATTGCTAGATAACCATTTTCAGTTTTTGCCATAGATTTTCAAGCAGATTTTCAAATGGATTTAAGTCCAAACTGTAACTCGGCCACTCAAGAACATTCACTGTCTTCTTGGTAAGCTCCAGTGTAGATTTCGCCTTGTTTTAGGTTATTGTCCTGCTGAAAATTGAATTCATATCCCAGTGTCTGGTGGAAAGCAGACGGAACTGGGTTTTCCTCTAGGATTTTGCCTGTGCCTAGCTCCATTTGGTTATTTTTTTTATCCTGAAAAACTCCCCAGTCCTTAACGATTACAAGCATACCCATAACATGATGCAGTCACCACAATTGCTGAAAATATGGAGAGTGGTACTCAGTAATGTGTTGTATTGAATTTGACCCAAACATAACATGTTGTATGCAGGACAACTTAATTGCTCTACCACATTTTGGCAGTTTTACTTTAGTGCCTTGTTGCGAACAGGATGCATGTTTTGTAATATTTTTATTCGGTACACTCTTCCTTTTCAATGTCAATTAGGTTAGTATTGTGAAGTAACTACAATGTTGATCCATCCTTAGTTTTCTCCTATCCCAGCCATTAAACTCAAACTGTTTTAAAGTCACCTTAGGCCTCGTGAATTAGGAAGAATGCCTGTATCTTTGTAGTGACTGGGTGTATTGATACACCATCCAAAGTGTAAGTAATAACTTCACCATGCTCAAAGGGATATTCAATGTCTGTTCTTACATTTTTACCCATTTACCAATAGATGCCCTTCTTTCTTTGCAAGGCATTGGAAAAGCTCCCTAGTCTTTGGTTGAATCTGTGTTTGAAATTCACTGCTCGACTGAGGGACCTTACAATTATCTGTGGAGTACAGAGATGAGGTAGTGATTCAGAATTCATGTTAAACACTATTGCACACACTGTCCATGCAACTTATGTGGCTTGTTATGCACATGTTTAATCCTGCATTTGTTTCAGCTTGCCATAACAAAGGGTTTAGTACTGTTTTATTCAAGACATTTCAGATTTTCGTTTTCTATTAATTGACATTATGGGGTATTGTGTGTAGGCCAGTGACACAATCTCAATCCATTTTTATATTCAAACAAAATGTGGAAAAAGACGAGGGGTATGAATACTTTCCGAAAGCACTTTACCTTGATTACATATAGACACGATCACGTCTTGTTTTTTTATTTGTGTGAATACTTGAACAGACTTTCTAAATTTAAACTATTGATATTTTTAGGGGACCAAAATAAAAATCACTCGTGGGCCGGTTTTGGCACATGGGCCACCTGTTGCCAACCACTGGTATACAAGCAAAGCATATATGGGTTTTTATTGTTTTGTGTTGGGACAATTCCACGGTAACGGAATTCCGCATTTTCTTTCACTTAAATATATGCCAAACAACAACCATTTATTTCAAAGTTTAACAAACCATACAACTCTATGCACAAGGACTACTTGTAACAATTTCTACAAACCTTTATAAAAACAAATTTAATGGAAGAACTGTGCAGATGAAAACTTTGGTCACAGATTTATGGTAAAATCAGGTTTTGGTTTGGCATACATCTCAGCGCAATTCCGTAACCGTGGATTTGCCCATACCTTTTAAGACTTTTTTTCTGGTAGATGTTTTCTAAGAGCCCTTATGCATCTTATCCAGAAATCAAAGCCTTTACTAATGCCACATTTTCCATGCCTTAATTTCCCCAAAATATAGACTTTCATTTGACACCCAATTCGACATGCTCCTATGAACTTCTCATGTTGGTGCTCATGGGTCCTTTCAGATGGAAATGCCCATAGGCAGAAATTAGGAACGCATTTCACTTAACATGTTACTGGGGTGCCACATAGTCAACATAAGTTTACCTTAGGGGACTCATTAACCTCAATTTTCAGGTACAGCCAAGTGTTTTTTTTTTTTTCTGGTTGAAAGCACTGCTTGTTTTGATGTACCTGAATCCCCCCAGTGCACGTAATTAATTAAAACAAACAGTCAAGTAGAGTTAAAAATGTAATGTTGAATGTGCGCCATCAGAATTCTACCTTCAACTACACTAAATGTAGCAGACTTCCTGCCTTTCACGCTTTGGTTTTGGGGGAAATATTGTTGTTTTTGAAGACAATGCCAGCGCCGAACACAGACTAAACTTTAAACCGACGACTACGACAGCCCCTCTTTCGCAAAACCCCCAGTTTAAATAAATACTGGGAAGTTGGGAACGAGGAGGTGGGTGATTTAGGCCAAGGTCATCGCAGTGTGGCCTGTTGAACATGTGGTGTTATGTACATAACCTCAATAACCTTCTGGAAACCCACCTGTGACAACTAGAGACAGGTAATGGTGTTAACCAAACCAAAACAGTGGCTCTGTTACTTACTTAGTACAAACCCACAGGACCAGCTGTCAGAAGGAAACAGCTTTTTACAAGTTGGTCTCTTAGTTTATCACTTGATTTGGCAAGGATCATAGTGAACAAATTGGTGTTATTGTTTTTACTGCTTTGACTTGGAATCAAGTTGTTTTCACAACAGACGCTCAGGGAAAGTATTATTGTAATTGTAGACTGTATTTGAGGTATAAATCTGTTGAGGAATAAAACTTGGCATGGTCTGAATAAAGGAATGTCATTCACACTGCAACAGAACCCTGCCGTGGGGCACTGCCTGGACTGGACTGATTATATAGTGAACCGCCTGCTTTGTTATATTTCTGTTGTTACTAAGTGGGGTGGTGCTTTACTAAGCATTGAAACAAACAACCCTCTCCAGTAAGTATAAGTTAATTCCCCAGAGAGGATGTGACTCCAGACCAGAGTATTGAAGAGAGCCAGTCAGTCAATTCTGAAGTCCCTACAGAAAGCTGAGACGGAGAGCCCAAACTGCGGACTGTATAGAGACGGAGAGAAGGCCCAGCCTGACAAATAGCCTTTCAGATGAGATCTAATTGAGTCGAAGTCATAACGAGATGGAACTTTCATCTGTATTGCCATTTTACATTTGAGTTGAATCCAAAGTTAGTTTCATAGATACATATCTTTCTCCCTCTCATCATGGGTGATGGGTTATTGTTGGAGGAGAGACCATTTAGCATGACTGTTAGCAACACGCACCTCCTTTCCCCAGGTGTAGCCCCTCGAGGTATGTGACGAATAGTCATTGGCTGCAACTTACAAAACATCCCGACCAACTCCTGAAGACTTGCCTGTAGCTTCGCTGCACCATCAGTCTGTCATTGCATCCCTCCTATGTATGCTGGGTGTTATTTGTGTCTGTCTACCACAGCAGCCAGCCACGGGGTACAGTCTGAACATCTGGTCCACCCAGACCCTTCGTTGCCACAGGGCTTCTGAGAACTCCCCCTGGAACAGGAACTCGTCGTGTTACCACTCTCATTGCACTGCAGACTCCTCCTAAAGAGAGACACGCATAACAGATGTTTCACCTCTCCACCAGTGCTGTGTAAAAAGCTGTGTCCCCTGAGCATTCTAACCCGGGTTGTAGAGTCATTTAGCATTAGCCCTTTGTCCCCTCAGTCAGAACGGTGACCGCAGAGCAGGCTTAGGGATGTCACTCCCGTGCTAAAATCGGATTAGATGTCGGATTTTAGTTTAATGTAATATTTATTCATGCGTGAATTCGGCCTTTTCTCCTCTTCTCCTGGCCTTATGTAAGTATACAACCTTCATGCTGCCTGGTCAGAGGAGAGGACTGCAGTATCCTTTGTGTTATTGGCCATGGGAATGCATTAACCGTGCAGTTGACTTGTCTTATTGTCCATCTCTTGCTCAGATTTCAGGGATAAAAGCCTGGTTCTGTTTGGGATAGAGTGGTTATGAAATGGGAAATGTATGAGCTGGTCCACATGTTGCTCTGGACAAACAGACAGGCTCTTGAAAGGGGAGGAAGAGCACCAGCTGTCAGTAACCCCTCCGTCCCACCCCTCTGCCCCTCCTCCACATCCACCACTCCGTTCCCCAGTGTTGGGTTTCTTTCCTCTCACTTTGGTGAAAGTGCTGAAGCTGACAGAATAACAGTTCAGAGAAAGTCTGAAAGAGGGAGAACCGACAGGGAGAGAAAGGCCTCTGCAGGTTTAGGCTAGTCCAGTCTGCTGCTGTTCTGTTATTCCTCTGTCAGACATCAGACAGCCCTGTCTGGGTCATTTGGTAATCCCAGTCATATCCAGAGGGGAGACAGTCTGAGCAGCACAGCACCATGCTGGACCCAGAGAGGGGGGACACTGGCTGGCTGCAGATGAACACACCAACATGCTGTTCATAGAAATAGCTTATGCCTTCCAGTAGGTTGTTTTGAAGGGGGATGATTGGCCTGGCTGGCTGGTCTGTGTTTGGCTTCCCTCTGCAGTATATTTGGTTATCCTGCCTGCTTCCCGTAGTAGGCTGTCCTGTGTGTGTTCCTGGACCATGCCAAGTGTATCTACACTACGGTGGTATGCTGGCCTGACCAGAGCAGTTAAAAGTGGTGTGTGTGGTCGCTTCCTCCTGTGGTCCTCACAGAGAGCGCAGTAGTCGGAGTGTGATGGAGCTGTGGCTGCCTGCTAGGAGCAGCACAGAGGATTAGCACCGTGCCTGATTGGGGCTGGCTCTCTGTCTGCCTCAGGCTGCCTGTTCTGTTGAAGCAGAACCATTATGAACAGTTTTTAGATGGGCCCTAAATGAACCCACTTGTTTGGGTGTCAGTCAGGTCACACCACCCCCTCCTCCACCCATGCTCTTCCCATTTAACAGGGCAAGATACAGTAGTTTAGTTTACCCAAGCAAGCTTTTTCCATGACTTCCCCTGTTTGTGTCTTGGTGTTTGGTGTTTAGTGGTTATTTGTGGAGTCAGTATACGGTCATGGCAATAACACAGCAGCTTGTTGTTTAGGAGCTTCACAGGAGCGGAGGATTGGTTGGGAGCAGAGCAGAGCGGAGGATTGGTTGGGAGCAGAGCAGAGCGGAGGATTGGTTGGGAGGAGAGCAGAGCGGAGGATTGGTTGGGAGGAGAGCAGAGCGGAGGATTGGTTGGGAGGAGAGCAGAGCGGAGGATTGGTTGGGAGGAGAGCAGAGCGGAGGATTGGTTGGGAGGAGAGCAGAGCGGAGGATTGGTTGGGAGGAGGAGCGTAATCTGCACTCTCCTTTTTATTAATCTCTCCCCTTCTTGGATCCCTCCTTCCTGGTCTCCTCTGTCTGCTCTAGAGATCACACACACACCTCTTTCCATCCTCTCTCTAAACTAGAGTGGAGGAGGAGTGTGTTCACTTTAATTAAACTCTAAACGTCAGGTTTTCTTTCCCCCTCATTTTGCTTTACGACCTGCTTTGAAAAGGCCTCGGCTGAGTCGGCCCCCACAACCTAAGTTTCCAGACACACTGCCATGATTCCTGTGTGAGTTTCTCTCCCATATGATCTGAGACTGTGTCTGTACCACTGCATGTTAGCTTACATGACCTGTTGTGATTCAAATGGCTGTAGTTCTCCAGAGACTTAACAACCAGCTCCTCACAAAAACAACTTGTAAATACGTCTGTCTGCCCAGCCCATTCCTGCAGCAGGCTGAACCTTGAGTATGTTATTAGACCAGGTAAAGGAGGGGAGGTTTAGCCTAGTGCGAGGCTATCGTTATTTATAGTCCCAGCCAGGCGGTGTTTAGTGAATTTTGGACCCAACCCAGTCACATGTGGTTTTGGAGAGAACTATCCCTGTGCTGGGCGGGACCCTGGAGGAGGTTAATTGTGGGTGCTGGTCGGGGAGGGAAGTATTTAGCCTACTTTATGTCCGCAGGCTGTTTGAGGAGAGGTTAGGGTTGGGAGCAGGCAGTCTCTATGCAAACCAGAAACCATCTCTCTCCAGTTCCTCTAATTACTGATATAATGTAGGACAAGGCCAGACATGTGAGGTGTGCATGTGTGTGTCACAGCGGTGAACACCAGTGCATGCTTGTGTTGGAAATTATGATGCCCTTTGAGAAGGAACTAGGTCACCTTATTTTAAAGCCTCGCTGCATTCACTGTAAATTGGCCGGGACATGCCTCGTCTCCTGTCGAGTGCTGAAACAGCATCCTTTATTCTACACTGAACAAAAATATAAAACACAACATTTTACTTGCGTTTATACAGTTCATATAAGGAAATCAGTCAATTGAAATAAATAAATTAGGCCCTAATCTGGATTTCACATGACTGGGAAATACAGATATGCATCTGTTGGTCACAGATTCCTTAAAAAACAAACAAGTAGGGGCGTGGATCAGAAAACCAATCAGTATCTGGTGTGATCACCATTTGCCTCATGCAGCGCAACACATCTCCTTCGCATAGAGTTGATCAGGCTATTGATTATGGCCTATGGAATGTTGTCTCAGTCCTCTTCAATGGCTGTCCGAAGTTGCTGGATATTGGCGGGAACTGGAACACGCTGTCGTATTCATCGATCCAGAGCATCCCAAACATGCTCAACGGGTGAGTATGCAGGCCATGGAAGAACTGGGACATTTTCAGCTTCCAGGAATTGTGTACAGATCCTTGCTACATGGGGCTGTGCATTAGCATGCTGAAACATGAGGTGATGGCAGCAAAGGAACGGCACGACAATGGACCTTAGGATCTTGTCACAGTATCTGTGCGTTCAAATTGCCATCGATACAATGTAATTGTGTTCGTTGTCTGTAGCTTATGCCTACCCATACCATAACCCCACTACCATCATGGGGCACTCTGTTCGTTGACATCAGCAAACCGCTCACCCACACTACGGCATACATTTGGTCTGCAGTTATTAGGCCGGTTGGACTTACTGACAAATTCTCTAAAAAGACGGCGGCGGCTTATGGTAGAGAAATGAACAGTCAATTCTCTGACAACAGCTCTGGTGGACATTCCTGCAGTCAGCATGCCAATTGCATGAGCCCTCAACTTGAGACATGTGGCATTGTGTTGTGTGACAACTGCACATTTTAGTGGCACATTTTGTCCCCAGCATAAGGTGCGTACACCTGTGTAATGAGCATGCTGTTTAATCAGCTTCTTGATATGTCACATCTGCCAGGTATATGGATTATCTTGGCAAAGGAGAAATGCTCACTAACAGATATGGTCTATTTCTTTTCGAGAGTTTTACTCGCATACATTGTGGTAAGATTTCCTTTTAGTAGTTTCTTTTGTATTTTTTTTGTATCTCTAAACAATTCTGGAATGCCTTAAATGTTCAAAACTCTGTCCCTGTAAAGTCCTGCAGAGTTGTGGTGGTTGATGACCGGGGATCAGAGAGTAGAGTTCTGTAGCAGTCATAATCAGCCCCATCTCTCCCTCTCAGGCAACACGGCTACATGTGGTACACTTTCTGGGCCCTTTAATGGTCCCAGCAGCTTGTGAGCACATGGGGTTGAGCCGCTAGAAAAGAACAGTGAGAGAGTGAATGGAGCGGTGCAAGGAACGTTGTGTTCTGAACATCACCACTGCCGCCTCTGCCACCGTTTATTTCTGGACTCCATAATTACTAAGGAGGGCCTCTCCTCCTCAGCTACTCACCACCTTAACACACTGGTCTATCTGGGAAGCCATGTTCCAAACGGGTCCAAAGCCAAAGCAGAAATGTGTCTTTGTCCACCAGTCCTAACTGTAAACACCCCAGATGAAGTACGGACCCAGTAATTAGAAGAACCAGAATTTCTCTAGGAAGCGCTTTTTTTTTTTTTAACTTGTTCTCTCCTATTTAGAGAGATCCACATGTATTGGTTGCAGTATTGCCCACTACCTAGCATATAGGGATCCACAAATCCCATCACCTGAAAGCCATTAGATCTTCATCCATGAGATCAGCCACCCTGCGGGAAATGTTGGCGGCAGTCATTATCTAGTACATGACCTTTTGACCTCGGTCATAAATTCATAATTGAAGCAAAAAACTATCTCTGCATGGTCCCAAATTCACTTTGCCTGACAAAGCCCTGCCAGCTGCTGTGTGTGTGTGTGTGTGTGTGTCATCTGTGTGTGTGTGTGTGTGTGTCATCTGTGTGTGTGTGTGTCGTCTGACTGTCTTGTGGAACCCAACCAAGAGACAGGCTCTCTGCTCTGTCCAAACTCTCGCTACAGCCTCTTTACCCCTTCTCCCCCTCTCAGTGAACTAACACAATTAGCCCCGATGCAGCGGTTCAGTGGGCACACGAGGGCGTTACTCAATGTCTGTTTTATATTTGCACATTATGTAAACGTTGGTTGGGGTGGTGGTATTTGGGGGTGGTATTTGGGTTGGTGTTTGGGGGGTGGTGGTTGGAGTGGTATTTGGGTTAGTGTTTGGGGGTGGTGGTTGGGGTGGTGGTTGGGGTGGTGTTTGGGGGTGGTGGTTGGGGGTGGTATTTGGGTTGGTGTTTGGGGGGTGGTGGTTGGAGTGGTATTTGGGTTAGTGTTTGGGGGTGGTGGTTGGGGTGTGCTGAAGGGGAGTAAAGGAACAATTCATCTGAGTTGAGAATGTGTTCAGAGAAGAGGCAGATCTAGGTCATCAATTAAAACAGTGAGACAGCCTGCCGTGCCATAACTCCCCTCTTAAATCTAACAACCACCACCCCACCAGGACCAGGGAGGCGCTTGGTCAATGTTAACTGACAGTGGAGTGTTTGATTGGCTGCAGAGGATCAGGAGAGCTGTCAATCACAAAATGATATTGGCTGAGCTGGGGCAATGAAAATAGAACTATGATGCCCAACCTCATATTGTGGGAAATGTTTTTTTTTGAGAAAAGCAATTTCAATAGGTTAGGCCTAATCCCATCCCTTGTTTACCTAATATAAACATCCCCCCATACCACTCTGTGGTCCTTTGTTCATAGAGGGTATGTGGTCTGATTTTAGTTCTCTCTTATTGGCTTTGTGACTGCTTCCCAATAACTGACAGCAGACAGACGCAGGGAGGGAGAGAGAGCTGGAGGAGGAGACAGGCCTCTCTACAAACATGTGGGCTGTCGGCCAATCAGGCCAGCTCAGCAGTTCAACAGTTCAGGGCGGTGGGATGGGAGGAGGAGAAAAGGAGTTCCAAGACTTCTCAGATGACTAGTGGAGACTAGACTAGAATATAAATAGTTTAGTTTTGTAGACTATAGATACTGACAGCTAGAGTGGATGCACTTCAGTTCACCAGACACAAGTTTGGCTCACCGGTCAATCTATAGTATCATATCGCCATTTATTGAATACAGTTTGTGTTCCTGCCTTATCACTGTTGCAAGCAGTCCTGACTCTAAAGTATTTGTGCATTATCTCAGGGGGCCCATTGAAATGAAATAGTTTTATTTCACTTTTATTTTTTGCTTTGTTTGAGAAATTGAGTTGTGGGCAGGGGATGAGCTGCTCGTTGTGTGTCACCGTCTGAAAATGGAGTCAGTGGAGATGGCAGGAGGCAGAGAACCTGACACGCATGCCAGCAACACACAGGAAGCAGCCTGGTTGTGTGGATCTCTCAGGTGTAGCAGCAGAGCTTCAGACCAGGCCTTTTGTTGTTTCAGGTGTAGTTCCAGCCCGGGCCTGTCCCAGCCTGTCTAACGGGTTACCCAACAACACCCAAGGACAGAGAGGCTCTACTTGGGAGGAGGGGGGCACACTGCCCCGTGTGGACAGAACCAACCTCTCGCTGGCTCTTACACAATGTGAAATAATATTATGGCAAAGGCACATTATAAAATATGTGCCCTGCACGTTATGAGTTAACATGTGCAGGATATTATCAAATTATCTCACATTGTTATGGAGATCTGATTTATGTACAGTAAGCTAAAATTCATATTATTCTTGCCAACCACAAAATAAGATATGTTTCTCTCTGAGAAGGAATCACAGGGAAGACAGTTTTACTGTGGTTGAATGAAACCTTCCAAAGTATTCGCTTACTGTGAGACTCTCTCTGCCTCTCTGTTTTGTCTTTCTCTAATGGTGGATGAAACCATGATCTTTGTCACCATTATTCTGCAGTTACCTGTCCAAATGCCTTCTTTCCCATTCCACCTCCCCAACCATCATTTAATGATGTGTAGCTAGCTCACTTTCACTTCTCCCTGTGCCTGACAGGAAAACCTCAAGGCTGCAGTCCCAACTCCACTTGGCCACTGGTGTAATTCTCACTAGTACGTGAGTTTGTGTTTGCCAGTGTGAGTCGTGTGTGTTTGCCCGTGTAAGTTGAGAGGGCTGGTGTGTGAATGTCAACCTGGACTGTTGTGATTGGACAGGCTGGGTATTAGGGGTAACTGGGCTCCTGGGACAAGACCTGAGAAATTAGAAACATTTTCCCCAATGTCGCACACAAATACACAACATGTGTAGCAGCAGACTAGCAAAAAATTAAATGGCACATTATCTAAACGGGTTGGAGCATAGAAGCCAAATCGTAGCAAATTTGCCATAAATTCAAAGCACACGCATAATGGATACTGCCGGACTGTACACGTATGCAGTTAATAAACCCTACAGGGAACCCCTACAGTATAGCCTATAAAATAACACGGGACTCTTCAAACGGTCACAAATTTGATAGCCATATGCACAATTCACTACATGGGCATCTGTCACAGACCATGAAGTCTGTTAACAATTCAGAGAGGCATGATAGAATTGTCCATCTTCTCCTGTCTTAGAGCCTATTTTCATACCCGGAGGCAGGTAGCCTAGTGGTTAGAGTGTTGGACTAGTAACCGAAAAGTTGCAAGATCGAATCCCAGAGTTGACAAGGTAAAAATCTGTCGTTCTGCCCCTGAACAAGGCACTGTTCCTAGGCCGTCATTGAAAATAAGAATTTGTTCTTAACTTCTTAGGGAGCGGCTCCCGAGGTGACTGTTTTGGAGAGTCTGGCTAGCGCCCCAATCCCGACACTACCAGGTGAAATGCAAGGCGCCAAATTCAAAATCCAAAAGTTGAATTATTAAACATGCACCCATATACAAGTGTTTCATACTCATCAAAAGCTCTGTTTCTTGGCAATATCACAGCGTTGTCAGATTTCAAAAAGGCTTTACGGCGAAAGCAGCACATTTGATTGTTTGAGGGTAGCACCTTCACTATTTTCTCCTGACCATGAATTCATTAGCCTTCACGGTTCACACAAAACACATTTCACAGCGAAAACAAATCAATTACCTGTTGAAGAACTTCTGCTGATGGCTTCCAAAGTGTCCAACGAAGACAAACCATGGTTCTTTTGTTAGAAAAAATCATGTATTTTATCCATAAATCTGTTTGGTTCGCGCGTTATAATGAGAAACTACAGCCTCCACTCCTCCATTGAAACGTGACGAGAACTTGTTCAACTTAAACCTATAAACTTGTCCAAGAACAATCAAATCATTTTAAATGTATCCTTAGGAACACTTTATAGTATATTTACTATAATAAATCAACCGGAATATAAACTGGGCTATAAGAACGGAAAAAAACACAGAGCGTGCCTTCTCGGGAGCGCGCGTTCTCTTCTGTTGACTTCAAAGGGGACACTTCCTGATTTCTCTTCTTCTCTGCTCTAATGGCATCCCAAAAAAAATCTGAACACTGTCTCGAGACTGTTGACATCTAGAGGAAGCGATCGGTACTGCATTCGTATGCCCTTATATGGGCATTTTCATAAGGGAGGGGTTCCAAATGAGGCACTCTGTCAAAACCACTTTTTCCAGGACAGAAATTCCTCAGGGTTTCTCCTGCCATATCCGTTCTGTTTTACTCACAGACAAATGGATAACACTTTTAGAAAATTCAGAGTGTTTCCTATCCAATGGTACTAAATATGTGCATATCCTATTTTCTGGGCCTGAATGGGAGGCATTTTACTTTGGGCACGCCAGGGTCTCAAATGGTCACCTCGTGCGCTTCTGCCTAAGAAGTTAATGGGCGAGTGGACGCTGTATTTTATGAACATAATGCGCCAACCAAACAGAGATTTATGGATATAATAAATGACTTTTTCTAACAAAAGAACCATTGGATGTCTTCGTTGGACACTTGGGAAGCCCTCAGCAGAAGTTCTTCAAAAGGTAAGGAATTTGTTTTCGCTGTGAAATGTGTTTTGTGTGAACCGCGATGGTTTATGAATTTATGCTAATGACAAAATATTGGAGGTGCTACCCTCAAACAATCAAATGCTCCCTAAGAAGTTAACTGACTTGCCTAGTTAAATAAAGGTAAAATAAAAAACCCAGTCCCAATCCCACCCCAAATCCTGACTCCTGTCTGGCATGAAAGTTCCTAACTTTATTCCTTACTCCATAGGTAGCATTATCAAAACACGTCTCTCGTTTATGTATGTCAAAATACCACTTCAAACATTTCCCCCGCTTCTCTGCGCTGTCTCGTATTTGCTGACCATATGAGCATTTCGGTAGAGAATGTGTGATCAACAAACAGTGTATATATGTTTTTTTTCTCCCTATTTTCTCCCCAATTTCATGATATCCAATTACAATCTTGTTTCATTGCTGCAACTCCCGAATGGGCTCGGGAGAGGCGAAGGTCGAGTCATGCGTCCTCCATAACATGACCTGCCAAACCGCGCCTCAAGCGTTGCAATGCAGTGCCTTAGACCGGTGCGCAACTCGGGAGGCCTGATATGGATATACAGCTGGTCACCGTTAAGATACCTTGAGTTTGACTAATTCCACTCTTCATCTCCCAATTATTCATGAGCTGATCTGCTATCTGTATAATCATCAACTCGATTTTGCCAAATTATAGGAGATATTCTGTCATTCATTATCTAGCAAGCTTAACAACTTCTGCTGTTACAAAGTGAGTGTGATTATTTGTTGTTGTGGAGAACCCTGGCATAGTGACCATATCTTGGTTTTAAATGAGCACTTCTGATTTTTGTGGTATTTCCTGGGACTCTCGGGATAAATATTAATTATTCCCGGTATTAAAACTCAGATTTTCTGGAAAATATTAATCCCCACTGGTTATAGAGCGCCATCTGATCTAGTAGTCAGACTCCCCAGATCCTCTGTAATGAGGGGGAGAAGTGAGGTCAGGAGATGTGAGATGGGGATAAAGAGATATGGAGTGTCTGTCGGTGAAGGTACAGTCCTTATCCTTCTCTCGGGACCTGTTATTTGTCACCCAGAACCTGGGGAGATTAGAGTGAGGGTTAGGAGGAGGAGGTTATGTTTAGGAGGTCTGGCTCTGCTCACTGACAGGCAGGCTGATGAGGGGGTGGAGAGATACCAGACCAGGCCAGGAAGAGGCTGTATCTAGTGTCCAGGCAAGGATGGGATGGGTACACCCTCATTCACCACAACACAGTTTATCAGCAAACCCCCCTCTGCTGCCAATGTAGATATCTGTCTAATTTGGTCTCACTGGGACAGTGGTGGATAGTCATCTTCTGGAGTTCAGAAACTCTATTGGGTTTTAATCAAATGTCTCACCCTCTCACCACCACCCCCTGCACTAATAAAGCCTTCTGATATTTCACCATTACTGGAACATCCAATGATGCACTTGGTTTACAGTCTGAGGCTGTCTATGACTAATACAGTTCGGACTCCTCCAGGCTTTGTGAGTGTAATGTATTAGGCCAGGGGTTCCCAAACATTTTCACTCGGACCCCCCGTCCAACACACGTCACTTCTATGGGCACAAGAACTGTTCATGACACAAACTGTTCACACCCCTCTTGTTGGTGGAGAGAATTTTGCAGGTTTAGAGCATATTTCCTGAATTCTACACATTTTGTCATATCTAAATCAAATCAAATTTTATTGGTCACACTACCAGTCAAAGGTTTTAGAACTACTAATTCAAGGGGTTTTCATTTATTTTTACTATTTTCTACATTGTAGAGTAATAGTGAAGATATCAAAACTATGAAATAACACACATGGAATTATGTAGTAACCAAAAAGTGTTAAACAAAACAAAATATATTTTAGATTTGAGATTCTTCAAATACCCAGCCTTTGCCTTGATGACAGCTTGCACAATTTGGCATTCTCTCAACGATCTTCATGAGGTAGTCACCTGGAATGCATTTCAACTAACAGGTGTGCCTTAAAGTTAATTTGTGGAATTTCTTTCCATCTTAATGCGTTTGAGCCAATCAGTTGTGTTGTGACATGGTAGGGGTGGTATACAGAAGATAGCCCTATTTGGTAAAAGACCAAGTCCATATTATGGCAAGAACCGCTCAAATAAGCAAGGAAAAACGACAGTCCATCATTACTTTAAGACATGAAGGTCAGTCAATGTGGAAAATTTGAAGAACTTTAAAAGTTTCTTCAAGTGCAGTTTCAAAAACCATCAAGCGCTATGAAGAAACTGGCTCTCATGAGGACCGCCACAGGAATGGAAGACCCAGAGTTACCTCTGCTGCAGAGGATAAGTTCATTGGAGTTACCAGCCTCAGAAATTGCAGCCCAAATAAATGCTTCACAGAGTTCAAGTAACAGACACATCTCAACATCAACTGTTCAGAGGAGATTGTGTGAATCAGGCCTTTATGGTCAAATTGCTGCAAAGAAACAGCTACTAAAGGACACCAATAATAAGAAGAGACTTGCTTGGACAAAGAAACACGAGCAATTGACCTTAGACCAGTGGAAATCTGTCCTTTGGTCTGGAGTCCAAATTTGAGATTTTTGGTTCCAACCGCTGTGTCTTTGTGAGTGGGTGTGGGTGAACGGATGATCTCCGCATGTGTGGTTCCCACTGTAAAGCATGGAGGAGGAGGTGTTATACGCCATCCCAGCTGGTTTGGGCTTAGTGGGACTATCATTTTTTTTTTCAACAGGACAATGACCCAACACACCTTCAGGCTGTTTTACCAAGAAGGAGAGTGATGGAGTGCTGCATCAGATGACCTGGCCTCCACAATCCCCGACCTCAACCAAATTGTTATGGTTTGGGATGAGTCGGACCGCAGAGTGAAGGAAAAGCAGCCAGTAAGCGCTCAGCATATGTGGGAACTCCAAGAATGTTGGAAAAACATTCCAGGTAAAGCTGCTTGAGAGAATGCCAAGAGTGTGCAACGCTGTCAAGGTACAGGGTGGCTACTTGAAGAATCTCAAATATAAAATATATTTTTATTTATCACTTTTTTTTGGTTACTACATGATTCCATAGTTTTGATGTCTTCACTATTATTCTACAATGTAGAAAATAGTAAAAATAAACAAACCCTTGAATGAGTAGGTGTTCTAAAACTTTTGACCGGTAGTGTACATGTGTTTAGCAAATATTAATGCGAGTGTGGCGAAATGCTTGTGCTTCTAGTTCCGACAGTGCAGCAATATCTAACAAGTAATATATAACAATTTCACAACAAATACCTAATACACACAAATCTAGGTAAAGGAATGGAATAAGAATATATAAATATATGGATGAGCATTTTCAGAGCAGCATAGGCTAAGATGTAATAGTATAGAATACAGTATATACATATGAGATGAGTAATGAAAGCTATGTAAACATTATTAAAGTGACTAGTGTTCCATTTATTAAAGTGGCCAATGAAGCTACTCCTCCTGTAAATGAATTCTAATGTATCCACTAAGGACACCTACTGTACATGTTCTCTCCTAATGAACAGTGTACCAGATCCAATCTTTCAACATGGAGCTGGTTAAATGTTATTGAAGGACTAAAGAGTCTGAAGCTCTTTCACCTCTAACTGTCCTCTGTCATTGTGCTTTGTCTGTCTTGTCCTACTCTGTAGTGCAGTCTCTCTTCCTAAAGCTAAAAGCTCTATTGTCGCAGGCTGTATCAGGCTAGAAACTGCAGCAGTCTCCTGCTGTTGTGCTTCAAATAACATCTGTCCCCAATCCACCATGTCTCCCCTCACTCTTACTCTCTAGTGGACTACGATGGCAATGGGCTCTAAATAAGGCATTTGGGCCTTGCTTTTTGGAAGCTATTAGAAATCACTTTTCTCCCATTTTGGAAAGTAGGGGGTTGGTGGAGAGAGCCATTTAACATGAAGTGGCCTTCAGATAAACTCCCTCCCTGGAGAAGTTCAGACTCTGGGGGATGTCTATTAGGAGAGATGTAGTCCTGCGTTTTCTCTCCGTGTCCCCCTGTCTTCTCTCTCTCTCCTTCCAGTCTCTCGCTCCCTATCCCTCTTTCCTATTTCTCTTTCTCTCTCTCCATCCTCTTTCTCTTGTTTGTGAACAAACAGGTGGCCTGTTTCTAAAATCTGCTGGGATTGGCTGCTGCTGTAAATGTGAAGTTGACAAAATAGGAAAGCTCTGGGCCTGTATTCCCAGAGCGCCTCAGATCTAGGATCCGTTCCCTTATTCATTATGATCTAACAGGCAAACTGAGACACTTTATGAATATGGGGCCCTGAACTCCCAGTTTACTGCTGAAAGACTTTTCTTCTGTACTTTTGGGACTTCTCAGGGTGACCCTTTATCAGTGGTTGGAAGATGGCTGAATTACAAACAGTAGTAGTAGTATGTAGTACACCCAGTCTACTCCTCTCTCTCTTGTGATGCGTCTGAAGAAGAGGAGGAGAGAAGGCTAATCCTCTGTCGTAGTGTTGCCGTTCCTGTTCTCCACCCTGATCTCTTCAGCAGCAGCCCCCTAACTGGTCCCAGATGTCTGGTGGTAACAGGCAGGGGGGAGGAGGGGGAGGGCCGTGCTGCTGAGTGTGCACTCTCAGGGAGCTAGAGCTCCTCCTCTCTTCCTTGCCGTGTCAGTCTTATGAGAGTATTTGAATATAGTCAAATCTCCAGAGGCTTTCTGTCTTCCCCTGCCTCCAGCCTCTAGCTCTGCTCCCTGTTCTGGAGGAGCAGTGGTTGGAAGGGCTCAGACTACAAGTTCTTGGACACTTTTTTTGTTGTTGTGTGTGACGAGTGAGGAGACAGGATATTTATGTGTGTTTATTGGGGGGGGGCTGGAACCTAAAGGGGTTCTTCCCCCACCAGCCATTGACAATGTATGTTCTTAGGCCCCTAAACATCCCCCCCTGACCCTGCTACCCTGGCAAGAATGTCAAATATGTTTGCTTATTTTTAATTTTTTAAATGCTACTTTTATTCTAGGTGATTCCCCTTTTCCATGTTGGTGTTAGAGGAATCAGGCATGTCCTGGCAGCAGTCTGTCTGCTGCAACTCAGACCTTCCTGATGCGGTACGGACAGATGTGATCACACAGGTTTTAGAACCTCTAGCTGACCCTCTCCCTGCAGGTGATGCACAACCTCTGGTGGCTGGTGTTGTGCTTTCTGGAGATGTGGATGGGGGATTTCTCCAGTAATCTCTGACCAGGGCCAGGCTAGCCACAGCAGCCATAGCAACCAGTGACATAATAGGAAAGGCAGCTGTGTGCCATGCCCTCTATACCCTCTGTACATGCTCTGTGGTGTTTCTGGTCTGTACTGGCAGTAAGTGCAGTTAGTCACTGTGTAGTCACTTTGTTCCTGTGGTGGTGTAAGAAAGACCCCTTGTATTGTCTCTCTGGCAGATCGATAGCCTAGCTGTGTTGCGTGAGCAGTCTTTGCAGTAGCCAGAGTATTGGTTACCAATGCTGTTTTTAGAGGAGGCTCTTGATCTTTGGGGTCATGTGTTCCTCAGTGAGCTGGCTGTAGCCAGAGGGTCACATCTAAATACTAACATTTCTTCCAGGGGTCAAACCCAGTGGACAACCTTAACCTTAACCCAAGCCAGGCCTGGAGGAAGGATGTTCTCACCCTCTCTCTGTGAACTCTGACCTCCCACACCAGCCTGACAGAAACCTGATTGTCTGTTCTGTTCTTGTGTGGGTGCTGCTGGCTGACCGACATGGTTCTGACAAGTATCTGTTAAGTATTTAACTCAAACTGAAAGAACATTCAGGTTCTGGATCCCGTAGGCTACACCCGGTGAACAGAGAAGATCCTAGAGGAGGACAATATACCTGGTAAACAGAGGAGATCCTAGAGGACTACAGAATACCTGGTGAACAGAGGAGATCCTAGAGGACTACAGTATACCTGGTGAACAGAGGAGATCCTAGAGGACTACAGAATACCTGGTGAACAGAGGAGATCCTAAAGGACTACAGTATACCTGGTGAACAGATGAGATCCTAGGGGACTACAGAATACCTGGTAAACAGAAGAGATCCTAGGGGACTACAGTATACCTGGTGAACAGAGATCCTAGAGGACTACATTACGCTTGGTGAACAGAGGTGCTGAGAGTCCCTAAAATCTCTCCACCTTAACTTTTGCCAAACGTAGGTGTGACATGCCACATGTTGTCGTCTATCACAAATACCAACTAACCCCCAGTTTAGATCGTTAGTCTTACGTCAGACTAATTACTAAACAGATTACGCAACAGAACAAGTCAACATGTGATTTTATGTTGCAGCATAGGTGTTTCTTAACGTTCTGTAAAGCCAGGCCAATGATTGATTTGTCAGAGGTGTAGAATGTTCCCATTTATAAACCAGTCTTTGTCATTTGTACTTGTCTGAACCACCAGTCTTTATTATCACATGTCAATCACACAAATAGCACTGTTCCTAGATTTGAACTGAAAAAATGGGCTTAAAAATATTGTCTCAAATGGAAGCTGTTTTCTATTTTGTGTTTTTTATTGTGCTCTGTGCTGCCCAGTAGGCTACATTCACCTTGCTGGTGAATACATACATTCAGTACTAAACTTACTACAAGATGTTTGAGATCAAAGCACACGGGGACACCTAATGACTGATCATAAACCTCTTTAGATTGCTGCTTTTATTGGACTTAGTAAAAACCCAGTAGGACTTGAAAGGAGGATCTTTTTCACAGGTCCAGTTAACAAGAGGAGAGAAATGTAGGGAATAGGGTGCCATTTGGGATTCAACCCACCCTATAGAGAGGAGGGAGGATTAGGACTAGCTGACAGCCAGGCAAGGCTAGAGTAGCTACAGACACTGAGTTAAGTTAAACCTGTCGAGAGATATCTCCATATCCATCAGGCGCCACATTCCTGACTGGTGAAACTCCACAGAGCCAGCCTGCAGTCTGACCGGATCGTGGGTGGAGGGCCTTCTCGGCCCTCTTACACACAGAGGAATGTAGGCACTTTACTTTTCACCCCTAAACCCTGACCTGTACTGGGATGGGAGAGCCAGGTCAGGTGACTGGCCAGCATCACATGGCTTCGTTGAGGCTGTTATTGTTTTGTACCTTTGCACACCATTCACTGTGACTCCATCTGAAATGGCACCCTATTCCCTACATAGTTCACTACTTTTGACCAGAGCCTATGGGGTTACCAATTCAGATGCCTCCCAGTTTTTCAGACTTGTTCTCTTGAGGAAGATGTTCAAGTTTATTGGGTTCATGTCAGTGTTTTCAGTTCCATGCCCAATTATTCAGCTGTATTCTCTTGACTCAGCATTAGTACCATTATTATATGTTTTGTGGTGTGTCGGTCAACATCGTGCTGAAGTTTGACTCTAGAAGCATTGACTTTTTCTAAATTCCTTTTACCCCGAAGCTCTAGAAGCCACATCATCATGCTCTGATCATTCAATTTCATCCAACAAGGCTGCAGCTCTCACATTACTGGGCTAATTATCCTTCCATCTTACCCTCCAAGTATTTGGGTTTGAATGAATCGTCTTTCCATTCTAGTCAGCAGTCTGTTCATTCGTCCTGGAACTTGGTGAGACGCCACCCTTTTCTTGCTTTCTCTCTCGTGTGTGTGTGTGTGTGTGTGTGTGTTAGAATGTTCATAAACTCTTTCTTGACCCTCAACGTTCTGTTAGTTCGGAAAGGACATTGGGAGTCAGTTAGTTATGATGTCTGGTAACGACCGGCGAGCCTTTGATCAATGAGTTCACGTTTGCTTTCCCATCATGCCTCAGTGCAGCGGGATTATTCTTGTCAGGAGTTGTTATGGGAGCCTGCGTGACTGGGCACGTTGGGCAGATGAAACACAGACTGAGACCACAAGCCCAGCATCCTCTGCCGGTCTCTCTCCATGCCAGTCAGACAGTACTGGGCCTAGTCAAGGGGAAAGAATCCTGTTTTGATCCACTCTTGGCACAACAGGCAGTCCCTGGTCTGGTCAGGTGTTGTCTGGTCCAAACTGGCCGCTACCACGGCATGCAGTCCTGGGATGGAAACTCCAGCCGGCTGGTTGTGGGGCCAGCCAGCCAGCCAGGAGGCAAGCTGACAGAATAACGTCCTCACATAAATCCTGGTTCTAGTGCCAGGACTCGGATCCCATTAGATCTGCTGCCAGCTTCTCTTGTTATTGGGAATAGGTCTCTCTTTTTAGGAATATTGGATCCTGGGGCGGTCTGGGTCAAGGGGTTTCCTTCCTGGGGGAATGTAGTTCCATCAGAGCGTGTCGCGTGAGGTATGCCTGGGACACAGGCCTGCCCAGGGGCGAGGTGTGCCAATGATTTTGGGACGGAAGGGACGTGTTGGTAGACCAGTCCTCCTTGGTAATGAGGTGGCTCAGTGCAGCCTCAATATGTTTCCCATCAGCAGACTTGCACTTGTGGCATACATTCCTCCCCATAATAAAACCTGTCTGGCTTCAATCTAAATGATCAAGCTCCCTGCTACCTCGACCCACAACTAAGAATAACTTCTGCACCATACTTTGAGGATGGGAGGCATTCATAAATACAACCGTTGAAAGCAGCATTGAAACAGGAACAGGTGTCTACAGGTATTTTTCAGCCTCTCTCTGACTGGTTGTGCAAGGCTGGAGCTGGCAGTGTGGGTTCTATGTGAAAATCAACAGTAGAGCTGGCCAGACAGGGTTCTGTGGCTTGTGGTTCCGTACCTTCGATAGCTGTGGCCATCTGTATCTGTAGCAAGGAGTGCAGCAGTTTGCTTTCAGAACAGCGTTATTAAAACGGTGTGTTGTGTCCTGTCATTAGATTCCTTCATTAGTCGGGAAGGTCATTAGTCAACCGAGTCTGCCTGGGGTTTATGGTTCAGTACAGTAGTGCATAAAACACTCCCACTGCGGTGCTGCTACACATTCCCACAAACTATTAGCACAGGGAGAATTGGCAACAACAAAAAAATACTTCAGCATTTTCAGCAGAGGGAACACATCCATACCATGTGACTATATGGCTATCCCACATCCATATGCTATATTGTTACACACACACACAGAGTTCCCAGGCAGGTGTCCACCCCAGTAGGGAATATGACCCGTGGCCCGTTGAGCCATGGAAGTGGCAGGTGTCGCCCCGTAGGACCTCTAGATCCTGTTCCTGCAGCACTGCGCTTCACACTGTACAGACAAACTTCCTCCCTGGCTGTGGCTCAACACAACTAGCAGTACAGACAGGTCACAGGATGAGTTTATTATGCCTGAGCAGTCCTCTCACTATCATACTGTATCTATCTCTCTCTTTGTCTCTTCCTGTCTTTGTGAATGCATGGTCTGAGAAAAGTTGTGACCTATTTCGGCTTGGGCGGTATCCAGATTTTCATACAGTCATACCGTTCTTCTGCCATACTGGGATTTCAGGTATTACTGGCTTAGCCCACAAGGGGCGCTAAAATGCAACAGCAAAAAACATTGTCCGTATATTACCAGAATGCTAACAAAATGTAGTACAAGTAATAGCGAAATCACATTATTAGCTATATGCTAATGAGCGAAACTAACAAACTAAATACAAATCCAGCTCGTTAAGTTATTGAAGCATAGCTAATAGCTACCAAATGTAATTTCCGGTTAGTGTGGACATTTTTAAAGTGAACGAGAGAAATTGTGCATATTAACAAAGTTGAGAACAGAGGGGGAAAAACGCTAGTAGGAAGCACAAGGAAAATATGGCAGCTGTACAGAACTTATCCAGAGCTCTTTGATTTGTCCAACATGTCAGAAGGTCGTTATAAGAGATTTGATACCAAACATTAGGTAGTGAATTGCATACAAGTGTAAATTCATCACCTCGTGCACCGCGCAACAGTTCCCACTTTCTCCCGTTGTGCTATTTACAAACAAACAAGTGACTGGCGCTACTGTTCTTCCTAATATAAAATAATGTGACAGGTGAAATGATCTCTGAATGTATTGTATTGCACAAGTTGACTGCAGGTATTAATTTAAAAAGCAGCTATAAATATTCACATTTATTGACATACTTTAAATAAATAGTTTAGACGGTAATGAAAAACTATCCCGTGGCTTTTTCCAAATACCCCGGTATACTGCCTTGACATATTGGGTTGGTTTAAATACATTTTTATTTTTTAAATCTTTTAAAATAGATTTGCATTTGCACTTGCTTGCAGACAGTGTGTTGTGTACAACTGAAGATCAGAAGGATTGGTATTCCAACTGTAATCCCATCCTGGTGTTTGGTTTGATTACAACTGTTCCTCCTATGGCTCTGTGTTCCACCCCACTGACTGCAGAGCTACACCAGACCAGCACAGCACAAATCAGGCTTACTCTATAGCCCAGAGTGCAACAGGGTCAGCTACAAGTTCAGCCCAGTTAAATCTTTGTTCTGGAGTGGAGGGAAAGGATTTCACCATAAACAAACTGAAGGGTTTTAATAAGAAACTTCCCATTGTCCTCAACTCCTTGTGTGGGTGTTTCTTTAGAGTGGGACTGGTAAACTTGCTTTACCCAGGGGTAGAGTTAGAGAAGGTTGGACTAAGGCCTGTTTATGTGTATGGTAATGAGAGCTGCGTACTTGTCTTTGCTGCAAATAAAACCTTATGTATTCTTTCAAAGGGAAACATCTGCTCACCATTTGAGGCTCATATGCTTCCAGTTAAATGAAGTGGTCCTGAGAGCTAAGCAGTTATGTTCCGTGTTTCAGACAAGGTTCTAAGTAGTTTTCTCCTGTCTTCCAGAGGAGGTCTTAAGGGGATCTATATTTTCTGTGTTTTAGAGGAGATTCTAAGCAGTTCTGTTTCTCCTGTTCTGTGTTTGTTGTTAGCAGTTCTCTATTTCAGTTCTAATCAGTTATATTCTGTGTTTCAGTTCTTAGCAGTTCTGTTCTGGGTTTCAGAAAATGTTCTAACCAGTTCTATTCCTCCTGTTATGTGTTTCAGAGGAGGTTGACTACAGCAGCTACGGGACCCACTCTCTGACCCGGAAGAAGAAGGCTGTGGTGGCGCTGAGGAACGACGTCAACAGGAAGCGACCTCACATCCGCATCGGAATGCCGCAGGACTTCCGGCCAGTCTCCTCCATAATCGATGTGGACATCTTGCCGGAGTCCCACCGCCGCGTTCGTCTCTACCGTCATGGCTCCGACAAACCCCTGGGGTTCTACATCCGGGGACGGGACCAGCGTACGGGTGACGCCCCATGGCCTGGAGAAGGTTCCTGGGATCTTCATCTCCCGCATGGTGCCTGGCGGCCTGGCTGAGAGCACAGGCCTGCTGGCTGTTAACGACGAGGTCCTGGAGGTCAACGGCATCGAGGTGACTGGGAAGACACTGGACCAGGTGACTGACATGATGATTGCCAACAGCCACAACCTGATTGTCACAGTGAAGCCGGTGAACCAGCGGAACAATGTGGTGCGAGCCAGCCGGATCTCTGGCAGCTCTGGTCAGTCGTCAGACAGCAGTGGTTCCACCGGCTACCCCAGCCTGTCCACCACAGCCATGGCGACCGGCGCCCACGGCTACGCCGACGAGCTGGAGAGCGACGAGGAGTCAGACATCGTCATCGAGAGCAGCCTCAAGCGGCCGTCGCGGCGCTCCAACACATCAGTGGTGTCTGTGGCATCAACAACATCACGCTCCCACACCCAAGCCCCTCCCCCAGCCCCCGTGGAACACCTCAGCCCCCCTACCCGACCTCTCTCTGTGGTTTCCACCGCCTCCTTCCACTCCCAACCCTCCTTCCACTCCCAGCCCAGCCTCAACGGCCTCTCCCACCACGGCAGCCTCAGCTATATGCTGCACAGGGACCTGAACCTCCAGCACCCCCAGTACCAGCCCCACACTCTCCATCACCACTATCCCCATCACCACAGCAGCAACCCAGCCCTCCGGGAGAGCAACGACAGCCTGCACAAAATCCTCAGCACCATGAGGACGGACCCTCGACACAGCCTGGCCCTGCCCCGGGGGAGGGGTGGAAGAGGACGGCACCGTCATCACCCTATAATACACACACCTACACTTTTATAACAGACACACACACTTGGATGTGAGCTGGAGCATCTCCTGCCCGGCATATCCACCATGAGAAGGAACGTTGTTCCTTAAACCTCCTACTAATTTCCTTAAAAAAAATTCTAAGACAAATAATACAAGAAACAAGGAGAGTTTATTCTGTATTGTTTGTTTGAAAGTGTTCTGTGTCTTGTAAATGTCCTGATGGGATTGACCTGCTATCCTTTAGTGACCACTTTTAATCTGAACAGCTATCTTCTTTTTTGGGACCAACCCTGAGCGTTTGTTTTTAAGAACAATTATATGTGTCTGTAAAATGCTGCCTGTCTGTACTGATTCTCTATCTCCTGTATTTTAACTGGAGATTCTCATCAATCATCTGTATCTATTCCAATAAATTATTCTAAGCTTTAATGAGAAGTGTTGGATCATCACATGTACTACAACTCTTACTTCCCTTACCAGCACTCATTTATACCTGGTACGTTTTGAACCGCTATCAAGGAATAATACGGGCCTAGTCTATATCCTGTTTCCTCTTCTCCACCGGTTCTGTTTGTGAAGCTCCTAAATTGGACTCCAGGAATGCAACATGCTCTTTGGAAAAAATACTCTTATCTTTACTGTTTTACTTTCAGCTGTAAACCCTGTTAGTTACAGCAGGCAGGGGGGATGCTAACCCTGTTACAGCAGGTAGGACTGCTAGAGTGTGAAGGTGATAACCCCTGAATTTGCGTCTGCTTAACCTCACTCATTCCCTTTCCTACACTATTGGGCACACACATTGAGATCCATGTTCGGATCCAGTGGTACTTTCGTTTACAAGCACAATCTATCCATCCATCCATGATATGGTAAACTTTGAAGTATATGGATTATGTGGGACACTAAGCCATCCATCTGTGGGTTGATTTTTGTATGGGATTCTTCTCACCATTATTCACATTGTAGTTCAAAGCTTTTAAGCTGTCAAGGTTTGCACATTTTTCTGTTGTTAAACAGTCTTGTTTCAACTCTTTAAATCTCCATGTTAGTACTCCCATGATTAACATAGGATTATCACTCCATTTCGGTTCACAAACATGTCATTTTTGTTGCTCTTTCCTTTTCCTCTCACCAAAGGCTGCTCCGGTTACCTTGACAATGTGGTGTTCTGACCATATTGAGGTTATTCCCTGCATTTCTTCACTATGGACAGTCAGTTTAACCCTGTTGAGTAGTGCTATAATGTGTTGGTCACTGCCCCCTCCTGGTAGTACCATCGACTCAGTGTGGGCCCACATATTCACACCTAAGAAATATTACAGGTTTTATATTTATTACAGAAACGTCTAGATTTTTTCTGGAATAATGTCTATTGTTTTACTATCTTTTTAATGTATATAAGGATTTTATAATAGATTTTTACAAGGAAAAACAATTGACCTATGAACAAGCGATTCCATTAGGTATTATGGTACACGGATAATTATGATTGGGAATATTTCTGCATATCATGTAAACTGGACTGTTTTTATTCTATGTTATGATGTACAGACATTTCAATACATTCTCCACACACACGTTGGAGAAAATGTTTGTTAAACACTTGGTGCCTTTTTTAATTCATTTTAGCCCAGATATGTACTGAAAACTCAAACGTAAACAATAGTTGAATGGATATTAGGGCTTGATCTGTAATTGCTCAATCAATATTTAGTAGGCATAGTTACTCTTTCAACATAGTAAACTGTAAGTATCTCATTTCCACAATTGAAATTCAAACCCTTTATGCAATTAATTTGATTTGTATTGTGAATATTGTGTTCATATTATTTTCTTACTGTTTTGTCATTTTTGGGGAGAGAATTTTTGGAAATAAAGGTTTTAAATGCACTTGCTTTCCTGTTTTTCATATTGTAGAACGTTGTTGCAGTTGACTGATATAGAAAGAAAAGGGACGTTTCGTGTGTGATAATTATGTTTCTAATGGAGATTTTGAGTTATCAGTCTGAGTTCAGCGTTCAATTTGAGGGAGAAACGGCCTTGATTTTAAAATTGCGCCTTTTCGCTTAGTTCTACATGACCCTTGTAAGCCGCCATCCACAGTTTCAACTACGTGATTTAATCATCTGACAATCATAACACGGTAGCAGAAAGCGACATCAGGAAACTGGGCAGAGATGGAGCCTAGGATGGAAAATAGGGTAGGATTTCTCTCCCCGCTGGAGGAGTCCAGTGCCGAGGTGAGTCGGGACAGTGGCTTCGTGTCGCAGAGTGCGAGCAGTTTATCCATGTTGAGCGAGGCCCTAAGCAGTGGCACAGTGTCGCAAAGCCCCAGCTTCGGCGCAGCAGTCTCGCAGAGTCCGAGCTTCAACTCCACGGAGCCCGACCCAGACCACAACCAGGAGGATGAGATCCTGAGACACACTGCTCTCAGTTACTCCTCCTACATCAGAGCTACTGCTGGAGATGAGGTTAGAATTGATCAACCTTTCCGATAGAGGTAAAATACAGCATCCTATCTATGCTGAGGTGCTATATAGCAACATGCTAGCTATAACTGGATACGCGTGAACCAAGTTAAATGTCACTTGACTGTGATTATTACCATGTCCTTTCCATACCCCAGATCCTGTGTTTGGAGAAAAGTCTGGAGGAAATGCTGACTAGGGTGGATGAATTTGTAGGAATGCTTGACATGGTATGTGTTAAGAGATGCGCAGTATTTCTGTTAAATGTATTTGAAATATACATTTCAATTACTTCTGTGCGTTTTGTAATTTGTATTACACTGGGCTGAACTACATGGCAATTCATTTTTTAAGAAGATACTTTCGAGAGCTGTAATTTGTATTTTCAAAATACAATCATACTTTTTTTTCTAGGTATACAATTTTTTTTTTATAGCAGTAAACAATTGTGTGGCCCCTTCTCACCCTGCATTGGTGTCTGATGGCACTATGATATGATAAGAACATCTGCTAAATTAACGAAATATAATTGTAGATGTAAAAATGTACGATTGCAAAGCATGCTGAGTATTATTCTAATGAGCCAATAATATCCAGTGTGCTTTGCAGTTAATTTTGGTATGTTCATTTTCATATATACATTTACATTTGTCATTTAGCAGACACTCTTATCCAGAGTGACTTAGTCAGTGCATTCAACTAAGGGAGATAAATAACAACATATCACAGTAAAAAGTTACAAGCATTTCGCTACACTCGCAATCACATCTAACCAAGTGTATGTGACCAATAAAATTGATTTAATGTTTCTGTAACTGTTACTGGGAATGTTGTTGCTGTTCGGGCCAGCTACTTGCAAATGTATTTCTGTATTTTAAAATACCAAATACATGTATTTTAATTAAATACATTTCAAATTACAAGTATTTTGTAGTTTATTTTGACACATTGATCTTTATGGTATTTTGTAATTGTATTTTGTAATTTTTGCCTACCCCTGAATGTGCTGTTCATGTCCTCGTCTGTGAAAGTGTGTGAGAAATGAATAACTTTTCTTCCTCTGGTTATAGATCCGCAATGACACATCACAGATTGTCAATGAGAACTTACCTCAAATACATAGAAAATCAGAAGAGATGAGACAAATATACAGAAAAATTGACAAGTTGGATGTAAGTGTGATTTAATTCATGTAATTGATAATGACCAGGATGTTTTTATTGACATGACATGATCTGTGTACCAAATGGCACCCTATGTACTATATTTGGGACACTGATATGGTAGTATTGTATCTGACCCTGTTCCCTGGTGTTGTGTCTAGGCATTTGTGAAGATTGTAGGTGCCAACGTGAATGTCATGGAGGATCAGGTCACTCAGGCAGAGAGGGAACAAGGAACCCTGCCGGGCGCCTTCAGAAAGATGTTCCGCACCATGAATGTCCCAGGCTTTCTAAATGTGAGGATTTAATCAACCAACCAATCAATCTGCATCTCAGTCAACAATTTAAGGCATTTTCTATTTGAAGTGTGAAATCTGTATTCCTATACTTAATCACCATCTCCCCTGAACACAGGAGGCTGCTGAGGGGAGGGCGGCTCAAAATAATGGCTGAAACTGAGTGAATGGAATTGCATCAAACACATGGAAACCATGTATTTGATACCATTCCACTATTCCGCTCCAGCCATTACCACAAACCTGTCCTCCCAAATTAAGGTGCTACCAACCTCCTTTGCCCATGAACCAGTATCAATGCGTTAGAGTCCTCTAATGCCCAGAAAGCTCAGATTCAAACTCCCATTTACCAGCTTTGCAAGTGTTATGTCAAAATACATTTGTTAATCACCAAATATGGAGTTTCGCTGAGCAACTACTTGCTCCCGTTACGGCCGGTATGCACGTCCAAAAAAGGTCTAAAAGAAATGTGCAAGCAACTGAAAAAAATTCCTATTCGGCACATTCAACCACTCATTACTGCCACGCACAGGTCGGAATTCTACAACTCAACCAGCCGTAACGGGAGTAAATTAAGATTTTCTTCAACAAGCATGACACACAGAATGTACTTCAGACACCCGACAAGGCCAAAATCCCCGTCATTGGCAAGAGAAGGAGACGCAGGTATAGAGGACACAGAGTGGGGTGCCTTGTAAGAATCTGCCGACTGCCTTTACCGTCGGTATTACTTGCCAACGTACAATCATTGGACAATAAATTAGACGAGGTACGATCACGAATATCCTACCAACGGGACATCAAAAACTCATGTTTCACCGAATCGTGGCTGAATGACGACATGGATATTCAGCTTGCGGGATATACGCTGCACTGGCTAGATAGAACAGCACACTCCGGTAAGACGGGATCTGTGCATATTTGTAAATAACAGCTGGTGCACAAAATCTAAGGAAGTCTCTAGATTTTGCTCGCCTGAAGAAGAGTATCTCATGATAAGCTGTAGACCACACTATTTGCCAAGAGAGTTTTCATATATAATTTTCGTGGCCGTTTATTTACCACCACAGACGGATGCTGGCACTAAGACCGCACTCAGTCAGCTGTATAAGGAAATAAGCAAACAGGAAACCGCTCACCCAGAGGTGGTGCTCCTAGTTGCCGGGGACTTTAATGCAGGGAAACTTAAATCAGATTTACCTCATTTGTATCAGCATGTTAAATGTGCAACCAGAGGGAACAAAATTCTAGGTCACCTGTACTCCACGCATACAAAGCGCTTCCTCACCCTCCATTTGGCAAATCTGACCACAATTCTATCCTGATTCCTGCTTACAAGCAAAACATAAAGCAGGAAGCACCAGTGACTGTCTATAAAAAAGTGGTCAGATGAAGCACATGCTAAACTACAGGACTGTTTTGCTAGCACCGACTGGAATATGTTCCGGGATTCTGCCGATGGCATTGAGGAGTACACCACATCAGTCACTGGCTTTATCAATAAGTGCATCGAGGACGTCGTCCCCACAGTGACTGTATGTACATACCCCAGCCAGAAGCCATGGATTACAGGCAACATTCGCACTGAACTAAAGGGTAGAGCTGCCGCTTTCAAGGTGCGGGACTCTAACCCGGAAGCTTATAAGAAATCCTGCTATGCCCTCCGACGAACCAACAAACAGGCAAAGCGCCAATACAGGACTAAGATTGAATCGTACTACACCGGCTCCGACACTCGTCTTGTGTGGCAGGGCCTGCAAACTATTACAGACTACAAAGGGAAGCATAGGCGCGAGCTGCCCAGTGACACGAGCTTACCAGACGAGCTAAATCACCTCTATGCTCGCTTCAAGGCAAGCAACACTAAGGCATGCATGAGAGCATCAGCTGTTCCGGACGACTGTGTGATCACGCTCTCCGTAGCCGATGTGAGTAAGACCTTTACACAGGTCAACATTCACAAGGCCGCGGGGCCAGACGGATTACCAGGACGTGTATGCTGACCAACTGGCAGGTGTCTTCACTGACATTTTCAACATGTCCCTGATTGAGTCTGTAATACCAACATGTTTCAAGCAGCCCACCATAGTCCCTGTGCCCAAGAACACTAAGGTAATCTGCCTTCACGTCCGTAGCCATGAAGTGCTTTGAAAGGCTGGTAATGGCTCACATTAACACCATTATCCCAGAAACCCTAGACCCACTCCAATTTGCATACCGACCAAACAGATCAACAGAGGATGCAATCTCTATTGCACTCCACACTGCCCTTTCCCACCTGGACAAAAGGAACACCTACGTGAGAATGCTATTCATTGACTACAGCTCAGCGTTCAACACCATAAGGCCCTCAAAGCTCATCACTAAGCTAAGGATCCTGGGACTAAACACCTCCCTCTGCAACTGGATCCTGGACTTCCTGACGGGCCGCCCCCAGGTGGTGAGGGTAGGTAGCAACACATCCGCCATGCTGATCCTCAACACTGGAGCCCCTCAGGGGTGCGTGCTCAGTCCCCTCCTGTACTCCCTGTTCACCCACGACTGCGTGGCCAGGCACGACTCCAACACCATCATTAAGTTTGCAGATGACACAACAGTGGTAGGCCTGATCAACGACGAGACGGCCTATATGGAGGAGGTCAGAGACCTGGCTAGGTGGTGCCAGAATAACAACCTATCCCTCAACGTAATCAAGACAAAGGAGATGATTGTGGACTACAGGAAAAGGAGGACCGAGCACGCCCCCATTCTCATCGACGCGGCTGTAGTGGAGCAGGTTGAGAGCTTCAAGTTCCTTGGTGTCCACGTCACCAACAAACTAGAATGGTACAAACACACCAAGACAGTCGTGGAGAGGGCACGACAAAGCCTATTCCCCCTCAGGAAACTCAAAAGATTTGGCAAGGGTCCTCAGATCCTCAAAAGGTTCTACAGCTGCAACATTGAGAGCATCCTGACTGGTTGCATCACTGCCTGGTATGGCAACTGCTCGGCCTCTGATCGCAAGGCACTACAGAGGGTAGTGCGTACGGCCCAGTACATCATGAAAAGTCTACCCAGACTATTTGCATTGTCCACCCCCCCACCCCAACCACTTTTTTACGCTGCTGCTACTTTCTGTTTATCATCTATGCATAGTCACTTTAACTATACACTCATGTACATAAACTCAGCAAAAAAAGAAACGTCCTCTCACTGTCAACTGTGTTTATTTTCAGCAAACTTAACATGTAAATATTTGTATGAACATAAGATTCAACTGAGACATAAACTGAACAAGTTCCACAGACATGTGACTAAAAGAAATTGAATAATGTGTCCCTGAACAAAGGGGGGGTCAAAAGTAACAGTCAGTATCTGGTGTGGCCACCAGCTGCATTAAGTGCTGCACCAGATTTGCCATAGACTGCACCAGATTTGCCAATTCTTGCTGTGAGATGTTACCCCACTCTTCCACCAAGGCACCTGCAAGGTCCCGGACATTTCTGGGGGGAATGGCCCTAGCCCTCACCCTCCGATCCAACAGGTCAACAGGATTGAGATCCGGGATCTTCGCTGGCCATGTGTCAGGCTCTTGTGTAGCTGGTGCATAAAGTCAGGCGCAGGAGAACAGTACTGAGTGAGCAAAAACCTTTACTCAAAATATACATGTAAAACGCTAAACGCTTGAATACAAATAAACATGCCAAACGCAAAATAGGCGAGGCATATAATAAATGCACCAGCCGAAAGAAACGGCTTCACAATAAACAATCACACACAAGGACATGGGGGGAAACAGAGGGTTAAATACACAACAGATAATGAAGGGGAATGCAAACCAGGTGTGTGAAAAGAAAGACAAGACAAATGGAAGATGAAAAGTAGATCGGTGATGATTAGAAGACCAGTGACGTCGACCGCCGAATGCCGCCCGAACGAAGAGGGAAACCGCCGTAGGAAGACCGGGCATAGGGATGAGACGACAGGACTTAGAAAAACGATCCACAATGACCAGGATCGTGGTGTTACCCTGTGAGGGAGGAAGATCCGTAAGAAAATCCACCGACAGGTGTGACCAAGACCGTTGTGGAACTGGTAAGGGATGTAGCTTACCTCTGGGCAGGGGTCTAGGAGCCTTACACTGAGCGCACACCGAGCAGGAGGAAACATAAACCCTCACATCCCGAGCCAAGGTGGGCCACCAGTACTTCCCTGTCAGACAGCGCACTGTCCGCCTGATCCCTGGATGACCAGATGAGGGTGATGTGTGGGCCCAATAGCCGGTCACGGACAACAGACAGAACGTACTGACGCCTGACGGGACACTGAGGTGGAGCGGGCTCTGTACGCAACGCCTGTACTATGTCTGTGTCCAGCTCCCACACGACCGCCGCTACCAGGCAGGAAGCCGGGATAATGGGAGTGTGATCCATGGGCCGCTCCTCCTGTGTCATACAGTCGGGACAGTGCGTCTGCTTTTACATTCCGGGAACCTGGTCTGTAACACAGGGTAAACACAAAACGGGTAAAGAACATGGCCCACCTTGCCTGACGAGGATTCAGTCTCCTAGCTGCCCGGATGTACTCCAGGTTGCGGTGGTCAGTCCAGATGAGGAAAGGGTGTTTAGCCCCCTCAAGCCAATGTCTCCACGCCTTCAAAGCCTTAACCACAGCCAACAACTCCCGGTCCCCCACATCATAGTTCCGCTCCGCCGGGCTGAGCTTCTTCGAGAAGAAAGCACAGGGGCGGAGCTTCGGTGGCGTGCCCGAGTGCTGAGAGAGAACGGCTCTGATCCCATCCTCGGATGCGTCCACCTCCACTATGAATGCCAAAGAGGGATCCGGATGGGCCAGCACAGGAGCCAAGATAAACAGAGCTCTTAGGTGACCAAAAGCCCTGTCCGCCTCAACCGACCACTGCAGATGTACAGGACCCCCCTTCAGCAGTGCGGTAACGGGAGCAGCCACCTGGCCAAAACCCTGGATAAATCTCCGGGAAGTAATTGGCAAACCCTAAAAATCGCAGCACCTCCTTTACCGTGGTGGGAGTTGTCCAATCACGCACGGCTGCAATGCAATCACTCTCCATCTCCACCCCTGATGTGGAAATGTGATACCCTAGGAAAGAGACGGCCTGCTGGAAGAACAGGCATTTCTCAGTCTTGACGTACAGGTCATGCTCCAACAGTCGTCCAAGTACCTTGCGCACCAAGGACACATGCTCGGCGCGTGTAGCGGAGTATATCAGAATGTCATCGATATACACCACTACACCCTGCCTGTGCAGATCCCTGAAAATCTTGCCTACAAAGGATTGGAAGACTGATGGAGCATTCGTCATGCCGTACGGGTTGATGAGGTACTCATAATGACCTGAGGTGGTACTAAACGCTGTTTTCCACTCGTCTCCCTCCCGGATACACACCAGGTTGTACGCACTCCTGAGATCCAGTTTAGTGAAGAAGCGCGCCCTGTGCATTGACTCAATCGCCATGGCGATAAGAGGTAGCGGGTAGCTGTACCTCACCGTGATTTGATATAGTCAATGCACGGGTGCAGACCTCCATCCTTCTTCACAGAAAAAGGAACTCGAGGAGGCAGGTGAAGTGGAGGGACGAATGTACCCCTGTCCCAGGGATTCGGAGACATATGTTTCAATAGCTGCGTCTCCTCTTGCAACAAGGGATACACGTGACTCCTAGGAAGTGCAGCGTCTACCAGGAGATTTATCGCACAATCCCCCCATCGATGGGGTGGTAATTGAGTCGCCTTCCTTTTACAGAAGGCGAGAGCTAAATGGTCATATTCTGGGGGGATGTGCATGGTGGAGACCTGGTCTGGACTTTCCACCGTGGTAGCACCAACGGAAACTCCTACACACCTCCCCGAGCACTCTTGTGACCACCCCGTGAGAGCCCTCTGTTGCCAGGAAATGGTGGGGTTATGACGAGCCAACCAAGGAAGGCCTAGTACCACGGGAAACGCAGGAGAATCAATGAGAAAGAGACTGATTCTCTCCGTTACCCCCCTGCGTCTCCATAAACAAGGAGATGGTGGCCTCCTTGATTAGTCCTGACCCTAACGGTCGACTATCCAGAGCGTGAACCGGGAAAGGTCTAACCACAGATATAATGGGGATCCCTAAACTAAGGGCTAACGATCTGTCAATAAAATTCCCAGCTGCGCCTGAATCAACTAGTGCCTTATACTGAGAATGCGGGGAAAACTCAGGGAAACAGACAGGTACAAACAGGTGAACAACAGAGGACTCTGGATGAGAGTGGTGCATACTCACCTGGGGTGACGCCAGAGTGCCCTGCCTGCTGCCTCGATTCCCAGAAAGAATCGAGGCAGCAGGCAGCCCGGCACCGACCGACAGTGTGTCCTCTGCGGCCACAGATGGTGCAAGTGAAGGTCCCTCCTCCAGCCTCCCTACGTGCAGCCCCTCCCAACTCCATGGGCACCGGAGCGGGAGTACTGGGAGATGGAACCGACAGAGCCCCCTCAGGACGTCCACGGGTAACCAGCAGGTTATCCAACCGGATGGACAGATCTACTAGTTGGTCAAAGTTAATGGTGGCATCCCTGCAGGCCAACTCCCGTCGGACGTCCTCGCGCAGGCTGCATCGATACTGTTCAATGAGGGCCCTGTCGTTCCATCCGGCTGCGGAGGCCATAGTCCGGAACTCCAGCGCGAACTCCTGTGCGCTCCTCGTCCCCTGCCTCAAATGAAAAAGTCGTTCCCCCGCCACTCTACCTTCGGGCGGATGGTCAAAGACGGCCCGGAAACGACGGGTGAACTCCTCAAAGTGGTCCAACACTGCGTCTTCCTCTCCCCAAGAGGCAGGAGACGAGGGCAGAGACTCTCTCCCTTCCTGAGGGAGCTGGGTGAACGGTAGCCAGGTATAGGTCCAGTTGTAGGAGGAACCCCTGGCACCGTCCCATCATACTCCCTGGGAAGGGAGAGACGCATCCCACTGGAGCTGGATCCAGATGGGACGTGTAGAGGTAACCCCGGTTGCGTTGGTCGAGGTGCTGGAGAGACTTCCTGTCTCTCCCAGTGGTCCATGGTCTGGACAACGAGATCCATCTTGGCACCGAGATGATGTAACATAGCCAAGTGTTCCTGGACGCATTCCTCGACTCCTCTGACTGGGGTACCTGCTCCTGCTGACTCCATGGCGATTGTGTGATTCTGTCAGGATCACACAAGCTACTGTTATTTTGTCTTTTTACAGTTGTTTTTATTTCTTTACTTATCTATTGTTCACCTAATACCAATTTTTTTTACTTATAAATTGCAATGTTTGTTAGGGCCTGTAAGTAAGCATTTCACTGTAAGGTCTACACCTGTTGTATTCAGCGCGTGTGACAAATAAACTTTGATATGAAGGTCCCGAAGAGGCATTTCTTTCGATTGCTTGTCATTTTTTTTAAATACCGGCCGTAACTCGAGTACATGAAGATGGTTGCTCAGCTAAACTCCATATATGGTGATCAACGAATGTATTTTGACATTATAATGCTTGCAGAGCTGGTGAATGTGAGTTTGAACCTGAGCTTTCTGGCCATTAGATAGGTCTCTAACACACAGATCTACTGGTTCATATCTCCCTATGATCATCTGCTATTCATGATTTTTCTTTTTAATTGCGTTAGTAATGTTTTTTTATTTTGTATTACATGGTAGGTCACCTGGCCTATACAATGCTCTCAGTGGATATAAATTATTAACCATATTATTTGTCTCTGCAGAAACCAGCCAGCCCCAGAAGGAATCAGCAGCAGGATCAGGAGCTTCCCCCAGTGTTCAAAACAGATGATTATTTCACCCCACACCCAGGACACTGAAAGTTTGTCTGAAATGACACCCTATTCATTTATAGTATTGACCAGTATTGTCAACAATAGTGCACTATATAGGGTGCCATTTAGAAGGCATCTTGAAACAGGCCTGCAGCTCCCACACATCACACATGCAATGGTCAGCCTAACTTCTTCTCTAGGCCAGGGGACTTCAGTCTTCATGGCTGTCTGAACTGGACCAGAGCCATAGATTGAGATGGATATGGCTCTGGACCTGACTATCGGGACAATAATTCTAATGTGCTCTGGTCTGGAGGATCTGAGGTGCAACTATTTCAACTAGCAATATAGTGTTGGCTCTCTCTTTCTCTCTCACAAGTGGCTGTGAAGACGCTGAAGAAATCAGATTCTTATTGGATGCGGTCACCTGAAATAGGAAAACGGTGTTATTGATCTAAAGACTTTTCTTTTTTAAGACGGTTTTTCAAGTTCCTCCAAGTGTTTCCCCTTTTCTGATCTTGTGGCCACATGTTGAATTGAATTGCTGTCCGGAAAATTATATTAATCATCACACTTGTACTCTCACCAACAGTATGATTTGAAGTATATGATGTTCAAGCTTGACTAAACTTTTACATGATATGGTAGTTTTAGTGACATTCTGTCTGTAGACATCTGTTGTTAGAATGCTATTGTTTCCTGTTTGTATGGCCTAATGCTGGAGTGGAATTGGCTATTTGTAATTCTCCACACTGCACCAAGCAACATTTATTTCTTTAACATTCTCTTTTGTGATAATTGTATATTCTTTATAATTTTTGTCACCAATGATCATCATACCAAATAATTATAAATAAAGTGGTTTCTTTCTTCTTGACTGACTTTCAGTAAACCCTCATCTGGAAAGATGTTATTGAGTGTCGCACAACTACAGATATCAAAATATCTAAGAGGTAATAGGTATACACAGCTAGCTTCAACATAAAACACCATTTTGTCACTTTCACTTTCTTGGCTCCAAAAATCTGTGTAAAATAACTTCAAATTATTAATGTTATACAAAAGTATACATTGTCATATCCATTAACTCACAATTGTCCACATTTACTGGCATAATATTGAACACAACTCATTTAATATTGATTTACATTTTATTATCAATGGGCTGAAAAATAATTGACTTCCAAGGTTGGTTGCACTGAAGTAAAACGCCCTTTCAGGGGGCATTCAAGCTCTTAGGTACCCGTCAATCGAACGGAGGCGCGCCTCTATTGGTCGTTTAGTCTTGTATATGACAACACAACCTGTATTCCGGATGAAGCGGGAAAGGCGTGCATCCACACTGGATTGCTAGCTAGTTGCATATTAAGGTAAGTTTCATATCAAGTTTTAAACAGCCATTAGGGAATAAACGCGTTTACCTTATAAGGGGAAATTATTAATTGCAACGCAAAGTGAAAGTTTAGCTGTCCTTTTCTGAGTGGAATGATGTACCTACTTTAAATGAGTATAGCTACGTTAACTTGCTAGCTAACTAGCTAGCATTTCCATTTTAGTCATTTAGCAGACGCTCTTATCCAGAGAGATTTATGTGCCATTCGGGTTAATTGCCTTGCTCAAGGGGCACATCGACAGATTATTCACCTATTCGGCTCGGGGATTTGAACCAAACCGCTTTTCATATATATTTTCGAGATATAGGAAGCCATTCTCGTGCTGATGTTCTCTTGATAAGTGCATAACTTCCATTGATTGTAAATCAAAAAATTCAGTGTGATTCTGAAACACGTGGGGTGTGCTCATCACCAGGTATATCACGGATAAAAATAAAGGATGTGCTGCTGGCTACCTCATATTCATGGCGCTTTTTCCTCTCCAGATTCCAACCTGCGCTTTGAACCATGGCAAGCAAACCGGTGTGGGAGCAGATAGGTGCAGGCTTTGTGCAACATTATTACCAACAGTTTGATTCTGATAGAACCAAACTTGCTGACCTCTATGTGAGTATTTTCATTTCAACACATTTAGATATGATTTAATGGTGTTTCATGGACCAATTTTGTCATCTGGAAACCTGGGGATTATCTCCAAGTCTCAATTCCTTGCCTCTCCTCCAAATAGCTCTTAAACTCTAGAAGGCATTCTGCCTTCTCCCTACAGTTTTCAGCCATTAGCTTCGCCCACGACTGGCTCATGTGAATTACAATCCCGACGCTGTGTTTTAATGTTTAGAAATGTCAATCATCGCTTGCGATATGAACATAGGGCCCTTATCTTTCATCGAGAGAGCATCCTTCAAATAAAAAATATACACATACTGTAGCATTTTTTTCGCAGATCCATACAGCTATGGGTGCTTCAATCTGGCCAAACTACAGTTCTGCTACACTTCCTGAGTTACACTTACACACAGGTGTTTGTGGCATGCTAGGTACCACAGGTGGTCCCCTCTTGTTATCCATCTGTTTTCCGAGCTCACTGTCTTAAAAAAATGACTGTGTTTCCAGACTGATGCGTCATGTTTAACATGGGAAGGAGTTGGTTTCCAGGGGCACAAAGCCATTATGGAGAAGATCACTGTAAGTGACATCTTCATTTTAAGCTTCATTTCATCAAACTAATTATAATGCATAACGTAGTTCTTTCACATGGTACAGGCATAGACCTTATTGTCTCCCTTACTGCAGAGTTTACCGTTCCAGTTGATCCAGCACAGCATCACCGCACAGGACCACCAGCCCACACCAGACAGCTGTGTGATGAGCATGGTGATGGGACAGCTCAAGGTAGGTTGTTTGAAAAGTAGTGGACGCATGTCCAGTGACTTGCTGGCGTAACAGAGTTCATACCAGAAACTCACCCACAGCTTGAGATGGCGCCAGTGATTTTGCATCCTTTTCAGTGACACAACTGGTGTATATGTTTTAAAGTTGGCGATCACGTGTGTTAACTGTTTTTGCGAGGCAGAGGACCGTAGTTCAAACCAAGTCAGAGACAAGTTGAGGGAAGAAATGAAGCTTCTTGAGGCCGTTTATTTACTTCCGTTAGGTCCGATGAATTCGTGGATACCATTTTTGTCAGCGTGCACTATGAAGGAAGTTGCTAGCTAGCGTTAGTATAATGACTGGAAGTCTATGGTATCCACAAGTTCATCTGACACTAGAGAAGTAAAGGGCCTCATTGCCAAATTCCCAAAGTGTCCCTTTAACTGTAATAAACTTTAAAGAAATCAAATCAATGGGGCCTATTATGGTTAATTTCTACTGTATGTAATGTAGTTGAGTAAACTATATGTAGAGGATGATCATCTGTTCTCTTTTCTTTAAAAGGCTGACACGGACCAGGTGATGGGATTTCAACAAACTTTCCTGCTGAAGAACGTGGACAACAAATGGATCTGCACGAACGACATGTTCAGATTGGCACTACATAACTTTGGAGCGTAGGAGGAAATGGAAGGATCACGTACATTCCACAGAGAGAGTTAGCTTTTTATATTTCATTTCAACTTTACATGTATGTGTTTTGTTAGAGTGCTTGTCAGATTCTTTTGTCTTCAATAAACTCATGTTAACCAATTTTAAGACTGTGTTCTGGACAGTTAACTGCAAACTGTTGTGAATGATGCACAGGAATACAACAGAATAAATTCATTCCCAAATACGTTTGGTACAATTTGCCTTATTGTTATTCAAACTATCCCTATTTGTTCCCAATATTGGCTAACATTTCATCCATACATGCCTTGTTATTAGGACCATAATGTTGATGTTTCTATTAAAAAGGGAATGGATGATCCTCCTAGTGATGCTTTTGGCATAGTGCTGCCATTCTGTGAACAATAAATTGCATATCTGAAATGGCACCTTATTCCCTGTATACTTTGTGTATAGTGTACATTTGACCAGAGCTAGTGCGTCCAAAACGGCACCCTATTGCCTATAGAGTGCCATTTCAGACGCTCAATTGCATACTCCCTTGTGTCCTCGTCTCCTCCTCAAAACCCATTGGATGAGAAAGCCAGAGGTCCTTCTGACCTCGAATGGGAAGATGAGGAAAGCGGACGTGAGGCGTGTGCAATTTAGATCTTCCCATAGGGAAGTCTCCAGCCTGGTACAGACTGCATCATAAATGGCTGCTTCCTCATAACGGTTTGATACTAATCCAGGAGGCACATGTTCAAATGAAGGCTAGCCAGCTTCATCCTCGCTGTTTTCATTTTTCTGTGTTATGAAGAGCCCTTGACCCTAATACACTTGTAAGGCATGTCATTCATCATGTAAACTCCTATACGTTGACCAGGCTGTGCATCTGTTGTCCTGCAACACAGAATAAATGTCTGCTTACGAAATGGCAGCTTATATACCCCTATATAGTGCACTACTTTTGACTACGGCTAGTGCCCTATATAGGGTGTCAGATGCGGACAGCAAATGATGACAGCAGGCCCTCTAGCTTGAGACCAAGACATAAACCCAGATGACCTATTGACCCTGATAGCAAATGCAACCCAAACACCAAATCCTCTCACAGAAAGATGTGCAAAACTTTGTGAACGCATTCTGCTACAGTACTTAAGTTTGTCTCTTCTGAAACAATGTACATCGTATTCTCGCTATCTTCACTGGCACCTTGTTCACATAAGGTGCATATCTAGCAATTTCACGCTCAAGGCCATTGTTCTGAGTGTTGCTCTTGAAAATATATTTCTATCATGAGGAATACAGTAATGAGTAAAGAATGCTGACAAATTTTATTTGCGATAACAAGCCTGTAACAATTTTAGGCTAGGTCTGCAATATTACTGTTGGCCTCCAGGGGGCGATCACAGTTTGGCGACAATTCGCCAGAAGTAATTTATTTTCACCTGAAGGTGGTGATTTGAAGAGACAGTGGCTGTGTCTGAATACTCATACTAGCGTACTAAATAGTATGTGAAAAAATATGTTTTATAGTATGTGAAAATAGTACTCCCAATGCGTTATCTAATGCGCGATTGCGTTGACTCCAGCCATTCATATTTTGGTACAGTGTGTCAATTTATCTGATTATCAGCTGTTGTCAAATGTTATTCGTTAAAGACGAGTGAATTGTAAATAGATCAAACGCCGAAATGAGTATGCAATTTAAGTATGTAGTATGCTAGTATGGGTATTCGGATACGGCTACTGTCACGGTGCAACTGTTGACAATGCAAACCTTACTATAGGAGTGAAAGTTGAGGAAAGTTCAGCTTTAATAAGAAATGTATCAGCAATGGGTTTTCAAGAGATAGTCACTCGCCAGCCACTAGTCGACCATGGCGTTAGGGCACCAATCAAGACATTAACAACCATATATGATGACCCAATTAACAATGTGTAAATCTGTGTTCATGTCTCGTTCCTGAAGATAGTTTTACAGAATTGAGTTGATCGAATAGCTTTAGCTGGCGAGCCAAATTTCGCTGTGTCTACACCTTTGGCCATAATTTGTAGATTTATTTGTTTTTGCGTAACAGATACAATCTAACGATAATAAGAAATATTGTTATTCTTGATTCGTACCTTTCAAATACCATTGCAATTTTATTTTAGCCATTTCTAACACACTACTTTATTGCAATAAAAGGTAGCAAGTACTTAAATTCTTATGTTTTTTTCTTCAAATAATGGACTGGAAGGGTAGTCTACCATTGGCTGATGAACAGTGGCATGATATGAGGTCACCATAAAATCTTTTTTGGCCCTCCCCTTTGCCTCAATTTCCTGACAGCCTATTGGTTGTTTTGAAATGTACCATGTGACTAGCTAGCTTTTTCCAGAGCCTTTATTCTGTCCGTAGCCACACCCACACCTCTTTTGTGCTCTTATATAAGGTTTATTAGCCCAATTAACTCATCAATTAAGAGTGAAATGGACGGAAATCACTACGAAACTTCAATTATGTTTGGAAAGTTCCCCAATTTAGTCCACAGCTAACTTCAATCTCATTGGTCATCCTCCATATATGCTAATTAGGACCCAAACGTCATGTCCTGAACACAAGCGCCATTTTTTACTTCAGGAGGAGGGTGAAACAGCACAATACATCAATTATTTCACTTTAATGTAAATCATTATTTCCTGAATTAACTTTGGCGGCTGCATCTTGTCCGGGGAGGTGAGTGGCAGAGTATCGTCCAGGTGGATTGATTGCACACTTCCGTGACACGGAGACTGAAGCGCTGGCGGATTGGTGAAACTATCCATACACGGTAAAAAAAAAAAAAAAAAAAGACGCGACAGCCATCCTTTTATAACCGGAGAAGCAAAAGCAGAGGTAATTGTATGTAGCCCGGTCAGTCAACATCTTCAACAGTTCATCACAAATCTACACCTATTGTAGCCATTGTCGACATTTGCGCAGATCCACTTTCATAAATCAGCCAACCAGGCATGTTTGTATGCAGTTCAACCAATGATTGATCATTGAGTTCAACACAGCTAACTAGCTAGCATTTTAGCTTATTATTATTATTATTCCCGCCAATGCATACAATTAGATGGTTTTAACTATATTTTTGCTGTTGGGTCCCTCGGCCGCTTTTGGTGACCCTTCAATGGCATAGGTGTCCCATTCGAATGTCTGCCCTTTCAACTTCGATGGTAATTTCTGTGCCTACCATGGGGCATGGTGACCACGGGTGAGGGGGAATCAGGATTTGTTTCCAGAGAGGGAGTCTGAAACGGCTGCCACATCCAAGGAAGGCACGCAAATGTTTAACTCCTGTGTCGGGGATCTACTTAACTAGCTAGTGACGAAAAAGAACAATACAGGACTCTTTCGAGTAATTTGAACGACTACACTAAGAGCTGCCAACTTTTGAAGAAAGCTTAGAGTGAGATTTGCTATGTGAATTTCATTTTCCCCTGGCACAACTCCTAGACATGAGGGACATTTGACTGTTTTAAAGTTAATTTCCTGCAATTCTACGTATTTTGACATGGCTTAGGCCTATGACCAGGGTGGAAAATAAAACCACAGGTTTACCGAGATGAAATATGTGTTTGAGTCCCCCTACCATCTGCCTAGCATGTGCACAATACTAAAATAATTTGAGGCTTGGAGTATTTAATATTCAATGCTTATTTGTATGGTTTTTTCAAAACTGTCCATGAATGGCTGCAAAAATACACAGCCTCATAATTCATTTTTAAAGACACTTAGGCATATCTGATTTCAAATATGTGATTACACTGCCAGAATTGGGAAGAAGTGGAATAATAAAATAACTTTAGGGAATAACAGTAGTGTTCTTGCTGACAAGCACACTAATTACCCTATATTTTAGCCCATTGTTAAGAATGAGAATTGTTCCACTGGTCAGGCTAAATGAAGTAGATAAAATCTGAAGACAAGATGCCATAAATCTGCCCCTACAACCTAACCAAAAAATATATTTATATTCATTGTCCCTGCTGTAGAATCAAATTTACACTTTTGGGTTCACAATCTTTGACAAAATTAATTTAAGTTTAAAATTGTCACCCTACCAAACTTCCTTGCGAAAACATGCTGTAGGTCTGTCTGCTGCCTTTTTGTTGTCACGGCCTGAATGCCAATTGCCAAATGAGGAGATTTAATGCGAGTGTGGATTAAATCGATTTAAGTACATCATGTCAAAAGGCTGCATTCTGCAATAGGGACGGGAGTAACAGCAACCTAGTTTTGACAAAATTGTACATAAAACAGCTACAGTGCTGCTCTTTTAACAGTTTTATAAACTCCGTGGAGTACATTCTTTCTCTATTCAGCTCCACTCTAATATTGAGGAACGTTAAAAAAGAAAACCTGCATCCAATCCCGTTGATCCTTTGCATTAGTGGTTCCCAAACTGTGGCGGGGCAGGTTTATTAAAAAAATAAACACTTAAGGAGCTCAGTCCGGCTTCAAACTTACTCTTGAAAGTTGTAATATTCGAATGCACAAGGTACAATTTCAAAATTGGGTAGTGCATCATCAGTTCCTCTTGTCATGTTAGTCATTGTATACCTTAGAGCTATTTATAACTTGTCAGAAATGTCCAGATCAACTAGCCTATGTCCGCTGTTTTTTTTACTTTGTTTTTTTGCCCATAGATGTAATATGTCACTCAAATCACATGAATACACATTAGATGTGGCAAAATGTATACAATTGCAAGAAAATTTGCTTTAAACTGCAAAAGGTTCTTTGCACCACATGACAAAATGTGTAGAATTGAAGATAATAAGCTTTAAACCTGCACAAGGAAGAGGGGTGTGAACAGTTTGTCATGAACAGTTCTTGTGCCCATAGAAATAGATGTGGCATGTGTGTGCGCGCGCGCAGGGGTGGTGTGGAGTGGAATGTTCCAACACTTGGAGTGGGGACCCAGAGTGAAAATGTTTGGGAACCCCTACCTTACATAACTAGACCAATCATATGCTTCAATGTGCCGTGGTTTGCAGTGCTGTTGCAAGACAGGCCAATGATAGAGGTTCTGCTCATGATAAGTTACAGGCGCAGATGGTCCGATTTCAAAACGATTTGGAGCACAGTTTAAAAGATAACGCACTGACTATATACTGGACTAATTCTACAAATAACAGCAATACTTTTCAATGCGTGAGATAGATGTGGCGTGTGAGCGTGAGGAGGGTCAAATGCGTGAGTTGGCAGCTCTGTACCCTTCAAATACTTTAATGAGGATCCATTACTGATGTTTAGAAGCATTTTTCCAGTGATCAGAAACTTCTGAAAGTGCTATTAATTATGTTTTAACAGTCAAATTTGACTGCCATTTGTACATTGTCCATCAGTGTGACGTAATGTCCCGCCTCATGCTTAACAAATAATTGTTAAGCATGAGGCAGGTAACATTAGATCAATACACAAGTAAGAATTGCTTTTTTTATCGAGGTTTAGTGAAATCACGGAATCTTACCCAAAATGTAATAGCGAGAGACTTTGTTATCATCGGTCTACATGCTTATTGTTTTTTAATAGAAATGCCAGAATGATAACTGATTTTAAAGACATAAAATAATTGACTATTTCGTTACTTATCACTCAACCTTTAACTTGTGTTGTAATGTCACACCAGAGGACACATTCAAGGAACTAATACATGAAATGGTTCCTTAAATTGGATAGACTTTAAAAATAGAAGGTGGCTGTATAATATTGAGTTGTTTAGACAGTTTATTACAGCTATATGTTTTGGCTATAAATCTTTTAATTTTTTACTTTTGTCTTGGCAGTATGGCAACTACCCAAATGTTCATGTTGTCTTGCTGTGTGGTGCTTGGTGCTAGATTTGGCAAGAGTAGCAATATTGGGTGAGATTTCCTTTCCCCTCTTTGTATCACTCACTCGCGTTCCGACTGCTCCCTCGACACGCATGCTAAGGGGGCACACAAACTCCCGTTAGGCCTACAGAAATAAATGCCTATTAAACGTATCTAAATGATGGGACACACAAGCTACATTCCTTGCAAAATGACAGTTTTGTCACATTCAAAATTAACTGGTTGATTTGAAGTAGGAAATGTGTTCCAACAACGAGCTGCAGTTTTGGAATAATTGTGTCCTGTCTATTTTCCACTTAGGCTACTTTGCGAACTGCTAGTGCCATTTTAGAATTGGTTAGCTTAGGTTATAAACCCCCCCTCCTTAAACATAGACAGGTGCCACACTGAAAATACGCAAAAACATTAGTTTGAAAAAAAAATTCATCAGAATCATAAAGCCTAGGCCTCACCAAACGGATGTCGTGGCCGTAATTTATTCTGTAACCCTGAAAAATTGCCAAATTGAGCCACGTTTCAAACGATCACTCTGAATAACAGTTCCTGATGCACTCCGCAGTGTAATTTATTTTCATTTGGAAAAATATTCTGTTCTATTTTATTATATTACATGTGTGGGTTTTTCTACTATAAAATAGGTGTCTTGAATGTGATAAGGGCTCGGGAAATAAGAGCGTCATGTTGGCTAAATTAACAAAGCAAGGCTATACAATTGCACAGCCATAGGCTTCTACAAGCAAGTGCCGCTGGTGCAGTTACTGCCTCCTTGGAGATTGTATTCCACCATATAATATAACTAGTTTACTACAGTTTCAATAAATCATAAAACAATTTGACTGAATATACACTACATGACCAAATGTATGTGGATACCTGCTCATTGAACATCTTATTCCAAAATCATGGGCATTAATATGGAATTGGTACCCCCCCCCTTTTTGCAGCTCTAACAGCCTCCACTCTTCAGAGAAGGCTTTCCCCTAGATGTTGGAACATTGCTGCGGGACTTGCTTCCATTCAGCCACAAGCATTACTGATGTTGGGCGATTCGGCCTAGCTCGCAGTCGGAGGTCTAATTAATCCCAAAGGTGTTCAATGGGGTTGAGGTCAGGGCTCTGTGCAGGCCAGTCAAGTTCTTCCACACAGATCTTGACAAACCATTTCTGTATGGACCTCGCTTTGTGCACGGGGGCACAAAGCCAGCACAAAGGAAACAGGAAAGGGCCTTCCCCAAACGGTTGCCACAGTTGGAAGCACAGGATCGCCTAGAATGTCATTGTATACTGTAGTGTTAAAATTTCTTCTGGAACTAAGGGGCCTAGCCCAAACCATGAAAAACAGCCCCAGACCATTATTTCTCCTCCACCAAACTTTACAGTTGGCACTATACATTGGGGCAAGTAGCGTTCTCCTGGCATCCGCCAAACCCAGATTCGTCTGTTGGACTGCCAGATGGTGAAGCGTGATTCATCACTCGTTCAATGGCGGTGAGCTTTAGACCGCTCCAGGCAACAATTGGCATTGCGCATGGTGATATTAGGCTTCTGCGCAGCTGCTTGGCCATGGAAACCCATTTCAAGAAGCTCCTGACAAACTGTTATTGTGCTGACGTTGCTTCCAGAAGCAGTTTGGAACTCTGTATTGACTGTTGCAACCGTTCTATGAGCTTGTATGGCATACCACTTCACGGCTGAGCCGTTGTTGCTCCTAGATGTTTCCACTTCACAATAACAGCACTTACAGATGACCAGCCCAGCTCAAACTGAATTGTTGGAAATGTGGCATTCTATGACGGTGCCACGTTGAAAGTCTCTGAGCTCTTCAGTAAGGACATTCTACTGCCAATGTTTGTCTATGGAGAGTGCATGGCTGTGCTCGATTTTATACACCGGTCAGCAACGGGTGTGTCTGAAATGGACCAATCCACTAATTTGAAGGGGTGTCCACATACTTTTGTATATATAAAGTGTATCTTATGCAAACTCTTGTATATTTTAAGTTTACATTTCATTCCTTGACAAGAGTCACTAGCGACTCGGCGCCACGAGGGTAGAACACATTTCAAACTTTGCTTGTTAGGGGTAGCTAGTTGCAGAAACAATGGAATGGTTTAGTCGACATACAGTGCATTCGGAAAGTATTCAGACCCCTTCCCTTTATCCATGTTTTGTTACATTACAGCCTAATTTTTTTTTTTAAATCTACACACTACCCCGTAATGACAAAGCGAAAACCGATTTGAATAAATATATTTACATATGTATTCAGACCCTTTGCTATGAGGCTTGAACTTGAGCTCAGGTACATCCTGTTTCCATTGATCATTCTTCAGATGTTTCTACAACTTGATTGGAGTCCACCTGGGGTAAATTCAAATGATTGGACATGATTTGGAAAAGCACACACCTGTTTTTGTTTTCAAGGTCCAACAGTTAACAGTGCCTGCATACTTTTCTTTTTTTACTCAGTACATTGTTGAAGTACCTTTGGCAGCGATTACAGCCTCAAGTCTTCTTGGGTATGACGTTACAAGCTTGGCGCACCTGTATTTGGGGAGTTTCTCCCGTTCTTCTCTGCAGATCCTAAAGCTATGTCAGCTGTGATGGGGAGTGTCGCTGCACAGCTGTTTTCAGGTCTCTCCAGGGATGTTCGATCGTGTTCAAGTCCGGGCTATGGCTGGACCACTCAAGGACATTCATAGACTTGTCCCGAAGCCACTCCTGCGTTGACCTGTCTGTGTGCTTGTCCTGTTGGAAGGTGGACCTTCGCCCCAGTCTGAGGTCCTGAGTGCTCTGGAGCAGGTTTTCATCAAGGATCTCTCTGTACTTTGCTTCATTCATATTTCCCTCGATCCTGACTAGTCTCCCAGTCCCTGCTGCTGAAGAACATCCCCACAGCATGATTCTTTCACCACCATGCTTTACTGTAGGGACGGTGCCAGGTTTCCACCAGACTTGACGCTTGGCATTCAGGCCAAAGAGTTCAATCTTAGTTTCATCAGACCAGAGATTCTTGTTTCTAATGGTCTGAGAGTCCTTTAGGTCCCTTTTGGCAAACTCTAAGCGGGCTGTCATGTGCCTTTTACTGATTTAGTGGCTTCCATCTGGCCCCTCTACCATAGAGGCCTGATTGGTGGAGTGCTGCAGAGATGGTTGTCCTTCTGGAAGGTTCTCCCATCACCACAGAGGAACTCTGGAGCTCTGTCAGTGACCACACGCACTGTCAACTGTGGGACCTAATGTATGTGTGTGCCTTTCCAAATCATGCCCAATCAATTGAATTTACCCCAGGTAGACTCCAATCAAGTTGTAGAAACCTCTTAAGGATGATCAATGGAAACAGGATGCACCTGAGCTCAATTTCAAGTCTCATAGCAAAGGGTATGAATACTTGTGAAAAATAGGGGTGGCAGGTAGCCTTTTGGTTAGAGCGCTGGGCCAGTAACCGAAAGGTTGCTGGATTGAATCCCCGAGCTGACAAGGTAAAAAATCTGTCGTTCTGCCCCTGAGCTAGTTAAAACCCACTGTTTCCTGGGTGCCGATGACATGGATGTCGATTATGGCAGCCCCCCGCACCTGTGATTCAGAGGGGTTGGGTTAAATGCGGAAGACACATTTCAGTTGAATGCATTGTTGTACCCCCATTTTTTGAGTACTAGGAAAAATAATCATGCAAGTACTCAGTCAAATCCCATCCCTAGTTGGGATGTGTGTAATATTACATGGCCTAACATGATGCCTCTCTTTCAGGAAGCTGAGGAACAATGTATCAGGTCCCGGTTGGAAACCTGGAGAACATCCGAAAAACAAGGAGAAGAGTGAAACATATTTTGAGTGATTTTGGACTGGAGGATTGCAAAAACCTTCTGGAAGTATGTTTTTGTTTTGATTTTTATGTTTAAAACTATCCGTTTGATCGGTATCAGATCATTGTAGCAACTATTGTTTGGGGGCTAGATAAGGGTCTAATTATTGCCATATTACCCATTGTTTATAGGCGTGGATTGTACTTTTCCCCATAACTCTGTACCAAATGGCACCCTATTCCCGATTGGTGAAAAGTAGTGCACGATAAAGGGAATAAGGTGCCATTTGGTACACATGACAGTGAATGTTCAGAGATCATTGATCAGTGTTTTCTTCCCATGATACAGTTAAGGACGACATAAAGCTAAGTATGTTGTTGTCTGCCACAATCTTCCAGGAGCTGCAGAAGAAGAAGAAGAACTCTGATGAAGATTCTGATTCTGATGAGGCATTCCAGGAGACTGAGTGGGTGGACCTCAGTGAACCCTTCCAAGGCAAGAGGAAGAAAAAGGTAAAATGGCACCTGGAAAGAGCTCGTCTGACAGGGATGTCAACAAACCAACAGTTTTTAAAATCAAGTGATTGCTTAAATGTGCCAATATTTCTGGGCTCTGTGGAAATGCATAGCCACTGATGAATATGCATCAGTTAATTCAGTTCACACTTAATCAGCATCTGAAATGGCACACTCTCTGTACAAATAAATATAACATGCATTCTTTACAGTGAAGTGACTGATCAATTAAAAATGATTTTGCTAATCACGCTTGTTATCTGTGCGTCTCCTTCCCCCAGTGGCCGTACCGCACGCGGCTGTTGTGCTGCTCCCTCTGTAAGTACTCCACCCCGGAACTGGTACTCCTACAAGAGTCATCTACAACGGAGCCATGAGTATGAGAGGAAACTGTGTGTCCTGGCTCCCTGCCAGATCTGCTCCTTCGTCGCCCACCCCCCGACTCCTCAAGAAGCACCTCCTCCTCTTCCATGGCTCTCCAAATGTGGACCAAGATGCAGCGTCTCAGCATTCAACTACCAAGAAAGGGGACCGGTTTAAGTGTCGTAAGTGCCGATATGTGGACTCAAACCTGTTCTCAATGAAGAAGCACGTCCTGCTGAACCACCTGGAGAAGCTGTGGCACCACTTCTCAGGACGGATACCAGACACTAAGTTCCCCCATACAGCCTCCAGGCAGTTCTGTAAGGTGTGTAAGATGGCCATTGAAAGCACGGAGCACATGCTGCACCACATCCTGGCCTCTCCCACTCACCAGTGGGCCTGCGCTCAGATCAGGACCTGGATCTTGGAGAACACTCAGTACGCCAAGCTTGCAAATTACCAAATACTGGCCCCTAAAAAACAGCTGCCACAGGTGTCCAGTCCTGAGCAGCTGGCAGGGGCCAACCAGAGCTTCCTCCCCCCCCAGGCCCTGGTTCAGCTGGCCGGTGCTGAGGCAAAGGGCCTTGTCCAGCCTGGTGCTACTGTCAAGCTGCAGAGTGCTCTGCCACAGGGGGCCATCTCAGCCACCATGCCCATCGGCCAGAACATGGTCAGACTGCCCTCTGGCGCCTCACTACCTGGTGCTCCTCACAACCAGGTGCCTTTCACCATAGGGGTCCAAGGTCAGCAGCAGCCCCAGCAAGTCTTCCTGCCCCCGAGGGTGCAGATCAGCATTCCAGGGATGTCCCAGGCCCTCATGGTGACTCAGCGTCTCCCCTTGAACCAGGGAACCCCCCAGGGTACAATGCTTCAGAGCAACCCTCAGGGCACCATGCTGACCTCCCAATCCCTCCTCAGCCACCTCTTCCCCACAGGCAACAAGGTCAACGGCATGCCCACCTACACCTTCGCCACGCCGGTGGGCATGCCCAGCCAGACGAGTAACATCCAGATGATCAGCAAAGCTCCTCAACCAATCAAACCAGCAGGCAATCCTTCTCTCAACTCCAAAGCCAAGAAGTGGATCACCTGCCCCATCTGTAATGAACTGCTCCCTTCCAACGTCTATGAGGCTCACCAACAGGCTGCCCACAAGGCCCAGCCCAGAACAGCTAAGCAGCAGGGCCTGGCTGCCCGCGCTCCCTTCCTCAGGAAGATGCCTAACAAGACAGTCAAGTGTTTGAAGTGTAAGATCCTGCTGTCTGAGAAGGGCCTCTTTGAACACCTACTGCATGGGCTCAACTGCCTCTACTGTCCTGGGATGTTCTACTCCATCCAACAACTGGTTGAACACACAAACACACAACACAACCCCACACAGAAGGCCAATTGTGACTTCATGAGGCGGGAGTATAGACTGTACACAGACGACAGCGGTAACCTTCTGTTCCCCTACTTTGACATCAACACCATGGCCCCCAAAGAGATCCTGGGAGACGCAGAGCTGAAACTGGCTCTTGTCACCAACTCCCTAGACCTGATCTTCCTCAAGATGCAGCCTGGTGGTAAACAGGAAGTGTGTCGGAACCCCAGTAAAACGATGCGGACCGACTGCCCCTTCTGTGAAGAGAAGTGTGTCACAGTGGAGAACTACCAGGCCCATCTGAGTGGGAAGCACTGCATCGCACCCACCGTCCACGCCATCCTCAAGACCGCAGCATTCAAATGCATCTACTGCAACGGCGTCTACACAGGCAAGACCACGCAGAGAGCTATAGTAATCCATCTACAGCGCTGCCGCCGTGCACCCAAGACCCCTAAAGACGCAGACAGACTCCAGCCCGCCCCCACCAACGGACGCCAGCAGCAGGTCATGGCCTTTAAGCAGATGGTCCAGGTGCCAGGTCTGTACTCTGCCCAGCTCCCTCCTGTCCCCATGGCAGCGCTGGCCTCCGTCCCTGTCCCCCAGCCCTCTGAGTCCCCTGCTGAGCTACAGAGCAAGCTGAGGCTGGAGGCAGCCTTCAGGGATGCCATGGAGGCCAACAAGAAAGAGAGGGATGCGCGGGCAGCCTTCCGTAAGCAACGAGAGAAGGAGAAACGAGAGCAGGTACCCAAGATGGACCCCTATATTCAGCTGGCGCTGGACCCCAGTGGGATGGAGAAACGCCCCTCTGAGGAGCGTAAAGACTTCCTCACCAGGTACTTCCACACCAAGCCGTACCCCACCAAGAAGGAGTCTGAGGAGCTCTCCAAGAGACTGTGGCTGACCCGGACTGAGGTGTCCACACTGTTTGGAATGAAGCGCACCAAGTGCATGAAGGCGATCCAGAAGAACAGCCCTACCATCTTCATGGGCTTCAACATGACAGAGCTGAAGAAACTTAAGCACGACCTCTTCATCCCAGAGGTGGAACCTGTAGAACCAGAAAAGATGGCTGACCAGGAAGTGGAACCCGACGAACCCGAACAGACGGATTCTCCAGAAGGAGAAACGGCAGAACCAGAAATTTCTGTTCCAAAAGAAGATTCTTTAGAACCACATCAGATGGACGTTCCAGAGATGGATCCTTTAGAACCACAGCCAATGGCTGTCTGAGTTGTCACTTCAGAGTGCATGTACAGTCTGTATAGATACTTTTACCTGGATGACTGCAACAGACTGCAGTGCCCTGAAATGTATACTTTTATATTGATGTTAATCTCCCTGCTAGTAATTGTCAACTAAATTTTAGATGTTGACTTATTATTCTCCTTTTCGTAGAACTGTAAATCAAATGTTGACATTCTCACTGGCTACATGTTAAAACAAACCTCTGTATACAAGTGCAAAAAATGTAAAGCCAAGTGAGGATTGTATTAGTATTAGAGACACTGTTTTCAGGGGTTTGTTTCATACAACCACAGCACGGTTAAATCCACCATTTCCTCCTAGGGGGCATCTTTAAGGCATCTTTAGTGTTTTCAGCCTAACGACCATGATTCAGTTAGAATAATATTTTGAAATGCTGTCAAATGTTAAAGCTATATAAAGACGCCTGTATTTGGTATTGTGTAAGTATTCAAACTGGGATCATTGACTGACTTTCAAACAACTACACCATTAACACTCACGTTCAGAATGTTAATGAACAGTATTTGTCAACTTTGTTTCTGTATCATAAGACTTATTTTCTGTATAGTAGTTATTGTCCTTTGTTCTGAATAGTAACTCATCTATTATGTGGTTATATGAATCCATTGACCAGATGAGGCCGAGTATATTCATAACTGTAAGACATCTTTTCTATTTTCAGAATGTGTATCGAGTGCTATTCTTCCCTCTATTGGAACTATGTAGTGGATCGTTCTGAAAAAATACAGATTTTTGCCGTAGCCTCCATCACTTTCACCTTTGCTTTCCTCACCATTGTTGTGTTGCTTTGTTTGTTTGTCCACTCATTTTGTTGTAAGTTATTATTTGGTGAAAACTGACATCCTCTCCTGGTGTTTTTACCATTATTTTCATATGCTAATTCCCCTATGGGTATTTCTTCCTGTGTCACTTGCAATTGATTGTCAGGTTTTTATGTACTATATACCTGTTGGGTTTTAGATGGCTTCAGTCCTTCAGAAGTTAAAATGTGTATAGACTTGGAAGGTTTGAGCCTTCTGATGCATTGTGGCAGAACTGTGCAGAATAAACTTTTTCCAATAAATATTTCACTGCTGCAGCTTGCTCATTAATGGGTGTCTGTCTGAGAGCTTGTCTAACCAAATGGGCTATTGTGTTAGAAATACTTTTTTCTATAGGTTTTTTTTTATTTTGAAAGATCATTATGTTTCTGTGTAGCCAGTGCATTGAGCAGATATATTGACGCGATTGGTATGCGCCGTCCGTTTTTATTGTCGCTTTTTAAGTGACAGTGCGCCAGCGTAAACAGACGACGTTTTCCTGGTCTTCCGTCTTTTCACCAACAGACCCAGGCTACCAATTTGTTTCAATTTAAGGCTTTGGAGTTTGAGAATTTCATACGGTAAGTGTGTTTTGAAACCTAAGCACATTTGAGATGTTATATGCTTTTAATATTAGTTGTCTTTCAACTCTGACTTTCTGTAAATGTCCAAACCAGCCATGCTAGCAAGATAGCTAGCTAGTTAGTAGTAGCTGGGCTTCTAATTTATATCTAAAGAAACGGGGTTTCTGCTGTTCGAGATAGTAACAACATTTAGCTCAGAAAAACAGTTGTAACAAGTCGTAAACAAACGTGACATACAATATTTTAATCTTACTATACTTTCCCAAGATACGTGTTGACACTGCAGCATCAAGATGTCGTACATGCTGCCGCATCTCCACAACGGCTGGCAGGTCGACCAAGCCATCCTATCCGAGGAGGACAGAGCCCTGGTTATTAGGTTTGGACACGATTGGGACCCAACATGTATGAAAATGGACGAGGTGTTGTACAGTATAGCTGAGAAGGTAAGATGTTTGTTATTGTACCGTTGTTGCTGTATTTCAGATTTGTGAATAGGGCTGTTGCGTGGCCGTATTATCGCGACACCGCAATCATGAAGGCAGTGAAATTCCACGTGACCGTTTAGTCACGGTAATTAGGCTTCTCCAAGATTTGATGGTCATTAGTAGCCTACCAAACTTGCTAACTGCCTGGTGTTCAGTACTCTTGTCCCTCTAATCACTCTGACATCAATGTAATCGAAAATCTAATCAAACACATGAGAGCACATGATGCACATTTCTATAGGCTATACAATTGCAGAGAAAACAGCTGATGGCCTCTTAAAAAGAGGAGCACATCAGCTTTCTAAAAGCTAGGCCTACTATACTTCTCAACTTTCCTATAATATTAAGCACATTGCTTATATTTACAACAGGAGTATAGCCTACCTGGCTGGCATGAAAATGAACCACAGGAAAAGCCTCCTCCATTCGCTATTTAAGTGCATAGATGTTTTGAGACAGGTGCATGATATCGGTCCATTCTAAATCAAAACAAATTTCACACATTATTTAGTATATGTAAAGACGATATTAAATCAAGAATGGTCTGATGGGTGACTTATCATATCACTTGTGAATGATATATTTTCACTTATGAATGATGCCCAGCGTAAGGCAAAAACAATGCCTTTTTTGGGGGTCGACTTAGGCAACAGATAATGCCTTTTTTGAGGGGCACTTTTTAGAATCAGTCGCACACCTCATGTAGCCTAGCCCATAGGCCTATATGTTTTGATAAGGTTTGTACCACTAAAGTGGCCAAATAACTTCTTAAAATGAATGGCATACATAAGCAGCGAGTGAGTTTCAAGTTTGGGGAAGATCATTTTCACCATAGAAATGCACCTTTATAATAAAAGCATTACACCCATAGTCGCTTTTGCGGTCACTTTTAATAATGGTGTTTTCCCGCTAATGGAACATTTGCGCTTATAGCCTACTGCCGTGTGTGCATTGCTGAGCTTATAATGTGAAGAAATAGCCTATTAGTTTATGAACATTTTAAGCTAAATGTTCTGATCTGTTGCATCAGCCACATTTGCATAAAAAATATTTTTTGATGCTAGCAGTTGTATTAATTTGGGATCTATCGCATCCCACAACTGTCCCAGACTGTTTGGAATATTTATTTCTAGCATAGAATAGGTCAATTTATGTACTCTGGGGGATAGTAGATTGACATAGGCTAGTGCTTTTGCTGTTCGTTAGGCCTACTCATCTTGTTGGCTGACAAACTAAATGCGGACAGTTCTTCCAATATTTTCAATATGCTCAATATGCTCTTCAGAACTGGATAAGGACGCGCACAGTTGCGTTACTGATTTGTTACTGTCATCACTTGTAGCCTGTGAGAAATACCCAATCACGTGATGGAGAGCCATTTGAGGCATTATCAAGTGCTTGTCAAATTGTGAAGGAGAGACTGATGAAGTGTGTACAGCCTGTGCAAAAAACAAAGCAGAGCTCATGCCTTTCAAGTGACTTTTTTCAAATCATAAGTTGCATCATGCAGCCTTATAATGTATTAAAAATCAAAACATATAGCCCAACATTTGTAGTACAACTAAAGTTACATTAATAACTAAACCGCTCAACACAGAATAGCTGCTTGTGGCACTCCCTCAAATCATTTGGAGAAAATATCCTTTATTTTATTCAGCTTTGTTCAATTTAATTCTTCATACTATAAAATAATGGCACAGTATAATAAAATCTTGTCTGTTAAATGAACTAGTGTAGCCCACAGCCATTTGGCATAGCCAGATCAGGACCTAACATAAGGACAACTCAGAGTATGCTATTCTGAAATGGACTACATTTTCTTCATATCATGCTTCTTTAGACCTGTCTAAAATAAATTGTATTTATTGTGAAGGTGTAGGCTATATTACACAGATGTATTAGACATTTTAAATTGTAGATGTTCCAAAGGTCTGCATCAGTTGCTTGTGGAAACCAGGAGATGCTAAATGTTTGTTAATTAATGGTCAATTACCGTGAGACTGACAGGTGTTTGTATGACAATCACCAGCTGACAATTTCGTGACCGCCACAGCCCTATTTGTGAAGACATTTCATTGAATGTTGTGATTTTTACAGTACAAACATCACTATCCCACCCTACAGGTGAAGAACTTTGCAGTCATCTATTTGGTGGACATCACAGAGGTGCCAGACTTCAACAAGATGTACGAGTTGTATGATCCTTGCACCGTCATGTTCTTCTTCAGGTGAGTTTCAAGTTGTCATCATGTCCGACCTAGCCCTGCAAACCAATCTATTTTTGACTTGCTAAATTGTTGCAAATGTTCAACAAAAATGGGTGTAGCAAATACAGGCTCTCATGCCATATAGGCTAGCTGTGAAAACAGGGTTGCTTAGCCCTATGAAGCTTGGCGTCATGTATACAGGAAGTACAGTTTAACAGTACAGTAACGTGTTCCGCCTTATGGCGTACCATAGGAGAAGCATGTGAGATTAGTATTCGGCCAATGACTGCACTTGTTTTAGCAGCATGTGTCCTGTGTTGGACAGTATTTTTAATCAGTAGACATTTCTGATGGAAAGCTCATTGGTTGCAGTGCACAAGAAAGTATTAAATCTATTTTCAGAAGCATTCCACAACTGTGCCAAAGAATTTTTTTAACTAACCCAAGATAGACCACAGCCTGTCATTTCCAATGGGAACAAATGAGTCATAGTGGGCAGAACAGGGGAGGGGGCAGAGCCAAGCACCAGCTAGCGAGATCCTGTTGGCGTGTTCTAGCATGTATTTGCATATTTCCGGTAGGGAACGCCTACTCTGAAGTGCACGTGTGCAATAACTCAATTTGCCCTTGCACTCCTTCTAAACAAAATTTTTTTTTTTACTTTGGCAATTGGTAAAGTCTACAAAATGTAGTCCACTCTGTTTCTAACAGATTCTAGTTTTGGGAACCAAAAACAGTTTTGAGCTCAAATGTTTAATAAATTAAAGAATTTGCAGAATGTCTGCCAAAATCCATCTCATTCCATCTTCTCCTGCTGCCAGTCAGTGCTTCCTCCCATTACCATATTTGGTAGTGAATGGAAATGCGAACCAGATGCATCTGGTGAAATATTTGGCTCATTGTTCCATCTGTGACTGCACTCGGATGGCATGCTCTCGCCTTTAGGCAAGTAAACAGACTGTCTGTGGTTCACACGCATTAGCCACACAAAATGGGCACAGTGCTGCCACGCACTGGTCAACAAAATAACATCAATGTATATTGCAGCTAGATTTGAGTGAGTGGTGGTAGCATCAAACAATTGGATTTAATACTTTCTTTGGCACTGCTTGACAATACAAACAATGACGTTTCCATCAAAACCATCTACCAAATATGAATACCATCCAACACGGGACACATGCTGCTAAACAGGTACAGCAATGGGTTGGGCGAAATCTTGCAAGCTGTTGCTATGGCTTGCCCTTAGACCCGGCTTATTAATAAATTAAATGATTAATAAAGTTGTCTAAATCAGGGCTAAGGGATGCTCAACAACTGCCCCACGCTAGTTCAGTTGACTGAGCACTCCCCTCTTTTAGTCCTGCATGACTCTGTGAAACATATTCCTTTTCCTCTGCACTGTTCCAGGAACAAGCACATCATGATAGATCTGGGGACTGGTAACAACAACAAGATCAACTGGACCATGGAGGACAAGCAGGAGATGATTGACATTGTTGAGACCGTGTACCGAGGGGCGAGAAAGGGACGAGGTCTGGTCGTATCTCCTAAGGACTACTCCACAAAATACAGATACTGATTGGTTCTTCCCTTTTGATTGCTTTGTGTGAAGCCCAATGGGAGCAAATCTGTCCTTTCAATATGAGACTTTCTAGACAGCTGGACTACAAAAAGGCTCAGATCGAGGTCTCCTGTTCTTTAAAAAAAAATGTTTTTTTATCATGTTACAGCCATGTCATATTTTTTTCAACAGCAGTTATGAAAACCATCATTTAGTTAATTCTTTGATTTAATAAATGTCATGTTCATATTTGATATCACTTCATAGGCCAGTTTCCTAGAATAAGGCTAGTCCTTTAATCTCCATTGAAAGTGTATTTTTTTCCAAGACTGGAATCACCCACCACCCCCTCTGAGCTGCAGGCAGTTTGCATGTTTAAAACATATACTAAATTTTTCGAAAACTGGATGTTTTACCTTATATTATGAGGAATGTCTTGCCTTGCTTCAAAGTAGCATTGCCAAAATCCGACCATAGAATCATTGATGGAATTATTTTATAAAGGCTTACTCATTTGCCATTGAAACCAGTATTTCTCTCCTGTTATTCATATCAACTTTATATCGTTGTCCACAAGCTAAAAGCACAATCCTAACAGGGATTTCCATCTGTCACATAAACCGCTTGCATCAGGTTCGCTTTTAGAACAGTGTTTTACAGAAAATTGTATTTTGGCAAATGGGAAATGATTGTGCTACGTTATTACAGAAGGCTGTATGTTCAATAATATAGCCTCTTAGCTGTGAGACGATAGGCTTCTTATTGTTGCTAACTAGGCCTGTGACAGTCATGGAATTTTGTATGGTGGTAATTGGCCAGCCAAATTACCACGGTCACCGTAATTTACGTTTGAATAACAAAATATATTGATGTAGATTTTCTCCTCCCCGACGCTACAGACTGCATGTGCTGCCATAGAAATATAATGAATAGAACTGCCGTCCGCATTCATGTCTAGGCAGGTTTCCATTGACCCAGGTTAATTCGACAATCAATGTTGCAGCAACAAAAATTGTTACGTGTAATGGGAACAGCAGATAAAGGATACATTTTCGAAAGATCGACAAAAAAATTATCCGTTCGACAGGTGGATTCTTGTCGCACTTTCCTTGTGACAAATTATGATGGAAACTGTTTTTTTGTGAATAAATGATTGCTGGTTAATGTTGAAGGTACGCGAGGCACTTGATGTGATGTCCCCAGTTGCATTTGCGAACATACTTTTTCTGTACGAAATCCATAGCCTTTATGTAAACAGGGTGACTGAGCTAAATAACCAGATGGAAGTAAAAGAAATGACTTATTAGGCATAAATAACTAAAATATGTATATGGTTGCAGTGCTCGTAGTTTGTATTGAATCAAATGAATCAGATCCCATGATTTACCTCCCGTAGAGTGGGGTGCCGCTGTGTCCATTCTAAATGCCTACTGCTTGTGAAGTTATTTATTATTTGCAGTTCAAGCATGCCTGAATTGCTTCACCTTGCTTTTCTGCTTGAGTGGGTGCAATTTTCACCATCCAATTATTTCAGATCTACAGGAGTGCAGATTTCACGGTGACGATTTGTTGGCACATGATAATTTTGGCAAATGGGCCTATTAATCGATTATTGCATTCTATCCATTCTGGCTTTCACTGGATACCTGACACATGAAACAGATACTGTAGGTGGGAGGGCATACAGGCTATCGCTAATTTATTAATGTAGAATTTGCCTGAAAGAGTAAAGGAAATACTTCAATCACTTCATTTTTATTTGACACTTAGGTTTTTGCGACAACATTTAGATTTTTAGGTGTGATGTCACTGAATCCAGCTGTTTTTATCGACACAAGATAGTTCAATGGAAACTCACCACAGTAGGCAATTGTATTTTCTATGCTAAATGTCGACAAATCGCTGGAAAAAAAATCATTGAAACGTAGCTAGGGATTGCGTAATGGGTGGACTAGCAGCCATTGCAGGAAGTAAAGCAGGAAGTGTATCCATCTGATTTGTTGATTCAACTCAACTGACATTACAAAAAAAATACATTCCATTGCATGAGCCACGTCAGTTAACATCATTTTAATGAACATTCTACACTACCATGGACATTATTGCATCACAAAACCAGGTAGCCATTGCGAGGGTACCCAAGAGTTTACCAGTCAAATTGCTACACTTGACTGCCCTGCTGTCCCGTATTAAATCAGCTGTTCGTTTTTACGGTTACAATGATTAGATTTTATTGACTGTTTTTATTCATAACCGTTGGTTACACAGTTATACGGTAATTGTGCCAGCCCTAATTGTTGCCCTCCTCAATTAAGCTCTAAATGAAATGTTGCATGAATAGTATTTACAGGGTTCATATGGTCATGAAAATCCTGGAAAAGTAATGCCATTTAAAAAGGTTGTGTTCCAGACCTGGAAAAGTAATGGAGGGTGCTCAATCATAGTCGAGGTGCAACCTAAAAATGTTAGAAGTCATTGGAAAGGAAAAGGTGCAACTCTCTCCATTAAAAATGAGTTTTATTAAGCCAGTTTAAAATTTTGATGTTTCGGCCTTCTACAGAATAATTCCATTAAAGGACACCTGCGCTTCACTATGGAACTTGATGAGGGAGGACTAGACTTCCTGGATGTACGCATCACCAAAACGGGTACCTTCCTCTCATCTGAAAGAACACTGACAGAAACAATTTCCTCCACACTCAGAACTGATGTTCCTAGAGCACAACTACTGAGCAAGCCCTAGAGATAGACATTCCATCCAACTGGTCACTACCTACACCCTATAAAGTCCAGAACTACTAGGCATCATAAAAAACATTGGCATATTTTACGCTCAGATTCAGCTCTGGGTAATTCATTTCAGCAGCCTCCTGCGGCCGCTTACCATAGAGCTAAAAACACTAAAGACAAAGTTGTCCGATCTGACGTCAGCCAAAGCGCAAACAAGACCAGCCTCCTCCTTATTCCCCCTGGCAACTACATGTGGCAATTGTACGCAATGCCAGTACACCAAATGTATAAAAGTAAACTCAAAAGTACCATCAATTGCAATTCTCGCAATGTGATCTATGTGATTTGCTTCCTGTGTGAGCAATCAAGGTGTCGGCCATTCGACGTGCTGACCCCAACAGCCCAGTGGCTCTCCATTTCAAAGAGCGAGGACACTTGCTTTGTGAGTTATTTTATTTTGGAATTAAACAATTCAGCAAAAACAAACACGGGTGATGTTTACAAAGGTCCAGAGAGACGTTCTGGATCCATTCCTTAGATATTTTAGTTCCCAGAGGTTTTAACCTAGAGAAGGACTATAGTATGCTTTTGTGAAGGGCCCCATCCATTTGTTGGTCCAGTGCCACTTGTTTACACATGGAGGGAGCTTACTAGTGCACTAACTAAACCAGTTAGACCTATTTGCCTAATCTTTTGACATTTGTTGCTATCTCTAGTTTTGCTTAGCACTGTTTATTTTTCCAATACCCAACATATTCAAAATGTATTATATAGTAATGGTTGTATATCAAATTATACCTACTGTAGTTGAAAAAGCTTGGCCAGTTTTCCAATTGCTTTTTCCTGGTTCCCCTTCTGTATTTCATCACTAGGTGGAGACATTGACCATAGTACCCCACACCCTGAGTACCAACGTGTCTGGTCTACCACACCGTCTCTCAGCACCACCAGTTGAAGAGTTTTCTCCCCAATTGTCTTCCCCATGTTCATTCTAATTGTCCATTCCCTCTATGATTATTCTGAAGGCCGAAACGTCAATGTTTTTAAACTTTCTTAATAAAACTAAGAATGTTAAATGGTGAGCGAGCATTGTGCCTTTTCCAATGATAATTTATGTTAATGCAATTTATTGAGGCACAGTTATTTATTTTCATCAAATAATAGGCATATCATTCAGGATCGGTATGACAGTGTTTGCAAGCATCACCTGTGTGTGTGCGAGACGAGTGGGCCGTTGCTCAAGCAGAGAGAGACAGTCGGACAATGCAGTAGCAGGTAGGCCTAGCCTATACAATATGATAGAGAATATACTAACTAGGTAGCCAATTCAAAACATATATTGTACCCTCTAGTTAACTATTTAGCGATTGATAGCATGTATTCATGTTTTCGTATTTGGGCATTCAATGTATGGGACATTGCTACTCAATATATGTTAGTCAGGCTCCAAAGTAAACACTTATAAGGTAGCTAAAATAAATAATTGAAAAGGGAGAGACGCATACTAAGAGCTCAGATGCAATAATTTAATAACGTTTTGACAGCCAAACTGTCTTCATCAGGGTATAGGCTAAGATAAATGACTAAACTAGAAAATGTACATTTCCTGAAGAAATACTAACACAATCACCTTTACTTTCCTCACCTTTGTTATGTTGCGTTTTGTTCCTTTGTTTTTGTCGAGTCATTTTGTGGTGAAATATTATTTTGGGAAAAAAACAAAATCCTCTGGTGTTTAACTTTATGTTAATATGCTAATTTCTCTCTTTGGATTTGTTTATTTCTGTTCTTTTTCTACTTCTTCCTCTGTCACTTGATTGTCCGTTTTCGTGTGTACTATACCTGTTGGGTTTTATTTGGGTTCAGTCCTTGCGAAGCAAAACATTTATTTAGACTTGAAGGTTTGAGCCTGCTAATGCGTTGTGGCTGAATTGTGCAGAATATTTTTTTCTTTCTTATAAATGAATATTTCACTGCTGTAACATATTTAATAGAATTATGTGCGAGTCAGGTGGTCTCTAACCAAAGTGCGCTATTGTAAAAAAGACTGATGCATAGTTATTTGTATCTGTTTAGCCAGCTAGCGGTATGTTATGCACCGTCTGTTCGTTTTGTCGCTTTCTAGTGACGTAATGCGCAAGCGTAAACAACAGAAGTGGTTTTTATTTCGTTCATCTTCTCACACACAACGGATCAAAGATAGCTTGGGTCTATTCAGACTGTAGCTACTAACAGTTTGGTTTAGTTAAGGCTTTGGCGCTTGATATAATTTTGTACGGTAAGCGTTTAAAAATATATATTTGAGTCCATTCATCCAGGATGTATCCCAACCGGCCGTGATTGGAGGTCCCATAGGCGGCGCACAATTGGCCCAGCGTCGTCCGGGTTTGGCCGGCGTAAGCCGTCATTGTAAATAAGAATTTGTTCTTTACTGACTTGCCTAGTTAAATTAAAAATAAAATGTAACTCTGACGTTCTAGCAAATCCCAAGCCAGTCATGCTAGTTAACGTTTGCTAGCTAGTTAAGCCATGTTTCTGGCTAGCGAGGCTTCCAATTTTTCATTATCAACATCTTAGTTATTATGTACAGAAAGTGGTCTTCTGTTAGCGGCATGTGTTACTTTTTGTTGAGAACAACGTTGTACACAGTATATGTAGCTTACGTTAGTAAGCATTTTTGACAAGACCCAAGCCCAGATCAAGTATTTCGCTATAACGTTAGCTAGCTAACCAAATGTGTTACTTCCCAATATTACTTTCCCAAGATACGTGTTGACACTGCAGCATCAAGATGTCGTACATGCTGCCGCATCTCCACAACGGCTGGCAGGTCGACCAAGCCATCCTATCCGAGGAGGACAGAGTCCTGGTTATTAGGTTTGGACACGATTGGGACCCAACATGTATGAAAATGGACGAGGTGTTGTACAGCGTAGCTGAAAAGGTAGTATGTATTTTACTGTACCATTGTTGATGTTTGGATTTCACATTTGTGAAGACATTTTAATTGAACGTTGCTATTTTTACAGTACAAACATCACTATTCTTCCCTACAGGTGAAAAACTTTGCAGTCATCTATTTGGTGGACATCACAGCGGTGCCGGACTTCAACAAGATGTACGAGTTGTATGATCCTTGCACCGTCATGTTCTTCTTCAGGCGAGTTTCACGTCGTCATCACGTTGCACCTCCATTTCAAACCAATCTCTAGTTTTGAAGATTTACCAGGTTCCAAAAATGGGTTTAGTAAACACAGACCCTCCTGGCCGTGACCGGGAGACCAATGAGGCGGCGCACAATTGTCCCAGGGAGGAGGGTTTGGCTGGCTGTGATTTCCCTGTCCCATTACTACGTCGCGTATGTGCACTGTCGTTGCTATGCTGTGTGCGCCTTGCTAGCTGTCACTCAAATGACGAGGGACCGAAGCTCATTGGCTAGAACTCAAATTGCTAGGGGGCTGGCCCACGTGGGGTGAAATGTATGGGAAATGGCGCAGCACAACGTTGCTTTCAAACTAGGGATTTCGTAGCTAATTTGAGGTCAAAACAGGAATTCTGCTCCTAGATTATACAGTATGTGGAAAAAGTACAAAAACGTATCCACTCACTACTGTAAGTTGCTCTGGATAAGAATCTGCTAAATGACTAAAATGTAAAAATCGAATGCATGTATGAGCTACACATTGACACATCCAGCCCAAATCGGGAGGTTTAAAAAATACTAGTCGCCCAGGTTCCTGATCATGTCTTTAATACAACAGCGCCAAGCTGCTTCAGTTGACAGCCTGCTCCCATCTTTGCTGCTCTCTTTTTGTGAAAACTGAAATATTCCTTCTGCACTGTTCCAGGAACAAGCACATCATGATAGATCTGGGGACTGGTAACAACAACAAGATCAACTGGACCATGGAGGACAAGCAGGAGATGATTGACATTGTTGAGACCGTGTACCGAGGGGCGAGAAAGGGACGAGGTCTGGTCGTATCTCCTAAGGACTACTCCACAAAATACAGATACTGATTGGTTCTTCCCTTTCGATTGCTTTGTGTGAAGCCCAATGGGAGCAAATCTGTCATTTCAATATGAGACTTTCTAGACAGCTGGACTACAAAAAGGCTCAGATTGAGGTGTCCTGCTCTCTTTTATGTTATAGCCAAGTCATCTTTTTTCAACAGCAGTTATAAAAACCATAATTTGGTGTCTTTGATTTAATAAATGTTATGCTCATATTTTATTAGTTATCAATTCACAGCCTGTATTCTCGGACCCAGATTGATTATTAAGTCGAGGACTAGCTTCTTTCTCAATAAGAAATCTCCATTGAAAGTGTGTTTTTAGTGTAAGACTAGGCTTAATCTGGCTCTGGAAAATTTGCCCATATGTTTAATCTGTATGTATATGTGACTTGTTTCTTCTGAAATGCTATGGGTAGTGCTGTGATGACAGGAAGATCGAGAAAAGACTTGGAATTAGTCAACCCCACCGTATTGTGTTTTATGAACAGTTGAATAAACATTTTGTTGTATTATAGAAAAAATGATGTATTGTGTTTACATGGTAAAATCCCCCACAAATGACATCCTGTTAAATGAGAAAGCAAATGCCATAGGCTGTTACACAACAATAGATCAGTAATAACCCGCCTATGTGTGGCCTTTTGTCATGCCACATCTTCTGTCTTTAGTGGAACCCCAGAAATCGAGTGAAGTTAGCCGATCTGATATTTGTTAACCCGATGGCTTGGTCACTTAGAAGTCTGCTGCTCATCCATACCAGCCTGGGTCATGAGGTCAGCAACATTCTTCTCCAGGTCATCAATTCGAGTCCCCATGTCATCCAGTGGGTTGGTTAAGGGCAGTCTTGCAATATATGTAGTTATTATTATACTGTCTAGGTTGTACATTAAACATGTCTTTATAGAGAAAATAAATTAAATTCATATTTTATTCTCAAATCCACTAGATTAGGATTTTCATATAAATACTTTTTTAACCTGATTTAAAAAAACTTCTGCAATTTTGAGATTCGGTCTTGCTTGAATACGTATGATTTCTATTTACTATAATCTCAATTGGTAGCAATTAGATACCGTTCTTCAATAGCAGCGAGTCATCCAATAAAACGGTTGCTAGTAGTAGGGTGTGATAAAGGATATTTTTTGAAACAATCTGGTCAGACATGCTTTGAAATTTACTGTGAAGATTCTGCATAGTCGCTTCCATCTGTGGGAGAGACAACACAAACGATTATTTCTCAGATACCAATGTTATCATCGGCGTAAGAAAAAAGCTATACAGAAAATAAACGTACAATTTCTGTCAATTCTTTTGCGGCTTTTGAGTTGGATTCCGTCATGCTGATTCAGCCGTCGTTTCAAAATCAATGTGATTTGTCTTTAAAGCTGTGCGTCCCTGTCGCTGCGGGTCGTTCTTGGCAACAGTTTCAACTGAAATGCACAAGTGTGTGTGAAACAATACTTTCGGAGAACTTTACTAAAGAGTGTGTGTAGCCTCCATAAAAACTATAGTGTGTACCTTTTTCATAAATCATTAAGTAGGCTAACAATCAGATCAATTAGATGTTTTTAGACGAAAGACATGTATAATTCTGAAACTTTAATAAGGCATTGTGTAGTCCTAATAGGCGTGGTTAAATAGCACAGAATGGTAGTCAAACTGAAACTAAGTTTTAGGAGAATGGACTACAGAACGGTAGGCTGAACTTACTGTTTCACATCATGCCTGCTACTGTTTGTCTCGTTTAAAACACCACTTAGTTTCTGTTGCTGAATTTTCTGACTTTTTCCGAGATCTAGCTTTGTGATCGGTGGTGAGCTGTAGGCGTTTCCCTTATGACACCCAGTTAACCCATGATGCACCTTTCTGTGTTGAACTGAGCTCAATGCGTATTGCAGATCATTTGGGACTCCATGCCATTTCTTTATGTAAGAGACCATCCATTTAGAACGTTGTTTTGGGGCAAATAGATGACAGTCATCACGATTATGTAACCTCGGCAAAATGTCTTAATCCGGACTCACTGCAATCATCCCTTATTCTCAGAATCTCAACTGTTCATCATGATAATGATGGAAGAAAATAAAAATACAGAAACACATATATAGGCCTATGTCCAATGTCTCAAAATAGGACAAGTACAAAAAGCTATACAGAAATAGACTAGGTGGTTGATGCCCCCTTTAAACACGATTCTGTCTCTGACCATGCAGCCAAACTCAGATGTTGCCAAAACAGGGAGCGACGATTTTGACGTAGAAGGAAGTGCTGCTCAAGCGTTCTGTTTGTGTGGCGGGGAGAGAGCAGTGGACGCAGGGGTTTTGCACTTTCCGGTAAATTCACGCTCTTTCGATTTTTGCTGGAATTATATTTTCCAGACAAACGGATTTTGTTTTGTAAATGACAATCATGTGATGCACAGATTCATGCTGCTGTTCAGTTGTAACTACAAACCCATCCGGAAGACTGGGGATTTGAGTCGCTTCGATTAGACTGGGGACAACTGGAAAGCAAATGTGAGGGTCGACTATTTTAGTTTTCTTTACAAATCGCGAAAAATCCAGTCAATTGAAACTGTTATTGAATAATATTGCATTCATTTGATTTCTATGGCCGACTGTTGATGTTCTCAATTGTAGCCTAAGATTCAACTTGTTACATTGTACATCTCATATAGTGACAGTAGTATGAAACAGTAGCGCCGCTACTCGGGACTTCTGCTAAGGTAGAACCTCTGGATTCTACTGTAAACTGTTCAATAGAACATAATTGATGGACATAGTTATTTCGCTTTGTATCCGGTTTGAAAGAAGGTGCTTTTATTCTATGGCAGGAACACAATTCTGTCCCCTTCATTGGTTATTGATCCAATAGTTGACTGTCAATAAGCATACGAAGGCACTGATCTATTCACATTCTCAGACTAGGCTACACCACATTATTGAAAGGCAAGTGCAGCTCACTAGAACTTTGCACAGTCCTTTGGCACTTTCCATGATTTGCTGTGGCCTGGTAGACTAGATAACAGAGAGAGAACATGGAAGATGAGATGTTTGAGCAGCTCATGTATGTCCTGAACCAACTGGTGACATGGATCACTGCGGGGGCTATGGTGTTTGGTGGAGTGGTGCCTTACATCCCCCAGTACAGGGACATCAGACGGACACAGAACGCAGAGGGATTCTCCACCTATGTCTGCCTCGTCCTACTGGTGGCCAACATTCTGCGTATACTGTTCAGGTAAGTTTTGCCATAGGTGCAGTAAACTTGCAGTTTCATGTTGTGCAAATGTGCATTGATGCATGTGAAGGCTGTAGCCTAAGTGCATTTGAATAACAGACAGACTTTGGCCCTTCAGAATTTACTGTGTTTGAAAATGATACTGCCTCTCACGGGAACCCTTGTATTGGCTTTGGATTGCACAGTTTTTGTTTTGTTTCCAACAGAAGCCTATTGTCTCCATGTAGAATTGTATTACCACCCTGGAGCCTGTGCCCTGACTACTCCCTGTCTTCTCTTTCCAGGTTTGGGCGCTACTTTGAGACACCACTCCTGTGGCAGAGCATTGTCATGATAGCCACCATGTTGATCATGCTCAACCTGTGTACCAATGTCCGCGTAGCCACCGAACTCCAGACTAAGCGACGTTCATTCACAGGTTTGTATCCTCCTCCCTGGCCTGTCCCTACTCTTTATAGCTTCATAATCAGTTTACAACCTCTGTTCACATCATGGTGTGAACTACTGATAGTGCTTGGCTGTATCACCAACCTTGTGTGTGTGTGTTACAGATTCCTAGTTGCCCAATTGTCCTTCCTCTCAAAGGAACTCCTTCATGTTCATAATATATTTTACAGCTTAAACACAAATCTGACTGTACACACACTCACAGAGATACACACCCAGCTAACCTCAAGGTGCTGCACACATTTCCAAATCATTGTATGACAATCTAAACCAACCTAGTGCCATGGGGTGCATTCAGCAGGGCATAATGTTGTGGAACGTTCAGATAGAAATGTGTTATGTAGATCAAACATGCCTCTCTGACATGTAGAATAATGAATCATGTTGGCTCTTCATGACATTTATGAGCTCCTCAGTGGTGCAGCTGTTTAAGGCACTGCATCTCAGTGTTAGAGGCGTCACTACAGACCCTGGTTCGACTCCAGGCTGTATCACAACTGGCCGTGATTGGGAGTCCTATAGGGCGGCGCTAAATTGTCCCAGCGTCGTCCGGGTTTGGGTTTGGCCGGGGTGGGCTGTCATTGTAAATAATCATTTGTTTTTAACTTACTTGCCTAGTTAAATGAAGGTTAAATAAAACATTTGTATCTTCAACATTTGACAACATTTGCCTACTGAATGTGGCCTTGTACAACTCTAGCTTGTCTTTGTAATTTCCATGTGAATAAAAGAGTTTGCAAAAAGGAGAACAATATCCCACACAGGAGCAGAGAGAATGGCTAACTGCCCTTAATATACTAATCAGACAGCACTGACCACATGTTCTGTAAACACCAGCCCGAGAGGCTTGTGGGAAAACATAAAGCCGGTGACTTTGTTAGCGCCTACATAATCACACAGTGTCACAGAATACAGTGATAATCAGTGTGTCCTCGGCCCCTGCACCTCCAGTCTGGCGTCAAACACTATCAACAGATATGAGAACAATCCATAATATTCACACTGATGGAAAATGTAAGTAGGAGGCTGTCAATGTTTTGACCTCTAGTTGCACCACACGTTCCCAAAACATCTTGCTGTTCAATGTGTAAATGTTTGTATATTAACTCTAGTACTTTGTGTTTTATGTTCTCAATGTGTCTGCAACTTTGTGTGCTGCTATTTTGGCCAGGTCTCTCTTGTAAAAGAGATGATTAATCTCTAATTCAACCCACACCTTGCACAAACAGAACACTGGCAGAATCATGTGTATTAAAGAAAGTGAAAAATGTAGCATGCTAAACATTAACTTTATTCATCCTAAATATTCCCATTGCAGTCATAACAGGATGTTGATAATCTGTTTACGGAACTAGAGTGGGCTGGCTGCTGAATCTGGTACATAATCCTTTCCTCATTCTGTTGGCTGTGTACATTGATTGACCGACTGCCTGACCTACACCAGTGTTTCCTTGCCAATGGAATACTAGAACATTGAATGCTCAGTGCTGCCATCATGTGGCCTCAATTCAGAGTTTGATAACCAATCAAATTGACATTATCAGGGTAGGCGAGTCAGATGATTTGAGAAAACAGGCTGTTTATGATTAGTCAAACGTTGAGATTTCAACTCTGTCTGCCGTAAAACAAACGTTGAAGTATCAACTCTGGCCAACAGTTTAGGTTTCAACTCTGTTCGACCCAAACGTTGATGTTTCAACTATAACTTAAAACAAACGTTGAGGTTTCAACTCAGTCAGATCCAAATGTTGAGGTTTCCACTATGTCAATTCCCACAGGGAAGTTATTGGGTAGTCCATTTGAAATCACTAACCTTATGTCAAAAATAAGCTTCTCTTGACTTCAGACTGTGGGTCAGTTCTGGTCTGTAGAGAAACCAAGCTCTCTTTCTCTGTTTCCTCTTCTTATTTTGTGTCTGTAGCAACAGACAGTAAGGACGAGGAGATCAAAGTCCCTAAGAAGTTCTTTCTGGGTAGGTACTGTCTCTCTCTCTGCCTTCCTCCCTTCATCTCTCTCTCTTTCCTAACCGTATGGTCTTGTGTGGCTCTCCCTCTCGTATTGCTCCATTCACAGTATTAACTGCCACTAACTCATCAGCATCATCATGCCTTAACCTGGCATGGATCCTCCTGCATCGCATGTGATTCTTCCTCGATATAGCTCCATTTGTGATCCATAAAGAACCAATATAGTTGTTATAGTGTTTGCATGGAAGTTCACAATGCGTGTTAGCTAGTCAATAGCTTGAATTGTTTCAGTTTGTAAAATGCTTTTTATGCTACTGATATTAGTTTACTATAGCATGCGTCTACTGTATTGCAGTGATTGTGCATGGACATTTAATTTTGCTTCAGTTCTTTGAGTTGTCTGATTGTGATGACTATCAGATTCTTACTCAGAAAATGAAAATGCATGCATTCTAGACTCCTATATATTGATTAACCATATGTATTAAGACTTTTGATTGTTGCTATTTACTTACCATGTTATTGACCTTGATAGACTAACTGCTCGGCTATGTTTCTTGGTTTGAAATGAACTATGCTCAGTATTATTTTGTTAGCGCTACAGCAACAATTCTATTAAATGCTGCATGTGAAAGCTAATGTGCACTGCCCTCTGCTCTGTGGTCCTGTCTGGTAAAACAATGATGATGACTTGGATTCACACCAGCTTGCTGAAGATGCACAGACAGCTCACAGATGTGACAGCTTGAGACTGTAGTCTTCCTAACTCTGTCCTGGTTATTCAACCTCTATCTTAACCCTTTTGTTTCAACTCCCTCTTCTTGTTACTGTATGGAGCCCTCCCCCAGCCAGTTGAGAGAGGCTGATGACCAGCAATCAACTGTACCTGTTTCATTGTGCTGAGAACTTTGTTTTTGTAAATGGCGTGTGATGCCCATCATAAGTATGCATTTACTAACAATGGATCTCAATGTTGTGGTTAGTTCTGGTTAACACTGCTGCTTTGTAGTTGGGAAGGAGTTGCTATCCTCCATGTGGACAGTAGGTGGTGCTGGGAAATAACAAAGGTATTCACAGTACCTGTGAAGATGCAGTAATGCTCTGTGTTGTATATTGTCCAGAGTCCTCACTGACAGTGATGTAGTTTACCTTCTCAGAACTGCTATCCATCACACACTTTATTGGGTTCAATCGTTTTCTCTCTTAAAATCCATGCTTCATTCTAAGTAACATAATTCAAAAATCCCCATTTAAAATCTGTTTAATTTGATTGTGCATTGTAGAATAGAATTATAGTTGTAGAGAAAGGCACAGACTGTTGAAGATATTCATTTCAGCAATCAAAATGATTTTGCCACCCATTTATTCAGCTTCTGTGTTTGGAATTGAGGGTTGTGTGTTTGTGTCATTGGGAACTGGGAGTTTGACTGGCGGAGTTGCTGCCAACTTCTTTCAACTTATCAAATAGTTTCCACCCAGCATGTTATTCTACAGCACAACTCCAGTGGTATGTTAAGCTGGCTTTCTTCTCATCAATGTAGAAAAAGCTTAATTCTGGCTTCAACTTACCAGAATTAAGCTGGCATTTTGTGTCCCACGTGTACGTTCACGTTTCTTGGCATTCGAGCTTGAACCAGAGCCAGGCTGTGTTCTCCATAGCCTTCCTGGCTTTGGGCTGCCCAGGTCTGGATCTGGAGCTCTGCCTCCCTGGCTCTCTGGTTCTTTGTCTCCCAGACCCTATTCCTCTTTTCCCTGGCTCTGTCTCCCTCAGCCTCACTATCTGCCCCTGCCTGTTCCATAGACATACTTTTGTATATATAGTGTGGACACCCTTCAAATGAGTGGATTTGGCTATTTCAGCCACACCCGTTGCTGACACGTGTATAAAATCAAGCACACAGCCATGCAATCGCCATAGACAAACATTGGCAGTAGAATGGCCTTACTGAACAGCTCAGTGACTTTCAACGTGACACCGTCATAGGAGGCCATCTTTCCAACAAGTCAGTTAGAGCTGGGCTGGTCATCTGTAAGTGCTGTTATTGTGAAGTGGAAACATCTAGGAGCAACAACGACTCAGCCGTGAAGTGGTAGGCCACACAAGCTCACAGAACGGGAACGCTGAATGCAACAGTTTGGGGAAGGCCCTTTTCCTGTTTCAGCATGACAATATCCCCCTGTGCACAAAGCGAGGGCCATACAGAAATGGTTTGTTGAGATCGTTGTGAAAGAACTTGACTGGCCTGCACAGAGCCCTGACCTCAACCCCGTCGAACACCTTTGGGATGAATTGGACCGCAGACTGCGAGCCAGGCCTAATTGCCCAACATCAGTACCCGACCTCCCTAATGCTCTTGTGGCTGAATGGAAGCATGTCCCCGCAGCAATGTTCCAACATCTAGTGGGAAGCCTTCCCAGAAGAGTGGAGGCTGTTATAGCAGCAGAGGTGGGACCACCTCCATATTAATGCCCATGATTTTGGAATGAGATGTTCGACGAGCACTTTTGGCCATGTGTATGTGTCTGTTGCTCATCTGTCTGTTGCATAGACATGGGTCTGTTCCTCTATTGATTAATCCAGGAGGAGATATGAAGGAGAGGCGTGTTGTAATCCTCTATTGTTGGAAGGTTGAAAGGGTACAGGTGGAGGTAAAGAAATGAAACGGGGAACAAAAGTGCTATGTATGTATGGGATGTAAAAGAAGGAGTTAATCAAGAAAGTACTCTTTGGCAAACTCCCTAAAGGGCGGTTTGTCTAAATGTAGTTTGGGAGTATCAGATAGTTCTGACGTCTCCTTATCTTTGTTGGGGTTTCAGGCTTTCGATGAGGTTGGCTACAATTGAATATTTAAATATCATTTCACCTGCTTTCACTGAAGTTGTAAACATGAGTGTCAAACGGAGACAGACGTAACAACAGTATTCTGACACATTATCATCGGACTGTCACACGGACATGTTGAAACAGTATATTTCTGTATATTACTGACACTGTTGTGTGTGTGTGTTCTGTGCTTGTCCCGAACTGTTTAATGTTCTGTGATGTTCAGAGCTGGCTTCCCTCCCTGGCATTCTCTCTATGTCACCGAGTCCTGGATCCATTATCACAGCAGGTTCCCAATCACTCTGGAGAAATAACCACAGTGTGCAGGTGCATTAAGCCTCCTCCCTGTGAGTTCAAACAAAGAATGTTGAGCAGTATTTAGCAGTACTAGATATGTGAGGGGGGGTTGGTTGTTAGGCCTGTGTACTGGTAAAGGGACAGTCAGGGAGAACAGGGGAACTGGGCATTGGGAATAGTCTATATTCTTCTTTCAATGCTTATTAGTCATCAGACTCTCCTGTATGGTGTGAATCTGACCGGTTCCAATGAATCACCTCTTACTCTCCTCACACTTCTAGCTTGATTTTAGCCCCAAAAAGCAGGTAATATTTTCTGGACCATTTTTATTTTAGGTGGCTGTTGTTTTCCTTGCATGATTATGGACTATGAATGACAACATGTAATTGTGGGAAGTGTAGACCTGACAGGCTAAATGACAACTTCTAACTAATGTTCTAGGGAGACCAACACATGCAAAACAATGTGACATGATTCCAGCTCTCTCTCTCACTCACACACACACACACACACACACAGTGGCCCTCGTGTCTGATTAAACAGAGGGATGAAAGATGAGAGGTGGATGAGGGAAGCGACGGACCGAGAGCGCCCCCAGAGTAGATGAATGGCACGGAGGTGGAGGGGCACAGTGGGGTGTAGCATGCAAAGGTGCTGCTGTAAACACCTTGTAACAAAAACACCTCTTCTACCATTACAATAAGCCGTGTGTGTGTGCGCCTCTTTGAGCTATCCTCACCCCCCTCAAGGCGTTGCTGTTATCAGTGAGGGCAAGACGGACTCACCCCACTCCATGATTAGGTGATTTAGTTGCAGACCGTAGACATGATAATCCATCATGCACACCCTGACTTCCACATATACTCTGACACTCCCATACACACATACACCTGTCTGCCATGCGTATTAGAAATGCCATCGAAATCTCAGATCCGGTGAACATCAATATTTCAATAAAATACATTCCATTGTAATTTAGAATGCACTTCAGAGTTCAATCTCAGTAAATCAGCAGGACAGTTAATGTAATGTGTCATACCTCTTCTTGTGGTTTGTCAAAAGGCAATGTGATTATGGAGAATGGTAGGAAACCAAACCAACCATGTTATTCTAGATGAGATGTAGGAGTTTGCGCCCACTTTTAATTTGATCTAGTTTAAGTGTGTTTGAGTCGTGAGGTTCACCAGTAGCTCCTGAAACATAATCCTTCTGACGCTCTCGTCCCATACTCTGTTCCACAGGCCTCCTCCTCGGAGCTTGATGTTCCGATGTGTCTTTTTAGATAAGTAGAAACTCATTTCAACATGACCCTGTACAACGTAGAGGTTTGTGTAAAATCCTATTGAAGATGCTGGACAGCGTGTTTCGTCCCCAACTCTTCTCCCCCTCCTTCCATTTATTCTTCTCTCCCCTAACGTCATTTAGAGCGGGGTCAGGCTCTGTATTGTTGTCTCAGTGAACTATTAAAACACATTACGTGCAGCTCAGTGGTGACTTCATTGATTTACCGCAGGGAAAGGGAATGAATCAATAAAGACTAACATTTGACAGTTTAATGCAACATAATCGTCAACACGCCAAACAAGGAGGCATCCTCATCACTAACCTTCTTATTCATACACTGATTGCGTTACGGTTGTCTTAGCTACTCCTATAGATTAGAGATGATAGGTAGGAGCAGCACAATGTATTGTGGAGGTGTCAGTCTCCTAGCTGAGATGTTGGATCACTAGAGATTGTATTGCAGGGCCTGCAGTTGTATGACGATCTTCATCTTGAAGTCATGACTTCATATGGCTCCTTCTTCAGTGAACTCGAACTGAACTTGTTTTTGTTTATTTCCCTGATGAAAAAAACCATACAACCCTTAGGGAACATTTGGGGTCAGTGAGGCAGGAACGTTAGAGTAAATCCTTCTGCATTTTCCAAATTTGTTCCAAATACATTTTCCATGCAGCTATGCCTCCTTGTTTCAAGGAGGCAGCGTATTCTCGAGCCAGCGTATCATTATGGAGAAAGATCGACCTGAAAAAGGTAAGAACCGTCAGTTTATCGCTGTTAGTATTGTGACTTACTTTCTCTCCGTATGTCTGTCTGCCTCAGACTTTGACTGGAGCCACTTCTGGTCGTGGAGTCGTTTCGTGGACTACCTGCAGTGTGTGGTGGCGTTCACCCTGCTGGCGGCCTACGTCACCTACCTGCTGCTGGACTCGTCTGTGTTCGTAGAGAGCCTGGGCTTCCTGGCTGTCTTCACTGAGGCCATGCTGGGGATGCCACAGCTCTACTGCAACTACCAGAACAAGAGTACTGAGGGGATGAGGTGAGGACGTCACACACACACACACACTGAAGTCACCACAGTTGCCATTCGGTTGTCTCCCCTTTCTCTCACTTGACATTCACTGTTTTTCATCCCATCTCTTGCTTCCATACTACTCATACCCCAGCTGCTGACCTTCAGTGGTTTATTATGAGACCTATGACCTCAAACTGGTCTTTTCATTTGCACACCTGTGTATAAATTCAGTCTAATTTATGCAACACTTAAATATTTGGATATGTAATTCAGACGCCTAGCTGGTACTGACTTTCTAGTTCATTCAGTGAAAGGATTTTCTACTAGAAGTGAACATGTTCTTTGGTTTATACACTACATGACCAAAAGTATGTGGACACCTATTCGTCGATAATCTCATTCCAAAATCATGGGCATTAATATGGAGTTGGTCCACCCTTTGCTGCACTGGTGTTGGGCGATTAGGCCTGGCTCGCAGTCGGTGTTCCAATTCATCCCAAAGGTGTTCAGTGGGGTTGAGGTCAGGGCTCTGTGCAGGCCAGTCAAGTTCTTCCACAAAGATCTCTTTAAACCATTTCTGTATGGACCTCGCTTTGTGCAATGGGGCATATTGTCATGCTGAAACAGGAAATTCCCCAAACGGTTCCCACAAAGTTGGAAGCACAGAATCATCTAGAATGTCATTGTATGCTGTAGCATTACAATTTCCCTTCACTGGAACTAAGGGGCCTAGCCCGAAACATGAAAAACAGCCCCAGACCATTATTCCTCCTCCACCTAACTTTACAGTTGGCACTATGCATTAGGTCAGCTAGTGTTCTCCTGGCATCCGCCAAACCCAGATTCGTCCGTCGGACTACCAGATGGTGAAGCGTGGTTCATCATTCCAGACAACGCGTTTCCACAGCTCCAGAGTCCAATGGCGGCGAGCTTTACACCACTTCAGTCAACGCTTGGCATTGCGCATTGTGATCTTAGGCTTGTGTGTGGCTGCTCGGCCATGGAAACCCATTTCATGAAGCTCTATGGAGATTGCATGGCTGTGTGCTTGATTTTGTACACCTGCCTTCATTCTCCCTTGTGATTTAAATCCTTAAGCAGGATTCACACAGACAATTAAATATATATAAAAAATGATGCTTCATTGTTAACGCTCCATTCTAATGCTGTTATTATTATGATGATTTTCATTATACCCATTTAGTGCCGTTGCTGTCATCATCATGGAGTTTTAATTGAGGACCTTCAGTAGTGTTCCGAGTTCGTATTTTTAGTCACGCAGTTGTGACCGAGTCATGACCAACACACACACACGCGTGTACACACACATACAGGGCCTTCAGAAACTATTCACGCCCCTTGACGTTGTGATGTTGTGTTACAGCCTGCATTGAAAATGTGTTACATATATTTTCTTTCTCAACCATCTACACACAAACCCCATAATGACAAAGTGAAAACATGTGTTTTGACATTTTTCCAAATGTATTGAAAATGAAATATCGCATTTGCATTAGTGCTCACGCCCCTGAGTCAATACACCTTTGGCAGCGATTAAAGATGTGAGTCTTTTTGGGTAAGTCTCTTAAGAGCTTTTCACACCTGGATTGTACAATATTTACACTTTGTTTATTTTTTAATTCTTCAACTTCTTGAAGTTGGTTGTTTATCATTGCTTGACTGCTATTTTCAAGTCTTGCCGTAGATTTTCAAGCCGAAACTGGAACTAGGCCACTCAGGAACGTTCATTGTCGTCTGGGTAAGCAACTGACTGAACCAGGTTTTCCTCTAGGATTTTGCCTGTGCTTAGCTCTATTCCGTTTCTATTATCCCAATCAACTCCCTAGTCCTTGCCGATGACAAGCATACCTTATAACATTATGCAGCCATCACCCTGCTTGAAAATATGAAGAGCGGTACTAAGTGATGTCTTGGATTTCCCCCAAACATAACGCTTTGTATTCAGGACATAAAGTAAATTTCTTTGCCACATTTTTTGCAATGTTACTTTAGTGCATTGTTGCAAACTGGATACATGTTTTGGAATATTTTTATTCTGTACAGGCTTCCTACTTTTCACCCATGGTGGAAAAAGTACCCAATTGTCTTACTTGAGTAAAAGTCTCTAAAAGTTTTTGGTTTTAAATATACATAAGTATCAGAAGTAAAACTATAAATCGTTTAATATTCCTTATATTAATCAAATCAAAATGTATTTTTCACATGCACCGAATAAAACAGGAACAGATCTTACCATGAAATGCTTACTTACAAACCCTTAACCAACAATGCAGTTTTAAGAGAATTATTGACTAAATAAACTAAAGTAACACAATAGAGAGAGAGCGAGGCAGAGAGAGATAATAACAATAATGAGGCTACAGTATATACAGGGGTTACAGGCACTGAGTCAATGTGCTGGGGTACAGGTTAGTCGAGGTAATTGTGGTAATATGTACATGTAGGTAGGGGTAAAGGGACAAAGCAGACGGCACCATTTTCTTGTTTTTAAAATTTATGGATAGCCAGAGGCACACTCCAACACTCAGACATCATTTGCAAACGATGCATTTGTGTTTAGTGAGTCTGCCAGAGGCAGTAAGGACGACCAGGGATGTTCTCTTGATAAGTGCATGAATTTGACCATTTTCCTGTCCTGCAAAGCATTCAAAATGTAACAAGAACTTTTGGTTGTCAGGGAAAATGCATGGAGTAAAAAGTACAATATTTTCTTTAGGAATGTAGTGGATAGGTAAGTAAAGTACAGATACCCGCAAAAAAACGACTTAAGTAGTATTTTTACTTAACTACTTTACACCACTGCTTTCCACTCTGTCATTTTGGTTAATATTGTGGAGGAACTACAATGTTTTAAAGTCACCGTTGGCCTCATGGTGAAATCCCTGAGCAGTTTCCTTCCTCTCTGGCAACTGAGTTAGGAGGGATGCCTGTATCTTTGTAGTGACTGGGTGTATTGATACACCATCCAAAGTGTAATTAAAAACTTCACCATGCTCAAAGGGATATTTTTTTTTAACCATCTACCAATAGGTGCCCTTCTTTGCGAGACATTGGAAAACCTCCCTGGTCTTTGAGTCTGTTTTGAAAATCACTGCTTGACTGAGGGACCTTAAAATAATCTGTATGTGTGGGGTACAGAGATGAAGTAGTCATTCAAAAATCATGTTAAACACTTGTAACTTGTTAAGGACATTTTTACTTATTTAGGCTTGCCATAACAAAGGGGTTAAATACTTATTGACTCAAGACATTTAATCTTTTCATTTTTAATTATTTTGTTAAAGTTTCCAAAAACATAATTCCACTTATTTGACGTTATGGGGGTATTGTGTGTAGGCCAGTGACACAAAATCTCAATTTAATTCATTTTAAATTCAGGCTGTAATAAAACAAAATATGGAAAATATCAAGGGGTGTGAATACTTTCTGAATACACTGCACACACACACACACACACACACACACACGACACAATGTAAATAGTCTCTGAATGATCATGTACCAGACTAATATGGGAAGAATAATACATCACTAAAAATAGAAAGGTTGAGTAACTCATTACCATATTGATTATCAAAACTCATAATAAAAAATATGGCTTCATAAAATAATGAATGTGCTAAGCCAAACCTCAGAACATGCCATTGCCATGCCAGTCAGGTCCAGAGATGGTTAATGACAACAGACCTGCATCCCAAATTGCACCCTATTCCCTATATTCAGTGCATTCGGAAAGTATTCAAACCCCTTTGACTTTTTCCACATGTTGTTACGTTACAGCCTTATTCTAAAATTGATTAAATAAAATATAAAATCCTCATCAATCTACATGTACTACCCCATGATGACAGCTAAAACAGGTTTTTAGAAAAACAGGAATAGCTTATTTAAGTATTCAGACCCTTTGCTATAAGACTCGAAATTGAGCTCAGGTGCATCCTGTTTCCATTGATAATTCTTTAGATGTTTCTACAACATGACTGGAGTCCACCTGTGGCAGGATTGTGTTGAGGCACAGATCTAGGGATAGGTACCAAAAAATGTATGCGGCATTGAAGGTCCCCAAGAACACAGTAGCCTCCATCATTCTTAAATGGAAGAAGTTTGAAACCACCAAGACTCTTCCTAGAGCTGGCTGCCCAGCCAAACTGAGCAATCGGGGGAGAAGGGCCTTGGCCAGGGAGGTGACCAAGAACCTGATGGTTGCTCTGACCATCACAGAGTTCCTCTGTGGAGATGAGAGAACCTTCCAGAAGGACAACCATCTCTCCAGCACTCCACCAATCAGGCTTTTCTGATAGAGTGGCTAGACTGAAGTCATTCCTCAGTAAAAGGCACATGACAGCCCGCTTGGAGTTTGCCATGCTGTGGGGATGTTTTTCAGCGTCAGGGACTGGGAGACTAGTCAGGATCGAGGGAAATATGAATGGAGCAAAGTACAGAGAGATCCTTGATGAAAACCTGGTCCAGAGCGTTCAGGACCTCAGACTGGGAAGAAGCTTCACCTTCCAGCAGGGCGGCAACCCTAAGCACACAGACAAGACAACTTAGGTGTGGCTTCGGGACAGGTCTCTGAATGCCCTTGAGTGTCCCAGCCAGAGCCCGTACTTGAACCCAATCGAACATCTCTGGAGAGACCTGAAAATAGCTGTGCAGGGACGCTCCCCATCCAACCTGACAGAGCTTGAGAGGATCTGCAGAGAGGAATGGGAGAAACTCCCCAAATACAGGTGTGCCAAGCGTCATACCCAAGAAGACTCAAGGCTGTAATCGCTGGCAAATGTGCTTCAACAAAGTACTGAGTAAAGGGTCTGAATACTTTTATTTTTAATACATTTGATACAATTCCTAAAAACCTGTTTTTGCTTTGTTATTATGGGGTATTGTGTGTGTGTGTGTGTGTGTGTGTGTGTGTGTGTGTGTGTAGATAATTTAATTTTTTGAATAAGGCTGTAACAAATCAAAATATGGAACAAGTCAAGGGGTCTGAATACTTTCCGATTGCACTGTAGTGCACTAATTTTGACCAGGGCCTATTAGGGAAAAGGGTGCCGTTTGGGACACTCGACGCTAATGATAGGCTGAAGGCATGCGTCTGCTTTTCCATCACTTCCTGTTTATATTGACCTGTCAGTGCCAGGCGCAAGACCCCTCTAGCAGACAGTTACCAAACAGAACATTACTACAACACAAAGAGGACGGCGACTGGGGGCTGTGGGTGACACATGGTTGCTCTAATGGTGGATGTTGGGTGGGGGAGGAGATGACGGGGGAAGCTCGTCTACAGGAAGTGTATTCTGATCTGTTTGTCATGGTTTGATGGGAAATGAAGTCCAACGTGGATGTAAATGTAGTCCTCATGTTCTATAGTTACAGTACAGCTCCAAATAACATATTTACTTCAAGGATGTCAAGTCAACCTCAGTAAAGAACAGATCTCTCTCTCTGCCTCTCTCTCTTTCTTTCTCTCTGCCTCTCTCTCTTTCTCTCTGCCTCTTTCTCTCTCTCTTCTCTCTGCTCCAAGGTCAAAACAACGTATCTCCATGGCCAAAGACAATTCATAAAAATTTGAGGCTTAATTATAGGTCTGTGTGAACTGTTTGAAGATGAGAACTTACGAAACACACATTGTAATCCTGCTGAATTCATCCCCTGTGGTCACCTTGGATGAGATGTATTATATTCTGAATATTTCCTGGTGTGGTGATTTAGCATGGGGTTGGTTTGCCCAGTGGTTTTGGAGATAGATGTACTTAGTTATTGTGGTCTTCCCTCCTCTCCTTTCTGTGTGAGGCTGCCCCCCTTTTAGCCTCTCTGTGTGCAGAGTTAATGGCACTTTGGTCGAGGTGTCCTGGCATGATGTCAGGTCCCCAGCGGTGTGTGGGCGTGCGTCTGTGTGTAGCAGGGCAGCAATGAACATAAACCGACAGGAGCAGTCAAACTAATGACTGGGGTGGGAGGTGGGGGAGGGTAGCTAGGCGGGGGATACCTGGGGTGCTGGTGTTGATGTCTGGGCCCCTGGCCTGAGATAAAGGTAATGAAACATGGAGGGACAGGCTGTGCAGACCGCCTACTGACTGACTGTCCTTATAAGTCCTCTCTGTGTGAGCTGTTTCCCATGGGCAGATAACACGCTCAGAGGGAGTGCCTTATTTAGCTTGCCGTCTAACTGTTGTTTGACCATTAAATTCAGTCGGTATACAAGTCTGTCTCTGCATTCACAACACTACATCACTACCTTGTCAGACTAGTCTACAACAACTTGTCTAAGGCATCAACAGACCCCCACCCACCTGGGCTGAGGAGCTGCTGATTACCTGATGAAATGCAGAGGGTCTTCCATCCTCCTCCACCTCCGATGCATAAAGGCTTTTTTACCTCCCAGTTAGTCTTCTGTAAGTGGCGTGGGACTTTTAGAATCATCTCCCAGGCATGTTCTGACCCTATCCCTGACCTCCCCGCATTCCCTATATAGATGGGCCTTGGTCAAAAGTAGTGCAGTACATAGGGTGCCATTGGAGACGCAGACAGAGTTCCAGGGAGGGCTGATCTAATCCTCAATCCTGCTCTCACATCATTACACACAGAGCTGGCCCAAACTCTACATCAGCACTCAGAGAAAATAAATAAATCTTCCTCCTCTTCCCCAGGACTAATGAGCTTCCTACAGTGGATGGATTTGGAGGGAGAGGGAGAGGGGGAGGATGGAGGGAGAGAACGATGCAAGGAGAAGGAGGGAGGTAGTATGAGTAGATGCATGGGAAGGTTATTAAAAAGGCTGTTACAAATGAAATGAATAAAGGGGAGCGAGGTGAAGGTAGAGACATGAATAATATAGAAGGTTTGATTGATTGATTGATTGATTTGACCGGTCTCACCCCTTCCTCTTTCCTCCCCTCATCCTGTGGGTGCTACCTAGCAGACAGCCTGAGACGGGGTGAACCTGTACCCTGTAATCAGCCTGCAGACAATTACCTCTGCTAAGTGGCTTCTGCTAGACAATAGTCTTTTTATTTTGAAGCCACCATTTGTAGCCTCAATGTAGCAAATCTTCATCAAGTCACTTGCATGGATCATTGAACATGTTACCGTGCCAATAACGTTGATACAGGGTCAGACAAATGACGTAGGGAGAGTGGTACCATATTAGAGGTATTGGCAGTGTAGTCAATACTTGACAGTACTGTATGGTTATGACCCAGTCGTAACGTCACAGATGCGGTGTAATATTCATAGGATGTGTGTTGGATTTATTATGGATTCGTTTATTGGGCCTACTACTGCATACCATGATGGAATATGACATCAGTGTATTTGCTTAGTGCAAAAACCCATTCCCTGAAACACCTAGAAAATGTTGTCTGAATAATAATTTGTCATTTTAAACATACACAGCAAGCTTACAAAACCCTATACAGAGACTACAAAGGGAAACCCAGCCCCGAGCTGCCCTGTGACGTGGGCCTACCAGGCGAGTTCAATGCCTTTTATGCTCGCTTCGAGGCAAGCAACACTGAAGCATGCGTGAGAGCACCAGCTGTTCCGGACGACTGTGTGATCACGCTCTCCGTAGCCGATGTGAGCAAGACTTTTAAACAGGTCAACATTCACAAGGATTACCAGGGCGTGAACTCAGAGCATGCGTGGACCAACAGGTGTCTTCTATGACATTTTCAACCTCTCCCTGACCCAGTCTGTAATACATGTACCAATTACCTCGACTAACCTGTGCCCCCGCACATTGACTTGGTACCGGTACCCCCTGTATATAGCCTCGTTATTTTTTATTTTATTTTTAACTTTATTTTATTTAGTAAATATTTTCTTTACTCTATTTCTTGAACCACATTGTTGGTTAAGGGCTTCTTAGTAAGCATTTCACAGTAAGGTCTGCATCTGTTGTATTCAGCGCTTGTGACAAATAAAATGTGATTTGATTTGACAGGTCTTCCCTTGACACCAATTAGATTAGGCATCTCCCTCTCCCCCAACCTCACCCTTTAAGAGAATGTGTTTATATTCAGATTAGCATTCTGTCTTTTGACTAACCTGTGTTGTTTACACATTTACGGAAAGTGCTGACATGTCAGGATTGGCTCTGGCACTCCGAGCAGAGGTCCCTACTCCAAAATGTCACGACACGAGGAAAGCAGTATTAAGAACAGCAGATAGAGGATGCCTCTGATTTCAGAAGGGAGTGTTGTTGTGGTAGGCAGTTTATTGTAAACACTTCTGAATGCTGTTAGCTCACTGTGTTTGGGCCTCAGTCCTTCCTTTGTCAGCGTTTACCTTCCGTCCTTGGCTTCAGTACAAAGCCTGGGGAGAAAAACAAAGATTCCCAAAGACGAGAGGGAGGGAGGGTGGAGGAGAGGGGTAGCAGTAGCTGGGGAGACTGTTTGTCTGTTGTGATTTATCCATAATCACCAACACTCTGTCAAGACTTTTCTCATTATAAAAACTTACTTGGGGGTTTTAGAAACATGGAGTGGAGATCCTGGGAGCCCAGCTTTCCAAGAAACATTACATTTACCCATTTATAATAAGCAATGCTGTTTTCTCCATCTAAAAAATAGAGGGCTTTCAAAGCTCGGTCTTTGTACAGTAGACAACATACCTAGAGACCTCCTGCTGTTCTGCCCTTCTACTGTTACTGTTAGTGTGTTACTTCCCTATCGACTCATTATAGTTCACAATGCAGAGTCACACAGATAGGGGCCACAGCCTAAAGTAGGGCTCTCCAACACTGTTCCTGGAGAGCTACTGTCCTGTAGGTTTTCGCTCCAACCCTAATCTAGTGCACCTGATTCTAACAATTAGCTGGGGTAGGAGAGAAAATCTACAGGAGGGTAGCTCTCCAGGACAGGGTTGGAGAGCCCTGACCTAAAGGAACACTCTTGAAACCAACCACAGAGTTGTTCTAAAAGCTACTGCTGAACAACAGAACTATAGTTGTTTATTTACTCTGACTCCCTGAGAGAGGAGGGAGAAGTGCTGCTGCAGAAAGCAGACGGGTGAACTCACCGCACCATGAGTCTGAATTTATAAACCTCCCTGAGAGAAGTTCTAAACTCCAGAGGAGGTGAGGTGGCCAATGCACTTGAAATTAAATTCATTTCTTTCCTTTAAATGAAATTCATTTCTTTCCTTTTAATAGTTTGTTTTGGAAATAGTGGGTCAGTATCCCCACATGAAACGATGTATTTTGTCTGTTATTGTGTTTCTTTTCTGTCATGATTAAGGTAGTGTTCATGTGTGTCACCGGCCGTGCCCGAATACCTGTACCTGCGTTCTAAATAGTAGGCTTTTTGGCAATGCAAAAATATAGCTTTTTAAAGTGGTGAAATTTGTTGTATCCTTTAAATGCCAGAATATCATACTCGTTTAGACTTTTCATCTAGTATTTACTGCACTCTATGGAGGAAGAGAAACATCTTTTCAGACCCACGTGTTTGACAACAGCTGATAATCGGCTGATAAGAGGACAGGCTGTAACAAAAGGAACGAATGGAGGGAAACGACGCAAATGTGCATTAGGCGACACATTCTTAGTATGGGTGAGCCTAGTATGTTGATTTGTTGCTTACTGCATACATTTATACTAAACAGTACGTCATAAATAGTATGTAGTATGATTTAGTACACAGTATGTGCTTTTAGTAAGTAGGAGGCAAGACCGATTTTGGACACAGCCACTGTCTCTAGCTCTGCTAACATTGAAATGTTTATCTCCCCCTCTCTTCTTTCTCCTCCCTTTCTCCCTGCAGTATAAAAATGGTGATGATGTGGACGAGTGGGGACACCTTTAAGACGGGTTACTTCCTGCTGACCGAGGCTCCTGTCCAGTTCTGGACCTGTGGTCTGCTGCAGGTGGGAGTGGACATTGCCATTCTCTTCCAGGTCTACTACTACAGCCGCTACCCTCAGAAACCCGTCTCACACACCGTGTCACACACAACCAGCACTAAGGCACTCTGAGACCCCCTCACACACACACACACATCGTTACCAATTGGTCATGAACACACAAACTAGTTAGTTACTTTGCCTGAATAATTTTGCTGAATGACACTTGTTACATTTCATTTCCAAATGGATAGGACCTCCAGTTATATGTTTGTATTTGTATGTTGTGCAGATGGTTATACAAGTATATCCCTGTATATGAATATACCTGAGCATACACAGTGTCTTATGCACATGCATCAATCTACATTTCAGTCATATGCAATGTGTATGGATGGAAACACATGGAAATGTGGACCAGCTTTTCTGTCCATAGATCTGATGATTGTTGCATGAAAAACCTTAAAAGACTTTCACAAAGGGCTGGGTACTCAGCCAGTGATCACAATGTACAACCAATCATCAAAGTAACTAACAGAAACCTTAATGAATGTACAATAGAATTATTATTTGGGGGGAAATTAGATTCTACATTTAATTTAGATAGCTCTTTGTTCTAAGTTCTCCACGGGTCTGGTCTGTCTGATCAGTTAGGCCTCTTCTGGTCTGGTTGGAAGACCTCCGACTGCTGCTGCTTGTTGGAAGATTCACAAGATTAATTCAACTGGAAGCAACAGCAGTTTTACCAAAAATGAAAAAGGCTGTCTGGGCCAGAGTCCTGGTTCCAGGAGCCCAACACGTTTCCTTCAGATGACTCTGAGGTAAAGCTTAAGGATTCAGTGGTTCAGTGGACCACTGTGTTGCTGGTATTACGGACAGTAAGGGAGTCAGTGGAGGGAGGGAGGTAGGAAATTGTGTGAAACAAATATTATGTTTATGTTACTGTTTTCATTTAAAGGAGTAGCAGCCATGTTGGTAGGCCAGGGAAGTGGAAGGACTTTCTATGTTCTGTGTTTTTTATGGTAAATGAAAACAACAACAACAACAACAACGCATTGGGAAGGACATTAAGTACAAAGCTCCTGTCTTTAGCACTGTTTATACCTGGTTCTAACATGAATCCTTTCTCCTGTCCACATTCTGATCGTGCCCGCATTTCCAGACAGGTGTAGACGATTTAAAGACACATATGTACCATGTGTAGACATATTTCTGGAAATATGGGACAATCAGAATGTGGACAAGATCAGGACAATGGTCGCATGTTAGCGTCAGGTATAAACAAGGCTTATGAGGACCTAGTGACAGTCTGTTTGCTGGTCTATGGACAACTCATCTTTAGTCTTATCTCCCTGCTCCTCTCAGCCTCAAGCACCCCTAGAAACCTTTCATTTGTTTAAATAGGACCTTTAGAAGTTTATATTCATATTTCTTTCTTCAGCTGTTAAATGTTTTAGATGTGTGCTTTGGGTGGAGACGTGGGAAATAAGGTTAAATAAATAAAACAGTGTTGACGGGGTTGACAAATCTTATCCTGCCGAGGGCTGGTGTGGGTGCAGGGTTTTGTTCTAGCCAAGTAGTAGACATGTCCAGACTCAACCTCTTTGAGTGTTTGACCACATGGCAAGTTTAATCTCTCTGGGTGTAGCCAAGACAATACCAGCACTACAGCTGTTATATTCCCTTCTGAACTGCTGGCTAAAACGTAGTTGGTGGTTGTGTCCAAAATGGCGTCCTATTCCCTGTTTATTACACTACTTTTGACCAAATAGTGCACTATATAGGGAATAGGGTGCCATTTCAGATGCAGATATACAATTTTTGCGCTGGATTCTCTGGGAAACTTTATTTTAATCACTGGTGATGCGGAATATTTGTTTTGTTATGCTATCCAACTTTTTATAATCCTGAAACGCTTGTATAATCACAGACCTTGTACACTTGCCCTTTTATTGAGCTCTTTTTTACGAGGATGAGGAGGATGATGACGCATGTCAAATGGTGACCGTTGTTGTCATTGTATGAAGAAGTTGTGCACCTAGTAAACTCTGGTTGTGTAGTATCAACCGGGCCAAAATTACTCACTGTTTCTGATGTTAAGTTGTATTATTTTGGTGGTTGTTCAGTTTTAGTTGTTCATGGGTAAAACTGCAAAACTATTCCTCTGTTCATGTAGATGCTGATCAAACAATGCCAATCCTTGTGATTTTTGAATATATATTTTTTTTACATAGTTTTGGGTCAGGATTCAATCTAAGTTGCGTTATAGAACACTGCACGGGACTGCCGACAATGCCCCTTTTAAAGGCAATTTACACCAAAGCTGGTTTCGCAGTGTCCATACCATGAATTCCATCTCTGCGAACGCTGGGGAAATTGCCTTTAAAGAGTTCATTGTCGGCTGTCCAGTGCACTGCTCTGTAAGGCGCCTTGGACTGAATCACAGCCTCAGTTTATGTACCCCCAATTTGTTATTTTTTATGGTTATCAAACCGTTTGTGTTATAAATTTTTTGGCCATTTTTATATTTGATTACCTTTTATTACCACATTGTGTCTTTTGTTGTTTTTCTACACAGTACATTACCACATTTATTTCCATGGAATGGCCAGTTCTTTCTATAGAATTGCCAGTTCATCGTCAATAGACAGTTTAAATCAACCTCACTATTGTCTCTGTCTGATATACTGTTACTTGTTGTCAGTATTCATGAAAGCTCTGTGGCGCTGTCATTAAAGGCCAAAATGAGAACTTGTATTCTACTGTGCTTTGTGTAAATTCATTATGCTGGTGATGTTTGTGTGATGGGTGTATGTTACACCAGAACACCCAGGGTGCATCTGAAATAGCACCCTGTTCCCTACATGGTACACTAATTTGGACTACAGCCCTGGAAAAAAAGTAGTGTGCAATATAGGGTACCATTTCTGACGCAGGCCTGTTAGCACTGTCCTGATAATACTATTCCATCAGCAGTGGAGACCTGATTAGCATCATCTGTCAGAGGAACCACTGGCTCACCAACCACAGTCCATGTTTGGGCTCCAGGCATGTGGCCTAAACAGCTATCAACAACACTTGCATGGTAATGCACCTTCGCTGTCTCTTCACAACAAGCACTGTGTTGACCACACAATACCAACATTGGTCAAAAGGGTTTATGTAAAGCCTATTCTAAACAAACAGGAATGTGGCCTCAGCAGAACTAGTCCAAAGAAAATTATACTGGGTATCTGTTCCAAATGGTACCCTATTCCCTTTCACCAAAGTCCTATTGGCCCTGGTCAAAAGTAGTGCACTGTATAGAATATAGTGTTCCCCTTTGGAAAACAACTGGGAGGAACAAAAGAGCTGCTTCTTCCTCCTATGATGAGATTGGACTAATGCTGCAATCACATCTCGTCATTTCGTAAATACCCGCATACTACTGGGAAAAATCCACTTGAACGCCCCTCCAACTGGTAATTACCACCTACCCACTTGGTTCTGAACACAGCATAATAAGTTATATTAAACATGCAAATTAAATTAACTTTATTTTGGGAGGTGGATGATTTCAATTAGTGTACAGAACCCACTGGGCACACTATGTCATTTCAACGTAGATAATTGGGTAATATTTGGCTGAGATGTTGATCAATGAGATTACGACCTATATTGACCCACTCAAAGACAGCCAAAAGTTAGTTGAATTTCCAATTTGTTATCACGATGCTTTCCACCATCTGAAAGCACAACGAAATTCCAATGGAAAAACAATGCCTGATTTTTGGTTTAGTTGTCACCCAAATGTATATGACTGCGCTTGGTTGAAAGCAGGTAAGATAAAATGGGAATACATAGTGTTTATTTATACAACATATTATTAATGTGATTTCACTGTGCTTCATCCAGTAGCAGAACCAAATGACCTGGATAGCAGTTGAGATGACATTAAAAGTACATGGTGCAAGTGATTAATGCCAAGATTCTGTGCAGATTTTTACAGCAGTTGGGAAGATCTCCACAGACATGTGAAGACATACAGATGTCTGATCTTAATTTGATCACCCTGTTTCATTTTAAACTTTGAGGTTTTAAAAAGCCTTCTGAATTTAGTCATTTTCACTTGCGTCTCTATTCAATCAGATCCGCTTTAGCCAACATCCGCATAGCAGTGTCAAGAGGTGGAACTGAGAGCTGTCAAATCCACGAGCGGCTCCTGGCATTCTACCTGAAGCGACATTGCCATTGGCTGCATGGAGTCACATCAACAGAAATCCCATGCAGTCTTGTTTACAAGTTGGAATGTGGAATGTGAGATGGAATGTGAGATGTAATCTACACCTTCATTATGATGACAGAAACCCTCATTATTTAGTTAATTTTTTCAATTTGAGCAACATTAGGGGCGGCAGGTAGCCTAGTGGTTAAAACATTGTGCCAGTAACCGAAAGGAATCCCCGAGCTGACAAGGAAAAAATCTGTCATTCTGCCCCTGAACAAGGCAGTTAACCCACTGTTCCTAGGCTGTCATTGTAAATAAGAATTTGTTCTTAACTTACTTAACTTGCCTATTTAAATAAAAATAAAATACATTTCTATATGACCTACACTTTCTTGTTCTGAACTTCTAACACGTGTGGCTTTGTGACAATGATCACAAGAGCAGCTGCTCACCGATCTGATGGCTCTAACACAGTTCCACCTCCTACACCGCCAAAACATCCGCTATGCGGGTGTCTGCTCTCACCGGTTAACGCTTGATCTGATTGAATCTAGGCCTTGATTATAATACACATCAATCCATTCCTGTTGCTGCAGGATTATTTTCCTACTGTAGCAAACTGGCTCAAATTAAGATCCCACATCTGTATCTACTGCTTGTATAGTTGCACCTGAGGCACTAGCTTAATCCTATTCTTTAACTTTTATTTTTGATTGAATTGGAGATATGAATCCAACATATAATTTTTTAATTGTCGTCACATTAATAGGCTATTTGTTGCATTTCTAAAGTGATGTTGAATTGTGTTTGGTTGTCAACGCAACCAAATATCAACATTTGAAGGAGATTTATCTTCTGCTTGGATAGTTCCATCTGTCTCACTGACTCTAAATATCTGAGCATTTGGATTGACAAAGATCATGTTTAAAAAGCCTACGTATGAGCTAGTTAAAAAGCTAAGATTTAAAGCTTATTTGTTAGAAATAGATCTTGTGTCTCCCTAATGTCAGGAAGCAGATAGTACAGTCAACTTTCCTGCTACTTCTTGACTATGGTGACACCATTTACCAGATTGCAGCAGCCACTACTCTTAAACCTTTGAATGCCATTTACCATGGAGACATTCGTTTTATCACAGGTGACAGTTTTAATTAATATTCACCACTGCATCCTGTCTCAAAAGGTTGGCTGGTCCTCATTAAAGTCCCGTAGATCTTCATTAATCCCTTTTTGTTTACAAAGCTCGACTACACAAGCTTTCAATTTACCTAACTTTGTTGTTAAAGTATAAAAACATGAGATTAGAAAATCTGTTCACAGGGTTGGTTAACTCTGGAGGTTCCTCGAGTATCCACCGAACTAGGTAAATCCGCTTTTAGTGTTAATACACCTCATTGCTGGAACCAACTACAAAATACATTATAATTGGATGTTCTGGTGCTGCTCAGGCAATTTAAAATCTTGATTGGGGAACTTCTTACTGAGGAATGTAACTGTTTTTCTTGAATATTTGTGTTGTATTTGTTTTACATTGTATCTGATTTTGATTTCATTTTGTCTCCTGAATTGTATATGCAGGGCTCCCTTGTGAAAGAGACCCTGGTCTCCATGGTGACTCCCTGTTTTAAAAAAACTGTCTGGCTTTAATTCCAGTTTGTCTACAAATTTATAATATATCTTGGATTTAAGTCTCTATCTTAATCAAAAATCTAAGTTATCGAATAGAACTAAATCGAATCAAACAAATGCACTTGATTTAGTTTGATTTGGTCCTATTCTTTAAGATTTTTGGTTGAGATGGGGACTTGAATCCAACATATCATTTTGTTTTATTTGAAGACAAACTGGAATTAAGTGAATGGCACAGATGGAACTGTCCAAGCAGAAGATACATCTACTTCAAATGTTAATATTTTGTTGTGTTGACAACCACACACAATTCAATATCATTACATTTTAAATCAACCAGAGCTTGGAACCCTTGGCTTATTGTATTGTACATTTTGTTGAATTCTGGGTAAAAAAAACAATTGCTTTTGATGACTTTGCAAATACTATATTGGCCTAAATAGCGTCATTGATGATCGATAAAGTATGGTTACATTTAATTTGCTCTGTTAAACCTACCCTTTGGAATGACTTCGATAGCACCAGTGAATCTATTTAGTTTAAGTGAAGATCTCTCAACAAACAATCATTATATTTGTTTGTTGAGCACATTGGTAAAAGTCAGTGACAATTATCATAGCTACACAGGGCTGGGCTTGGTTAAAACCCTTGATGGGAGACCAAAGGGTAGCTGTAGATCAATTCTCCAGGAGGAGCTGCCCAGCCAATTTGTTTCGTTACAGCCTTATTCTAAAATGTATTAAATTACAATTGTTCCTCATCAAATCTACACACAATACCCCATAATGAAAAAGCAAAAGCGGGTTTTTAGAAATTATTGCACATTTATTAAAAATTAAAAACAAATACCTTATTTACATAAGGATTCAGACCCTTTGCTATGAGACTCGAAATTGAGCTCAGGCGCATCCTGTTCCAATTGATCATTCTTGAGATGTTTCTACATCTTGATTGGAGTCCACCTGTGGTAAATTCTATTGATTGGACATGATTTGGAAAGGCACACACCCGTCTATATAAGGTCCCACAGTTGACAGTCCATGTCAGAGCAAAAACAGAGCCATGAAGTCGAAGGAATTGTCCATAGAGCTCCGAGACAGGATTGTGTCAAGTCACAGATCTTGGGAAGGGTACCAAAAAATGTCTGCAGTATTGAAGAACCCCAAGAACACAGTGGCCTCCATCATTCTTAAATGGAAGAAGTTTGGAACCACCAAGACTCTATGGTCACTCTGACAGACCTCCAGAGTTCCTCTGTGGAGATGGGAGAACCTTCCAGAAGGACAACCATCTCTGCAGCACTCCACCAATCAGGTCTTTATAGTAGAGTGGCCAAATGGAAGCCACTCCTCAGTAAAAGGCACATGACAGCCTGCATGGAGTTTGCCAAAAGGCACCTAAAGACTCTGACCATTAGAAACAAGATTCTCTGGTCTGATGAAACTAAGATTGAACTCTTTGGCCTGAATGCCAAGCGTCACATCTGGAGAAAACCTGGTACCATCCCTACTGTGAAGCATGGTGGTGTCAGCATCCTGCTGTGGATATGTTTTTCAGCGGCAGGGACTGGGAGACTAGTCAGGATCGAGGGAAAGATGAACAGAGCAAAGTACAGAGAGATCCTTGATGAAAACCTGCTCAGGACCTCAGACTGGGGCGACAGTTTACCTTCCAGCAGGACAACAACCCTAAGCACACAGCCAAGACAATGCAGGAGTGGCTTCGGGACAAGTCTCTGAATGTCCTTGAGTGGCCCAGCCAGAGCCCAGACTTGAACCCAATTGAACATCTCTGGAGAGACCTGAAAATAGCTGTGCAGCGACGCTCCCCATCCAACCTGACAGAGCTTGAGAGGATCTGCAGAGAGGAATGGGAGAAACTCCTCAAATACAGGTGTGCCAAGCTTGTAGCGTCATACCCAAGAAGACTCAAGGCTGTAATTGCTGCCAAAAGTGCTTCAACAAAGTACTGAGTAAAGGGTCTGAATACTTATGTAAATGTGGTTTTTTTTTATTTTATTTTTTTATAAACTTGCAAAAATGTCTAGACCTGTTTTTGTTTTGTCGTTATGGGGTATTGTGTGTAGATTGATGAGCAAAACAAACTATTTAATCAATTTTAGAATCTGTCTAATGTGGAAAAAGGGGTCTGATACTTTCCGAACTTTGAAAATTTGGCGTTGTTTTAAAAGTACAAATTCAAGATTTGTCTGAAATTTGGTTACCATGAAATAATCCTGTGGTTGAAATGTCACCCTCAAAACAACCGTTTTGTATTTTCCACGTTGGGCCAGTATCCAAAAGGGTGCTAGATCGAATCCCCGAGCTGACAAGGTAAAAATCTGTCGTTCTGCCCCTAAACAAGGCAGTTAACCCACTGTTCCTAGGCCGTCATTGTAAATAAGAATTTGTTCTTACACAGATGAGCAGGGACCCTGGGCATCTTTCTTTTGGTGTTTTTCAGAATCAGTAGAAAGGCCTCTTTAGTGTTCTAAGTTTTCATAACTGTGACCTTAATTGCCTACCGTCTGTAAGCTGTTAGTGTCTTAACGACCGTTCCACTGGTGCATGTTCTTTAATTAAGTATGGGAAACAGTGTTTAAACCCTTTACAATGAAGATCTGTGAAGTCATTTAGATTTTTACGAATTATCTTTGAAAGACAGGGTCCTGAAAAGGGGACGTTGATTTTTTTTCTGAGTTTCTAAAGTGTAAATAGCATAATTTTTCATAAAGTCAGTATCTTCCAAAACTGAGATTTGAGAGATATAGGGAAGCGGTTACATCCTTATATCCATTGGATATTTGAGCGTTGGGTTTTGATTTCACGTTTGCCCACCAACACGGGATGGTAACGCCTAGCTCTCAAACTCTAGGCGACATTCTGCCTTCTCCCTGCAGTTTTCAGCCATTAGCTTCGCCCACGACTGGCTCATGTGAATTACAATCCCGACGCTGTGTTTAACATTTAGAAACATCAATAATCATCGCTTGCGATACAGCTTTCAGAACATATGGCCCTTATCTTTCACCAGCGAGCAAAAATATACATTTACTGTGTCACGATCGCTTGAAGGATTGGACCAACGTGCAGCGCGGGTGTAGTTCCACGTGATTTATTTACATGGAACTACACAAAACAATAAAGACATTGACTGATCACGACATCAGTATAGCACATACACACTAAACAAAACAACAACCCACAATGCAGGTGGGGGAAGGGAACCAACTTAAATAGGATTCCCAATTAGAAGCAACGACTAACAGCTGCCTCTAATTGGGAACCAACACAAAACACAACATAAAGACACATAGAATACCCTAGTCACGTCCTGGACCAAAACCCCCATAGATAACCCAGAGGGCTATCTATGGCCAGGACGTGACTAGGGTATTCTATGTGTCTTTATGTTGTGTTTTGTGTTATACTGATGTTGCGATCAGTCAATGTCTTTATTGTTTTGTAAATCATGTGGAACTACACCCGCGCTGCTCTTTGGTCCAATCCTTCAAGTGATCGTGACAGAATAACCCACCAAACCAGGACCAAGCAGCGTGGCCAGGAGGAGAAGGTAATCTGGACCTTGGAGGAGATTGGGAGACCCTGCCTTGGCGAGAGATCCTGAGGGGTTTGCGGCCACAGCAGTCCCAGGATTTTCTTTGGGGGGGGCCTAGAGGTGCGTGAGACCAGCCCGGTACGTCCAGTGCCAGCTCCACGTACCAGGCGTCCAGTGCGCATCCCCAGCCTGGTGCGTCCAGTGCCAGCTCCCTGAACTCGCCCAGAGGTGCGTGAGACCAGCCCGGTACGTCCAGTGCCAGCTCCACGCACCAGGCGTCCAGTGCGCATCCCCAGCCCGGTACGTCCAGTGCCAGCTCCACTCACCAGACCTGCAGTGCGCTTCTCCAGGCCGGTACGTCTAGTACCAGCACCCCGCACTCACCCAGAGGTGCGTGAGACCAGCCCGGTACGTCCAGTTCCGGCTCCACGCACCAGGCGTCCAGTGCGCATCCCCAGCCCAGTACGTCCAGTTCACGTCCTAGCCATAGATAGCCCTCTGGGTTATCTATGGGGTTTTGGGCCAGGACGTGACTAGGGTATTCTATGTGTCTTCATGTTGTGTTTTGTGTTGGTTCCCAATTAGAGGCAGCTGTTAGTCGTTGCCTCTAATTGGGAATCCTATTTAAGTTTGTTCCTTTCCCCACCTGCCTTGTGGGTTATTGTTTCTGTATGTCCACGGCGTGTATGTCCGATCTGTTTTGTTTGTTTTTGAAGTTTCACTGTATTAAAGATGTGGAACTAAACCCGCGCTGCGCTTTGGTCCAGTTACTCCTCAGATCGTGACATACTGTAGCAGTTTTGCACAGATCCATAAAGCTATGTGTGCCTCCATCCAATGAAACCCCTTCTGCTACACTTCCCAAGTTACGCTTACACACATGGGTGTTTGGCGCATGCTAGATAGCTAACAAAACTGCCCCATGCAGAAGATGCGTTCATCCAATGACTCTTGCGTGAAATGTAACCATGCCTGAAAGCAGAACCATTTATTTTTCAGAGGAGATGTGCAACTGGAGGGAAACCTAACAGAATCATGGGCTTAAATTCATTCAATAAAGTTGTGTAGAAACATACATTACATCAGCTGAGGTCATAGTTTCCTTACATTTATTAAAATATGTAGATCCTGAGTCTAGATAGAAGCAAACTAAGCATTCAAAAATCTGTAAATGTGTTTATAGTCAATCTTTCTTATTGCACTTATCTTATTGCAATCTTTCTTATCCTAAATATATACCAACATTATAATATTTTAATCAAAGGTATTTTTCCCACTAAAATAATAGCTTTTCCCTACTGAATATTTGTGAGAGAAGCTTTCTCCCCATGCTGTGTTGTAGGGCTATACTCTTGTGTTGCAGGGCTTCTATACTCCTGGGTAAAATGTCCTTTGACCACAGAGAACTTTTCTTTTTATCTTCTGGTCAGCTCTTCACCAATAATGTCAGCAAAAGACTTTTGCAGCTGTCTTATAAAATCTTAGAAACTCTATTGAAGTCTGATGGACAGAGCTATGAAGATCACAAATGCCTTTTCTTCTTAAGTTCAATAAAAACGTCCCATCCCTGTTTAGAGTCCTCCAGCTTTAGTACTAGTTTCTCACAGAGCACTGCACAACCTCAGGCTCTCACATTGTGCACACACACTCAGTCTTGAGTCTGCATGGCCCTCCTCTGTGACGCAATGGCGATGGACTTCTTGCGTAATGCGGAGGCGGTGGCCTCAGTGATGCCATGATAACTGTCGGTCTCGGCCGAGTCCTCGCTGTTCTGAGACTTGGTGGAGTCCTGGAAGTCTGGTTTCTGTCTCAGCGTTCTGTTCTGCTCCTCTTTCAGCTCCAGGTAGGACCGAGAGAATGTGTGGAAGATGGAGGTGACGGGGAACGCCATCAGGAGGATCCCACTGAGGATGCTACTGAGCGCCACCACCTGACCCGGGATGCTCCGCGGCACCATGTCCCCGTACCCCACCGTTGTCATGGAGATCACCGCCCACCAGTAGGTGCCGGGGATGCTGGTGAAGTCGTACTTGGCGCCCATCTCGCTCTCCGCCAGGAACACCAGCGGGGAGAAAAGTGCCATGGCAACACACAGGAAGAGGAGGAGCAGGCCGAACTCGCGGGTGCAGCGTCGGACCGTCAGGCCTAAGGTCTGCAGCCCCAGGGAGTGGCGCGCCAGACGCATCACGTAGAAGATCCTCAGGGCCCGGAGTACCCGCAGCACCAGGCCCACCTTCTCCAGGTAGTTGTTCCCGCCGCTGGGCTTCTCCCCTCCCTCAGACAGAGAGTCTACGATCAGGGTGATGTAGTAGGGAAGAATGGCCACCACGTCGATGATGTTGAGGGGCGTCTTCAGGAACACACACTTGCTCGGCGTCTGGATGAAGCGCAGCAGGAACTCCAGAGAGAACCAGGCCACACACACCGTCTCCAGGACAAAGATATTGTAGCACCTCTGAGAACACTCACCCTGGAAGACAGAGGAAACAGTGTTAAGAAAAACTCAGTGGAATGGAGAGAACAGTGTTAAGGGTTTAAAAAGTGTTGTTGAAAAAGTTAAGGGGTAAAAGTGTTAAGGTGAGCAACAATTATAATGCAAGACATTGTTAGGAAAGGACAATACATTCACTATTATAAAACACTATGGACAACTGTCACACAAGTCAGTTGTTCCTATCTGGCTCGAAGGACCAGTTCAAGAGCCACCAGTGGTGCTAGACTCCTCTACACCAGCTTGGGGAGGTTGGGGAGGAGAGGGAGGGTGCCAGAGCAGTGATTGAGGGAGAGCTGGAGAGGGTTTTGTACTCTGATGGAGCAGCACACAAAAAATCTGAATGTCCCTGTTATTTGATTGGGATCAACAGGAAAAGAGATCAGTTTCTTTGATCAAACAGCCAGAGAGAGATGTCAATTTGTCTTCCTTTGTATTATAAAATAGACAGGCAGTCTGTCGGCAGTACTTTACATGATTTATAAAGGTAAGAGGAGAGGCTTTGATGATTCTTTGAGGTTGAACACTGACTGAGGAAACACTATTCCATTCCTTTAATTGACTAGACAGATGGGCTAAACAACTCCTTTAGACAAACCACCATGGTAGCAATATCTGGTCATACATGCAGAATCTTTGTACCCAAGATATAAATTACTGGTGGCCATCCACAATAAATAAAGATATATGAGAGACATATCTCTCTCTCTCTGCAACTTCATTAAGTGAAAATGATTTCCTGCCTGGGATCAGCGGGGACAAAGCTAAAGCCAGCTGTGACTACATTATAAATACTTTCATTTACATCTGACATGCTGAAATATCCTTACTTCCTGTAGCGTAATACATTTTCCGTCTGCTCTGAATGGGTCCATAAATATTATATAACTGTAATTACATGTGATTATGAAAACAGGCCCAGAAGGAAAACTGTGAGAAAGGGGGAGGAGGGGTGGAGAAGGGGGTGTACGCGTAAAGCCATCTATAATTATTAGAGTCTCTCCTTTCATTGCACGCTTGCTCTGGGAAACCTAGCTACGCTTCATCAACATGTTTAAGAACAAGTGAGCATTACTTTTGCCAACTTTTTGGAACTTTCCTCTAGTTTCCTTCTGTTCCATCATACATTCTACTCAATTACTCCTTAAATGTTATTAGTGAACATGTGTTTTTGAGCAGCTGTTGAGCTCTAACCTGTTAGAGAATCATCACTTGTGAATAAGATGCAAGAGGTGCTTAAAAACCAATCCAGTGTATCCTTGGAAACGTACAACATCGCATAGTGAGGAGGCAGAGTAAGAACAGAACTGGGGGACATTTAGATTCTCATTATTCTAGGAAATATAATTTAATCAAAGCAAAGCTGTGTATCTGAAAGGCTTAGAAGGCAGAACAGAAATAAACATTCACAAATATATCATAAACCTTTCTTCCATGTTTACTAATTCAGACAACATGCAACCACGTCACTATGCTTGGTTAAACACAGAGCACAACAATAAACAATAAACCACTGGCACAGATGTCTGGTTGAGTTATCAACTAAGGTGAATTCAACATGAAGTTAACAAAAGATGTCACCATGACATTGGATTTAGGTTAAAAATTGGGTAAACAAAAAGAGGAAATTGAGTTGATGACTTTTGCAAATCCAATCCGTTTTCCACGTTGATTCAATGTCATCACATCAATTTTTTTTGTTTGTTAAAATGATGTGGAAACAACGTTGATTCCACCAGTTTTTTCCCAGTGGGAAGTGTGTGTGTGCACGCATGTAAAACATATTTACAATTTGGCCAGTCGTTGTTGTAGTAACGTTGTCCTTTGATGGGAATCTTTCTAGTTAAGTAGGCTACATGCACCGCACGCCCCTGTCCCCCCTTCCCCATGCCCTACAGCACCGCACGCCCCTGTCCCCCCTTCCCCATGCCCTACAGCACCGCACGCCCCTGTCCCCCCTTCCCCATGCCCTACAGCACCGCACGCCCCTGTCCCCCATTCCCCATGCCCTACAGCACCGCACGCCCCTGTCCCCCTTCCCCCTGCCCAATTGCACCGCACGCCCTTGTCCCCCTTCCCCATGCCCTACAGCACCGCACGCCCCCTGTCCCCCCTTCCCCATGCCCTACAGTGCTCTGTGGTACACAGACACGGCTACAGTGGATCAAATTAAAAACACACAATTATCTGATTCTGCAAACATGCTACACTGACCGTATCAGAGCTCCAGGTAGGCGTGTATCGGCCATGTAGCGTGTTAACCAAACTCTAACCACTCAGGCCCCCCTGCGCGCGCCACGTCTATTTCTATGGGCACAAGCACTGTTCATGACACAATCTGTTCACACCCCTCTTGTTGGCGGAGAGAACATGTTGCAGGTTTAAAGCGGGGTGAGGAGAGGAGTGTTATTATAGCAGCTATGAACATGGCGGCCATTTTTGAATTTTAAGACCCCCCCCCATCTGAGAACACACATTTCTTTGATCTAGATTCTCCAACTTCTGTTTTAAATATTTGTTCCAGAACCAGAACACTGTTAGACAATAACAACACACCAAGTCTTGTCAGCAGTGTAGAATGTGGCAGATAATGATCTGTTAGTTGTTTCATCGTTTTGTAAGAGCTATGGTACATTCTCTGTGTGAAGGAGTAGTAATCACTGTCATTTGTATGAATTTATTTGTTTTGTGTTCATATACTGTATCTAGGATTCTAAAATGTCAATGAATTGTCACATGTAATTCCAGTTAATTGATCTTTTCCAATCAGCTCAACCTTTTCCTTTGTTTTAATGTTAGACTGAGTGGAATCCCTCTGGGCACACCACGTAATTTCAACATGGATAATTGGGTAATATTTGGTGGAGACGCTCAATGACTACAGCCTATATTCAGCTAGTCAAAAAAGTCAGCTAAAAGTTAGTTGAATTTCCAAAGTGTTATCACTATGCTTTCAACCATCTGAAAGCACAACCAAATTCCAATGGAAAAGCAATGTCTCATTGATGGTTTTGTTGTCACCTAAATGTCTATCTCTGCGCTTTCAACCATTTAAAAGCACAGCAAAGTTTAAATGGGAATACAATGTAAGTTATTTTGTTTATTTATACAACAGATGAATGTGTTAACACGTTGCTTCATTTAATAGCAGAACCAAATCACCTGGATTGCATTTGAGATTACATAAAAAATAATATGGTGCAAGTGATTAATGCCATTCGAGATTTTGCGCAGTTAATAAAAGCAATGGTGAAGATGTCCACAGACCTAAGACGACCTATGCATGCTATCTTAAACATGCATTCTTTTTGGGTTACATTAGAAGGAATTTAAAGTTACAGTAACCTCAATGTGGCCATGGATTCATTACTCATTTTAAGGTTGAATGTTAACAGGCTGAATGTTAACAAGTTAACAGGCTATTTATTGTACTTCAAAGGTGATTCACGTCTCCATTTAAACAAAAAATCTAATTTAAAGAATACGACTAAATCAAACCAAACTTTAAATAACGTTTAATTTGATTTAGTCCTATTCTTTAACTATTTTCTGTAACTATATTTTTAACTATTTAAGATGTAGATGTGAATCCAACATATCAATTATTAATTTGTAGACAAACTCCTTCAAAATATTGATATTTGATTGCGTTGACAACCAAACAATTCAATAACTATCATAACCCTTTGAAATCAACCAGAGCTTGAAACCCTAGGCCTAAGTATTGTCTATTTATAGTTGAACCCTGGGTTGAATTGAAACAATAGCTGTTGATGACTTTGCAAATGCTATAAAGGCCTTACTAGTATAATTGATGATATATGATGTATTAAGTATGGTTACATTTCCTTTGCTCTGTTAAACCTACCTTTTAGAATGACTTCGAAAGCAACAGTGAACCTATTTAGTTTCAGGTGGGGATCTCATTAATTATTCTCATGATAGCACAGTCAGTGACAAATTCAGAGCTAAGCAGGGCTGGGCTTGGTTAAAACCCTGGATGGGAGACCAAAGGTAGACGTAGATAGATCAATTCTCCAGTAGGTGGTGCTGCCCAGCCTATTGTTATTTTTTCTGTTACTGGATATAATATTGAAGATCTGATGTTGTTTAAAAAGGTACAAATGCAACAGAGAAACCTTGTATAAAATATGTTGAAATTTCAAAATGGGAAAGCTGTTCTGAATGTGGCAGTGGTAACTAGTGGAAATCGCTCTGTCATTTCCTATATTGCAAAAATGTTACACTGTTCGCTCAATTTCAGACTGTGGGCTGACACACCTGGTAGTACATGTAGATTGTGGGCTGACACACCTGGTAGTACATGTAGACTGTGGGCTGACACACCTGGTAGTACATGTAGACTGTGGGCTGACACACCTGGTAGTACATGTAGACTGTGGGCTGACACACCTGGTAGTACATGTAGACTGTGGGCTGACACCTGGTAGTACATGTAGACTGTGGGTTGACACACCTGGTAGTACATGTAGACTGTGGGCTGACACACCTGGTCATATACAGCGCCTTCAGAAAGTATTCACATCCCTAGACTTTCCCACGTTTTGTTGTGTTACAATCTGAATTTAAAATTGATCAAATTGATATTTTGTCACTGGCCTACACACAATACTCCATGTTTTTTGTTGTTGACATTTTTACAAATGAATAAATGAAAAGCTGAAATGTCTTGAGTCAGTAAGTATTCAACAAATTCTTTATAGCAGGCATAATTAACTTCACGATTAAAAAATGTGCTTAACAAGTCACATAACTTATATGGACTCACTGTGTGCAATAATAGGGTTTAACATGATTTTTTAATGACTACTTTGTTTCTGTACCCCACACATGCAATTATCTGTAAGGTAAATAATGACTCAACCACAAAGACCAGGGAGGTTTTTCAATGCCTCGCAAAGAAGGGCACCTATTGATAAGGTAAAAAAAAAAAAAAACTTTGGATGGTGTAACAATATACCCAGTCACTACAAAGATACAGGCATCCTTCCTAACTCAGTTGCCAGAGAGGAATGAAACATCTCAGGGATTTCACCATGAGGCCAATGGTGACTTTAAAACAGTTACATAGTTTAATGGCTGTGGAAAACTCAGGATGATCAACAACATTGTAGTTACTCCACAATACTAACCTAAATGACAGAGTGAATAGAAGGAAACCTGAATAGAATAAAACTATTCCAAAACAACCATCCTGTTTGCAAAAAGGCACTAAAGTAATACTGCAAGAAATATGGCAAAGCAAATAACTTTTTGTCCTGAATACAAAGTGTTATGTTTGGGGCAAATACAACACAACACATTAGCACCACTATCCATATTTTCAAGTATAGTGGTGATGGCATCATGTTATGGTTATGCTGGTAAATCGTTAAAGACTGGGGAGTTTTTTAGGATAACAAAGAAAGGGAATGGAGCTCAACACAGACAAAAACCTAGAGGAAAACCTGGTTCAGTCTGCTCTCCACCAGACACTCAGAGATGAATTCACCTTTCAGCAAGTCAATAACCTAAAACATAAGGCCAAATCTACACTGGAGTTGCTTACCAAGACACTAGTGAATGTTGGCAGAGAATCAGTTTTGACTTAAATCTACTTGAAAATCTATGGCAAGACCTGAAAATTGTTGTCCAGCATTGATCAACAACCAATTGGACAGTTTGAAGAATTTTTTAAATAATAAATGGGCAAATGTTGCACAATCCAGGTGTGAAAAACTCTTAGAGACTTACCAAGAAAGACTCATAGCTGTAATCGCTGCCAAAAGGGTTTCTTCAAAGTATTGGCTCAGGGGTGTGAATACTTCATTTAAATATTTCGGTATTTCATTTTCAATACATTTGCAAAAATTTCAAAAAACATGTTTTCACTTTGTCATTATGGGGTATTGTGTGTAGATGGGTGAGAAAGAAAATCGATTTAATACATTTTGAATTCAGGCTGTAACAACAAAATGTGGAATAAGTCAAAGGGTATGAATACTTTCTGAAGGCACTGTGTGTTTATACTGATTTTAGATTTAAATAGCAGAGAAGACAAACCTGGTAGTATATGTACTGTGGGCTGACACACCTGGTAGTATTTGTACTGTGGGCTGACACACCTGGTAGTATTTGTACTGTGGGCTGACACACCTGGTAGTATTTGTAGACTGTGGGCTGGTATAGGGGTAGCTGCCTAAGGAGACACAGCAGGGGCACTCTGAACTCAGGGAGCTGCTGTCTCTCTAATAGAGGATCAAGGTGCTGCCCACCAGCCATGCTGTGTGCGTGTGTGAGAGAAAGTGCCTGAGGCTAGATGGCCTCAGGATCCTGGTGTATGATTAGAGCAGAGAGAGATAGTAGCCGTCTCACTGCAGTGTTTGGTTTTCGCCAGACATAAATGGCGCCCATCTCGTCCAAAAAGTTGACTCAAGTTTGCCAAAAAGCACCTGGATGATCATCAAGACTCTTGGAAGAATGTTCTATGGACAGCTGAGTCAGAAGTATAACTTTTTGGATGACATGGGTCCCATTATGCCTGGCGAAAACCTAACACTGCATTCCATAGTATGAACCTTATACGAACAGTCAAGCAAGGTGGTGGTAGTGTGATGGTTTGGGGATGTTTTGCTGCCTTGGGACCTGGACGACTTGCCTTAATAGAAGGAACCATGAATTCTGCTCTGTATCAGAGAATTCTACAGGAGAATGTCAGGCCATCCGTCTGAGCTGAAGCTGAAGTGCAGCTGGGTCATGCAGCAAGACAATAATACAAAACACACAATCAAGTTTACATGAAAATGGTTAAAGTCCAGACCTAATCCTAATGGAGATGTGGCAGGCCTTGAAACGAGCAGTTCATGCTTGAAAACCAACAAATGTCACTGAGTTAAAGCAGTTCTGCATGAAAGAGTGGGCCAAAATTCCTCCACAGTGAAGTGAGAGACTGATCAACAACTACAGGAAGCATTTGGTTGGAGTCATTGCAGCTAAAGGTGGCACAACCAGTTGAGTGTGAAGGGGGCAATTACTTTTTCACACAGGGGCATTGGGTGTTGCATAACTTTTTAAATGAAATAAGTATGTAATTGTTGTGTCATTTGTTCACACAGGTTCCTTTTATCTAATATTAGGTTTTGGTTGAAGATCCGATAACATTCAGAATCAAAAATATGCATGAATAGAGAATCTGAAGGGGCAAATCATTTCTCTTCACGGCACCGTATACTGTATGCAAGTGAGGAGAGTAACTGAGTGAGGGAGCAAGCAAGAATTTTATTAATTCAAGACTAAAGTATCCCAAAGTCTTATGAGGATGATTCAGAGTAAAGAATATGAGTTTAGTACTCCATTCACGAACAGAAAAGCAACAATTCAATTCAACAATTTAAAGATTTAAAGTAATTTCCCTCATTCTCTTTCACCTGTAAAGATGGTAACCTGAAAGCTCAGCTCTATTAAATCAGCCAGAGATCTCCCCAGTTATTTATCAGAGAGATGAAAACGGATAAAACAAGTCCTACATTTCCACAGACGTTACAGGGGGAGAAATAAGCCATTTTGACATTGATGAAATTGACATCCCAATTCTACTACTCTGAGGAGACAACTCTGAGGACACACACAGTTTAATTCTCTATTCATCCAGATAGAGGCAATAAGCAGACCCATAAAACTGTGTGTGTGTGTGTGTGTATGCAGCTGTTATGTGGCCCGAATCAGCTGTATTAGAACAGACAAGCTAAGTGCATTAAAATCACCATCATCACCTTGGCTTTGTCCACTGACGCTTTTACACAAACCACAACCTTGTTTCTGTTTTAATGGATCCACACCTGCACACAGGCAAAGAGATATGAAAGTTAGAGCCTAACTGGAGTCAGGAAGACAAGGGTTGTCGGAACATCTCTGATCAGGTGAGACAAGCCTGTCCTCTGGACGGAGGAACAAGCTAAATTCCTGAACAGAATGTAACATTTAACATGGTTGAGGATGCCAGCTCTTACTGTAAGACTACAAATGTAGTAGATTTTTATCCTGCTGGTCTAGTTTGTTCATGGATTTAGCCTATAGCTGAAACATCACATCATGATAAACTGATTCTGAATCTACATCTCAATAAAGAAAGCGTTCTGGGGATTTAATTTCATTCGTTTCATTTGCAGCCATAGTGGGAAGATCTATGCCACCAAAAGCCTCCTGTTAATGGATATTAGCTAATGGAGGAGGATGGTGGGTGGACTCCATTCAAAAAAGGTTATTAGCTCTGTCTGGCTAATGAAGATAGTTGATCTGGATTTCACCGAAGTGTTTAGTCACATTATTGTTCTGCTTAACATTAACACAAGAAAATACAGCCCACAGCATAAACTACACACCTCCAGCATGGGCCTACACAACCCTCCTTGACCCCTCTTACGAAAGAATTGCAGTCAGAGTGCAGTATAACTGCACCGTTTTTTTTTACTGCAGTAATTTTGCAGTTCAACTACTGTACACTGCAGTTATTATGCAATTACTGCGTCCAAAATACCAGTCGACTGCAGCTACTGCACTTTTACAGCAGTTCCAAAACTGCAATCTTTTTTTGTAAGGGTCCAAACATTGAGATGGGAATACACAGAAAACATTCCATAATACTGCTCCCTATCACCAAGTACAGAGTATTCTTGGTCGTTTGTCAAGTCTCTCTCTCCCTCTCATTGTCACACAGCAGTTGTATATATCCTTGCCTGACCTCGGTCTCCCTCAGTCACTTACAGTATTTACTCTTTTAAAGCTCATCCAGTAACCTCACCTCAGCTAATAGGAAATGAGCACTCCAAGAGAAGGTCTTGGTTTGGGGAGTTAGCTCGCTAACGCTATCCCTCTTTGTACTGTAGATAACCCTCCATGTAGCTACTGTAACTAGGGACTACAGACAATCATGGACTACAAAAGGAAAACCAGCCACGTCACCGAGACCGACGTCTTGCTTCCGGACAGGCTAAACACATTCTTCGCACACTTTGAGGATAACACAGTGCCACCGACGCAGCCTGCTACGAAGGACTGTGGGCTCTCCTTCTCCGTGGCCAACGTGAGTAAAACATTTAAACGTGTTAATCCTCGCAAGGCTGCCGGTCCAGACGGCATCCCTAGCCACGTCCTCGGAGCATGCGCAGACCAGCTGGGTGGTGTGTTTACGGGCATATTCAATCTCTCCCTATCCCAGTCTGCTGTCCCCACATGCTTCAAGATGGTCACCATTGTACCTGTACCCAAGAAGGCAAAGGTAACTGAACTTAATGACTATCGTCCCGTAGCACTCACCTCTGTCATCATGAAGTGCTTTGAGAGACTAGTCAAGGATCATATCCTCTACCTTACCTGCCACCCTAGACCCACTCCAATTTGCTTACCACCCCAATAGATCCACAGACGATGCAATCGCCATCACTCTGCACACTGCCCTATCCCATCTGGACAAGAGGAATACCTATGTAAGAATACTGTTTATCGACTATAGCTCAGCACTCAATACCATAGTACCCTCCAAGCTCATCACTAAGCTCGAGGCCCTGGGTCTGAACCCCGCCCTGTGCAACTGGGTCCTGGACTTCCTGACGGGCCGCCCCCAGGTGGTGGGAAACATCACCTTCACTCCGCTGATCCTCAACACTGGGGCCCTACAAGGGTACGTGCTCAGCCCCCTCCTGTACTCCCCGTTCACCCACGACAGCGTGGCCAAGCACGCCTCCAACGTAATCATCAAGTTTGCAAACGACACAACAGTAGTAGGCTTGATTACCAAAGACTACCTACAGGGAGGAGGTGAGGGCTCTAGGAGTGTGGTGCCTAGAAAACAACCTCTCACTCAACGTCAACAAAACAAAGGAAATGATTGTGGACTTCAGGAAACAGCAGAGGGTGCACCCCCTATCTACATTGATGGGACCGCAGTGGAGAAGGTGGAAAGCTTCAAGTTCCTTGGCGTACACATCACTGACAAAATGAAATGGACCACCCACACAGACAGTGTGGTGAAGAAGGTGCAACAGAGCCTCAACCTCAGGAGGCTAAATAAATTTGGCTTGTCAACTAAAACCATCAAACTTTTACAGATGCACAAATGAAAGCATCCTATCGGGCTGTATCACCGCCTGGTACGGCAAATGCAACGCCCGCAACCGCAAGGCTCTCCAGAGGGTGGTGCGGTCTGCCCAACGCATAACCGGGGGCAAACTATCCACCCTCCAGGACACCTAAGGCACCCGATGTCACAGGAAGGTCAAAAAGATCCTCAAGAACATCAACCACCTGAGCCACGACCTGTTCACCCCGTTATCATCCAGAAGGCGAGGTCAGTATAGGTGCATCAAAGCTGGGACCGAGAGACTGAAAAACAGCTTCTATCTCAAGGCCAGACTGTTAAACAGCCATCACTAGCACATTAGAGGCTGCTGCCTATAGGCATAGACTAGAAACCACTGGCCACTTTAAGGAATGGAACACTAAACACTTTAATAGTGTTTACATATCTGGCATTACTCATCTCATATGTATATACTGTATTCTATACTATTCTACAGTATCTTAGTCTGTTCCGCTCTGACATCGCTCGTCCATATATGTTTATAGTCTTAATTCATTCCTACTTAGATTTGTGTGTATTGGGTATATGTTTTGTAATTTGTTAGATATTACTGCACTGTCGGAGCTAGAAGCACAAGCATTTCGCTACCCCCTCAATAACATTGAATAAAATTGGATTTGAACTAGCTAACCCTCCTTGTAGTTAGCTCTCTAACCATCCTTGTAGCTACTGTAGTGCGTTACCCTTACAAAAAAAGATAGCATTTTTATACTGCACTCTGACTGCAATTTGTTTTGTAAGGGTAATCCTCCTTGTAGCTACTGTAACTAGCTAACCCTCCATGTCGCTAGCTCACTAATCCTCCTTGTAGCTTCTGTAGCTTGCAAACCCTCCTTGTAGCTACTGTAACTAGCTAACCCTCCTTGTAGTTGGTAGCTACTGTAGCACGATAACCCACATAGTTACTGTAGCTCGCTAATCCTCCTCGTACTTCGATTGATTTCCCCTTTGAAGATACAGCACTTCCTCAGTCCCCTGACCCCCCTCTCCATCGTTCTTTCACCCCAACGTGGGGGTCTCTTTGATAGTGGGAGAAGCCTGCGGAGGTTCTCTTTAATCATTTTAAAGCTTTATTGATGTCATTCAGGAGGTTGTCAGTGTATTCCACCACAAAGACACTCCAGCAAGAACCCTGAGGTCTCAGAGGCACAACTACTAGTTATGAAACACCCAGAAAAGATTATGATATAATTACTTCATATAGTTACTTATCTCTCGAGCCGTCAGTGGAATTGATGCAGTAGCATTAGGTGGCCAATGGCCAAGTTCTAACCCCTATGCGACCCCCAAGAGGACAATCTCTGACTCAATGTGCCTTCAGAAAGTATTCACACTCCTTGGCCCCTCGTCCCTGGCCTATACAAACTATCCCCATAATTTCAAAGTGGAATTATGTTTTTTGACAGTTTTACAAGTTAATTCAAATTATAAGCTGAAATGTCTCAAGTCAATAAGTATTCACCCCTTTGTTATGGCAAGCCTAAATAAAGTCAGGAGTAAAAATGTGCTTAACAAGTCACAAATTGCATGGACTCACTCTGTGAGCAAGAATAGTGTTTAACATGATTTTTGAATGACACATGCACTCAGTGAATTTCAAACAGAAACACAAAGACCAGGTTTTCCAATCCCTCGCAAAGAATGGCACCTATTCGCAATAATTATGTGCATTCCGCCATCTACTGTGCAGGTGGACAATAAAGATCCCCAAAATTAAATAGTGCAAGGTAAAAAAAATATATATATTTACACATTGCAGAATAATAGTGAAGATATCAAAACTATGAAATAACACATACAGAATCATGTAGTAACCAAAAAAAGTGTTAAACAAATGAAAATATATTTTATATTTTAGATTCTTCAAAGTAACCACCCTTTGCCTTGATGACAATGTATTAAAAAATTCAAAAATAAACATCACATTTACATAAGTATTCAGACCTTTTACTCAGTCCTTTGTTGAAGCACCTTTGGCAGCAATTACAGCCTCGAGTCTTCTTGAGTATGATGCTACAAGCTTGGCACACCTGTATTTGGGGAGTTTCAAGCTCTGTCAGGTTGGATGGGGAGCGTCGCTGCACAGATATTCTCAGGTCTCTCCAGAGATGTTCGATTGGGTTCAAGTCCGGACTCTGGCTGGGCCACTCAAGGACATTTAGAGACTCAAGGACATCCCGAAGCCACTAGTGCAAAAAAATCCAGCACCTTCTTCACCATCCTCGTGACTTCAATAGGGTTTCTCAAATCAAATGTTATTTGTCACATGCGCCAAATACAACAGGTGTAGACCTTACAGCCTGAAATGCTTACTTTCAAGCCCTTAACTAAATCTTCTTAACTGCATTGTTGGTTAAGAAAATAGTTACAAAAAAACTAAAGGAAAATATAACTATGAAAAAAAAGTAACACTAAATAATAATAATAACAAAGGCTACATTATATACAGGGTATACTGGTACCAAGTCAATGGTTAGTCAAGCTCATTTGTACATGTAGGTAGGGGTAAAGTGACTATGCATAGATAATAAACAGCGAGTAACAGCAGTGTAAAAACAAAGGGTGGGGGTGTCAATGGGGTGGCAGGGTAGCCTAGTGGTTAGAGCATTGGGCTAGTAAAATAAAGGTCTTGGTGGCCATTTGATTTACTGTTCAGCAGTCTTATGGCTTGGGGGTAGAAGCTGTTAAGGAGCTTTTTGGACCTAGACTTGGCACTTCAGTACCGCTTGCCGTGCGGTAGCAGAGAGAACAGTCTATGATTTGGGTGACTGGAGTCTTTGACAATTATTTGGGCCTTCCTCTGATACCGCCTAGTATATAGGTCCTGGATGGCAGGAAGCTTGGCCCCAGTGATGTACTGGGCCGTACGCACTACCCTCTGTACCGCCTTACGGTCGGATGCCGAGCAGTTGCCATACCTGAAGATGATGCAACCGGTCAGGATGCTCTCGATGGTGCAGCTGTAGAACTTTGAGGATATTTTTATTTAACTAGGCAAGTCAGTTAAGAACAAATTCTTATTAACAATAACGGTCTACCAAAAGGCCTCCTGCGGGGACGGGGGCTGGGATTTAAATATATATTGGACAAAAAACACACATCACGACAAGAGAGACACCACAACACTACATAAGAGACCCAAGACAACATAGCATGGTAGCAACACAACATGACGACAACATGGACGAAACACAACATGGTAGCAGCACAAACATTATTGGGCACAGACAACAGCACAAAGGGCAAGAAGGAAGAGACAACAATACATCATGCAAAGCAGCCACAACTGTCAGTAAGAGTGTCCATGATTGAGTCTTTGAATGAAGAGATGGATATAACACTCAAACTGGACAGTTTTTTCTGCAGCTCGTTCCAGTTGCTAGCTGCAGCAAACTGAAAAGAGGAGCGACCCAGGGATGTGTGTGGGATCTGGGGACGCACGCCAAATCTTTTCAGTCTCCTGATGGGGAAAAGGCATTGTCGTGCCCTCTTCACGACTTTGTTGGTGTGTTTGGTGATGTGGACACCAAGGAACTTGAAACTCTCGACCCGCTCCACTACAGCCCCGTCGATGTAGTCCACGATCATCTTATTTGTCTTGTTCACGTTGGGGGAACAAGGTCACTGCCAGGTCTCTGACCTCTTCTCTATAGGCTCTCATCGTTGTCGGTGATCAGGCCTACCACCATTGTGTCATCAGCAAACTTAATGGTGTTGGAGTCATGCTTGTCCACGCAGTCGTGGGTGAACAGGGAGTACAGAAGTGGACTAAGCACACACCCCTGAGGGGCCCCCGTGTTGAGGATCAGCGTGGCAGATGTGATGTTGCCTACCCATACCACCTGGGGGTGGCCCGTCAGGAAGTGCAGGATCCAGTTGCAGAGGGAGGTGTTAAGTCCCAGGGTCCTTAGCTTAGTGATGAGCTTTGTGGACTTATCCTAATCCTTATCCATGAAACGCATTTCAACAAGCAACGACTCATTTTCCACAACAACATTTGCCCTTTTTGTTCAATTCTTGGACTTCACTGTTATCTACTCATCTTTCTCACAGACTGTGCTTGACGCACTTTCAGCTTCAAACAACACTTCTGCTTCATCTCAATCTCTCCTCGATCGAAGATTCATCTCCACAGAGAACAAGCCACCCTGCCCAAACTCATTTCCCCACACCTGTAATCGCTGCCACATGTATTGACTCAAGGGTGTGAATACTTATGTAAATGCGATTTCTGTATTTCATTTTCAATAAATGTTCTAAAAACATGTTTTCACTTTGTCATCTATATTTAATCCATTTTGAATTCAGGCTGTAACAACAAAATGTGGAATAAGTCAAGCAGTATGAATACTTTCTGAAGGCACTATATATTCAATGTATTACTAAGACCATGTGGGCAAATAAGATTCCTTTGTTGCATGAATAAGAGCAAGATGAGAGTGCAGCAGCAGTGATCTGGAAAAGGGAATAATCTGGTATTCATGTAATTGCAGTTGTAGTGTGTAGAGTAGCAGTCGTCCCTGACAACATCCCTGAGCCATCACACTACCTCTGTGATGATGAGTTACTATCAGAGAGAAGACTCACTATGTGGAGTTTTGTTGCTCAAACATCATCTGACTAACAGCAGATATGGAGTTTTTCCAGGTCTGTAACTCGGTCAGGTCAAACTCCTGGCCCAATATATAACCCACCCGAGTGTGACCGGGAAGTAAAAGCCTGTGAGCAGGGAGTAAACAGGAAGTGAACTCACCCTCTCCTCCTCCTCCCTGAGGTCAGGCATGGTACTGATGCAGAGTGTTACCGCGGTGATGGCCACAAACACCACTGATAGAAAGGCGAAGATCTTCCCAGGAAGTCCAGATTGAGGATTCTCCACCATGTCGTGGAGCCTGCGCATCCACCCCGCCATGCGGCTCTCCTCCTCCTCCCCTCCCACCCCGGGGGGCCCAAGCCCATCCTCACAGCTCTGGGGGGTCAGGGTGGTGGTGAGCTCTGCCTCTTCCTCCTCCATCCTCAGCTGCTCCTTGAGCTCCTCCTGTCTGATGCGTAGCTTCCTGAGGCAGCACCACTCCAGCCTGGTGTCCTCCAGGCCCCAGTAGACTAGCTCCTCCTGGAAGGACAGGGCACACATCTCCCTCAGCAGTCGGAGCCGCCCTGCCGCCAGGAACGTCACAATGGTGCGGAACGCAGATGGGCTGCGGTCGAAGAAGAACTCCTGGCGCCCGTCGTCGTAATCGTCACACACCTCCATGATCTCGTCCAATGAGCTGCAGCTCCTCAGCCGGCCCAGCCGCGTCAAAGGGAACTCCTCCAGAACGGACCAGGGGATACGGTACCTGGTGGGAGAGGAAAAATTATACTGTTTCTGTGCTCAGTTTATATGCCTTTTAAACCTTGCACCTGAGTAGCGCAGCGGTCTAAGGCACTGCATCGCATTGATTATCGAGTTGAACATGCCAACTCTTTATTCTGTTGATACGGTACCTGATCCCGCCTACATTGATGACGGCTGACAGGTCGTTTTCCTCCTGCGCCTCATTGGGCCTCCGCAGCAGTCGCTGACGTTTAAAGAACACACCCTTCTTAGTGACCACCTCCTGCTGGTTCTCCAGGGGGGAAGTGGAAGGGTGTGAACTCTTTTTCCGTGCTGCCCGCTAGGAAGGCCACCTCCTGGTACATCCCTGCTGCTCCTCTGGGGATCCCTGGTTGGGAGGAGAGGGGTGGGGGGGTGTTTTACTGGCCGACTGGGTTGGCAGGGACCTCACCCATCCAGGAGCAGGGCTGGTCTCTGTGGAAACAAAGCAGAGGAAAGAAAGTCTTTTTTTTTTCAGATGACCTCCACAGGGTTATTGGGACTAATTTGGTCAGAATCTCAAGGTTAAGCAGATTCTAAATCACTCTTCAGGCTCCCGCTCTCTCATCAGACCCCAACAAGTCTTACATCAGCAGAAACCCTGATGCAGAGAGAGGAATTTGTTAAATTGTTGTGGTATTTAACGTCGCTGAGGCCCTAAATGAGGTGCTTCTCTTTAAAGTATTGTTCATCAAGGTTCACTAAATTACAATAAATACAGACCAATTAACTGTGGAATTTCGACAAGGAAAATAACTAACAGGTTGGCTATACCGGAGTAAAACTTCCTGTGATTCATCTTTCATGGGCCATTGACTTTGTTTACAACAGAAAAATGGCAATTAACTGTGCAGCAGTAGCGTCTTGTTTTAATCTTCTTATTCCAATAAAGATTTTTAAGTTAGTATAACCACAGCTTCAGCCGAAGAAACAAACCCCTAAGATGTGGCACCTTAAAACTGACAGAATGCAGCTCTGCTCTGCGTAGCGAGGGTTAAATGATTCATACCAAGCCAAATGAGATCACAGTGAACTACTATCAGCCACAATACTCCTCTTCATGATGCAGCATTACACTCTAAAACTGTTAGCAGTTTCAATTAAGAGAAGTTATTCATGAGACTGATCTGAACCTCAAATCTCCCGAGTGGCGCAGCGGTCTAATGTACTGCATCTTAGTGCAAGAAGCATCACTACAGTCTCTGGTTTGAATTCAGTATGTATCACTTCCGGCCGTGATTGGGAGTCCCATAGGGCGGCGCAGGGTTTGGCTAGGGTCAGCCGTCATTGTAAATAAGAATTTGTTCTTAACTGACTTGCCTAGTTAAATAAAATTAAAAACAGGACACTGTGACTGTTGGTGGATAAGAGGAAAACATTACGAAATCTTTGATAAATGATATAATGTATATGTCCTTCATCAAACCCTAATCTCTCGTGCCCAATATTACAAGTCCACTCCAAAGTCTCCAGAGACCAGAGTGCTTTGATGAGGTATTGATTTATTGTGATGTATTTTACATTATGTTGCTGCAGATGGGTGAAAACATTTCAGTCTGGTCTACTGCAACTAAAGTAGAGCGCTGAAAGATGCTAGCCTAATGACAGAGATGACAGCCTAACGAGCTAGGGAGGAGACTTCAAACAGACGACAATTGATTTTACCTACCTGTTAATCGTATGCATGAAAGACAGCTGCAGATTTAGGAAACATAAAAAAAACAAGGTTGAGCCACGAGTGTCCATCACCTGCTGATTAAACACAGTGAAACGTATCAGTGTGGTCCAGTGCCTGGCTCGATTGGCTCAGTAATGCTCCATTCATACTGATGTGACAACCAAGGGGAATATAAGCTCCAGATAAAATGTCACATCTTCTGCTGAAGCCTTGTGTTCTAATGTATTTACCACCTGGTTTACCACATACTCTTTGGTTTATTTTACAATGTACAAAAGGGAGCACAAAAATGGGATGGATCCAGGGTCAAGTGCAGATAATTGAGTGTGCTTTTCCTATGGTGCGTATGTCCAGGGTTGGGCAGGTTACCTTCTAAATGTAACCCAATAGTTACTATACTTAAAAAAAATATAAAAACGCAACAATTTCAACAATTTTACTGAGTTACAGTTCATATAAGGAAATCAATCAATTTAAAAATGAATTAGGCACTAATCTATGTATTTCACATGACTGGGCAGGGGCGGAGCCAGTCCCAGCCAATCAGTATGAGTTTTGCCACAAAAAGGTTTTATTACATACAGAAATAGTTTTCGGTTTGGTCAGCTGTCCGGGTGGCTGATCTCAGACGATCTCGCAGGTGAAGAAACCGGATGTAGAGTTCCTGGGCTGACGTGGTTACACATGGTCTGCGGTTGTGAGGGTGGTTGGACGTACTGCCAAATTCTCTAAAACTAAGTTTGAGGTGGCTTATGGTAGAGAGAAATGAACATTAAATTCTCTGGCAACAGCTCTGGTGGACATTCCTGCAGTCAGCATGCCAATTGCATGCTCCCTCAAAACCTGAGACACCTGTGGCATTGTGTTGTGTGTCGAAACTGCACATTTTAGAGTGGCCTTTTATTGTCACCAGCACAAGGTGCACCTGTGTAATGATCATGCTGTTTAATCAGCTTCTTGATATTCCACACCTGTCAGGTGGATGGATTATCTTGGCAAAAGAGAAATGCTCACTAAAAGGGATGTAAACAAATGTGTGCACAAAATTTGAGAGAAATAAGCTTTTTGCACATATGGAACATTTCTGGGATCTTTTATTTCAGCTCATGAAACCAACATTTATATTTTTGTTCAGTGTGTTTTGTATTAAAAAAGATAGGTGTTTCCAATGACATAATCGGTGTGCATCGTGTGATTATGACCAATTGTGAGTAGGCATTGCCTACTAATTGGTTGATGATGTCTTTGGAAACGCTTCTCTTCATATTTTTTACTACAAAACATAGAAATGCACCATGCTGGAGATGATGAATATGAAGTTGAACATTTTGGAAATTTCCCTTTAGAAGAATTAGAAGCATTAGAAGAAAACAACCCATCAAGCGCATTTGGTGTCATCATAGTGGTCTCTGACTTGTGGTCTGACTCACTCAAGTGGAACAAACATACATTTACACCTTTTTTCAATGCTGAATTGAATGTCATCGACAAAACAGAAAGGTGTCGATGGATTTTTTTTCTGCAAACATCCTACACATCAGATGTCATCAGTTAGCATGACATCTGTCTCTGGGGGCTCAGGTCTATAAACGCACAGAACACCACCCCTGAGAGGAGGAGGTTATGGACCGTGACATAACACCCAGGAGACCTAGAGGGCACAGACCATACAGTGCCATCATTTACAATCACTTACAGGTGTAGGATCTTATATTTGATCACTTTTAATGCTGAGAATTTTCCAGCTCCGCAGGAAATGCAGATGAGCTTTGTGATTTACATAAATTCACTGAAAACCCACACTAACACACAGTATTGCACTTTTCATGTAGCCTACTTTTGACCAGCTAATAGCCTAACCACTGATCAAACAACATTATGGACTAAACATTAAAATCCTGTTGCTGCAGGATTATTTTGCCACGACAATACTGGTCAAATGAAGATCCTACATCTGTATGATGGACCACGTAATCATACATATAGGGCCTTTGACTAGTCGTCAACATAATGAATGTTGAGACAGTAGCCTGGTCCCAGATCTGTTTGTGCCATCCTGTTGGAAAACATCAATCTGAGGATAGTACAATGCTTGGTCCTACATACAGGACTGCTGAGAGATATGACTTCAAACTATAGGTAGCCTCTCACCAATGGTGACCGCTGGAGGGACTATACTATCCTTCTAAAAAATGAGTCCTGTGTAGTCTCTGTAGTAACATCAATCATAGCATTATGTCTACTCTACATATCCTGCCATACTAGAGTGATGTGGGCTTCCAGCTTAATCTGTGATAATGTCTAACAGTGCTCGGATGGTTTGGGGAAGAAGACAATATCCATATTTGAATGAGTAAACTTTTATCTGATGAGAACAGAGCATGGCTGCTGCGCTGCCCTTTCAGTCATGGCTGTTATAACATTGTGGAATTGATTCTTCCCTTCTTGCTGCTGCTGGTGTGTTTGACTGAACTACTGAAACATGGAAGCATAACCCTGCTTCGCTAACCCCTTTCAGAAATACACATTTCATTACCATAAACATTCTGAAAGCCCAAAGACGGGTTCATGAAAATGGTCCAGAATTTATTTTTCATGTTACCTTTATTTAACTAGGCAAGTCAGTTAAGAACAAATTCTTATTTTCAACGGCTAGATAATTGTGACCTATTTATGCAGCCCTTTAATGAAAGCAATTATAAACTACACCAGGGAAAAGTAACAACAAAAAGGTAGCCCTAATCTAGAGGTATTCTAAAATGTGACATGTATCAGATTTAAGATATCTAGTGGACCAATACTCGGAACAGTCCTGACCAACAGTCCTGACCCTTGCCAAGGTCCCTCATCTGCTATATCCCGTGCGTGAAGCTGCATGTGAAGCTGGAGAACGTGGGTGTAAAAAGCCTGCAAAATGCATAGGATAGTTCATCCTTACAGCCGTAGATAGGACATAGAGCACTTGTTTCTGTACAGGCACCGGTATGAGAAGTCCATCCACAATAACACTCTCTCCATTCTTCCATACATTTGCATCTTTACACAACCACACAAGGCAGTGGTTGCTTTTCTATTGGTAGAACGTGATTTATGCAATGTATGTGGTCTACTGTGGCTGTATCATGTCCTTAATGTAGTTTGGAGTGTCCAAGACACAATGTCTAAGACACATTTCCCCCTTGAGGGCAATAATGTTTCTCTCGCCTTTAGAATTTGTCTTGAAGGTAATCATTTTTCCCTGCATGTCCTCAAATATTACATGGACTGTCTGTGTGTGGTTCCAGGACACATAGGAGAAATGGGAGAATACTGGCATGTGTAGCAGCATCAACCTCCCCGACCCCCAGTCCACATCCCTATACCTCCACCCTAACCCAACCCCCAGTCCAGTCCACATATCAACAAGTGAATGAGGTGTGGGAGGAATGCATAGACTTATATATATATATATATATATATATAGAGAGAGAGAGATTTCATACAGGCAGTAAAAGGAGGGCCATTTGAGAGGGTAGGAGCTGTTTTAAAAAGGTGTATAACCCATTGACTTGCATGGAACTCAATCACAGTCCATGATAGGTTCCAGAAAGAGCTTAGCTGAGAGGGTAGAATTCAGTAGAATACAATAGAAACCTTTAGTTTAATACAATTTTAGCCCCATTTGATTTGGGGTTATACAATTATTGATCATTGTCAACTAGAACGCTTGCACTGAGCCAAGACGGTCAACAACCCAATATTCAAAGGTTCAAAAGCCTATATTTGAAATAAATCCCTTATATATTAATCTTATCTAGGAGACAACTTTAAACCCGCCTCTGTCAGATGTTGCACATCTTGCAGAAAAGAACCTGCTGCCATAGCTTACAGTGTGTTGGGATATGAGAGAGAGACACACCGTTGGACATTTAGTTCATTGTAAGAGAAGGTTTAAAATGCATCACAATTTCTTCCACACAACATACATCGTGAATTAACATTCGCCTAGCCAGTTTATATATGGATAGACATTAGAGCATAGACTAATTTGTGACAATAGCTGTCTAGTTTAAGTGTGCCGCGCACTCCAACATTTAGAAAAATGTTATGGCTACTATGTAATAAATGCTGAATAAATATTTTTCTAACTGTCTATACAAACATTGAAATACCATTCATGATTACCACACCTACCCGCTGTGTTCGGCTTGTGTCCATCGGCAGAGAACTTCCCCACATTTCGATATCAGTTATGAAAGCGCATATTGGTCAACATGAAATACAATCGACTCCGTCCTCCGTATAAATGATCCTAACATGGTAATTGACTTTATACCAGGTACACGCAATCCCAGGTAACGTCACGTGCTTTACTTCCGAATCATATGGAGCAAGTTTGAAGGTTTGGTAAACTTGCTGCGCACCCGCATTAGCAGGATCAAGGGGAGAATCAAAAGACTGAAAACTACTTTGATTGTTTTAAATCGAATGAACTAAAATAATTGCAAAATAATCCGTCCAAAATCGACTCACGAGAGAACAGTTGGAAAAGACAACGCGGATTTGAGAAGAGCCCAGCGTGAATGATTGGGTGTTGCAGCTCTGTGATAATACCAATTGGAGGGCTCTGCTCTGACTGTCTAGGATGCCGACGGAGGCTACTCTGCTCACGCGCAAAATCGCGCTGCGCGGGTTGTGCCATGCTCTGCTTCTTCCCCGAATTGAATGCTGCTTCCAACAGCCATTTCAAGTAGCTCACACTGTGATTGCAGAAGAAAAAAAATCACGAGGCATACAAATGTTTAAATCCGCACAAATGAATGTATGCGCAGAAATAACATATAGGTTACACATAATTTGAGTTTGGAATTTGTTTTGTGTTATGAAAGATCGACGGGATAAACACAGCTAGGACTACTACAATGATGCTACTGCATTATTACATGGTTATAGCCTCCTCTCGTTTTCCTATAATGGTGTAGGGCCTACCATAGGCTATGGTGTAGGCCTAAGAAAGAAATGGTTTCAGAGTGATTGTGCATAGAATTTATGGAAAGTGAAAGATGAGGGGAAGTGAAGGAAGACTAGGCAGTTGGTCCTTCTTGATTGACTGTTGTGATGATAGGTGTCTCATTTACAAAGCAGGTAGCAGCCAGGCACAGCAATGCATCATTTGTCTGTTCATTTCAGTGTTAGTGTCTGTCACAACATATATCAATACTCTAGGACCCATCTGCGTCACAAGGCTGTAATTGCTTCATGTGTTTGAATGAAGAAACAAAGCAAACGTGGTCATGATAACATCACTAATGAGGGTCTTAAGGATGGACATCTATAGATGAACAGCCTGGTAACAGATGAGGGTCGACACAGGGCAGGTGATGACACTGGCTTACATTAGGCCTACTACAATTCTAATGTTTACATTGATACTGTTATTCACCAGCACACCATTGACTGGAATGAACAATTGCAGATTGCCTCTCAAGTAATATCCCGGTAAATACAAATATAGAAACAGAGAGTTGGGGCCAGGAGTTTTTCCTGACCAGGTGACCCAGGTAAAACTCTGGACCCTAGTTGTGATGAGGTCTAACTATGAGAGCTTGAGCATTGGTACCATTCACTGTAAAGTCACCAGTCAGCAGATGACAGGTCCTAGACCCTCACCTCTAGAGGGAGACAGAGGAGTCTGGCCTACCATTCAGTGATGATTAAAAGTGCCAACTAGCTGTCATCACTATGCCATATCAATGACACAAAAGCCTTTTGTGAGTGAAGGATGTACTGGAGGTTTTCTGAGTGCACATTACAGGTTTACCTCTTCCTACCACACTGTACGAGAAAGCAACAAATCAGCAGAAACTATATTACTCTGTCTAAGATGAGTAAACGTGAATTACATTACAGTGCTATTAAACGGCCGCTATGGTTTGTGACGTTGATGAAATACCGTGTTCAGAATGTCCAACATCAACTGATTCCACTGTCTCTGTCTCCAGTCCTCCTGTACAACCAACCCCTCTGAGGGAGAATCTACTGACTCCATCAGGGTCGTCGTGAGTAATGAGTTTTTAAACCCATGATTATGTTTACACACTCTCCGGGTTGTGTCGTAGGTTTAGGACAGAGTGATGGAGGAGGAGGAAGAGGGAAACCCATAGATATAAAGTATAGAAGAGAGGAAGACTGTCGGAACTCTGACAAACAGGACCTGTGAGTCTGTCATGAGTCCCAAATGGCACCCTATTCCCTTAACAGTACACTACCAGAGGGCCGGTCAAAAGAAGTGCACGATTAGGAATAGGGTGCCATTTAAACCAGTGTGTTTCCACTGAGGTTAAAAATGCAGCTCTGTTTGCTCTGAGCTAATGATTCATAGTGATGCCGGTCTCTGTATCAGGTATTGATTAAGCAAATTAGGCTGTTCCCAGCCATTAGGGATCAGTGATACACAGGAGGAGGGTGGTTTAAAGCTTTAGAATGGGACTACCTCTCCTACAATGGCATGCTCACCAACCACACTGGAAACATCACCAGATCAGGAATAATCAAGGAAAATACTAAAGCCAAATCATTAAATTGGGTAGATAATGCCAGTGTTCAGGTCACGGGCAAGGTTGAGCAGCATAAAAGCTTTGTTCACTGAACCACCACACTCCCTTGCTGTTTGGACTAATCTCGGTTAACCCAGAACTAAAATCTTGCGTAATTTCATCAGACGTTTACCAAGTCTGTCCACAATATATTATGTTTGGACAAAACATCACTACTGAGTAGACAAAACATTATGAACACCTGTTTTTCAATGACAGACTGGCCAGGTGAATCCAGGCGAAAGCTATGATCCCTTATTGATGTCACCTGTTAAATCCACTTCAATCAGTGGAGGAGAGGATTTTCAAGCCTTGAGACATGGTTTGTGTATGTGTGCCATCCAGAGGGTGAATGGGAAAGACAAAATATTTAAGTGCCTTTGAACGGGGTATGGCAGTAGGTGTCCGGCACACCGGTCAAGAACTGCAATGCTCAACAGTTTCCCGTGTGTATCAAGAATGGTCCACCACCCAATGGACATCCAGCCAATTTGACACAACTGTGGGAAGCATTGGAGTCAACATGGGCCAGCATCCCTATGGAACGCTTTCGACACCTTGTAGAGTCCATGCCCTGACGAAATGAGGCTGTTCTGAGGGCAAAAGGGGGGAGGGGTGTTCCTAATGTTTGGTATACTCAGTGTACGTGCCCTCATTAGTAGGGCACATACTTCTTCAGTTCTGTTCTGTGGAAGTAAAGAGAGAGACATAAACACTATGACCCCACTATCACTGTAATTATGGTGCTCTTGACCCATATTAAAATGGCCACAATCATAATTAGCTCCAGAGCAGTGCTAACACAGGGCAGCCCTGCTTCTAGCTCCTAAGCTTTTACAAGCATTTCACTACACCCGCAATAACATCTGCTAAACATGTGTATGTGACAAATACAATTTGATTTGATCACAGTGGACCAGACGCCATATTAATCAAAACATTTTGTCTACGTACACATATTGTACACACGCTTAAACACACACACACACACGCACACATGCACGTACACACACATAGTCTATCTTTCACAAATGCATTTCATGGTCACACATAATAATAAGAAATATTCATACATATAAACCAACACCCACACAAAAATAAAAAGTACAAATCTCTATCTCTGCCGTTTATTCTGGCTAAGCTTTCAAGCTTATTGCCTTCTCCCTTCATTAAAATAATAATATTTCCTCGGGAGAAGCATGGAGAGAAACTATCACTTAAATGCAGCATTCAACTTAATCATTACAAGATAATTACCCATAATAGTCACATCCATTTGAATAAAGTGCCCATTTGGATAATGGAAGTCTGAATCATAAAACATTTCTCTTTTTCAATCACTCTCCTTTGAAATGTTACCTCTGTGATGACATGGAACTGGGAGTGGATTCAGCAGGGATCATTCATTGACAGACCTTGGAAGAGAAAGCTGAGTGGAGCGGAGCAGAGGCGAGAAATGTTCATCCCTGCTCTTTACTCAAGGTCTCTGTCCATCAGAGAAAAATGTAAGGGTGCTGAAAGAACAGGTAATGTGATTGACAAGCTCTGAGTCAGCTGTATTAGTCATATTAACCCGCTCCTCTCCATAGCAGAGAAGAGAAAAGAGAAGAGAGAGATGTATACATGAAATTATGTATTTCCTTCCATTGCCTGCTGTGAGGTTGTAGCTCAACTAGGATCTAATCCAAAGACATACTGTAGGTCTATAGATGAAGCCGGGTTGTCACTCCTTGTACTCTGTCACATGACACGGAGTACAAGGAGTAGAATGTTAGCTAAACAGAGACTGGCAACCAGGCTACTATAGAGGTCTTAGAGAGAATCTCCTGTAGGTTACAGCTGAGATCTGTATATAATGATGAGATGCTCAACAATGGGAGTTTTTGTCCCTAAAACGGGAAGGCAGGTGACAAGATTAGGTCCAAAGTCCATAGAAATGCATTAGGTTTATTTTGGACAGATTTTGGCGAGAGTGAAATATCTCGCTTCGCCTCTTCCTCTCTGATTATATTGATAAAGACCCAACAGGGACCAACCACTAACAGAGACCAGCTTTGCATATAAATCCATGACCGTCGTAAAAATGAACTCCATCCAATTCCATGAAATTTGACTTGATCAGATTAAATTAGATTAGTAGGTGAACTCATTCAAAAACACTTTCACTAACATGGTACCATGTATAGATTTCATATTGCCAAACCTGAGAATAGAAGAGAAAATATATAGAAGAAATGACTACTGAGATGCTACGGAGTGTGTGTTTGTTTTACTGTGTGAGGCTCAGCATTATGGGTTGGAGAGCAAGAGAAGAGAAGATGAGAGAAAGAGAGAGATGAGAAGGGGAGTATTGCATGTCTCAGGGAGGTGTGCGTGTGTAGTTTTGTAGCACATCTCAGAGAGAAGTGTGTGTGTAGTTTGTAAAGTAAACATGAAGGTGCCAGAGAAATTCAATAAGGCAGCATCTGACAGAGTATCTGTGTGATGTCAGAACACTTTATCTCCTGATTGGTCCTGTCTGACAGGGAGACGTGTTGTGTAATACTGAAGAGCGTTGTCTACACTGAGGTACGACTGTCACGTAGGAGTGATGCCATCTGAAGTAAGACAATGACTGAAGAGAGGAGAGAGAAAGAGAAGGTAGGCCTACATGGGAAGGACCGAGAGACTAAAAAACAGCTTCTATCTCAAGGCCATCAGACTGTTAAATAGCCATCACTAGCCGGCTTCCACCCAGTTATGCAACCCTGCACCTTAGAGGCTGCTGCCCCATATACTGTACATAGACTTGGAATCACTGGCCACTTTAATAATGGAACACTAGTCACTTTAATAAATGTTTACATACTGCATTACTCATCTCATGTGTATTCTATTCTACTGTATTTTAGTCAATGCCACTCAGACATTGCTCAATCTAATATTTATATATTTCTTAATTCCATTATTTTACTTTTAGATTTGTGTGTATTGTTGTAAATTGTTAGATACTACTGCACTGTTGGAGCTAGGAACACAAGCATTTCACAACACCCGCAATAACATCTGCTAAAGATGTGTATGTGACCGATAACATTTTATTTTATTTTGTATTATGTTGTACCAGGATATCCGATGCAGTATGTACAGTATATGAAGGTGAAGGTATACAGTGCATTTGGAAAGTATTCAGACCCATTGACTTTTTATACGTTACAGCCTCATTCTTCATTGGATTAAATTAATGTTTTTCCTCATAAATCTACACACAATAGCCCATAATGACAAAGCAAATAAGTGATCAGACCCTTTGCTCGAAATTGAGCTCAGGTGCATCCTGTTTCCGTTGAGATGACTCTACAACTTGATTAGAGTTCTCCTGTGGAAAATTCAATTAATTGGACATGATTTGGAAAGGCACACACCTGTCTATATAAGGTCCCACAGTTGACAGTGCATGTCAGAGCAAAAACCAAGCCATGATGTCGAAGGAATTGTCTGTAGAGTTCCGAGACAGGATTTTGTCGAGGCACAGATCTGGGGAAGGGTACCAGAACATTTCTGCAGCATTCAAGGTCCCCAAGAACACAGTGGCCCCCATCATTCTTAAGTGGAAGAAGTTTGGAATGTTCTCATGTCCTATAGTAGCTAAATGTTATCATTTCCTATAGTAACTAAATGTTCTCATGTCCTATAGTAGCTGAATGTTATCATTTCCTATAGTAACTAAATGTTCTCATGTCCTATAGTAGCTGAATGTTATCATTTCCTATAGAAACTAAATGTTCTCATGTCCTATAGTAGCTGAATGTTATAATTTCCTATAGTAACTGAATGTTCTCATGTCCTATAGTAGCTGAATGTTATCATTTCCTATAGTAACTGAATGTTCTCATGTCCTATAGTAGCTAAATGTTATCATTTCCTATAGTAACTTAATGTTCTCATGTCCTATAGTAGCTGAATGTTATCATTTCCTATAGTAACTAAATGTTCTCATGTCCTATAGTAGCTGAATGTTATCATTTCCTATAGTAACTGAATGTTATCATGTCCTATAGTAACTAAATGTTCTCATGTCCTATAGTAGCTAAATGTTATCATTTCCTATAGTAGCTAAATGTTCTCATGTCCTATAGTAACTGAATGTTATCATGTCCTATAGTAGCTGAATGTTATCATTTCCTATAGTAACTAAATGTTCTCATGTCCTATAGTAACTGAATGTTATAATTTCCTATAGTAACTAAATGTTCTCATGTCCTATAGTAGCTAAATGTTATCATTTCCTATAGTAACTAAATGTTCTCATGTCCTATAGTAGCTGAATGTTATCATTTCCTATAATAACTGAATGTTATCATGTCCTATAGTAGCTAAATGTTATCATTTCCTATAGTAACTTAATGTTCTCATGTCCTATAGTAGCTGAATGTTATCATTTCCTATAGTAACTAAATGTTCTCATGTCCTATAGTAGCTGAATGTTATCATTTCCTATAATAACTGAATGTTATCATGTCCTATAGTAGCTAAATGTTATCATTTCCTATAGTAACTTAATGTTCTCATGTCCTATAGTAGCTGAATGTTATCATTTCCTATAGTAACTAAATGTTCTCATGTCCTATAGTAGCTGAATGTTATCATTTCCTATAGTAACTAAATGTTCTCATGTCCTATAGTAACTAAATGTTATCATGTCCTATAGTAGCTGAATGTTCTCATGTCCTATAGTAGCTGAATGTTATCATGTCCTATAGTAACTAAATGTTCTCATGTCCTATAGTAGCTGAATGTTATCATTTCCTATAGTAACTGAATGTTATCATGTCCTATAGTAGCTAAATGTTATCAATTCCTATAGTAACTAAATGTTCTCATGTCCTATAGTAGCTAAATGTTCTCATGTCCTATAGTAGCTAAATGTTATCATTTCCTATAGTAGCTAAATGTTCTCATGTCCTATAGTAACTAAATGTTCTCATGTCCTATAGTAGCTGAATGTTCTCATGTCCTATAGTAGCTGAATGTTATCATGTCCTATAGTAACTAAATGTTCTCATGTCCTATAGTAGCTGAATGTTATCATTTCCTATAGTAACTGAATGTTATCATGTCCTATAGTAACTAAATGTTCTCATGTCCTATAGTAGCTAAATGTTATCATTTCCTATAGTAGCTAAATGTTCTCATGTCCTATAGTAACTGAATGTTATCATGTCCTATAGTAACTAAATGTTCTCATGTCCTATAGTAGCTAAATGTTATCAATTCCTATAGTAACTAAATGTTCTCATGTCCTATAGTAGCTGAATGTTATAATTTCCTATAGTAACTAAATGTTCTCATGTCCCATAGCAACTGAATGTTATCATTTCCTATAGTAACTAAATGTTATCATGTCCTATAGTAGCTAAATGTTATAATTTCCTATAGTAGCTAAATGTTCTCATGTCCTATAGTAGCTGAATGTTATCATTTCCTAGAGTAACTAAATGTTCTCATGTCCTATAGTAGCTGAATGTTATCATGTCCTATAGTAGCTGAATGTTATCATGTCCTATAGTAGCTGAATGTTATCATGTCCTATAGTAGCTGAATGTTATCATGTCCTATAGTAGCTAAATGTTATCATGTCCTATAGTAGCTGAATGTTATCATTTCCTATAGTAACTAAATGTTCTCATGTCCTATAGTAGCTGAATGTTATCATTTCCTATAGTAACTAAATGTTCTCATGTCCTATAGTAGCTAAATGTTATCATTTCCTATAGTAACTAAATGTTCTCATGTCCTATAGTAGCTAAATGTTCTCATTTCCTATAGTAACTGAATGTTCTCATGTCCTATAGTAGCTGAATGTTATAATTTCCTATAGTAACTAAATGTTCTCATTTCCTATAGTAACTGAATGTTATCATGTCCTATAGTAGCTAAATGTTATCATTTCCTATAGTAGCTAAATGTTCTCATGTCCTATAGTAGCTGAATGTTATCATTTCCTACAGTAACTAAATGTTCTCATGTCCTATAGTAGCTGAATGTTATCATGTCCTATAGTAGCTGAATGTTATCATGTCCTATAGTAGCTGAATGTTATCATGTCCTATAGTAGCTAAATGTTATCATGTCCTATAGTAGCTGAATGTTATCATTTCCTATAGTAACTAAATGTTCTCATGTCCTATAGTAGCTGAATGTTATCATTTCCTATAGTAACAATGTTCTCATGTCCTATAGTAGCTAAATGTTATCATTTCCTATAGTAACTAAATGTTCTCATGTCCTATAGTAGCTAAATGTTATCATTTCCTATAGTAACTAAATGTTCTCATGTCCTATAGTAGCTAAATGCTATAATTTCCTATAGTAGCTAGATGTTATCATTTCCTATAGTAGCTAAATGCTATAATTTCCTATAGTAGCTAAATGTTATAATTTCCCATAGTAGCTAGATGTTATCATATCCTATAGTAGCTAAATATTATCATTTCCTATAGTAGCTAAATGTTATCATGTCCTATAGTAGCTAAATGTTATAATTTCCTATAGTAGCTAAATGTTATCATGTCCTATAGTAGCTAAATGTTATAATTTCCTATAGTAGCTAAATGTTATAATTTCCTATAGTAGCTAAATGTTATCATATCCTATAGTAGCTAAATGTTATAATTTCCTATAGTAGCTAAATGTTATCATATCCTATAGTAGCTAAATGCTATAATTTCCTATAGTAGCTAAATGTTATAATTTCCCATAGTAGCTAGATGTTATCATATCCTATAGTAGCTAAATGCTATAATTTCCTATCTTAGCTAAATGTTCTCATGTCCTCTCAACACTGGAAACGAAGAGCAAACAAAGACAAACCGGCCGCAGTAAAGCTTGGGGCCCTGTGAGAGGTCTTATGACTATAATAAATCATACAACCACAGATAGATGGGCTAGAGTTGGAATCTTTAGGAAGTCCACAAATTCTCTTCATGAAATTGACATAACCTTAGTTCACAATGCAATGAGGGGAAGACAGATAGAGAGAAGGAAAGAGGGGAAGACAGATAGAGAGAAGGAAAGAGGGGAGGACAGATAGAGAGAAGGAAATAGGGGAGGACAGATAGAGAGAAGGAAAGAGGGGAGGACAGATAGAAGGAAAGAGGGGAGGACAGATAGAGAGAAGGAAAGAGGGGAAGACATATAGAGAGAATGAAAGAGGGGAGGACAGATAGAGAGAAGGAAAGAGGGGAGGACAGATAGAGAGAAGGAAAGAGGGGAGGACATATAGAGAGAATGAAAGAGGGGAGGACAGATAGAGAGAAGGAAAGAGGGGAAGACAGATAGAGAGAAGGAAAGAGGGGAGGACAGATAGAAGGAAAGAGGGGAGGACAGATAGAGAGAAGGAAAGAGGTTAGGACAGATAGAGAGAAGGAAAGAGGGGAGGACATATAGAGAGAATGAAAGAGGGGAGGACAGATAGAGAGAAGGAAAGAGGGGAGGACAGATAGAGAGAAGGAAAGAGGGGAGGACAGATAGAGAGAAGGAAAGAGGGGAGGACAGATAGAGAGAAGGAAAGAGAGGAAGACATATAGAGAGAATGAAAGAGGGGAGGACAGATAGAGAGAAGGAAAGAGGGGAGGACAGATAGAGAGAAGGAAAGAGAGGAAGACATATAGAGAGAATGAAAGAGGGGAGGACAGATAGAGAGAAGGAAAGAGGGGAGGACAGATAGAGAGAAGGAAAGAGGGGAGGACAGATAGAGAGAAGGAAAGAGGGGAGGACAGATAGAGAGAAGGAAAGAGGGAAGGACAGATAGAGAGAAGGAAAGAGGGGAGGACAGATAGAGAGAAGGAAAGAGGGGAGGACAGATAGAGAGAAGGAAAGAGGGGAGGACAGATAGAGAGAAGGAAAGAGGGGAGGACAGATAGAGAGAAGGAAAGAGGGAAGGACAGATAGAGAGAAGGAAAGAGGGGAGGACAGATAGAGAGAAGGAAAGAGGGGAGGACAGATAGAGAGAAGGAAAGAGAGGAAGACAGATCGAGAGAATGAAAGAGAGGAAGACATCACATGGCTCTGGAGATCTGTCTGATTGCATAGGGGATGCATTTTACAGTCACACAGATCAGCATCTCTATGATAATTCATAAATTCCTACAACTGTTAATGTTGCTGTTAGAAGTTCCCTACTTGACGTGGACATTCTGTGTCTAAATTACAGATATACAGTGCCTTCGGAAAGTATTTAGACGCCTTGACTTTTTCCACATTTTGTTACGTTACAGCCTTATTCTAAAACTGATTAAATAAAACAATTTCCTCAGCAATCTACACACAATAGCCCAGAATGACAAAGAGAAAACAGGTTTTTAGAAAATGTTGCAGATTTATTAAAAACAAAAAACAGAAACACCTTATTTAATAAGTATCCAGACCCTTCGCTATGAGACTCAAAATTGAGCTCAGGTGCATCCTGTTTCCATTGATCATCCTTGAGATGTTTCTACAACTTGATTGGAGTCTACCTGTGGTAAATTCAATTGATTGGACATGATTTGGAAAGGCACTCACCTGTCTATATAAGGTCCCACAGTTGACCGTGCATGTCAGAGCAAAAACCAAGCCTTGAGGTCTAAGGAATTGTCCGTAGATCTCCGAGACAGGATTGTGTCGAGGCACAGATCTGGGGAAGGGTACCAAAACATTTCTGCAGCCTTGAAGGTCCCCAAGAACACAGTGGCCTCCATCATTCATCTCTTAAGGATCCGCCCCCTTTTTTCAAATTTCGCCTAAAATGACATACCCAAATCTAACTGCCTGTAGCTCAGGCCTTGAAGCAAGGATATGCATATTTTTGGTACCATTTGAAAGGAAACACTTTGAAGTTTGTGGAAACGTGAAAGGAATGTAGGAGAATATAACACAATAGATCTGGTAAAAGATAATACAAAGAAAAAAACAACTGTTCTTTTGTATTTTTTTTGTACAATCATCTTTAAAATGCAAAAGAAAGGCCATAATGTATTATTAGGCCATAATGTATTATTTAAAATGTTGTTTCAAGACTGACCAAAATATACCTAATTTGTTTATTAATAACTTTTCATGTTCAAAATTGTGCACTCTCCTCAAACAATAGCATGGTATTATTTCACTGTAATAGCTACTGTAAATCGGACAGTGCAGTTAGATTAACAAGACTTTAAGCTTTCTGCCAATATCAGATATGTCTATGTCCTAGGAAATGTTCTTGTTCCTTACAACCTCATGCTAATCGCATTAGCCTACGTTAGCTCAACCATCCCGTGGATAGGACAGCGATCCCGAAGAAGTTAAATGGAAGAAGTTTGGAACAACCAAGACTCTTCCTAAAGCTGGCCAAACTGAGCAATCAGTGGAGAAGGGCTGATGGTCACTCTGACAGAGCTCTAGAGGTCCTCTGTGGAGATGGGAGAACCTTCCAGAAAGACAACCATCACTCCAACAATTAGGCCTTTATGGTAGAGTGGCCAGACGGAAACCACCCCTCAGTAAAAGGCACATGACAGCCCACTTGGAGTTTCTCAGACCATGAGAAACAAGATTCTCTGGTCTGATGAAACCAAGATTGAATGCTTTGGCCTGAATGCCTAGCGTCACATCTGGAGGACACCATCCCTACGGTGAAGCATGGCGGCAGCATCATGCTGTGGGGATGTTTCAGCGGCAGGGACTGGGAGACTAGTCAGTTTTGAGGCTAAGATGAACAGAGCAAAGTACACATAGATCCTTAATGAAAACCTGCTCCCCATCCAACCTGACCGAGCTTGAGAGGATCTGCAGAGAAGAATGGGAGAAACTCCCCAAATACAGGTGTACCAAGCTTGTAGCGTCATACCCAAGAAGACTTGAGGATGTAATCACTGCCAAAGGTGCTTCAACAAATTACTGAGTAAAGGGTCTGAATACTTACGTAAAGGTGATATTTCAATACATTTTTTTAAATATTTTTTTTTATAATTTATAATTTTTGTATAATTACTTTTTTTTCAATTGCTTTGTCATTATGGGGTATTGTGTGTAGATTGATGAGTGGAAAAACAGTTTAATTTGTTTTAGAATAAGGCTGTAACGTAACAAAATGTGGAAAAAGTCAAGGAGTCTTTCCGAAGGCACTGTGGGTAAAATAGCTCTTCCCTCGATGTATAATATCATCAAAATAGGATTTTTCCCACTATTAATTTATAATACAGGGAATCTTGAAATATTTATAAGCCAGCTACTATATACACTATAAAATGAAATGGTCTTCTTTGACTGTCTGTGTGTGATGAGCTAGCCTCGTAACAGCTAGCGGCTAAAAACTCAGTAGCCATCTGAGAGAGAGTGGCTTTAAAGGGAAGGTTGTATAGCTTGTTAGCTCTGTCAGAATCCTTAGCCCTTGTGAAGCAGCCAAGGGAAGCATGGCGAGAGAGGTGATTGGCTAGTTGTTGTTGTGTGGTGGAAGGAACATGAATATCAGAAGCTGGTGGGATGACTACTAGGAGGACGGGCTCGTTGTAATGGCTGGAATGGAATTGTATCAGACACATCAAACATATGGAAACCACATGTTTGACTCCATTGATTCCATGCCAGCCGTTACAATGAGCCTGTCCTCCTATAGCTCCTCCTACCAGACTCCTCTGATGGATATGGACATCGGGACATGTACAGGACCCCTCAGACCTCTGGTTCTGCTTTGAAATTATCATCACGATTCTAAAGCTGACGTTCAGAAGGGGCATCAAATACATGTTTCCTGGCTAGAAAATAATCTCTCATTTTAAAGGGCATAGTGCTGTCACGACTTCTACTGAAGTTGGTTTCCCTCCTCGTTCGGGCGGAATTCGGCGGTCGACGTCACCGGTCTTCTAATCATCACCGTTCCACTTTTAATTTTCCATTTGTACTGTCTTGTTTTTCTCACAACTGGTTTGCATTCCCCATCATTATCTGTTGTGTATTTAACCCTCTGTTTTCCCCTATGTCTTTGTGTGTGATTGTTTATTTGTTCAGCCGTTTTCGTTCCGGCTGGTGCGTTATATTTTCTGCCTCGCTTGTTTTGTGTTTGGCAAAGTGTTGTTGTATTACGCGATTAGCGTTTGTTTGTTTGGTTCTTTGAGTAAAGTGCTTTGTTCACTCAGTCCTGTTCTCCTGCGCCTGACTCTTCATGCACCAGCTACACACAAACCCTGACAGAATCACACACCTCATCTTGGAGTCAGCAGGAGCAGGTACCCCGGTCAGAGGAGTCGAGGAACACGTCCAGGAACACGTGACAATGCTCCATCATCTCGGTGCCATGATGGATCGCGTTGTCCAGACCATGGACCGCTGGGAGAGACAGGAAGTGTCTCCAGCGCCCCGACCAACGCAACCGGGGTTACCTCTACCCGTCCCGTCCGGATACAGCTCCAGTGGGATGCATCTCTCCCTTCCCAGGGAGTATAATGGGACAGCCGCACAGTGCCAGGGGTTCCTTTTACAACTGGACCTATACCTGGCCACCGTTCACCTAGCTCCCTCAGAAAGGGAGAGAGTCTCCGCCCTCGTCTCATGCTTCTCGGGGAGAGCTCTGGAGTGGGCAAATGCCGTGTGGGGAGAGGAAGATGCGGTGTTGGACCACTTCGAGGAGTTCACCCGTCGCTTCCGGGTCGTCTTTGACCAACCGCCCGAAGGTAGAGCGGCGGGGGAACAACTTTTCCATTTGAGGCAGGGGACGAGGAGCGAGTTCCGGACTTTGGCCGTCGGAGCAGGATGGAACGACAGGGCCCTCATCGACCACTATCGATGCAGCCTGTGCGAGGATGTCAGACGGGAGTTGGCCTGCAGGGGTGCCACCATCACCTTTGACCAACTAGTGGATCTGTCCATCCGGTTGGATAACCTGCTGATTACCCGTGGACGTCCTGAGGAGGCTCTGTCTGTTCCATCTCCCAGCACTCCCGCTCCGGTGCCCATGGAGTTGGGAGGGGCTGCACGTATGGAGGCTGGAGGAGGGGCCTTCACGTGCACCATCTGTGGCCGCAGAGGACACACTGCCGGTCGGTGCCGGGTTGGTCCTTCGGGGGTCGAGGCAGCAGGCAGGGCACTCTGGCGTCACCCCAGGTGAGTCTGCACCACTCTCATCCAGAGTCCTCTGTTGTTCACCTGTTTGTACCTGTTTCCCTGAGTTTTCCCCGCATTCCCAGCATAAGGCGCTCGTCGATTCAGGTGCAGCTGGGAATTTTATTGACAGAGCGTTAGCTCTTAGTTTAGGGATCCCCATTATTCCTGTGGTTAGACCTTTCCCGGTTCACGCTCTGGATAGTCGATCATTAGGGCCCAGGCTAATGAAGGTAGCCACCATCTCCCTTTCCATGTAGACGCAGGGGGGTCACGAGGAGAGAATCAGTCTCTTTCTCATTGATTCTCCTGCGTTTCCCGTGGTATTAATCCTTCCCTGGTTGGCCCGTCATAACCCCACCATTTCCTGGCAACAGAGGGCTCTCATGGGGTGGCCGCAAGAGTCCTCGGGGAGATGTGTAGGAGTTTCCGTTGGTGCTACCACGGTGGAAAGTCCAGACCAGGTCTCCACCGTGCACATCCCCCCAGAATATGCCGATTTGGCTCTCGCCTTCCGTCGTCTTTGACCAACCGCTCGAAGGTAGAGCGCACCATCGACGGGGGGATTGTGCGATAAATCTCCTGGTAGACGCTGCACTTCCAGGAGTCACGTGTATCCCCTGTCGCAGGCAGAGACGGTGGCTATGGAGACATATGTCTCTGAATCCCAACATCAGGGGTACATTCGGTCATCCACTTCACCCGCCTCCTCGAGTTTCATTTTTGTGAAGAAGAAGGATGGAGGTCTGCGCCCGTGCATTGACTATAGAGGTAATCAAATCACGGTGAGGTACAGCTACCCGCCACCTCTTATCGCCACGGCGATTGAGTCAATGCACGGGGCGCACTTCTTCACTAAACTGGATCTCAGGAGTGTGTACAACCTGGTGCATATCCGGGAGGGAGACGAGTGGAAGACAGCGTTTAGTACCACCTCAGGTCATTATGAGTACCTCGTCATGCCGTACGGGTTGATGAATGCTCCATCAGTCTTCCAATCCTTAGTAGACAAGATTTTCAGGGATCTGCACGGGCAGGGTGTAGTGGTGTATATCGATGACATTCTGATATACTCCCCTACACGCGCCGAGCATGTGTCCTTGTTGCGCAAGGTACTTGGACGACTGTTGGAGCATGACCTGTACGTCAAGACTGAGAAATGCCTGTTCTTCCAGCAGGCCGTCTCTTTCCTAGGGTATCACATTTCCACATCAGGGGTGGAGATGGAGAGTGATTGCATTGCAGCCGTGCGTGATTGGACAACTCCCACAACGGTAAAGGAGGTGCTGCGATTTTTAGGGTTTGCCAATTACTTCCCGGAGATTTATCCAGGGTTTTGGCCAGGTGGCTGCTCCCATTACCGCACTGCTGAAGGGGGGTCCTGTACATCTGCAGTGGTCGGTTGAGGCGGACAGGGCTTTTGGTCACCTAAGAGCTCTGTTTATCTTGGCTCCTGTGCTGGCCCATCCGGATCCCTCTTTGGCATTCATAGTGGAGGTGGACGCATCCGAGGATGGGATCAGAGCCGTTCTCTCTCAGCACTCGGGCACGCCACCGAAGCTCCGCCCCTGTGCTTTCTTCTCGAAGAAGCTCAGCCCGGCGGAGCGGAACTATGATGTGGGGGACCGGGAGTTGTTGGCTGTGGTTAAGGCTTTGAAGGCGTGGAGACATTGGCTTGAGGGGGCTAAACACCCTTTCCTCATCTAGACTGACCACCGCAACCTGGAGTACATCCGGGCAGCTAGGAGACTGAATCCTCATCAGGCAAGGTGGGCCATGTTCTTTACCCGTTTTGTGTTTACCCTGTCTTACAGACTAGGTTCCCGGAATGTGAAGGCAGACGCACTGTCCTGACTGTATGACACAGAGGAGCGGCCCATGGATCAGAATCCCATTATCCTGGCTTCCTGCCTGGTAGCGCCGGTCATGTGGGAGTTGGACGCGGACATAGAGCAGGCGTTGTGTACAGAGCCCGCTCCACTCCAGTGTCCTGTCGGGCGTCAGTACGTTCCGTCTGTTGTCTGTGACCAGTTGATCTATTGGGCCCACACACCATCCTCCTCTGGTCATCCAGGGATCGGGCGGACGGTGCGCTGTCTGACAGGGAAGTACTGGTGGCCCACCTTGGCTCGGGACGTGAGGGTTTATGTTTCCTCTTGCTCGGTGTGCGCTCAGTGTAAGGCTCCTAGACACCTGCCCAGAGGTAAGCTACATCCCTTACCCGTTCCACAACAGCCTTGGTCACACTTGTCGGTGGATTTTCTAACGGATCTTCCTCCCTCACAGGGAAACATCACGATCCTAGTCGTTGTGGATCGTTTCTCTAAGTCCTGTCGTCTCATTCCTGTGCCCGGTCTTCTTACGGCCCTACAAACTGCGGAAGTCCTGTTTACACACGTCTTCCGGCACTACAGGGTGCCTGAGGATATAATGTCTGATCGGGGTTCCCAGTTCACTTCGAGAGTCTGGAGGGCGTTAATGGAAAGTCTCGGGGTCTCGATCAGCCTTACCTCGGGTTTCCACCCCGAAAGTAATGGGCAGGTGGAAAGAGTGAACCAGGATGTGGGTAGGTTTCTGCGGTCCTATTTCCAGGACCTTCCGGGGGAGTGGGCGGCGTTCCTGCCCTCGGCAGAGATGGCGCAAAACTCGCTCCGCCACTCCTCCACTAACCTCTCACCCTTTCAGTGTGTATTGGGGTACCAGCCGGTTCTGGCACCGTGGCATCAGAGTCAGACCGATGCTCCTGCGGTAGATGATTGGTTCAGGCACGCGGAGGAGACCTGGGAAGCCGCCCATGGTCACCTCCAGCAGGCCGCGCTACGTCAAAAGACCAGCGCGGACCGTCACTGCAGTGAGGGTCTGGCTCTCAACTCGAAACCTGCCCCTCCACCTGCCCTGCCGGAAGCTGGGTCCGCGGTTTGTGGGGCCATTTAAAGTCCTGAGGAGAGTGAACGAGGTATGTTACCTGTTACAGCTTCCCCCCGATTACCATATTAACCCCTCGTTCCATGTGTCTCTCCTCAGGCCGGTGGTGGTTGGTCCGCTCCAGGAGTCTGAGGTGCGGGAGGTTCCTCCGTCCCCTCTGGACACCGGTGTACTCCGTCCGTTCCATCCTGGATTCGAGGCGTCGGGCGAGGGGCCTTCAGTACCTCGTGGAGTGGGAGGAGTACGGTCCGGAGGAGAGGTGCTGGGTTCCGGCGGCGGATGTATTGGACCCTGAACTACAGCGGGAGTTCCACCGTCGCGGTCCGGATCGCCTTGCGCCTGCGTATTCGGGTCGGCCCGAGGCCAGTGTCGGCAGGGGGTACTGTCACGACTTCTTCTGAAGTCGGTTCCCCTCCTCGTTCGGGCGGAATTCGGAGGTCGACGTCACCGGTCTTCTAATCATCACCGATCCACTTTTCCATTTGTACTGTCTTGTTTTTCACACACCTGGTTTGCATTCCCCATAATTATCTGTTGTGTATTTAACCCTCTGTTTTCCCCCCATGTCTTTGTGTGCGATTGTTTATTGTTCAGCTGTTTTCGTTCCGGCTGGTCCGTTATATTTTCTGCCTCGCTTGTTTTGCGTTTGGCAAAGTGTTGTTGTATTACGCGGTTAGCGTTTGTTTGTTTGGTTCTTTGAGTAAAGTGCTTTGTTCACTCAGTCCTGTTCTCCTGCGCCTGACTCTAGATGCACCAGCTACACACAAACCCTGACAAGTGCATAGTACAAAGGCAATTTTGAACAGATTTTCAATCAACCAAATCATCCAGACCATATCGGCTGAAAATATACATAGCCACTATAAATAAATCTAATGTTCCTAGAAGGTAATATTGAGGCCAGTGATCCCCTGATGTCTCAGAGATGGAGAAGAATGGTATCTCCACACAACAGTCAAATCTCCAACTATTTATTACTGTACACAGTATGGTTCAGATAAAACATTTCTAATGCAACACCATCTAGTGTTATTCCCAGTTTCAATCAATCAATCAATCAAATTTATTTATAAGGCCCTTTTTACATCAGCCGATGTCACAAAGTGCTATACAGAAACCCAGCCTAAAACCCTAAACAGCAAGCAATGCCGATGAGTATGCACAGTGGCTAGGAAAAACTCCCTAGAAAAGCAGGAACCTGGGAAGAAACCCTAGAGAGGAACAGGCTCTGAGGGGTGGCCAGTCCTCTTCTGGCAGTGCCGGGTGGAGATTATAACAGTACATGGCCAAGATGTTCAAACATTCATAGATGACCAGCAGGGTTAAATAATAAAAATCACAGTTTCCATCTGTGATGTGATGAGGGGTCCATTCAGGCTTTCCACCTCTTCGTGAGCTCTGCTGGCATTCTTTTATTTAAAAACTCCATTACACTGTAAATTCACATTGGTGGATTTATAAAGTCACATAGGTGCATGCTGCCATAATGTACTCTCAGCAAAAACCACTGAGTAGTTCCACTTTAATATTTAAAATAAGCAGCAGCTAAAACTCTATTGTGCCTTTGGACAAAAATACCCACGGCCTTAACAACCGACCGCTGTACGACTGGAGGAGTGGGTAATTGGCTGCTGAGGTCTGGGATTCTGAATCGTATGAATCGTATCTACGGGTGACACAAGGGACAGAGTCACGGGATGACAGACTAAGGGGGATACAGTGGGGCAAAAAAGTATTTAGTCAGCCACCAATTGTGCAAGTTCTCTCACTTAAAAAGATGAGAGAGGCCTGTAATTTTCATCATAGGTACACTTCAACTATGACAGACAAAATGAGGAAAACAAAATCCAGAAAATCACATTGTAGGATTTTTTATGAATTTATTTGCAAATTATGGTGGAAAATAAGTATTTGGTCACATACAAACAAGCAAGATTTCTGGCTCTCACAGACCTGTAACTTCTTCTTTAAGAGGCTCCTCTGTCCTCCACTCGTTACCTGTATTAATGGCACCTGTTTGAACTTGTTATCAGTATAAAAGACACCTGTCCACAACCTCAAACAGTCACACTCCAAACTCCACTATGGCCAAGATCAAAGAGCTGTCAAAGGACACCAGAAACAAAATTGTAGACCTGCACCAGGTTGGGAAGACTGAATCTGCAATAGGTAAGCAGCTTGGTTTGAAGAAATCAACTGTGGGAGCAATTATTAGGAAATGGAAGACATACAAGACCACTGATAATCTTCCTTGATCTGGGGCTCCACGCAAGATCACAAGAACGGTGAGCAAAAATCCCAGAACCACACGGGGGGACCTAGTGAATGACCTGCAGAGAGCTGGGACCAAAGTAACAAAGCCTACCATCAGTAACACACTACGCCGCCAGGGACTCAAATCCTGCAGTGCCAGACGTGTCCCCCTGCTTAAGCCAGTACATGTTCAGGCCCGTCTGAAGTTTGCTAGAGAGCATTTGGATGATCCAGATGAGGATTGGGAGAATGTCAGATGAAACCAAAATAGAACTTTTTGGTAAAAACTCAACTCGTCGTGTTTGGAGGACAAAGAATGCTGAGTTGCATCCAAAGAACACCATACCTACTGTGAAGCATGGGGGTGGAAACATCATGCTTTGGGGCTGTTTTTCTGCAAAGGGACCAGGACTGACTGATCCATGTAAAGGAAAGAATGAATGGGGCCATGTATCGTGAGATTTTGAGTGAAAACCTCCTTCCATCAGCAAGGGCATTGAAGATGAAACGTGGCTGGGTCTTTCAGCATGACAATGATCCCAAACACACCGCCCGGGCAACGAAGGAGTGGCTTCAGAAGAAGCATTTCAAGGTCCTGGAGTGGCCTAGCCAGTCTCCAGATCTCAACCCCATAGAAAATCTTTGGAGGGAGTTGAAAGTCCGTGTTGCCCAGCGACAGCCCCAAAACATCACTGCTCTAGAGGACATCTGCATGGAGGAATGGGCCAAAATACCAGCAACAGTGTGTGAAAACCTTGTGAAGACTTACAGAAAACGTTTGACCTCTGTCATTGCCAACAAAGGGTATATAACAAAGTATTGAGATAAACTTTTGTTATTGACCAAATACTTATTTTCCACCATAATTTGCAAATAAATAAATAAAAAATCCTACAATGTGATTTTCTGGATTTCTTTTTCTCATTTCGTCTGTCATAGTTGAATTGTACCTATGATGAAAATTACAGGCCTCTCTCATCTTTTTAAGTTGGAGAACTTGCACAATTGGTGGCTGACTAAATACTTTTTTGCCCCACTGTATGTTATAAGCATGTGAGAGGGACATGATTGAGTTACAGAGTATGTATCCATTTTGACAGTAGCACCACGGGCACCCAATAGTTGCTCCTGAACCAGCACTATAAAATGAGTGTTGAGAAGCATACAAATTCAACATGGCACCTAAAGATACCAGAATTATAAGGAAGGCACGCAGACGCACACACACACACACACACACACACACACACACACACACACACACACACACACACGAGGAGGAGCTGTCTTGTCTTGTTGAACTGACCCAGTTATTACCAGCAGCATTAAACACATGATCAGATTTACACTGCAGCTATTGAAAACAATTTTCGGAACCTCAGACTGGAATGCGCTCAATAGCTTCAAAACCCTGTTTTCTAAAGTTGTCTTTACTATGTCTGTAAACAAAACAACCAGGACACAGGCTATGTCTCCAATGGCACCACCACTCTACTGTTGTCCAGGTCCCATAGGGGCACCAGAGGGGATGGCGATGGAAGTGATGGCTGACGTTTTACGGCTCCTAACCAATTGTGCTATTTTGTGTGTTTTTTCACATTATACATAATGTTGATGCTACTGTCTCTACTGACCGAAAAGAGCTTATGGATATCAGAACAGCGATTACTCACCTCAAACTGGACAAAGATTTTTTTTATTTAATGAGTCTGACGTGAAGGATATAATGTTGCTCCCAGACAAGGCCCAGAAATTGTCGGCGAGTGGGTAACCAGCCTCTACCATCCATTCTATTGGCCAATGTGCAATCACTGTAGAATAAACTGGATGACCTCCATTCGAGACTATCCTACCAACGGGACATTAAAAACTGCAATATCTTATGTTTCACTGAGTCGTGGCTGAACAACAACGCGGATAATATTCAGTTGGCTGGGTTTTCCGTACACCGGCAGGACAGAACAGCTACGTCCGGTAAGACAAGGGGTGGGGGTGTGTGTCTATTTGTCATTAACAGCTGGTGCGCGATGTCTAATATTAAGGTAGTCTCGAGGTATCGCCCACCTGAGGTAGAATACCTCATGATAAGCTATAGACCACACTATTTATTTAAGAGAGCCTTCATCTATATTTTTTGTAGCCATCTATTTACCACCACAACCCGATGCTGGCACTAAGACTGCACACAACAAGCTGTATAAGGCCATAAGCAAACAAGAAAATGCTCATCCAGAAGTGGCGATCAAGTGGCCGGGGACTTTAATGCAGGCAAACTTAAATCTGTTTTACCTCATTTCTACCAGCATGTCACATGTACAACCAAAAATCTAGACCATCTTTACTCCACACACAGAGCTTTCCCTCCATTTGGCAAATCTGACCATAATTCTATCCTCCTGATTCCTGCTTACAACCAAATACTAAAGCAGGAAGTACCAGTGACTCGCTCAACATGGAAGTGGTCAGATGACGTGGATGCTACGCTACAGGACTGTTTTGCTAGCACAGACTGGAATATGTTCCGGGATTCATCCAATGGCATTGATGAGTATACCACCTCAGTCATCGGCTTCATCAACGACGTCATCCACACAGTTACGTACGTACATATCCCAACCGGAAGCCATGGATTACAGGCAACATCCGCACCGAGCTGTAGGCTAGAGCTGCCACTTTCAAGGAGCGGGACACTAATCCGGACGCTTATAAGAGATCCCGCTATGCCCTTGGATGAACCATCAAACAGGCAAAGCGTCAATACAGGACTAAGAATCTTACTACACCGGCTCTGACACTCATCTCATGTGGCAGGGCTCGCAAACTATTATGGACTACAAAGGGAAACCCAGCCATGAGCTGCCCAGTGACGTGGGCCTACCAGACGGGCTAAATGCCTTTTATGCTCGCTTCGAGGCAAGCGACACTGAAGCATGCATGAGAGCACCAGCTGTTCCGGACTACTGTGTGATCACGCTCTCCGTAGGCGATGTGAGCAAGACCTTTAAACAGGTAAACATTCACAAGGCCGCGGGGCCAGACGGATTACCAAGACGTGGACTCAGAACTTTCCCCGGACCAACTGGCAAGTGTCTTCACTGATATTTTCAACCTTTCCCTGACCGAGTCTGTAATACCTACATGTTTCAAGCAGACCACCATAGTCCCTGTGCCCAAGAAAGCGAAGGTAACCTGCCTAAATGACTACCGCCCCGTAGCTCTCACATCGGTAGCTATGAAGTGCTTTAAAAGCTGGTCATGCGTCACATCAACACCATCATCAACAGATGACGCAATCTCAATCACACTCCACACTGCCCTTTCCCACTTGGACAAAAGGAACACCTACGTGAGAATGTGGTTCATTGACTACAGCTCAGCTTTCAATACCATAGTGCCCACAAAGCTCATCACTAAGCTAAGGACCCTGGGACTAAGCACCTCCCTCTGCAACTGAATCCTGGACTTCCTGTCCACATCATCAACAAACTATCATGGACCAAACACATCAAGAAAATTGTGAAGAAGTCACGACAACGCCTTTTCTCCCTCAGGAGAAAAAGATTTGGCATGGGTCCCCGGATCCTCCAGGTTCTACAGCTGCACCATCGAGAGCATCCTGACTGGTTGCATCCGACCGTAAGGCGCTACAGAGGGCAGTGCGTACGGCCCAGTACAATACTGGGGCCAAGCTTCCTGCCATCCAGGACTTATATACTAGGTGGTGTCAGAGGAAGGCCCCAAAAAAGTGTCAAAGACTCCATTCACCCAAGTCACAGACTGTTCTCTCTGAAACCGCACGACAAGCGGTACAGGAGTGCCAAGTCTAGGTCCAAAAGGCTCCTTAACAGCTTCTACCCCCAAGCCATAAGACTGCTGAACAATTAATCAAATGGACACCTGGACTATTTACATTGACACCACCCCCTTTTGTCTTTACACTGCTGCTACTCGCTGTTTATTATCTATGCATAGTCACTTGTACAAATTACCTCGACTAACCTGTACCCCGGCACATTGACTCGGTACCAGTACCCCTTTATTTACCCTCATTCTTGTTATTTTTTATTGTTACTTTTTTTAACTAGTATATTTTGTAAATATTTTCTTAACTCTATTTTCTTAAAACTGCATTGTTGGCCAAGTGCTTGTAACCTGTTGTATTTGTCACATGTGACAAATACAATTTGATTTGACTATATAGGGAATAGGGTGCCATTTGTGGTGCCACCCACAGTCCCCTGGAAGGCAGCCGGAGGTTCACTCAGAAACAAGTCTAATCTTGAATTTAACTTGAGAAAACAATCAGTATATTACTGATCTATGACAGTAAAGCCCGGTCGGACAGTTTGAACACTATTGCATGATGATTGAATGTGTTCTGTCATGTGTCTGAACAGCATCCCACCATCATCTGCTGTGTTAAGGGAGCAACACTCATAGTTGATTTACTGTAGGTCCCTCACTTCCCCCTGCCAACCCTCTGCTGACGCCCACACTGGGAATGGATCCTGAAGACACTGCAAATATTCCAAACTCAAACCTTCTACAGACACACTTTAGGATTGAACGAATGGTTTAACATAGAGAGTTACTCAAGTGAGAATCTGAAGACATGGTTGAGTTCCTCTCTGTCTCTGGAAGTGATTGCTCTGTGAAGCGAAGCGCCTGTTCCTTCTCAAAGGGTCATCAAATCCACTGGGAAGTCGTGCACTTTTTGATAATTGACAGTAAAGAAGAATTATGCTTTAATCAAAAGTATATGTCACACAAGACACATTGATTTGAATGGATTCAAGCAATAACTTTGATGCTCCTGCTGATGAACTCAATCTCCCGTTAACAGAAACTTTCTGTTTGAAGACCTTTCCGCTGACAGACAGTTCAGCTTCCTCTTGCTGGCCTACATACAAGGAGAGCAAAGCCTGACATTCTAACATCCCTGTGTCAGGGTGGTATCGTGGGAAGAGGTGAGAGCTGCAGGATGTAGGAGAGCGTTAGGATGGCCGACTTGCTCACCAACAACATGTCTGCACCTTCAGGAAATGTCTACGTGCACAGGGGGAAACCGCTACCTTTAAAGAGTAGAGGACAAGATACTATAAAAAGAGTAGAGATACCTACTTGTTACAGAAGCTAAACATATCATAGTTGACAGCTCATGTAATCTCGGAACCCAGAACCCAGAGACTACATGTAGCAAACCTGCCTCCCTTGAACTAATCTCTGAAATGGCAACCTGTCCAGTTTACAACTACAGGTACTGTACATGGAAACAGTAGCAGGGTGATGAGGCAGTACAGAAGGTCAGGTAACAGGAAGAAGCAGAAGGCTTCACTCCACGTTGAACCAGAGATGCCCTGTGAAACCTAACCTTCATCAATGATTCATGTTTATGTAGTCTCCTCTTCTCTTATATTACCAGTATTTATCCAGGAAAGACCTTGAGGTTAGAAGCTCTTCTTCTTCTGTGGTCTCCTCTTCTCTCTCCTCTCCACAGTGATTCAAACACTCCCGCCCCCAGGGACTGGTTTTTCCCTGTCAACCAGACCAGAATGACCATTGGCTGGGAGGTACAGTACATGTGGACACCTGCTCATCGAACATCTCATTCCAAAATCATGGGCATTAATACGGAGCTGGTCCCCCGTTTGCTGCTATAACAGCCTCCACTCTTCTGGGAAGGCTTTCCACTGGATGTTGGAACATTGCTGCAGGGACTTGCTTCCATTCATCCACAAGAGCATTAGTGAGGTCGGGTACTGATGTTGGGCGATTAGGCCTGGCTCGCGGTCGGCGTTCCAATTCATCCCAAAGGTGTTCGATGGGGTTGAGGTCAGGCCAGTCAAGTTCTTCCACACCAATCTCAACACATTTCTGTATGGGATCTCGCTTTGTCATGGGGTTCTAGCCCAAACCATGAAAAACAGCCCCAGACCATTATTTCTCCTCCACCAAACTTTACAGTTGGCACTATGCATTTCGGGCAGGTAGCGTTTTCCTTGCATCCGCCAAACCCAGATTCGTCTGTCGGACTGCCAGATGGTGAAGTGTGATTCATCACTTCAGAGAATGTGTTTCCACTGCTCCAGAGTCCAATGTCGGTGAGCTTTACACCACTCCAGTCGACACTTGGCATTGAGCCGGGTGATCTTAAGCTTGTGTGTGGCTGCTCGGCCAAGGAAACCCATTTTATGAAGTTCCCGAAGAAATGTGCTGACGTTGCTTCCAGAGGCAGTTTGGAACTCGGTAGTGAGTGTTGCAACCAAGGACAGACATTTTTACGTCCAATGCGCTTCAGCACTCGGCGGTTCCGTTCTGTGAGCTTGTGTGGCCTACCACTTTGCGGCTGAGACGTTGTTGCTCCTAGACTTTTCCACTTCACAGTAACAGCACTTACAGTTGACCGGGGCAGCTCTAGCAGGGCAGAAATTTGATGATCTGACATCCTATGACAGTACCACATTGAACGTGATTGAGCTCTTCAGTAAGGCCATTCTACCGCCAATGTTTGTCTATGGAGATTGGATGGCTGTGTGCTCAATTTTATGCCTGTCAGCAATGGGTATGGCTTAAGTAGCCAAATCCACTCATTTGAAAGGGTGTCCACATACTTTTGTATATCCAGTTTATGTCAGTCTGGCTGGAGACAGATGTGAGTGACACCTAAAACAGGAGACAATACAGCAGAACAGAAGATCAGAGGAAAAGCCAACTCAGCAGAAACATGAAATGAGAAATAAAGGGATCACCATGGACTGAACTATCTGTCAATCATCTGGAACAGGAAGCATTTTCCCGACCTTAGGAGACAAGGTCTCAGGGATGGAGGGATGAGAGGGATTCTGGTGTGAAAGAGGATTTGTCTGAGTGATCTTGTTCCTCATCTAGCCTGCCACTCTAAGACCTCCTGACTAAGAAGGATGGAGGGAGAGAGAAATGGAAGAATGGAGGTAGGGATGGAGGGAGAGAGATGGAAAACCATAACCAACATCTCACCTGGACTCCCATTTAAATTATTTATTGGCATAAAACAGACAACTGTAAATCCTGCATAATAAACCTGTATAGAGATTTCTATATTGTATTTTACATCACTCATTTGACACTGAATATAATCTCTGAAGAAATGTATCAGCTACAAAAAAAACTGTTATATTCTATGCTCTTTTCATGGAGAATAAGAATATAGTTAAAAGGAAAATTATTTTAAAATACTTTGGAAGTCATGTTTTTAAAGAGAAATCTACTACAAAGGTATTCATTTATTATTTATCCCCAGTTACAGTCCCTCAGTCTCCATCCCATGTCAACATTACAAACTACTAAACAACTTCTACATGATGGCTCCTGCTGGGTGATGCTCATACAGAAAATTAGACTGTGACGATGAGAAGGAGAAACCCAGAGGTGCGTTTCAGGTTCCATACATTCAAATGAAAGGATGGTTGTGTCTAGAATGGCACCCTATTCCCTATTTAGTGCACTAGCTATGCACTATATACAGTTGAAGTCGGAGGTTTACATACCCCTTAGCCAAATACATTTAAACACAGTTTTTCACAATTCCTGACATTTAAATATAGTAAAAATTCTGTTTTAGGTCAGTGAGGATTACCACTTTATTTTAAGAATGTGAAATGTCAGAATAATAGAAGAGAGAATGATTTATTTCAGCTTTTATTTCTTTCATCACATTCCCAGTGGGTCATAAATGTACATACACTCAATAAGTATTTGGTAGCATTGCCTTTAAATTGTTTAACTTGGGTCAATCGTTTCGGGTAGCCTCCCGCAAGCTTTCCACAATAAGTTGGGTGAATTTTGGCCCATTCCTCCTGAAAGAGCTGGTGTAACGGAGTCAGGTTTGTAGGCATCCTTGCTCGCACATGCTTTTTCAGATCTGCCCACACATTTTCTATAGGATTGAGGTCAGTACTTTGTGATGGCCACTCCAATATCTTGACTTTGTTGTCCTTAAGCCATTTTGCTACAACTTTGGAAGTATGCTTGGGGTCATTGTCCATTTGAAAGACCCATTTGCGACCAAACTTTAACTTCCTGACCGATGTTTTGAGATGTTGCTTCAATATATCCACATAATTTTCCTTTCTCATGATGCCATCTATTTTGTGAAGTGCACCAGTCCCTCCTGCAGCAAAGCACCCCCACAACATGATGCTGCCACCCCCGTGCTTCACGGTTGGGATGGTGTTCTTCGCCCTGCAAGCCTCCCCCTTTTTCCTCCAAACATAACGTTTTTGTTTCATCAGACCGTAGTCTGGCTTTTTTATGGCGGTTTTTGAGCAGTGGCTTCTTCCTTGCTGAGCGGCCTTTCAGGTTATGTCGATATAGGACTCGTTTTACTGTGAATATAGATACTTTTGTACCTGCTTCCTCCAGCATCTTCACAAGGTCCTTTTCTGTTGTTCTGGCATTGATTTTCACTTTTCGCACCAAGTACGTTCATCTCTAGGAGACAGAATGCATCTCCTTCCTGAGCGGTATGATGGCTGCGTGGTCCCATGGTGTTTAAACTTGCGTACTATTGTTTGTACAGATTGAAAAATTGCTCCCAAGGATGAACCAGACTTGTGGATGTCTACAATTTTTTTGGCTGATTTCTTTTGATTTTCCCATGATGTCAAGCAAAGAGGCACTGAGTTTGAAGGTAGGCCTTGAAATACATCCACAGGTACACCTCAAATTGACTCAAATTATGTAAATTAGCCTATGAGAAGCTTCTAAAGCCATGACATAATTTTCTGGAATTTTCCAAGCTGTTTAAAGGCACAGTCAACTGAGTGTATGTAAACATCTGACCCACTGGAATTGTGATACAGTGAATTATAAGTGCAATAATCTGTCTGTAAACAATTGTTGGAAAAATTGTGTCATGCACAAAGTAGATGTCCTAACCAACTTGCCAAAACTATAGTTTGTTAACAAGAAATTTGTGGGGTGGTTGAAAAATGAGTTTTAATGACTCCAACCTAAATGTATGTAAACTTCCGACTTCAACTGTACACACACTACCGTTCAAAAGTTTGGGGTCACTTAGAAATGTCCTTGTTTTTTAAAGAAAAGCAATTTTTTTGTCCATTAAAAGAATAATTGATCAGAAATACAGTGTAGACATTGTTAATGTTGCAAATAACTATTGTAGCTGGAAACGGCAGATTTTTTATGGAATTTATACATAGGCGTACAGAGGCCCATTATCAGCAACCTTCACTCCTGTGTTCCAATGGCACGATGTGTTAGCTAATCCAAGTTTATCATTTTAAAAGGCTAATTTATAATTAGAAAACCCTCTTGCAATTATATTAGCACAGGTGCTGATTAAAGCAACAAAACTGGCCTTCTTTAGACTAGTTAAGTATCTGGAGCATCAGCATTTGTGGGTTCGATTACAGGCTCAAAATGGCCAGAAACAAAGAACTTTCTTCTGAAACTCGTCAGTCTATTCTTGTTCGGAGAAATTAAAGCTATTACATGCGAGAAATTGCCAAGAAACTGAAGATGTCGTACAACGCTGTGTACTACTTCCTTCACAGAACAGCGCAAACTGGCTCTAACCAGAATAGAAAGAGTGTGAGGCCCCGGTGCACAACTGAGTTGCAAAGAAAAAGGCATATCTCTGTCCAGTGTCTGTGTTCTTTTGCCCATCTTAATGTTTTCTTTTTATCTGCCAGTCTAAGATATGGCTTTTTCTTTGCAACTCTGCCTAGAAGGCAGCATCTCGGAGTCACCTCTTCACTGTTGAAGTTGAGACTGGTGATTTGGATTAGCTAACACAACGTGCCATTGGAACACAGGAGTGATGTTTGCTGATAATTGGCCTCTGTACACCTGTGTAGATATTCCCATAAAGAATGTGCAGTTTACAGCTTCAATAGTCATTTACAACATTAACAATGACTACACTGTATTTCTGATCAATTTGATGTTATTTTAATGGACCCCAAACTTTTGAACGTTTGATTTTGTACGTTTGCCCACTGACAAAGTAATGATCAGTCTATAATTTTAGTGGTAGGTGTATTTGAACAGTGAGAGACAGAATAACAACAAAAAAATCCATAAAAACACGTGAAAAATTGTATAAATTGATTTGCATTTTAATGAGGGAAATAAGTATTTGACCCCCTCTCAATCAGAAAGATTTCTGGCTCCCAGGTGTCTTTTATACAGGTAATGAGCTGAGATTAGGAGCAGACTCTTAAAGGGAGTGCTCCTAATCTCAGTTTGTTACCTGTATAAAAGACACCTGTCCACAGAAGCAATCAATCAATCAGATTCCAAACTCTCCACCATGGCCAAGACCAGAGAGCTCTCCAAGGATGTCAGGGACAAGATTGTAGTCCTACACAAGCCTGGAATGGGCTACAAGACCATCGCCAAGCAGCTTGGTGAGAAGGTGACAACAGTTGGTGCGATTATTCGCAAATGGAAGAAACACAAAAGAACTGTCAATCTCCCTCGGCCTGGGGCTCCATGCAAGATCTCACCACGTGGAGTTGCAATGATCATGAGAACGGTGAGGAATCAGCCCAGAACTACACGGGAGGATCTTGTCAATGATCTCAAGGCAGCTGGGACCATAGTCACCAAGAAAACAATTGGTAACACACTACGCCGTGAAGGACTGAAATCCTGCAACGCCCGCAAGGTCCCCCTGCTCAAGAAAGCACATATACATGCCCGTCTAAAGTTTGCCAATGAACATCTGAATGATTCAGAGGACAACTGGGTGAAAGTGTTGTGGTCAGATGAGACCAAAATGGAGCTCTTTGGCATCAACTCAACTCGCCGTATTTGGAGGAGGATGAATGCTGCCTATGACCCCAAGAACACCATCCCCACCGTCAAACATGGAGGTGGAAACGTTATGCTTTGGGGGTGTTTTTCTGCTAAGGGGACAGGACAACTTCACCGCATCAAAGGGACGATGGACTGGGCCATGTACCGTCAAATCTTGGGTGAGAACCTCCTTCCCTCAGCCAGGGCATTGAAAATGGGTCGTGGATGGGTATTCCAGCTTAACAATGACCCAAAACACATGGCCAAGTCAACAAAGGAGTGGCTCAAGAAGAAGCACATTAAGGTCCTGGAGTGGCCTAGCCAGTCTCCAGACATTAATCCCATAGAAAATCTGTGGAGGGAGCTGAAGGTTTGAGTTGCCAAACATCAGCCTCGAAACCTTATTGACTTGGAGAAGTGGGACAAAAGTGGGACAAAATCCCTCCTGAGATGTGTGCAAACCTGGTGGCCAACTACAAGAAACGTCTGACCTCTGTGATTGCCAACAAGGGTTTTGCCACCAAGTACTAAGTCATGTTTTTCAGAGGGGGTCAAATACTTATTTCCCTCATTAAAATGCAAATCAATTTATAACATTTTTCACATGCGTTTTTCGGATTTTTTTTGTTGTTATTCTGTCTCTCACTGTTCAAATAAACCTACCATTAAAATTATAGACTGATCATTTCTTTGTCAGTGGGCAAACGTACAAAATCAGCAGGGGATCAAATACTTTTTTCCCTCACTGTATAAGGAATAGGGTGCCATTAGGGACGCACACAATACAATACACTCCATTCGTTACACATTATTACACAAGTATCAATTATAAGCTGTGTGAGAGGGATGTCTGGCACAGGGCCTAAAGTTGGCCGGGGGTTTCTTCAGATACAATACATTTTCCATTGATCAATGTCGTAGGTGCTATTAAAATCGTGTGACTATAGTTCTACTAGTGAGTAGGCATCTCGGAGACTGATTGAATTTTAATATTACTCATGAAAAATGTCCCAAATCAATACAGCTGAACATCAGAATAATGGAGGAAAAGTTGTTTTCTGTCAAGGCATTTTTCAGTACCATGGATAGGTAGATAGACGTCTGTCTAATGGAAATGTTAGACTCTACAGAGCTTTAATAGACAAACCGACAGTGAAGCTAGGGAGAATTCATTCACAACCCAAGAAGCCACAGCAACAAAGTCTCAGTTCATATCCAATCATCTTATCGTAAAGTCACGTGGCTCACTGCCAGTTTATCAACTCACTCTTATGATCGTATGTTGAAGTAATCATTTTTTCCTGTAACATGGTGGTGGGGAAATGAGGTCCAGAGATGTGTGTGTGTGTGATGAATATAGTTGGTGTATGGTGTGTGTGTGTGTGCACGCTCCATGTCTGGGCCAGCAGCAGTTCATCCAGAGGTAATGGATGGTCGGCTGTCCCTCCAACAGAGACATTGTTTGTAAATTTGTTGTTCGTCTGACTGGCTGAACAAATCTCTATCGACTGCTGCTAAACGCCACCACTGAGCTGGGTAGCAACCAGCTTTTCTTCTGGGAACTCATTACTTGTTCTTCTTCTCAGCACACACACACACACACACAGACAGACACACCGAGAGAGAAAGAGAGATTGAGAGAGACAAACAGACATTTCAAAGACAAATAAACAAATCTTTAATAAATGAAAAGTATTTTCTGTCAGGTCAAGTATGAAATAGAATATATAAATACTTTACACAGTCTTTTCATTGAAAATAATAACACAAACAAAAACAGAATAGAGAAAACCACGGGTGGGGTGAATGTCCCAACCACAATGAAAACTATTTCATCTTTATCTATCTAATAAGGTTAATAACGTGACAGAGTCTAAGGAGACACTGTACAGTGGCAGTTAATGTTCTGGGTGAGGACCCGGCATCACAGTGGCACAGCGTTTTAACTCCTGACCCAGGAGCGGAGAAATGTTTACATCACTGACAACCAGAAACACAACAATGTTTTATCAATCACTCATATTGATTATCATGTTGAAAACAATCGTGCGAGGGGGGGAGGGGTTGGGGGAAATAACTGTTTACATAAGTATTCACACCCCGAGTCAATACTTCATAGAAGCACCAATTACAGCTGTGTCTTTCTGGGTAAGTCTAATAGCTTTCCACACCTGGATTGTGGAACATTTGCCCATTATTATTTTCAAAATACTTCAAGCACTGTCAAATTGTCAAATTGGTTGTTGATAAACCATTTTCAGGTCTTGCCATACATTTTCCAGTAGACTTAAGTCAAAACTGTAATTCAGACACTCAGGAACATTCACTGTCTTCTTGGTAAGCAACTTAAGTGTAGATTTGGCCTTGTGTTTTAGGTTATTGTCCTGCTGAAAGGTGAATTCATCTCTCAGTGTCTGGTGGAAAGCAGAATGAACCAGGTTTTCCTCTAGGATTTTGCCTGAGCTTAGCTCAATTATCATATTGTTTTTATCCTGAAAAACTCCCCAGTCCTTAACGATTACAAGCATAGCCATAGCATGATGCAGCCACCACTATGCTTGAAAATATGGAGTGGTACTTACTCAGTAATGTGCTGTATTAGTTTTACCCCAAAAATAACACTTTGTATTCAGGACTAAAAGTTCATTGCTTTGTCTTATTTTTTGCAGTTTGACTTTAGTGCCTTGTTGCAAACAGGATGAATGTTTTGTAATATTTTTATTTGGTACAGGCTTCCTTCTATTCACTCTTTCATTTAGGTTAATATTGTTGAGTCACTACAACGTTGTTGATCCATCCTCAGTTCTCTTTCCTTCCTCTCTGGCAACTGAGTTAGGAAGGACGCCTGTATCTTTGTAGTGACTGGGTGTATTGATAGACCATCCAAAGTGTAATTAATAACTTCACCATGCTCAAAGGGATATTCAATGTCTGTTTTTATATCCATCTACCAATAGTTGCCCTTCTTTGCGAGGCATTGGAAAACCTTCCTGGTCTTTGTGATTGAATCTGTGTTTGAAATTCACTGCTCGACTGAGGGACTTTACAGATAGTTGTATGTGTGGGGTACAGAGATGCGGTTGTCATTCACAAATCATGTTAAACACTATTATTGTAACTTATGTGCAACTTATGTGACTTGTTAGGCACATTTTTAATCCTGAACTTTAGGCTTGCCAAACAAAGGTGTTGAACTCTTATTGACTCAAGACATTTCAGCTTTTCATTTTTAATACATTTGTTAACAATTCCACTTTGACATTACGGGGTATTGTGTGTAGACCAGTGACAAAAGTCTAGGGATGTGTATATTTTCTCAAGGCACTGTACATATTTGGTTAGATGAGAACTAGAAGGCTTACATCTATACTTTGGAATATCGGGTGTTCATTTCCGGAAAAGACAGAAAACCACTTTTTCCGTTAACTTCAATGATTCACAACGTGTCATAGGAAATATCAACAGTGACAACGGTTGGCTGCCATTTAAGTGATGGTGTCACTGTCAAATCCATGTATTGGTGTGTGGCCAGCTACTTTTATAGAGAGACTGACCCAATTTCTGGCATTTATGAATTAGAAAATTAACTCTGCATTCTAAGTCCTGCACTAAGCAGTGCGTGTGATAAAATCAACAGTATAAAACCAAAGATATTTGTTTTAAGCAATTTATCTTATGTCATCGTGATGACTATAAACTTTTATACTAACATCACCAATCTGATGTAAAAAGTATGTGTAATTCCGCAAAATGTTATTTAGTTAAAATGCAAGCTTGTGTAAAGTAGTAACACAAACTGTCCACATTAGGGACATTTGCGCAGTGTAAAATAATTGTATAAGTCAAAATAATTCAACATGTCAATTTAAGGTGATAGTATATGTTGCCCACTCAAATTATTGAACAATGACATCTATTTCTCACTCATTTAACCATTCAAAGTTTAAAAATGCTCTCAAACACAATTTAACTGGGTGCTCTAATCTAGAGCCTCCATAGCGTCTGTGCAGCTGCCTGAACGTTTGACGTTTGACGTCCTCTCTCTCGACCAGGTAACTTTTGAAGTTGCTGTTGGAAAGGTTGATCAAGACCATTGGTGGAGCCAGGAGGACAGGCACCGCTCATTGGTGGAGCCAGGAAGACCGGCACCGCTCATTGGTGGAGCCAGGAAGACCAGCACAGCTCATTGGTACAGCCAGGACTGCCGCCACAGTGCAGCTTATATAGTTCCTGCTTTGAGCTTACAGCCAGAAGATAAACTGGTGATAAGTAACATAATGAAGATGATGAAGTTGATATTGCAGTGCATCCTGGGTGTTTGTCTCAGATAGCTCAGTTGACTTCATAAAGGTACCAACCAGTCATATATACATATCGATCTCTATATATGGCTCTGGTACCAACGCCACGGTAAAGAAGAACAACAGAGAGGAAAAGATCCAATGGGACACATTCAGGCGTCTTACTCGTTCTGCTGGTAACAATGTTTTAATGATTAACCCTTAAAAAAAAAACAGGAAATAGGAACACAGGATGTGACGTCAGAGTAAAATGTTTAGCTGCAGGCTGTGATTGGCCTAGTTCAAACTCTTTGTCTTCATACGACCACTGAATTAAGTAATTTGTTGAATTTATATAAAAGTCTTAATATGAAAACAAACTCAAGTAATACTAAATTTGCCAAAATCTCTCCTATTTTTATCTTACAATAAAATAACTGTCGAAAGTTTCTACATTAACCCTAAAAATGATCTACAACTATATTCACACACTGACGTTTTCCTACTGTACTAACCTACCTTTTCATTCTGTACAACACATTGAACTCCTTAAAACACATCCACAGACACACGCAGGCACACAGCGTAGAGACAAAGATTCAGGCATCACCTGGATGTAAAGCTGCTGGGGTAACTTAGAGTGTTTCTGTGAGGCATCGTTCACAAACGTCCAATCAAACGCCCAGTTCATTTGTCCAATCAAATTCATCCTTGTCAAATGAAGTCGTTAAGCTCCGCATCTAGGGCAGCGGCCATCTCATCAGCCTCTGAGCTGCTACCTTCCTCTTCCTCATTAGAATCCTTGGTGGACTCATGCGCCAACTCCCCCTCTTCCTCGGCCTCAGCAAGCTTGCGCTTCTGTCCCCTGGAAAGAGAGGGAGAGTGGTTGATGGGTAAATCTAGTAAAACCTTTTGTCTTGACACTTACTGCTATTGACACAAACGGAATGGTCTCCTAATATGATGTTATATCATGTGTATAGATCATACTGAAGGCATGTCATTTAGCCATTACCAGAAAGAGCAATGCAACGAAACGCAACAGCAACAATGTTGAGGAAACCACCAGACATGAAAACTGAACAGTATTGCAGCCATGTGGGGGTCTTTGGTAACTATCACAATGCTATTCAGACAGAACAGGGTGTTACTGATGTACCAAATCTCGTATATCCCTATCCAACATGAAAAGGACTCATCACTATATTGAAGATTCATAATTTGCCTTGTTCCACACAAGACTCTAACAGTAACCCCTGAGAACAGTCTGATGTAATGAGAGAGTAGGACTCTTCTCTTCTCCACAGAGCTGCAGCTAGTCTTATTCTACTGGAGCCGTCTAGTTACTGCCGCTGTAGTTCTATTCTCCCCCAGCCGACGCCATTCACAAAAGGCTTAGAAATACAGAGAGAGAAAAAAAGAGGCAGTAATAGAGAGAAAGTCACAGACAGAGCACACGGCCTGTGATACATCAGCCTTTCCTTTCTATTCCAGTTAAAGGAGAGAGAGAGAGTGAGAGTGAGACAGAGACACAGACAGACAGAGTGAGAGACTGATGCAGCCCCAGCACCTCACACAGGAGCAACAGAGCAACGTACACCCTGCCCAGACCAGCGAGACACCCCCCAAAAGACCAGCACCGAGAGAACCCACGGCAAGAGAACCTACACCCAGACCAGCGAGACACCCTCCCGAAGGACCAGCACCGAGAGAACCCACACCCAGACCACAGCGTCACCAGCCACACCCCAACCAGCTGAGACCACCCCAAACAAACCCTGGCCACACCCTATATAGGCCCCCCCAGATCAGACCTATGCCCCTTCTGCCCCCCCGCCCCTGCAGCAAGGACCTCAACATGACAGCCGCACATATGCCCAGGCCGTGAGCAGAGCAACAGGCCCAATCCCCACTAATACACTGCCCAAGCCCCATCCTGCGACCTAAGAGGTATGTATCAGATGCTCAACATGCTCTGCTCACACCTACTGTAATATTCCGGGCCTAAACCACTCGAAAACAACACTGGACACTATGGAACACAAAGCTTTTACTATCTCATCCTGGAATATACAAGGTCTGAGGTCATCTGCCTTTGGCCTAAAGAACAGGAACCCAGACTTTAAAGAAATTGGAAATACTGACATTGTCATCCTACAAGAAACATGGTATAGAGGAGACAGTATTGCCTCCCAAATATGTCCCCCTAGATACAACTATGACAAAATAACCAACAAAAATGGGTCACAACTCATGCAGCTCTGTTGCACGCTGGGTCTGTACATAGTCAATAGTAGGCTTCGAGGGGACTCTTATGGTAGGTACACCTATAGCTCATCTCTTGGCAGTAGTACTGTAGATTACTTTATCACTGACCTCAACCCAGTCTCTCTCAGAGCGTTCAGTCAGCCCACTAACACCCCTATCAGATCAAAGCAAAATCAAAACATTTTACAAAACATTTCACTGTAATAGTGAAGGTGTAAACTTGGCAGTAGAAAGCCTAAACAGTATATTTGACCTTCCAGCTTCCCTACCAAATAAAAAAATGCCAAGCAGACAACCTAAGAAAATGTACAACAATGACAAATGGTTTGATGAAGAATGCAAAAGCCTAAGAAAGAAATTGAGAAACCTATCCAACCAAAACATTGAGACCAGGAAAACCGGAGTCTACGCCTTCACTACGGTGAATTACTAAACCAATACAGAAATACCATGGAAAAAGAAGGAACAGCACGTCAGAAATCATCTCAATGTAATTGAAGAATCCATAGAATACCACTACTTCTGGGAAAATTGGAACACACTAAACAAACGACACGAAGAGTTATCTATCCAAAATGGAGATGTGTGGATAAACTACTTCTCCTCATTGGCTATACCCACGTGCCATCTCCTCATTGGTAATACCCACATGGGTGACTGAAAGACGAACGAGGTCAGTGGCAGTAATGCACCTAATTTATGAAAGTTGCCAATCGCAATATAAAGTCAAGAGAAGAAAAGGCCTGGAAGGAGGAGAGATGACTAGAAACGATTTGGTTGACCGTTTTATGTGTGGAGTAGAGAACCTTGTGCATTTCAGGTAAAATAACAACTTAATGTTTATATCCCAGAACAAATTAGCTAGCAACAGCAAGCTAGCTAAATAGGACAAATTAGCTAGCAAGTGCAAGCTAGCTAAATTGCCATAAATGTTAAATGCTTTTAACCTGTCCCCAAATTAATGTAATTGGTTAAGAGTTTGTTTTGATATTTTAACCTGCGTGTCGTGATCGTGTTTAGTGTGGGGGGACAAAATACATTTATGCACGATGGCGCACGTGCACAGGCGGTTTGGGTTCCGTGTGAGGGTCTGCTATACAAATTAATGGAAAGTGGTGTTGGGGGATTAAAACATACAACATAATAAAATCCATGTACACAAACAACAAGTGTGCGGTTGAAATGGACAAAAAACACATTTATTTCCACAGGGCCGTGGGGTGAGACAGGGATGCAGCTTAAACATATATATAAACAAATTGGCGAAGCAGCAGCTTAAACATATATATAAACAAATTGGCGAGGGCATTAGAACAGGCTGCAGCACCCAGCCTCACCCTACTAGAATCTGAAGTCAAATGTCTACTGTTTGCTGATGATCTGGTGCTTCTGTCCCCAACCAAGGAGGGCCTATAGAAGCACCTAGATCTTCTGCACAGATTCTGTCAGACCTGGGCCCTGACAGTAAATCTCAGTAAGACAAAAATAATGGTGTTCCAAAAAAGGTCCAGTTGCCAGGACCACATATACAAATTCCATCTAGACACCGTTGCCCTAGAACAAACAAAAAACTATTCATACTTCGGCCTAAACATCAGCGCCACAGGTAACTTCCACAAAGCTGTGAACGATCTGAGAGACAAGGCAAGAAGGGCATTCTATGCCATCAAAAGGAACATAATATTTGACATACCAATTAGGATCTGGCAAAAAATACTTGAATCAGTTATAGAACCCATTTCCCTATATGGTTGTGAGTCCGCTCACCAACCAGGAATTCACAAACACCAAAAATATCCTCTGTGTACAATGTAAAACACCAAATATGCATGCAGAGCAGAATTAGGCCGATACCCACTAATTATCAAAATCCAGAAAATATCTGTTAAATTCTACAACCGCCTAAAAGGAAGTGATTCCCAAACCTTCCATAAAGCCATCACCTACAGAGAGATGAATCTGGAGAAGAGTCCCCCTAAGCAAGCTGGTCCTGGGGCTCTGTTCACAAACCCCACAGAGCCCCAGGACAGCAACACAATTTGACCCAACCAAATCATGAGAAAACCAAAATATAATTACTTGACACATTGGAAAAAATGAACAAAAACTGAGCAAAATAGAACGCTATTTGGCCCTAAACAGAGAGTACACAGTGGCAGAATACCTGACCCCTGTGACTGACCCAAAACAATGTATAGACTGAGCATAGCCTTGTTATTGAGAAAGATTGCCGTAGGCAGACCTGGCTCTCAAGAGAAGACAAGCTGTGTGCACACTGCCCACAAAATGAGGTGGAAACTGAGCTGAATTTCCTAACCTCCTAACAAATATATGATATATTAGAGACACATATCTCAGATTACACAGACCCACAAAGAATTCAAAAACAAATCCAATTTTGATAAATTCCCATATCTATTGGGTGAAATACCCGTGTGCAATCACAGCAGCAAAATTAGTGACCTGTTGCCACAAGAAAAGGGCAACCAGTGTAAATAAGCACCATATTTATGTTTATTTATTTTCACATTGTTACAACAATGTATATAGACTTTATTCTTTTGGAACTTGTGTGAGTGTAATATTTACGGTTCACTTTTTATTTCACTTTTGTTTATCCATTTCACTTGCTTTGGCAAGTGTTTCCCATGCCAATAAAGCACCTTGAATTGAATTGAGAGAGGTGAAACCAAACAGAGAGAGGATAGCATGCGTATTCAAGAGACCAAGGGACTCCCTCCAGGGGGGTGAAGGGTTAAACATGCCCACCTCTCCCCCCCTCCACCCCTGGCTTTATGACATCTCCCCTCAGTGACACCTCCGCAGCAGAGGGCTCGTTAGCATGATGCTAATGAGGCAGGTAGGGGAGTGTGTACAGTAGGATTACATCACACACACACACACACCTCCACAGAGAGAGAGAAGGGGGCTTTCTCATTAGTGGTCTTCTGTCAGTTTGTCCCCCTAACCCTCTCACCCGGAGCAGCAACACTCTTGATTAGTGTGTTCATTAAAACTATAACCGCCAAAGGCCGACGCCCACCGCCGTTTGATTTTGTGGTGCACCATATGAACCACAAGTGGTGGCGCTTATGTTCACGGCAAATCATTTGACCACACGCCTTGTGGGTTGACAAAACTATTTTCCTTTGAATTCATAAAAAAAAAAGCTATTACTGGACTTTATTACTTACTTGTGGTTGGGTAGGTTACAGTTACCTGCCCACAATTGTAATCAGTAAGGTATTACTTAAACCCAGTAATGTAATCTGATTACCTTCTCCCCTTAAGAGGCATTAGAAAACGACAAAAAGGATCCATCAAACATTTGGTGAGTCTGACTTGTGGTCAGACACGCTCAGGTGGAACAAATTTAAATTCATATTCATCCTGCTACCAGCCACTTTTACCCATGTTTACAATCCCTCCAGTACCGCTGCACACTGGAATAAAAGTACTGGCACTGACCTACCTGTATATAAGACCTGTATAGAACTGTTCCTTTTCTCTTCCCTCACACTTCACGTGTTTTATTTCTTATCTATATTACTACCTTTATTGCGCATTATTGGGAAAGAGTTACGCATTTCAACTGTACTGTTTTACACCTGCTGTATCCTGTGCATGTGACAAAACTGGAAACGAGAAACTTCAAAAGAAACGGCTACTGGACGGTATTACTTACTACTACTACTCTAGAACTAATCTAATCGAGAAAAAAAAATAAGTAAAATCAAATGTATGACATTGTGGTGCTTTCAATGCGAGAGAAACAAAAACACGTTTCAGGCCTGTAGAGTAGGCAAATACAGAACATATCCGGAGCCTACACGTATCAACAAATCACTTTGGTACATCAACAACTGACTCTTCGGTCCCGATTTTATTTGAAGTGCATCTTATGAAGGCTTCCTAAAGCAATCATATACGCTTCATAAGCACTACATCAATGGGCCATAAATCTATAAACATATTTCATGTTCTATATAGGTTTAATAAATGTGAACAAATAAATTGATGTTATGTCACACAGTTCTGACACATTATGAATCTTTAGAGAGCATGATATATGGTGATTTGTAAAGCATCTATGTAGTGCTTATGAAGCCCATAAGATGCTCTTCAAATAAAGCAGGAACGACTCTTCTTTCTATATAATTTCAATGATATTTCCACAAAGGTTTCTTTATGCAATTCATCTTTTCTATTTGTATTTTGCATTATTTATCAAGCGTTGGTGCTTATGTTTATGGCAAATCATTTGACTGTGAGCGCTTGGTGTTTGATATCCTGTTTACTTTGTGAAAAGAAGCCGTTACTGGATTCTATTATTTACTATTAATAATCTAATCTACAAATACATTTTATAAATAGTATTACAATCTGGTGTTTTTATTACAAGAAAAACTAAAATACATGTTGCAGTAGTTTTTACGATGGTATTTATTAGGTTTATAACACAGTAGATGAATCTTATGCGTAGGCTCCGGAGAAGCCCAGCGGTTCTACTGATAAAGGTCAGAGGTCATCGAACTTTAGCTTAGGAAAAGCTCCTAAAATGGCAGCCCAGGTCTAGTACAGTAGTCTGCTGTGTGAAACGTTACTGTGTCTCTAAGCTGAACCTTCATCACAATAGCTGTCGCCTAATGGTGTAGGCCTAACTATGGAATAGTCTTGTCATGCTTCTAACTGAATGACTAACTGGCATCAGGCTGTTTGGTTTGTAATCATAGAACACATATTAGGAGGTAATAGCAAGGTCATGTAGTGGCTAAGAGCAGAGTTGAATGATATCTAGTATTGCATGTGTGTTATCACAGCAGTTACATTATGTTTCATTATGGTTGTCTTATCAAAACAGGGCCATCTCAGTAGGCTGTCATCTGAGGAGTGGTTATCAAACTGATCTCATCAGTGAAGGCTGGCTGCTGACAGCGAAAAATGTGTGTGTGTTTATCGGTGTGTGTGTTTATTTGTGTGTGTGTAACAGCTCTACATTAATAGTCAGACTCAGGGGGAGGCTGTGTGTGTGTGTGTGTCGGCAGCAGCGGGGAGTTCCTTCACTGCTCTCCTCTCTACATGACTACCACCAATCTCAGACACAAGCACCAACACACACACCGCGCCAAGACACACGCACCACCTCACCCTTTAAAACAAACTCCTCATCAATGAATCCGGTTTTCATCAGGAATGATGTTTCATTAGACAATATTGCATTTTCTACCTTCTGTTCATCCTTCTCTCCCTTCTCCAATTCTTCCTCTCCTTTTCCTCCCTCTCCCTTTCTCATCATTAGCGTCTCAAATTAGCGAGGAGCTTGGGGCTCAAAGTACTCCTTAACTAGCCCTCAGGAACACTGGTATTCAGCTCAAACTGCCTGCACCGCGTGGAGAAAGTGTGGAGTGGCTATGGTTAAAGCTCCAGGATTCTATTCATCTGAAGGTCCAATGAAAGGTCAGGACCTAAAGTCTAACTCTGGTTCCTCTGAGGATTCCGTCCAGGCAGAGCAGAGACTTCAATTCAGTTGAACACAATGTCTCTTCCCTCTGTATTATATACAGTATATCAACTTAGGGAGATAACTGAGCAGGAAGATTCTATTAAAAATACCCTAGGGTTTCTATTCATATTTTGAGAGAGAGAGAGAGAGAGAGAGAGGTGGACAGATTTCTCTCGGTCTAGTCCCACAGCCAGCCTGTGCTGCAGCAGGGTTAACTAACTCTCTAAAATGGAGACCATTATTCCTCTCAGACCCTGCTAGACACTGAGATGATGGAACCTTCTGAAACAGCTCCATTTGCATGTTCTCATTAGAACCTCTGAGATCAGCCAATAACAGAGAACAACTGGTCTGATGTGTTCCTGAAATCACTCAGCTCGGGGAGGAAGAGACTCAGAGAGAAACACCTACATCAAAGTTGTTCTAAACAACATCTGGCCTAATACTATCGAACTCCTTGAAATCACTATGTAATGTAGTAGTAGCAAGGGGCAATCGGCCACAAATGGATTCCTTACATTTCCTCGAAGCACTTACTCTCAGAGCACTATCGAATTCAACGTTTTTATCCAGGGAAAGAAATGATGTATTCTAGCAGTCCCGCTGCAGATCTGTGGTGAACGCTGAAAGAAGTGCGCTTGGATAAAAGGCTAAACTATTGATTGGCTCTCAGCCCAGACAGAGAGAAGTTAGACATATGAAGCTTTCTGTAATGGCCTTAGAGAGACCACAACACCAGACTGTCAAATGAACACTTGAATAGAAATAGCTTGCTATTACCATGGTCATTTACAGAACGGTTAACAACTCATTCTGCATGACATGCATCTTTAAATTACCACTGACAGGTCGAGAAAGCAATCTTTCTAAGTCATCAAAACATCAGTCATCTTTAAAAGGAGATTGAAGCATTCATCTGAATGTAATCGGCTGAACCCGTGTCTGTCCCACATGTCAATATCATTATGGTCTGGTTGATTTAATTAAACATACTGTCAGACACTGCTTCATGCATGGATGGTTCAGAACAGAAGACAATCAACTTTCTCTAATTACCTGGTGTTACGGACACAAGGCACATCCGAAATCACTTCCTAATGCTATTATCTGTGGGCTGTGATGAGGCGGTGTGTCCCCTGAGGCAGTTTTTGTGTGTGTGTGTCCTGTGATTATGTTCAGGGCGTCAATAGGACATGCTCCCCAGCCCTCTGCCATTGTGATGGTGAACTAACAGCTGTAGGCCACACCAGGCCATTCCAGCTCCACACACTGGTGTTAGTGTGATGGTAACTGATATGAATGGCACATAGTGAGAAGAGAAAACAGGATTAGGAGGATAAAGATGACCTGAAGCGCTCCGTCTGGTCTCGGAGCTGTGTAATTTAGTCACACAGACAGTCCAGACAACACCAACACAGCCTACATGTTGCGGATAAGATGAGCTGGGGAAGGTATTGCAGAAGCTGGCGTGTTGAGGCAGTACACAGCCCAGTGTTTCTGTGTTGGGTATTTTCCCCCACAGATAAGGGCAGGGCAGCCAGTAGTTAGGAGCAGGCAGCAGTAGCAGCTCTGTGTGAGTCTCCTGGGCTCCAAACTCTTCCCACAATCCTGTGGCGCAGGGAGACGCTAAGGGGAAACACCAGCAGAGATGAAAGGGGATAACAGGAGATGAGGTGGGTGCCAAATGCTAAAGACTATGCTAAATACCCCCCAAAAAAAAAAACTAGATACAACTCAATTTTCTCTCTCTGTCTGTGTATCGGTCTCTTCAAAGTATATGCCGTTTACACAATAGAGAGGAAGAGATGGTGATGTTACAGAAGGAGAGAGCGAGAGAGAGAGGTGTGTGTGTCTGTGAGTGAGTAAGTGAGGAGGGAGAGCATCAGAGAGCGAGACGAGGGAATAGAGAAAGAAAGAGAGCGAAAGAGTAAAAGGAAGTGTGGGGGAAGCCCCGACACAACAGCAGAGACTTCAAGCAGCTCCGAGCTGTTCTTGAGAACACATCTGACAGCTCAGAGTTTGACACTGCTTAGAGGGAGAGAGGGTGAGAGAGAGAGAGAGAGAGAGAGAGAGAGGGTGAGAGAGAGAGAGAGAGAGGAAGATCCAGGGAATGAGAAAGGAGGACAAAGACGTGTGTGTGGTGTGGCCTGTGGTGTGTGTGAGTGAGTGAGAGAGGGAGAGAAAGTTAAGGGGAAAAAGAAAGAGGGAAGACTTAATACAGAGAGGAAGGGGAGAAAGAGACAAATGGAATCTTTTCAAGGACACCAGAGTCTAAAGAGAAAATGGAGGCTCTTCATCTGCTGAGATGTATTGCCAGTGCAAATGGAGAATGCAGAGAGTGCAGAACTTATCACAGTGCACCAGCAGTTCCTCTAACTAATCACCATATGAACAGCGGATTAAACACACTAATACCATGCAGAAAGTAGATCTATCAACCCTGGGTCCCAAATGGCACCATATTCCCTTTATAGTGCACTACTTTTGCCCAAGCCCATAGGGCCTGGCTCTTTCTGTAACCTAATTAAAGAGCCACACAGAGGAAGATGAAAGAACGTAATTTCGCGAGGAGAAGGAGGGGACAAGTTGTGAGGGATGTGTTGGGGAGCTTTGCTTAACCATGCTGAAAACACAATCACTGTTTCAATACAGGAGCAGGGGAATGAAAAATACAGAAATGCAAAACAGCACGACAACACGCACCCACATAATGAAAACATTCATCCCAGACATTTAACCCAAGTGCTTTCTCTTTTCCCACAAAGTTGTTTCATCGATGACCATCACAGAACGAACACAGTGAAAAACTGCTGAGGGTGCCAAAGCCAAGCCATCTCAGTCTCAGCTGAACGTGAGAGATGTGTGGGGTGTCACCAGTGTGTCCTCACATGTGTCACTATCTCCTGCCCCTCCAGTCCCTTAGCCCGTCCCCGTCACAACCAGATTAAAGGCTCCGGGCTTCCTTTCATATGTCTGTTTTTTTCCTCTCTGAAGACACAGACATCTCTGGCAGGACTGTCACAGTTCTGTAGCTAACAGATGTGGTGGTTTCTCCTCACTGGGTTGTGTCCAAAATGCAACTGGCCAAAAGTAGTGCACTAGGGAATAGGGTGCCATTGCGATGTACCCTGGGAGCTGAGCCCAGAGGATTGCACTATACCTGAAGCAGGTCTAACACGCTTCGTTACCAGGGTCAGGTCAGCTCCTTATCTTTAACCACTCATTATTCATTCATGGAGTTTCACCGTGCCAAACCTTGTTCATTCATTTATCAGCTCAGCCTCTTGATGTTCTCTTGAACATATTAAAGATTTGTTTTGGTTTGGGGATTTTGGTCTCTGGAGGTAATCTAGTTCATGTTCCAAAGCTACGCAAAAATACATTTCACTCCCACTCTCATTACTACTAGTGTAGTGTCTAACCCTGGCCTTACTGCACTGCCTATTGTAGGAAACGTGTGGAGCTTTGCTCATCTTTCAAATTAGCATCCATTGATTCACAGATTGGAAGTCTAAAACCTGCAGTGTGCTAAGTCCTCATCATTATTAAGGAAGATGAAGCGTTCAAGACTAGATGCAGGCCCCAAACTATCAGCATTCTAACCAAGAGCCTATAGGGGAACGGAATCAGACTGGAACCTCAATCTGTGCTCACACAACTGCTTTTATTTTCCTTTTCTTATACAGGCATGATACAGACATTAAGCGTTAAGCAGTGACTTTTATGAGCGACATCACTGACAACAGCTTAGGACACAAAGTCATCCGTTTAAATGCAACACGTGCCGCCTGCTTTCAAGTCGTTTGTTTTCAATGGCATTGATGTTTCACTTCACACTCGACTCCGTTGGCTTCCATGACGACTGACAAATCAGAGGTTTCCCTGAGGACTAATCACAGCTGCAAGATGGAGGGTAATTAAACTAATACTTATTTATCGTCTCCTGTCTAACTCAATAAGCTGTTTTAAGCTGTGGCTGTTTGACTCTGCTCTGTAATGATGCTATTAACATGGCCGTACTGGGTTTAGACTGGCCACAACATCAGGCCAGAATGTTTCATTAGGCTATGTAATGGAAACAGGCTTACATGTAAAGCATGTGGACTAATACAAATGCCCTAAAATAAGAGGTAAAAACTAGATGGAACATTTGATTGGTCCATCATCCATATTGCCATGTCTTCAAAGCTATCACGCTGGACTTCTCATTCACCCCCCAGAATATGCAGTTGGTCCCCCCTTTGCTGCTATACCAGCCTCCACTCTTCTGGGAAGGCTTTCCACTAGATGTTGGAACATTGCTGAGGGGACTTGTTTCCATTCAGCCATAAGAGCATTAGTGATGTCGGGTACTGATGTTGGGCGATTAGGCCTGGCTCACAGTCGGCGTTCCAATTCATCCCAAAGGTGTTCGATGGGGTTTAGGTCAGGGCTCTGTGCAAGCCAGTCAAGTTCTTTCACACCGATCTCGACAAACCATTTCTGTATGGACCTCACTTTGTGCACGGGGGCATTGTCATGCTGTAACAGGAAAGGTCTTCCCCAGACTGTTGCCACAAAGTTGGAAGCACAGAATGTCAGAATGTCATTGTATGTTGTAGCGTTAAGATTTCCCTTCACTGAAATTAAGGGGCCTAGCCTGAACCATGAAAAACAGCCCCAGACCATTATTCTTTCTCCACCAAACTTTACAGTTGGCACTATACAGTCGGGCAGATAGCGTTCTCCTAGCATCCGTCAAAGCCAGATTAATCCGTTGGAATGCCAGATGGTGAAGCTTGATTCATCACTCCAGACAACGCGTTTCCACAGCTCCAGAGTCCAATGGCGGCGAGCTTTACACCACTTCAGCCAACACTTGGCATTGCGCATGGTGATCTTAAGTTTGTGTGCGGCTGCTCAGCCATGTCATGAAGCTCTTGTTGAACAGGTCTTGTGCTGACAGTTCTTGTTGCTTCCAGAGGCAGTTTGGAACTTGGTAGTGAGTGTTGCAACCGAGGACAGACATTTTTTACACACTACGTGCTTCAGCACTTGGCGGTCCCCGTTCTGTGAGCTTGTGTGGCCTACCCCTTTGCGATTGAGCAGTTGTTCCTTCTAAACGTTTTCCACTTCACAATAACAGCACTTACAGTTGACCGGGGCAGCTCTAAGAGGGCAGAAATTTTACAAACTGACTTGTTGGATAGGTGACATCCTATGACGGTGTCACGTTGAAAGTCACTGAGCTCTTCAGTAAGGTCATTCTACTGGCAATGTTTGTCTATGGAGATTGCATGGCTGTGTGCTCGATTTTATACACCTGCCAGCAATTGGTGTGGCTGAAATAGGCGTATCTATTAATTTGAAGGGGTGTCTACATACATGTGTGTATATAGTGTATATATATATTCACTGAACAAAAAATATAAAAACGAAACATGCAACAATTTTTACGATTTTACTGAGTTACAGTTCATATAAGGAAATCAGTCAATTGAAAAAAAATGAATTAGGCCCTAATCTATGGATTTCACATGACTATGCCCACCCACTGGGGAGCCAGGCCCATCCAATCAGAATGAGTTTTCCCCACAAAAGAGCTTTATTACAGACAGAAATACTCAGTTTCATCAGCTGTCCGGGTGGCTGATCTCAGACGATCCCACAGGTGAAGAAGTCGGATGTGGAAGTCTTGGGCTGGCGTGGTTACATGTGGACTGCGGTTGTGAGGCTGGTTGGATGTACTGCCAAATTTTCTAAATCGATGTTGGAGGTGGTTTATGGTAGAGAAATGAACATTCAATTCTCTGGCAACAGCTCTGGTGGACATTCCTGTGGCATTGTGTTGTGTGGCCTTTTATTGTCACCAGCACAAGGTGCACCTGTGCAATGATCATGCTTTTTTTATCAGTTTCTTGATATGCCACACCTGTCAGGTGGATGGATTATCTTGGCAAAGGAGAAATGCTCACTAACAGGGATGTAAACACATTTGTGCACTAGACTGAGAAATAGGCATTTTGTGCTTCTGGAACATTTCTGGGATCAGCTCATGAAATATGGGACCAACACTTTACGTGTGGCGTTTATATTTTTGTTCAGTATATATTATTATATAGGAGGATACAGTACAGAGCAGGCAGTTTATGTTCTTAAAAAGCAGCAGACTAGTACTACACAGGCAGAGTCTGACCCTGTGACCTGTGTAAGACTACATGCTGGGTAGCAGAGCTAAAACTGAGACTCCACAAGAAACAAAATAATACTCACTACTCTCACTTTAACTGTAGGCAGAAGAGAGAAAAAGCCCAGCAAGACAGGAAGATGGAAGAAAAGCAGCAGGGCAAACTTATCTTGCAGAGTTGTGTTTTCAAAATGAACTTTTCTCCTGGTGTCCAAGTTGGGAGCTGCTTCACATCAATAGTTCAGAACAGGAACAATGAGATATACTTGGATCCAATCTCAGACGCCGACTTGAAAGAGTTTCTTTCAACTTCAGTACTCAGTAGCTCACACAGGTGGTGAAATTGGCAAAATAACACATCAACAGAATGCTGCTCAGATTATTTTATATTATTGGACCTTTATTTAACTAGACCAGTCAGTTAAGAACAAATTCTTATTTACAATGACGGCCTACTTGTAAAGCCCCCCTGGCCAAACCCTCCTATAACCCTCACGACGCTGGGCCAATTGTGCGCCACCCTATGAGTCTCCCGATCACGACCGGTTGTGATACAGCCCAGGTTTGAACCTGGGTCCGTAGTGACGCCTCTACCACTGCGATACAGTGCCTTAGACCCCTGCGCCACTCGGGAGGCCAGATTACAAAGAGGACTTAAAAAAAACCTAAGTAAACATTTGAAAGAGAACGACAATGGGAAAATTGTATATTCTCAGACGTAAGACTTGGCCTGTAGAGATAATGAAGGTACCGTCTGAGTGGTAACCACCCACCCTTCTACCACCAGCCTATAACACCACTCAGCCAAGAACATGCCCCCCACCACCACCACTTCAACACACCCTAGCCAGGTGGAGAGCAGAGCTGGTTAAATGAGCAGCCTGGTCTCGGAGTTCTGAGGTGTCCTTCGTCAGACAGCTAATTGCCCTGTTCTGCCATGTGTGATGTGTCATTCTCTAATGAGGGCTCTGACAGACACTGTTCTACAGTCACCATGGGCTCTCTGACACTCTCCTCTACACCATGGTATCAGACAGTCCTTTCTACAGTAACCATGGCGCCACCAGTCATACTAATGGCAAGCTCCCACTGACCATGTGGGAAGGAGAATCGCATACCGTCCTTCCTTGATATGTGGCCCAATCATGGGCACTGGAGGTGGTTCGGTGAATCACACTTGTGTAATGAGTAACCTGGCCTGACACCTGCAGGCTTAGCGGGCTAACATCGAACCTAGTTGGTTGTCCAGGCTGATCCCAGAGGATTGTGTTCGCTTGAGAGGCAGATCAATTGCATTAACTCAATGAGTCCCACCATCGCACCGATGTGATTTTGGACTTCTAACCCCTTCTAAACATTGTGTGTTTGAGCTACAGACTTCTGGGTTGTGCCATTGGATTTGTCTATTTGTTCTTCTGCATCCGTTGGTCTGTTTGATTAACGGTGGCTGAGCTAAAGCCGGGTTTAGGGCGAATCCCGAAGGGGCCCGGGACTTTAAAAACAAAAATGTCTGTAGAGTCCGAATGATTTGAGCTACAAACTATGAAAATCTGAGACACGCACGTGTAACATGTTGTGCTCACAAGCAACACAATAGTCTCTATAAGGCTAGGGAGTTCTTCTACATAGAAGATCATAGGAAATCCCAGGACATAATGTCTGTCACAAACTCCACACAGTTGTCACTGACTAAGTTGGATATCCATTTCCCACTGAGCAAGCAATTTCTGTACTTACAGCATTCACATCCATTCCTTTTTATCAGGTTTTTGCTTTGGCAGACATTTATTTTATTGACATTTGTCAATAAAACTCATGAACGCAACTGTTTATGTAAAATTGCGTTGTGTACTATTTGTAGCCCTGGTTGTCCTGAAAAGAACATGGTAAAACACTTGATTGTGAGGTTTAAATATAAGGGCTGGGCATGCAGATAAATGAAAAGCTGATTCTAGCTGGGGTCTCAGGAATGATAGGGTTAATTAAGAGGGGAAAAGGATTCTGCTTCTTGCACCACGGCTTGGAACAGAGCGAGAAGAGAATAATACCCGAAACTAGGTCAGATTACTTGCAGTTTCCTTCTTTGTACATTTTTGTCTCTTCCTTTTTAGTATTTGTGAAAAGCCTTAGTAAGCATTCCCATTTCTCACAGTCAGTCTGCCTCAACTCTCTCCTCCCCCGCATACAGCTCTGTTCATCCTACAGCAACACAATTCACAAGGAGAGAAGGAGCGCCTGGCTAGCAGGGTGAATAACTTTGGACACACTGCCTAGCGCTATACTACACGTCTCTGCTGTCTGCCCGGGGCAGCAGCACCGTGCAGGGCTCAGGAGGCTCAGGTTGTGTCTCAAATGGTACCCTCTTTCTTATAGGGCTCTAGTCAAAATAAATGCACTAAATAAGGCAGGGATGAGAAACTTTGATGGGGGTGAGGGCCACAAAACATCTGAACTCATCATGAGGGACCGCAGTTTGCTCTTGGGGCTGCACTTCCCCCACACACACATTTTAGTGCCCCCTTGACAGCGGAGCGAAACGCTTTTTATGTTTTTGATGGGGGCAGAGAGAAGATTTAGCAATTTGATTGATTCCGAGGGACAGCATTGATCCGGGGGCTGCCAGTTGCCCATCCCTGACATAGGGAATAGAGTGTCATTTGGAACACACCCTCAGTACCTCTACAGGGGCAGTAAGGAAGAAAGGCAGTCAAACACGTGTCACACTCTTAATCTTCCCCTCTCCCTCCCCAGGGAGGCAGTCTCTCATATCACCGACGGGAGTCTTCAGGTATCAAACAGAGCAAGGCTGTGTGTTACTTGCTAAAACATCCCCAGGGAAAATGCTCTCCTTCTCTGATCTTTACAGGATCCATTAGTACACTAGACATGTTCTGTGGGCAAAGCAGTGCTTGAGCAACAACAGGCTTACACAAGCTTTCTCCAGCACGCGCGCACACACTTCCTGTACAAAGATCATTCTCATCTTTGCTTCCTCTCCCAGAACACTCTGACAGCTGACCTTCTAACTACCTGTATACATTCCTCCACACCTTTCCTTTCCTCCAACCTTCCATCTGAACAGCAGCTCTGGGCAGTAAAACCACTAGAAAGGGAGGGAGTGGGAGGGTTGCTCAGTGAACCACCAGCAGTATTGAATCAACTGTAGAAGTAAAGGCTGACAGAGAATATTTGTACCTGACGCATCACAGCAGAGCAAAGCCCAGAACAACACACTGGGTGTACCTACAGTACACATAGAACACATAGGATTCAATGAAATCAACTGCACAACAATGTGAGCATAAGTATTGTGGTAGAAAAGTGCTGACGCACCACTTTTACAAATTCAATTTCATTTGTTTTTGTTGTTTTTCAAAAATCTTCCTCTTCCTTTGAAGCGTCAGTCACCTGCAGAGTTTCCTTTATACTGCTGAATATTGAAGTAATCGTAGCGGAGCGTTGACAACAGAACGCTTGGCAGGGAAAGCAAGATATGAGAGCGTCGACTTTTACAGTAATAAGGAAAACAACACCTTATGACAAACAATTCAACATGGTTAATCCAGTTCTTAGCGTCTTATCTGAGAGTTACAGTTACTATTACAGTAGTCTAACAGTACTGTAGTCTTGTGGGGATGAAGCCTACTTAAATATAATAGCCTATGATTTACACTACTATTCTAGGTAATATCTTCAATTAGAAATTGATGTCGCTTTTCCATGAGCGGTGTAATGATTTAGTAAATTAATTTAATTTCAACATTAATGTGGTTTATTAGACTCCCCGACTGAAACGCATCTCTCTTCATAGTGAGAAAAGACTTGACTAGCCACATGAAGAGTATACCCTCTGTCGTAGTAAAGCATTGACGTGGAACAAACCATTTCAGAGCCTCTACAAATCTAACTCAACGGGACCATAAGAGACATTGCTAGAGAAAGCGGATGATATAAACTTATGGGTGGAAGACAGACCAGTGATGCAGATTGGCTCTATTGCATTCTGCCTTTCATTATATAGAGGAAAGGGAAAAATTATCATGGGAAACAAGTCTGATGTCCTCTACATTATCATGCTGCGAAATTAAGCAGAAAAACTCCTTTGAACTCAAACATTTGTGTTCGACAAGATGAACGCAGCGGGTATATCTCTCTCTTTAGATAACTAATGTAAAGTGATTAAGAGGAGGAACTGCTTGAAGTAGCTTTGTGATCTGCACTCTTATTTCAGCTCGTTATGGCATTAATAATGGTAGGCCTAACACTTCAGAAAGAACCGTACATGCTTAAAGACATTACATCCAGTTACTCTTCAATTAATACAAACCAATCAATTAAAAGTTCTCCCAAAATGATTTGGAAGTCCTATTCAAATACACAGCCTATCCAAAGTGACATGAGGTGGCTCTTCTGAATTCAGTAATGTGCTGTGTATTAAGTCCCACGTTTGAAGCATTGTGATTAAGTAAGAGCTACAGTATGCATATGCTTAAAGACTACATCCAGGTACTGGACAGTGCCTGATAAACAACTTCATTCACTAACAGCACTAAAAGGGATGTGGGCCAGTTAATTTAGGAACAGACGAGAACATACAAAACCCATTAGCTATCCCACCAATTATATAACACCGCATAGAAACCCCTGAGGTGATCCAGGTTTCACTTTGTATGGATTTTTTTTGGGGGGAGGGGGGAGATAACAAATATGTAAATGAGGAGCATTCATATTTAAATTCTATATTTCATGAGAACATGAATATGAGGCGTTTAGTTAATCCCCTGTACAGAGGGCAGAGTGCCAGACATGCACATCTCTCTGTAGCAACACTAGCTACAGCTTAGGGAGGGAGGGAGGTAGGGAGGGAGGGGGGCAAAGAGAGGGGGAGGGAGGAAGGGAGAGAGACAAAATAAAGAGAGAATAAGACATCTGTGAAGGTGGAGAAGGATGGCGAGAGTGAAAGAAAAATACATAATTTTTTTAAAAACATTTTAGTCATTTAGCAGATGCTCTTATCCAGAGTGACTTACAGGAGCCAATAGGGTTTAGTGCCTTGCTCAAGAGCACAGACTGATTTTTCACTTTGTGGGCTTGGGGATTAGAACCAGCAACCTTTCAATTACTGGCCCAGCGCTCTTAACACTAGGCTACCTGCCGCCCAATGACAGAAAGAACGAGAGAAAGAGTGACAGAAAACAGCCAAAGCATGCTGCTGCGATACATTTGCCTCGTCTGTCCAGTCAAAAGGAAGAGAAAGCTGATGACAGCCTGTCTCTGTGTTTTAGTTCTGCACTGAGCAGAGTGAAGAAGCCCAAAGCAGCAGCAAAATGTCAATAACCCGCTGTCTCCAGTCTTATTTTACACAAAAGAAAAGGCATACATGCCCAACATGTTAATTTATTATGAAAATGATGTTTGACGCTGTATTAATCGTTCTACTTGGTTGATTATGATTGACTGTATTAAGTTCTGGTAATATGTTGATTATGATTCAGTGGATAAGTTCTGGTAAATATGTTGATAATGATTCTCTATATAAGTTTTTCTTCTGCTCTGACTCAGATGAGACTGTGGATCCTCATAAATACAGTGTGATCATCCAACTAACAGATGCATTGTGATCATCCTAACTGACACAGATACAGTGTGATCATCCTAACTGACACAGATACAGTGTGATCATCCTAACTGACACAGATACAGTGTGATCATCCTAACTGACACAGATACAGTGTGATCATCCTAACTGACACAGATACAGTGTGATCATCCAACTGACACAGATGCATTGTGATCATCCAACTGATATAGATGCATTGTGATCATCCAACTGATATAGATGCATTGTGATCATCCAACTGATACAGATACAGTGTGATCATCCAACTGATACAGATGCATTGTGATCATCCAACTGATACAGAGTGATCATCCAACTGATACATTGTGATCATCCAACTGATACATTGTGATCATCCAACTGATACAGATGCATTGTGATCATCCAAACTGATACAGTGTGGTCCTCCTAACTGATGCAGAAACAGTGAGGAGGAATACAGTAGCTAAGTAGGGCATGCAGCACCTAAAACCTAAATACTGCATTACATTACATAACAAACCCCCTCTACTCCTGAGGGCTGAGGTGGTTGGGAAGGAAAGCAAGGCAATGTATGATACAGAAAAGCACCCTATTACAATACAGTACATTACAAGCATGGCGTGGTTTAGTGCATGAGTGTTTACAGCAAAGTTTACACAAAAGTAATCTAAATAGTGGTCAGCTAGCTATCTGTTGACATACACTACTAGTCAAACATTTGGACACCTACTCATTCCAGGATTTTTCTTTATTTTCTACATTGTAGAATGATAGTGAAGACATCAAAACTATGAAATAACACATATGGAATCATTTAGTAACCAATTTTTTTTTAAACAAATCAAAATATATTTTAGATTCTTCAAAGTAGCCACCCTTTGCATTGATGACATATTTGCACACTCTTGGCATTCTCTCAACTAGCTTCATGAGGTAGTCACCTGGAATGCATTTCAATGAACAGGTGTGCATTGTTAAATGTTAACTTGTGGAATTTATTTCCTTCTTAATGTGTTTGAGCCAATCAGTCGTGTTGTGACAAGGAAGGTATACAGAAGATAGCCCTATTTGGGAAAAGACCAAGTTCATATTATAAAGAACAGCTCAAATAAGAAAAGAGAAACGACAGTCCATCATTACTTTAAGACATGAAGGTCAGTCAATACGGATTATTTCAAGAACTTTGAAAGATTCTTCTAGTGCAGTCGCAAAAACCATTAAGCGCATTGATGAAACTGGCTCTCATGAGGATCGTCACAGGAAAGGAAGACCCAGAGTTACCTCTGCTGCAGAGGATACATTCATTAGAGTTAACAGCACCTGAGATTGCATCCCAAATAAATGCTTCAGAGTTCAAGTAACAGACACATCTCAACATCAACTGTTCAGAGGAGACTGCATGAATCAGGCCTTCATGGTCGCATTGCTGCAAAGAAACCACTACTAAAAGACACCAAAAAGAAGAAGAGACTTGCTTGGGCAAAGAAACACGAGCAATGGACATTAGACCAGTGGAAATCTGTCCTTTGGTCTGATGAGTCCAAACGTGAGAATTTTGGTTCCAACCGTTGTGTCTTTGTGGAGGAGGAGGTGTGATAGTAGTTTGCTGGTGACACTGTCTGTGATTTATTTAGAATTCAAGGCACATTTAACCAGCATGGCTACCACAGCATTCTGCAGCGATACGCCAACCCATCTGGTCTGTTTTTCATTTGTTTTTCAACAATACAATGACCCAAAACACACCTCCATGCTGTGTACGGGATATTTGACCAAGGAGAGTGATTGAGTGCTGCATTAGATGACCTGGCCTCCACAAATCACCCGACCTCAACCCAATTGAGATGGTTTGGGATGAGTTGGACCGCAGCGTGAAGGAAAAGCAGCCAACAAGTGCTCAGCATATGTGGGAACTCCTTCAAGACGGCAGGTAGCCTAGTGGTTAGAGCGTTGGGCCAGTAAGTGAAAGGTTGCTAGATCAAATCCCCGAGCAGACAAGGTAAAAATCTGTCGTTCCGCCACTGAACAAGGCAGTTAACACACTGTTCCTAGGCTGTCATTGTAAATAAGAATTTGTTCTTAACTGACTTGCCTAGTTAAATAAAGGTTAAATAAAAAATGACTGTTGGAAAAGCATTCGTCATGAAGTTGAGAGAATGCCAAGAGTGTGCAAAGCTGTCATCAAATCAAATTTTCAAATCAAATTGTATTTGTCACATACACATGGTTAGCAGATGTTAATGCGAGTGTAGCGAAATGCTTGTGCTTCTAGTTCCGACCATGCAGTAGTATCTAACAAGTAATCGAACAAATTCACAACAACTACCTTATACACACAAGAGTAAAGGAATGAATACGAGTATGTACATATAAATATATGGATGAGCGATGGCTGACCGGCATAGGCAAGATGCAGTAGATGGTATGGAGTACAGTATATACACACACATATATATATATGAGATGAGTAATGTAGGATATGTAAACATTATATAAATGGCATTGTTTAAAGTGGCTAGTGATACATTATTTCATCCAATTATAATTATTAAAGCAAAGGGTGGCTACTATTTTAGATTTGAAGAATCTAAAATATATTTAGATTTGTTTAGTACCTTTCTGGTTACTACATGACTCCATATGTATTATTTCATAGTTTTGACGTCTTCACTATTATTCTACAATGTAGAAAATAGTAACTAATTAAGAAAAACACTTGAATGAGTAGATGGGTCAAATCTTTTGACTGGTACTGTACAATGTTTGATTGTGATTCCGCCCAACCCCACTCATTCTTACTAACCGTACTGTCCTGCTATTGGAGAGAAACGTCAACAACATACTGAATATCTAATAATGTCTCCTTCCTTCTGGTTCACTACTTTACCTTTCAACAGTAACTCACAGCACTAAAATCCTAAACCTGGATACCTATTTATCAAGAGAACTGCTTTAGCAGCAGTACGATGAGCACAGTGCTTGAAGTTTGAGATCTGTTGAGACGTGTCCCACTTTAACTTCTCTTTCATCTATATTAACGCTTAGCTTCGTTTTGCATAATGCCAGCCAATTAATGCAGGAGATTAATTTTGATTAATTCAAAACTAATATGCTGCGGAAGACAGAAAGCAGCACGTAGGGTTTTGATTATGTCTATATCATATCATCATCGCAAGAAGTCTGATGCTTTCAACATTTATTTATTGGTTTATTCGGGTTTCCATTAGCTTTTGCCGAAAAAGCAGCGATTCTTCATGGGGTCCACACAAAAACACATTAAACCCGAAATTGACATCGATTAACATGAAGTAACCCATTACAGCACATAGTTAGCTACCGTAGCTGCTCTGGTGTGTCGCTCAACACAAGTCACTCATTTGTGGCTGGTGTAATACATTCACAAGGCTAAATGAGAAACAGAAGAATAGAACAGCAGAACCTCTCTTATGTGAAAAGGGAGAGTGGATTTGGTGTTAAATAAGCTAAACCACACACATGGTTGTTTTAAGACGTGTGTATGAGGAGATAGCAGGTCCCTCTCCTCTACCCTGGAGGAGACAACAGCTCACAGTGGAACAGAGGAATGAATATTATTACTAACCAACATGGAGAGCCATAAATACTGACTTAAAATGCTTACGTTTCAGTCAAATTGGGAGCAGCTTGAGAAATAGCTAGCTTTACAAGGGTGGACAAATCAATAGAGTTTGAAGGCTACAGTATAAAACTCGCTAAAGGAGGTTGTTCAGTTGAGTTCTGCCCACAAATCTTCTATAGGATTGAGGTTAGGGCTTTGTGATGGCCACTCCAATACCTTGACTTTGTTGTCCTTAAGCCTTTTTTCCACAACTTTGGAAGTATGTTTGGGTCATTGTCCATTTGGAAGACCCATTTGCGACCAAGCTTTAACTTCCTGACTGATGTCTTGAGAAGTTGCTTCAATATATCTACATAATTTTCCTGCCTCATGATGCCATCTATTTTGTGAAGTGCACCAGTCCCTCCTGCAGCAAAGCACCACACAACATGATGCTGCCACCCCCGTGCTTCACGGTTGGGATGGTGTTCTTCGGCTTACAAGCCTCCTCCTTTTTCCTCCAAACATAACGATGGTCATTATGACCAAATAGTTCTATTTTTGATTCGTCAGACCAGAGATCTTAGTCCCCATGTGCAGTTGCAAACCGTAGTCTGGCTTTTTTTATGGCGGTTTTCGAGCAGTGGCTTCTTCCTTGCTGAGCAGCCTTTCAGGTTATGTCAATATAGGACTCGTTTTACTGTGGATATAGATACTTTTGTACCTGTTTCCTCCAGCATCTTCACAAGGTCCTTTGCTGTTGTTCTGGGATTGATTTGCACTTTTCGCACCAAAGTGCATTCATCTCTAGGAGACAGAAGGCGTCTCCTTCCTGAGCGGTGTGACAGCTGCGTGGTCCCATGGTGTTTATACTTGCGTACTATTGTTTGTACAGATGAACGTGGTACCTTCAGGTGTTTGGAAATTGCTCCCAAGGATGAACCAGACTTGTGGATGTCTACAATTTTTTTTCCTGAGGTCTTGCCTGATTTCTTTTGATTTCCCATGATGTCAAGCAAAGAGGCACTGAGTTTGAAGGTAGGCCTTGAAATACATCAACAGGTAGACCTCTAATTGACTCAAATGATGTCAATTAGCCTTACAGAAGCTTTTAAAGCCATGACAATTTTCTGAAATTGTTCAAGCTGTTTAAAGGCACAGTCAACTTAGTGTATATTTATTATAATAAAAACCCTCTTTCTTGATCTCCTTATTGTTATCATTACTATTATTATTATAATAATGATCATCATTATAATAAGTAATGTCATCATCATTAGTAGGCTTTGTATAGCAGTCTCGTATAACAAAAGTCAAGCTGTAGGCCTAAGAGTGCATCCTTTTTAGTCTTAATACTGTAACTTACTTGGTCGCTCTGGATAAGAGCGAAATGCAATTTACCACTTGGCTATCTATTTATATCACCCTGACACAGGCCCTCCCAGTCAAAACCACCTCATAAGATTGTCTGCTGCAGTTGTTTGAGAGATGTCCCGTTTGCAGCCGAACATGCAGCATAGCGAAAACCAGCAAGGAGGCCCTCATCAGCCTCATGCAGACATGCTCTCACTGTGAGCATTCCTATGAATGGACCAATCAGCCACACGTTAGCAAGTATCCGGCCAGCAACCTTCACCTGTTAGCGGCAACCGCTTTCACAGGATTATTATATGCATCTAAAAAGTAGAAAATAAGCAACAAATAATGTCAGTTTACATAAATTATGTTTCACAATTGGGTTATCAAATGTACCAAAGTAATGAAGTGGGTTACCTTCAGTATTTGTACAAATGATGTCCAGGGCATTACCTAGCCTTGTGGAACCAGCCTGATCACTGTGTTCACCATTCTATATTAACATTTTATTATATTTGAAGAGAAATAGAAAGGTGAACGCAGTGATCCGGTTGGTTCCACCAGGCTAATCATAACCACCATTGATAATGTAACAAGTGCTCCGTGCCTGTGTGTCTGCGGTCTGTCTGTGACAGACCAGTATTTTTGATGAGGGGCCAGAAGCCGATCTACGCTGCTAACAACATGGCTCTGGCAAAGACCTCACTTCCTGCCTCACCTCTTGCCTGCTCAACAACAGTTGACGATGGGGAGAACAGAATTAGGTAGGGTTTAGTCAGACTTGTTCAAACTTCAACATAGTATATGTTTGTGTGTCAGATATCACGTATCCCTAACTGCCATTGGTAATAGAACAGTGACTACGTATGTATGTGTTCACAGAAATGTATGGAGCCAGCACATGAAAACTTGCAAGCATTTCACTGTTACTCTAAACCTGTTGAAGATGCATGTGATAAATAAAATTATAACATTCACTTTTTTTATTTGATCTACATAAATTCAGCAATAGTACTGTTCTCATATTACTCTGCAGGTTACTGACCTATTCAACGCTTCCTCCGGCATCTCACCATACATTTGCCAATAGTTGATTCAACCTGCAGGAGGTTTGTTTGTTGTGGCTGAGTGGGGTGAAACAGCTGCGGACAAGGTTCTGACAGATGGGTGTGTCTTGGTGGTTGCAAGGACACACCCAAGAAACACCCACAACAAACCATACCTCCTGTCATGGCCACCAGTACTTCTTAAGAGCAAACCAAAAAACAAGGCCAAATCAGCAGGTGCAGTACCCCTTTACACACAACTGACGAAGAGAAGGAACTGACAAAATGCATTTCAGGTCAAATATCTAGGACATTCAACCAACTCTTCTGAAACAACCAAAGCCCCAGGGAGAAGGCTTTAGAAGTAACTTTTTCTATTCTGTTTTGTATCCCAGGAGAAACCAAGCTGACGTTGACTAATGAATGTAGAGCAGGAGTGTCAAACTAATTTCCTCTGCGGGCCGCATTTGGTCTTCACTGAAGTCTGGAGGGGCGTACTTAAATGTGATTATATTTCCTTGCCGTCAAAATTGGCAAAAAATAGACCTCTATCCATAGCTTTTGGAATTTTTGATGCTCCCTGACTGTCTAGCTTTCGTTTCGATGACTGTTAGCAAGCTGAACAGAGTGAAGAGACTAGTGATGACTGTTAGCGAGCTGAACAGAGTGAAGAGACTAGTGATGACTGTTAGCAAGCTGAACAGAGTGAAGAGACTAGTGATGACTGTTAGCAAGCTGAACAGAGTGAAGAGACTATAAATGTAGGCCCCTTTTAATTTCTACACAGTTCCATTTGGTTTCAAAATGTTGATTGAGATGGCTTCCCCTCCCCCAAAAAACTAAATTCTGTTACTCAAACTACCCGCGGGATGGATTGAATGGGCTTGCTGGCCGGTTTCTGCTCGCTGGCCGGTTTCTGCTCACGGGCCTTGAGTTTGACATGTGATGGCTATCCATCATCAAATACATGAATGAATGTTCTACAATGTATATAAATACAGAAATCCACTCCATCATTACCATCATACCCCTAAGCTGTTCAGTTCAGGGCTAGGTTCCTCTACTCCCCACAATAACCCCCTTGGAGAGCTGGGTATTCACCTATTTAGTAGAATACTAACACAACAACCTCTGCAGTGGCGACCCCGTCATTCAGGGCAGGCTGGTGGCGCGGGGGGGGGTTGTTTTGCATGGTATTTTGGCATTAATGTGTCACATACCAGTTTGCAATTTGTTTTTAAATAATTCATAAAGCCACATTCAAACTTGGCCTGTTTTTTGTTTTCTTGAGTAAGGCAGCTCCAAAATGAAGGTGTTTCAGCCTAGCTTAGCGTTTTCTATGGTGGTGGGGCAGCCAGTGGAAAATACGGAGTATAGGGGTTGGTAATGTTCTCTAGTTGCACCGTGATTGGCTCAGTGTTCTGTCATTTTTGGGGGCACTCCGTCACCGCCAAATCTATGGGTAGAGCTAGAAAATTCAAGCCCCTTGGGTTCTGCCATAGAGTTACATTAGAAGTACCCATCCAAGAAGGCTCAAGGTCGTTGGCCACAGATAAAATGATGTAAAATCACATTATATCTACAGTAGCGAGAGAATGCCAGACTTTGATGACACAATTTGCCCATGAAGGACCGCCGCGCCACCTTCCTGTTCAAGTGAGCACAGCACAACACGTTGAGTCCAAAAATGTCTTGTATGTTGCTGCATAAATGATCTAATACGCCAGGGAGATATGTATACTGTAGCTAAGAAAGTCCTACTGAGTGTATGTTGTGTAGTAAGCTGTTAGTAGCCCATGTGCCCCCACCCTAATAATTTGGTCCCTTTCCCCCTCTTCATTTCACCTACTGTTTTGACTTGGTGAACAGGGAGGATACAGTAAGAACAGTCCATGTTCTGAATTCTGTCGCTTAACAAATAGTTAGTTATATTGACTACTATATCATCCGCTCGTCATTCCCGTATGCCATAGTTTGCACTTTCTGAAAAACTCTCCATCTCCCCTCTCTGTTTTATAGAGCCGGGAGGACTGACTTCAAGACATTTAAGTCAGATTCACAAGCGTGAAATGACAATGGCAATATTCATAAATGTAAAACAATACCGGTCATGCTCACAGAAAAAAGAGAGAGAGCAGTCAGTATGTTACGCAAGCGATGCAATTGAAGGCCGTGTTAAATTAGTGTGCAAACTCAGTTTAGTGATTTAATAAATCGGGGAGTCTCACCGGGAAAAAAAACAAGACATCTGTATTAGAAACAGCAGGGGAGAATATACTATTCTATATACAGCCATTAAATTAACTGTATCCACAGTGCTGAGTTTAGCCACACACACACCACCCACACATCTCTCTGTTAAACACACCATAGATATTTACATTTCAGTCATTACTCTGCAGAGCGACCTACAGGAGCAATTAGAGTTATGTGCCTTGCTCAAGGGCACAGACAGATTTTTTTCACCTAGTCAGCTTGGGGATTCAAACCAGCAACCTTTCGGTTACTGGCCCAACATCTTAACCGCTAGGCTATCTGCCACTCATATATCAGAAATGAATCATTCCAACACTCTCCATCAGGCCTATCTAAGGGTTTTACTTTTTGAATATTTAATGGAGAGGAAAATGAGTGAATGTACCGTATTATCAAACAGAGAGAGGAGAGGAGAAGTAGTCAATGTATTATCAGACAGAGGACATCTTTCATTATCAGCAGCTTTCCAAGTCCTGTCTGTCAAACACAGCGGCCAGAGAACATGTTCTTAATGACCCCAGTGAGAGGAGGAGAGAGGAGAAACCTACAGTAAGATGATATCCTCATCTATATGTAGGCCTCTGCTATGCTCTGACGGCAGCTCCAGATGTGATGAGAGACAAGAGAGGGGCAGATAGATACCAATAACACCCAATAAGTCCCAACCCAAGGATTTCCACTTTGAAGTAGAGATAATACAGATAATCATGGAGTTCAAAAGGAAAACCAGCCACGTCACGGACACCGACGTCTTGCTTCCAGACAAACTAAAACATCTTCTTTGCCCGCTTTCAGGATAATGCAGTGGCACCGACGCGGCCCGCTACCGGCTCGGGATGCCCGAGTCCTCAGAAAATGCACAGACCAGCTGGCTGGAGTGTTTACGGAGATATTCAATCTCTCCCTATCCCAGTCTTGCTTCAAGATGGTCACCATTGTACCCAAGAAGGCAAAAGTGACTGAACTAAATGACTATCGCCCCATAGCACTCACTTCTGTCCTCATGAAGTGCTTTGAGAGACTAGTCAAGGATCATATCACCTCCACCTTACCTGTCACCCTAGACCCACTTCAATTTGCTTACTGATGCAAACGCCATCACACTGCACACTGCCCTATCCCATCTTGACAAGAGGAATACCTATGTAAGAACGCTGTTCATTGACTACAGCTCAGCATTCAACACCATAGTACCCTCCAAGCTCATCATTAAGCTTGAGGGCCTGGGTCTCAACCCCGCCCTGTGCAACTGGGTCCTGGACTTCCTGACGGGCCCGTCCCATGGGGTGAAGGTAGGACACAACATCTCCACTTCGCTGATCCTCAACACTGGGGCCCCAGAAGGGTGCGTGCTTAGCCCCCTCCTGTACTCCCTGTTCACCCATGACTGCGTGGCCATGCACGCCTCCAACTCAATCATCAAGTTTGCAGACAACACAACAGTAGTAGGCTTGATTACCAACAACGACGAGACAGCCTACAGGGAGGAGGTGAGGGCTCTTGGAGTGTGGTATCAGGAAAACAACCTCTCACTCAACGTCAACAAAACAAAGGACATGATCGTGGACTTCAGGAAACAGCAGAGGGACAGCAGTGGAGAAGGTGGAAACACACATCACGGACAAACTGAATGGACCACCCACACAGACAGTGTGGTGAAGGCAGCGCAACAGCACCTCTTCAACCTCAGGAGGCTGAAGAAATTTGGCTTGTCACCTAAAACCCTCACAAACTTTTAGATGCACAATTGAGAGCATCCTGTCGGGCTGTATCACTGCCTGGTACGACAACTGCATTGCCCACAACCGCATGGCTCTCCAGAGGGTGGTGCGGGCTGCACAACGCATCACCGGGGACAAACTACCTGCCCTCCAGGACACCTACAGAACCCGATGTCACAGGAAGGCCAAAAATATCATCATGGACAACAACCATCCGAGCCACTGCCTGTTCACCCCGCTACCATACTTTGGCCACTTTAATAAATGGAACACTAGTCACTTGAATAATTCCACTTTATGTTTCCAATAATGTTTACATTTATTGCATTACTCATCTCATATGTATATACTGTATTCTATACTGTGGCATCTTAGTCTATGCCACTCTGTCATTGCTCATCCATATATTCTTATTCCATTCCTTTATTTAGATTTGTGTGTATTAGGTATCGGTCGTGGAATTGTTAGATATTACTTGTTAGATATTGCTGCACTGTCGGAACTAGAAGCACAAGCACTTTGCTACACTCGCTAACCATGTGTATGTGACCAATAGAATTGGATTTGATAATATTCCAGAGGGGTGAGTGAGATATGAAGCCTCATCTCTAGAGACAGATCTGGACTATGAATCCTGGCCCTGCATCAATACGAGACTCTCACAGCTACTAGGTGCTGCTAGGATGGGATATAGTAATCCAGGCTTCCAGAGGGGCAAGCCAAAGCATGGGTGCTTTAGAGATTGTGAGTGTCTGTATAAATGTGTAAAAAAAAAAGAGGAGAGCAAACAAGAGAATGAACGAGTGAGTGAGCGATCAAGCACCGTAGTACTGTCCGGTGGGCTTTAGCAGCAATTCATATTTAATCGATTATCAGATAGTAAAACATGGTGTGGCTCTACAGCTGCTTTGATGTCAACAACCAGTCAATGGAGACACACAGTCCGATCCCCACTGCACATCACACCACTGCCCCAGGGCAGCTCTCGGCTCCTCTCGGCTCCTCTCTTCTCCTCCATGCCCAACGAGAGAGAAGTACAGTATACCATTTGGAAAAGCCTATCCTGTGCAGTCCTACTAAGGCCAAACAAAGAGGAACACATAGGCTTAGCTACCCTTTGGGCCGGGGGTTGGAAACATGGTGGAGATGGTGTGATAGAAAAATTACATACTTACCGGATTTCTTTGATATTAATAGTAAACGATTATATATTTAACTAAGAGTAAGACTGGCCTGCTAAGGCTGAGTTTTTATGGTGTCCAGATTCCTGCAGCTAGTCTGGGTGTCGAGGACAGGGGTTTTACTAGAGGTAGCTTGAAGCTGACAATTGATTGATGTCTCAGTGATAAAACTTTACAGCCACATTCCACATCATTAGTGGTGCATGTGAGACATATGTCTCCAGTCTAACTGGGCATTCTATAGACGAGATAGAGATAGCCTGAAGGAATAGAACAAACATTTCAGTGGTATATAAAGACCCGGTATTCTCTGTATGATTCAAGCACTCGGTCCGACAGTCAAGACTGTTGGATTGACGGCTTCATTATTGCAATAATTTATCGATATTAAATAAAGATGATTGTTTGAAGAAAATAAAGTCCCTCTCAGTTCTGAATTTCCATGACAACAGCAGGAGGGGGAATACATCAAATCCAGATTGCCAAACATATTGAACAGTAGGCCTATACCCTGGTTTTAGATGTGAAACGTGATAATTGTAGTAATTCACAGGCATAACCTCGATATACAGTATATCAGCACTGATCCTACTCCAAAGTCCATTATTTTTTTTTTTTAAATAAAATCAGTCCATTTTAGAGAAGCGTTAGATAAAACAGCACTGTTCAGAGGAGAGCAGGTCGGTCAGTTCCATATTTATTCCTGATTGAGTCAGACATTGCCAGGACACTGCATGGGGCTCATCTCCTCATGGCTCCAAACACACCACCTACAGAGGAGCTAACAAGATGAAACAATAATCAGGCCTCCGCAGAGCCTTCTGGAGGTCAAGACACACTGAAGGCAGAGAGACAGCCTCCTCGGCAGAGAGAACGAGTTTTAGGCTAAATCCTGGTAAGAGCTGTAGCCTCCATGTTCCCTGCTGTTCCTTATCTCACGGTCTGTCGGCATATACAGTACACTGTATAAAGGTTTAGGTTGTGATAAGTGCCATCGTTTGAAGCTGTATTTTAGGAATGTGTTGGTAGGATTTGTGATGTTCTTGTGACGCTGTGTGAAATGGGAGGCACTGTGGTGTATAATCTGGGATGAGGAGCGGAACATACGGGAACTGCAGGCAGGATAAAATGAAAGCAAAACTACATTAGAGAGACACTCAATCTGACAAGCAACAATTATGAGGCTTGGTGACACCCCTCTAGTCAACACACACACACGGCTGGTGATGCGTTGCTTTGATCGGCTATAAGATGGAGTCTTTAATTAGAGCCAAGCAGATGAATACATCTAGGAAACACACATTATTAACAAAGTGCATCAAATAATATAAATTAGAAGATTAAAGGGGGAAAGATGAGAAGAATCTTAAAACATCTACGCGGGGTAATTAATCAAAGGCTACATCTTTTTGAATGCATGTATGAATATGTATAGTCGTGGTTACGTTGACTATGTCGCAGGAGGTTGGTACAGTGCATAGGGCTAAAAGAAAAGTGCCACGTGTTAAGAACCACTCTAGATACAGACCATTTACTGCAGTCTTTAGAGACTCACACCCCCATGACTTGAGAGAGAGAGAGAGAGAGAGAGAGAGAGAGAGAGAGAGAGAGAGAGAGAGAGAGAGAGAGAGAGAGAGAGAGAGAGAGAGAGAGAGAGAGAGAAGAGAAGAGGAAAGGCAGCAGACAACAGGAAATTAATAAGGTTAGCCTAACTGTTGTAAGAGCCAAGGGTCAAAAGTCAATGTATGACATATGATACACAAAGTAAGAGGCAGGAGAATGTCACAAAGGAAAAGGGAAGAGGGTTAGATAGAAAATGCAAGAGCGAGCCGTTATTTGTTCAATGTTGAGCTCAAGATGTCATGACTTATTACACATATTAATGCATATTCATGACTGTTGAGGCACCAGTGACCCGTAGAGATCCCTGTCTGGCATGCTGAGTCTCCAGACCAGAAAGAAGCCTGCGGCAGGCCGTCAGCTCTTTGCGGACAACTGACAGTTTACGCAGACAAACAGGCTCCCGCCGCACGGATACGGACGGACGCACGCACGCACACACACACACACGGCTGTCATCTTACTCATCTCATCCCTGCTACCCTGAGGGAGACAGCCAGGCATGACTTGTCTCTGACAGCGTCAGACTGACATTAAACCCCACACAGAGATCTGTGATCTGTGTCAATGACTCTGGGTTGTCTAGCAGCTCCATACTGAGATTCCTCAAGTCATACTTGAGTAAAAGCAAAAGATACCTTAACAGAAAATGACTCAAGTAAAAGTGAAAGTCACCCAGTAAAATACTACTTGAGTAAAAAAAGTTGAAGTATATGGTTTTAAATATACAAGTATCAAAAGTAAATGTAATTGCTAAAATATTCTTAAGTATCAAAAGTAAAAGTATAAATCATTTAACATTCCTTATATTAGGCAAACCAGATGGCACGATTTCCTTGTTTTTCTAATTTACGGAGAGCCAGGGGCACACTCCATCACTCAGACATAATTTACAAATGAGGCATTTGTGTTTAGTGAGTCCGCCAGATCATAGGGAGTAGGGATGACCACGGATGTTATTTTGATAAGTGCGTGAATTTGATAATTTTCCTGTCCTGGAGTAACAAGTACATTATTTTCTTTAAGAATGTAGTGGAGTAAAAGTAGTAAAAATATAAATAGTAAAGCACAGATACCAAAAAAACTACTTGAGTAAAAGTACTACTTAACATCACTGGTGGTGGCTAGGCATTTCTGAAACCTCCGAAGCTGAGTCAGTGAAATCATTTCACTCTGCTGTAGTGCTTATATACTTTGTATATAGTGGTTCTAGACTTTAAAACAGAGTTGCCAAACTCAACAGCATGATAAAGGACTCTGCTCTCGTCCATTTGTCCTGAGAGAAATGGGAGGCCGTGGAGCCGAGACAAAACAGAACTTAATGGAATGAATACACAAACTTCATTACAGTACAAATGTCAACATGGGAAGTAGTATTGTAAAGTAGTATTGGAGAGTCAAAACATGAACGGAGAAAAATTCAGACAATAACTTCTCAGTGATTTTAAAGATGGTGGCGTTAACTCAAGGGCTCTCCGTCCCTCTGTGTAAAAAACGCTCAACTTTGTGACAAATGTCACATCTATTTTGCTCAGGCAATTCAGTTGCAGTGTGGGGGGGAAATTATTCATTTTCTAGAAGAATTGATTGCTGATGATTCTGTGCATCATTGCCATCCTAACCCACTATTACAGCCCCTCAACTTCATGGCCAGAGATGTTTCTTCCTGTATGTTACATCAACACAGCTAGGGACCATGACGGCATTAGTAGCCAATAACAAGTCTCTATTATTACCGTCAAAATGCCTCAACTTCCTGAAGAAAGCTCTTAGCCTCTGCGGAAATGAAGCATCCGACCACACCACTCCAGATAACAAGAGCAGCATAACATGGCCTGGAGTGGTGGCTGATTGCAATCATTGCAGAATGAAGAGTGGGGTAGAGAAGGGTGAGTACGTGTCGCTTGCCTCCCACCTCTTCCCAAGATAGACCATCTCCCGCAGAGGTGAAAGTGCTGTACTTTTCATTGACAAAAAAAAACGACCTGAAACTGAAAGTGCTGTTTTTTTTTATACGACCATTCACATTCAATCATCCACATAAATCACTGTTGATGACTTATTTTATTTTTCTCCCTCAGCTGTTAATTACAGAACTTGACAACATCATATTAACTGTTCTCTGCCCTGACGGTATCCATGGCAACTGACCATGGAAAAATTAAGTAGTCGAAGTCGGGAACATTAATCAGTATTGTCTAAATATAGTCTAAATATCGCAGATCGCAAAAGTCCTAGTCAATGGCAGCTTTTTGAATAGCCATTTAGTAAACAGAGGGCACAGTAGGCTTATATCCCACACGGATTCAGAGAATTGTTATTCTACTCCTGTGGTGAAGGAGAATGACCTAAAAGAGGGGAGGAAGGCAAGGTGCTTTCTTAATTTAGTTTTCAGTTCTGTTGGCATCCCACATATGCCTGTGTGCATTCAACTGTATAAAAAGCTGCACAAAGAAATGACAGTGCAAACATTTACTTTTATTCAAGATAACGAATTGAAAACTCTGTTTCTCACTCAATCTCTATGTTTTGATGTTGTCAAACCAAACTCTTTTCTTCTGTATCCCTCCATGTTGATAAAAAAAATTAACATCAGCTGTCAATCATTCTACTGAAAAGATAGAGCTGGGGTAAGGGGTATTGCCCTAGATACCTTTTTTATTTTTTTATTAAATAACTTCAGGGGACCAGGACGCCAGAGACGCTGGAAGTCTCAGAGAACAGAGACGCTGGTTCTATGGCTCTAGTTCTACTGTATCTTAGCAACAGGTTCCTGTCAGTTTAGAGGCTAAAATGAAGAAGTGGTGGAGGTGAGGGATGTAAAGATGGAGAAGAAAAGAGATGGAGGCATGCTCACCTCGTAGTCCAAAATAGAACCAGTCCAATTCAGTCCCATGTACATCCGGTCATTCCGTAGATGGTAAAGTGGCACAGAACTATCATATTCACTTTGCCAGACTCACTTTTCTTATTTAATTAACAGTACGACACAATTATTAGACTAGCAGTGATGGATATTTAATGTTGTATGAATGTCTTATACTAAGTACTCATATATAAATGCCAGGCTTCTTGAAATACACCTTAAACTAAGTGCCTCACCAGTGTGTTGTATTCATAGGTACTGTATCCTGAAGTTACCGTAAATGCCCTGGAAACAGACAGCTTTACACATTAAATCACTAGAGGAGAGAAAGAGAGAGAGATGGAAAGAGGGGTGGATGCATAAATGGGGAAAAAGACAGAGTGAGAGAGAGGGATGGGTGGGTGGATGGATAGACGGGGAGAGAGAAAGCTAGCGTTAACAAGGCAAGCTGCTTTTCAGCCCTGGTCTGTTTAATGGATTTCATTTGCATGTCTATCAGCAGTGTCAGGGCTCTGAGGAGACGTCAACTACTGTAGCATGGTCTGCCAGACGTAGCACTGATAAAACGCTCTTTCATGGAAACAGCTAACGGGATTCCTTATGCTACATGTCAGAGGCATGTAGCGGGGCGGCAGGTGGCCTAGCGGTTAAGGGGCGGCAGGTGGCCTAGCGGTTAAGAGCGTTGGGCCAGTAACCTAAAGGTTTCTGGTTCAACCCCTCGAGCCGACCAGCTGAACAATCTGTCGGTGTGCCTTTGAGCAAAGCACTTAACCCTAATTGCTCTGGAAAAGAATGTCTACTAAATGACTAAAATGTACCTTGCTGAACACAGCCCAGATGCCCAACAGACCAGTGCCTGGGTCTATCTGCAATCCAATCACAAGCCTGAACATATACAGATGGACCAATCAGAACACATCTTTGCCATCTTCCTCTTAAGTATAGTCTAGGCTAGTCTAGCCAGCAATAATGGCACGCAAGTAAAAAACAACACTGTCAGAAATCTGGAAGTAAATGTCACATCGTTGTTCAGTGATGAGAGTAATTCGTCTGATGCTCATAATACATGCATTAATGTAGTTGATGTGTTCTGACTATCTGGATAAAATTGTATTATTCCAGCTACAGTTCTTAACTGAACATGTCTAATGCAGAAGTGTCAGAGCCTTACGTCTGAACACAGATTGACATTTCAGAGCTATAAATGGTGCTATCTGCGATTGCACAAAAACAAACAAAAAAAAAAACATTTACAAATATTTTTATACTCAGCACTTTAGGTACCTTTAAGGTGAGGACCTTAACGGGTTACAAAATATGAATTCACGGCAAAACAGTTCTTAGCTAGATTGTGGAAACTTTGATGTTTAATATCTCAGAACTACGCTTTGTACAGATAGAACCTTTATAGTCAACACTAGCCAGATGGCCATAACTCGAGAACTAGCAACATTATAATTAAATCACAATGGATTTGTTTTCGAATGAAGCAGCTGCCTGTTAGCTGCTGAGAGTCAGTGGAGTAGCTAACTAGCCATGTGCAAACTGCAAATGACAATGACAACTGTTTAGCTAACGTTAGCTGCAAGCAAACTGGCACTGGCAGTATGGGATCATGGAGAGCAAATGAAATGATGTATTTTATCTTGCTAGATAGCTAGCTTGGTAAAGCATTTAGTGGTGTGTGCGTTGTGCTGCACTTACCGCCCCATTTGTTTCATATGAAGTGTGTGACTGCCTGGCTCAGTTATCAAACTAACATTATGAGACTTGGTTTAGTAAAAAAATATATTATGCAGCTTTATTGTTTTAGTTAGAACAATTCAGATGAAAAGGGGGTGGATTAGACTGGGAAAAGTGCCTTCTTTTTTTTGTCGTCACTCCTTCCGGCTCCCCTCTCAGGTTGGTACCCAGCAGGCGTCGTCTTTTGTTCCATACCGTGTCTGCGAATACAAAGTTCTCGCCCCCACCCCTCCCGGAAACCACTTACTCAAAGCTAAGGATCCGGATCACATTCTGCACATGTTATTTACCATATAAAAACAATCAGCGTTTGTGTAATGTAGGCTAATCTTTATATTCGCTGCCATAATGTAGCCACTAGCCAGAGATCCTGAAAAAAGAACACTACTACATTGACTACCTGTCTGCCTCCAGCTTAGCCAATCTTTTGCAATGATGAGCAAAGAGAACGAAAGGCCTCCTACTGTGCTAAGTACCTATCTGCCTTCAGTTTTCACGTTGTGTCTGACCTCTTGGGTCTAACAAGGAGCAACAGATTTTATGACAGCAGCCCTAATGCTCTATCTCCGATCCTCCTCTTCTATTGTTTCTCTTTTCCTGGCCATCAGTCTTCTCACCCTGCTCTCTCTCTGAGTCAAACCTGGCAACTCTGATTGGCAAAGCTTCATTAAGGAGATGCTTTCATTGTTTGCAGGTTCTGTGTACTTGTACACAGGCAGACAGTCACAGAACGGTGCTGTAGCCCTTCTGTTTTCTCCTTCGGCCTGTTTCTGTGCTTGTCTCTTTCCTTCCCATGCCAAATATACACAACAGATGTACTACAACAGTCAACTACAAGAGTTTAAAAGGCTGAACACCAGTAGAAAAGCTAGTGGTGGAGATCCATGTTCAAATGGGTTTATGGAGATAGAACTTTCTAGTTTCTTTTTTCCCCCCCCACTTAAAATGTACTTTAAAAAATACATATCTTCTCAGACATATGAAGAATCATCTACAGAGAAATGATATGTGATGAACTCATTTTTAGAAGGTCTCATACATTAACCATCTACAAATTTAGAAGCAGACGGAAGATCTGTGCTATGTGAACAACAAAACATGTACTGCCGACATTCTGGGCAGCGGTGCTAAGTTCCTTTTGGCCCTCAGTATCCTTGAGTCTTAACACACGAACTGTCTGATCAGCAGACTTCAACAAGGCATCGGTCTATTCCTCTCTCTTCTTCAAGGTGTAAAACTAACCCCAAGCTCCTCTCCTCCTCATGTAGGCGGGACTATGGATGAGGGTTTGAAATTTCACTATTCGAATAGTATCATGAATTTTTGTCAGATATCCGGATATTTGAAATACATGTGTTTTTTTTTTAAACTTATGTTTTGACCTGAGCACTGCTGCGCGAGGGAGAGAGGCTGGCTCTCTATTGCTGCAGCTGCGGCGGGGGCGGTGTGTGTGAGATGGGGGCGAGCAGATGGAGGGAGAGAGAGAGAGAGACGCAGTAGCCACTAGCAAAGGCAACTCGGCTACAGCCAATATTAGCTAACTTGTAGCAGCCACAACGTTATTTACCACCCCAAACAGTGCCTGTTTTGACTGGAGTAGCCGAGAGAAGCTAGCTAGGTAAGCTAGCCAGCTATAGCTAGCTACTGTAGGCTAACTGAGGCTACATGCTGAGCTTTCTCCCCAACCCCATTCCGATAAAACAACAGCCTACCTGTTGGTTTCTCGTTGTAGCCTACTCCTTCTCATTTCGCTAACTTTTAATTCCGTAATTTTATTCCATCCTGCATTGCATTAGAGAACTCTTACTCCACTTTCTACACATTGAGCTAATTTACAAAAAGCCTTTTCAGTGTTAAAATAGGCCTATACATGTTAAAATAGGCCTATACATTTTCTTTTATTGTAAAAAATAAATCACACAAGTACTCGAATACTACCCTCCGTTCATATATTTGAATAACCGTGCACATCCCTAGGCGGGACACCATATGACTGAGGACCTGCTTCCCCTGTGGTGCGGGTGGAGGACACAGATGGAGGCCTTTACACCCTGTTTCCAGGCTCGAAACTGGGCAGCATCAGCACAAAGCAAGACAAGCATCTGGGAGGCAGATTTCTGGAAGTGTAGACTCGCTACCCTGTCCCACAGAAGTGGGAGACTGTAACCCTAACCCCCTCCATCTGGCTGGTTTGTTTCCAGCATGGAAACATCACCATGGAAACAGACCAAGCCTGGAATATTGAAGGAGAGGATGGCTACTTCGGTATTACCACCACTAGACTGTAGTGGTTCTGTCGTGAGTCACAGAGCACCAATCAGAAACAAACCTGCGATCGTGAATATGACCGCATCACTTACCTTCATAGTCCTTACCTTTATAGCTACAGACGTCTTTAAAAACTCTCATCATTAATTTGCTTGATGAAACACTTATACTCTTCCATTAGAAAACAGCTCATCTGGTAATGGGTTACATAACACTGCCCTGCCTGGTTTAAATGTGGTGCTCTGGTGGCCTTACCTTGGCACGCTGTCCGCCGTCGTCATACCGCCCTGGGTGGCGTCACTAGGTGGCGTCTGTGTTTTCTCCGTCTCCTCTACAACGGTGGCCAGACCCTGCTGCTGCAGCTGGTGATGGTGCCGTTGGTGGTGCTTCTCTCCCTCAGTGCTCTGTCCACTACCCTTTGGCCGCTGCCCCTCTTCTTCCTCCATCTCATCTTCCTCCTCCATCTCCCTCGTCTTCTTCCCCCGGCCTTCTCCCTCCTCGTCGCTTTCCTCATCTAGCATGTCGTCCACCTAACAACAGAGAGATGGTTTGGTGAGGCTTGGCTCCCCCAGGGTAGGGTGGTCTATACAGCACAGCAGGCCTCTCCTTGTCCACCAGAGCGCAACATACAGTAGACAAAACCTCAACTCTTCACATAGATTCCATCAGATCATTAGAGAACACACTGAACCAACCCCTCACTTTAACTCTTTACTTACAGTTTGTTCTCTTGCACATCAGGTGGCAACAGCAGTTAACATGGCCCAGCAGCAAATTACATAATAGCTCTTCACATATGGATTCCTCTGGCCTGTTACCAAGTTAAATTACTGTCTATTCTCCAGGGAATAACCTAGATGCCTCTCTGCCTGCAGTGAACACCAATCAGATGCTGTTTGGACCTCCGTTATTCAGAGAGGATAATTTACCTGGAAAGTCTATAGGAATGCACAGTAGACGAAGGCTTTAAATTCCTATAGAAAAACAGCTGAGTAAATATTTTCTTTCAATTTTGATATATTATTAGCTAATAGAATGGTGCTGGAGGGAATGGCAGATGTTTTACGCGCTCCTGACCAATTGTGCCATTTTGTGTATTTTTTTTGCGCCATCGTTTCCTATGACCGAAAAGTGCTTCTGGACATCAGAACAGCTAACACTAACCTCAATTTGGACGAGTCAGAGACGAAAGACATATTGATTATCCTGGAGCAGGCCCAAATTCCGACACTCGAAGGAGAAGACAACGCTATAGAGGCCGACGTGTGGGCACCCTGACGAGACTACGGCGAGGAAAAAAATAAATAATAATTGCCCGTACCCTCTGTTCTATTGGCGAATGTGCAATCTGTGGAGAATAAACTGGACGAGCTCTGTTCAAGACTATCCTATCAAAAGGACATTAAGGACTGTAATATACTATGCTTCTCAGAGTCATGGCTGAACAAGGACATGGATAATATACAGTGCATTCAGAAAGTATTCACTTGTACACTTGTGCCACATTTCAGCTATATTATAACATTTATTAAATAAATAATAAATCCTCAATCTACACACAATACCTCATGATGACAAAGCAAAAACAGGTGCATCCTGTTTCCATTGATCATCCTTGAGATGTTTCTACAACTTGATTGGAGTCAACCAGTGGCAAATTCAATTGATTGGACATGATTTGGAAAGACACACTGTCTATACAAGGTCCCACAGTTGACGTGCATGTCAGAGCAAAAACCAAGCTATGAGGTCGAAGGAATTGTCTGTAGAGCTCCGAAACAGGATTGTGTCGAGGCACAGATCTGGGGAAGGGTACCAAAATATTTATTCAGCATTGAAGGTCCCCAAGAACACAGAGGCCTCCATCATCCTTAAATCTAAGAGGTTCGGAACCACCAAGACTCTTCCTAGAGCGGGCCGCCCCGCCAAACTGAGCAATTGGGGGAGAAGGGCTGTGGTCAGGGAGGTGACCAAGAACTCAATGGTCCGTCTGACAGAGCTCCAGAGTTCCTCTGTGGAGATGGGAAAACCTTCCAGAAGGACAACCATCTCTACAGCACTCCACCAATATTGGCTTTATGGTAGAGAGGCCAGGCGGAAGCCACTCCTCAGTAAAAGGCACATGGCAGCCCACTTGGAGTTTGCCAAAAGGCACCTAAAGGACTCTGACCATGAGAAACAAGATTCTCTGGTCTGATGAAACCAAGACTTTGGCCTGAATGCCAAGTGTCACGTCTGGAGGACGCGTGTTGGTGGCAGCATCATGCTGTCGGGATGTTTTTCAGTGGCAGGGACTGGGAGACTAGTCAGGATAAAGGCAAAGATGAACGGCGCAAAGTACAGAGAGATCCTTGATGAAAACCTACTCCAGCGTGCTCAGGCCTCAGACTGAGACGAAGGTTCACCTTCCAACAGGACAACGACCTGAAGCACACAGCCAAGACAATGTAGGAGTGGCTTCGGGATAAGTCTCTGAATGTCCTTGAGTGGCCAAGCCAGAGCCCGGACTTGAACCCGATCAAACATCTCTGGAGACCTGAAAATTGCTGTGTAGCCACACTCCCCATCGAAATGGACAGAGCTTAAGACGATCTGCAGAGAAGAACGGGAAAAACTCCCCAAATACAGGTGAGCCAAGCTTGTAGCGTCATACCCAAGAAGACTTGAGGCTGTAATCGCTGCCAGAGGTGCTTCAACAAAGTGCTGAGTAAAGGGTCTGAAACTATTTTATCAATTTTAGAATAAGGCTGTAACGTAACAAAATGTGGAAAAAGTCAAGAGGTTTGAATACCTTCCAAATGCACTGTACATCTAGATGCGTATATTTTTTTAATGTATTGGCAGGACAGAATGGCAGAGTCCGGTAAGATCATGGGGGCGGTGTGTGTCTCTTTATGAACAACAGCTGCTGCGCAATCTCTAATATTAAGGCAGTCTCTAGGTTCTGCTCACAGGAGTTAGAATACCTCATATAAGCTGTAGACCATACTATTTACCAAGAGAATTTCTGTATTTTTTGTAACTGTCTATTTACCACCAAAAACCGATGCTGGCACTAAGACCACACTCAACGAGCTGTATAGGGCGATAAGCATCCAGAGGCGGCGCACCTAGTGGCTATTGACTTTAATGCAGGAAAACTGAAATCCATTTTACCTTATTTCTACCATCATGTCACCTATGCAACTAGAGGGAAAAACAATTCTAGATCACCTTTACTCCACACACAGAGACACATACAAAGCTGTCCCCCACCCTCCATTAGGCAACTGAGAACATAACTCTATCCTCCTGATTCCTGTTTACAAGCAAAAACTCAAACAGGAAGTACCAGTGACGGGCTCAATTTGGAAGTGTTCCTATGAAGTGGATGCTAAGCTAATGGACTGTTTCGCTACCACATACTAGAATATGTTCCAGGATTCATCCAATGGCATTGATGAGTTTACCACATCAGTCACCGGCTAATAAGTGCATGTCCCCACAGTGACCGTACATACATATCCCAACCAGAAGCCATGGATTACAGGCAACATCTCCACTGAGCTAAAGGCTAGGGCTGCAGATTTCAAGAAACAGGACATTAGTCAGGATGCTTATAAAAGAACTACCGCTAAGCCATCTGACGAACCATCAAACAGGCAAATCGTCAATACAGGACTAAGATCGAATCCTACGACATCGTCTCTGACGATCGTCGGATATTGCAGGGCTTGCAAACTATCACGGATTAAAGGGAAACCCAGCCGAGAACTACCTAGTGACACGAGCCTACCAGATGAGCTAAATGCCTTCGATGATCGCTTCGAGGCAAGCAACGCAGAACCATGTGTGAGAGCACCAGCTGTGTGAGAGCACCAGCTGTGTGAGAGCACCAGCTGATCACACTCTCCCTAGCCGATGTGAGTAAGACCTATAAACAGGTTAACATTCACAAGGCCGGAGGGATATTTATTAGGAGGAATAGTATCAATCAGTACTTTACAGTCAAGTGAAAGGCAGGTTCCTAATAGACATTTGTTGATGCCATGAAGAATTACACTCTTAACCTAGACGTAGATAGATTAAAGGTTAATTCCCCAATGGCACCCTATTCTCTATATTTTGACCAGGATGCCATTTGGGACTCAGCCTTAGAGAGTACACCTCAATGAGAATCCAATTTAGGCTACAAACTGAAACCCAGGCCTTGGACAAAGAAGTGACCTACACAAATTTGAAAAGGACAATCAAATGACTAATTTCCTGAAGTCCTACCCCCTCACACCCTCCTATTACAGCAGTCCTCTAGTCTTCATTATCCCTTGAGGGCCATTTGGGTCAATTAAAATAGGGTGAGACCCCTCCAACATTTAGGAAGGTAAAACTAAATCGATATGGAAACAGAGGGAGAGATTTTTCCTTATAATGGAAGGAGAGAAGCAGAGGTGAGTCCCAGAAGAACTAGCACGTAGACTTTCATCCATTAAGTCATAAGCACAGCACTACACTGTGTCAGAGCAGTGGCAGAGAGAACATCCCTAGAGCTGGGCTCATTATCGGGGGCCTGGCCAGGTTCATTAAGGTACAAACTGTTGTTGACAACATCAATTTAGAAGGACAGAGAGCAAATACAGAATAGCCTGAGGCATGATGTTGATGTGGAACCAGCAGGAAACAAGCAATAAAAATGTTATACACTGAACATTATTAAACGCAACATACAACAATTTTACTGAGTTACAGTTCATATAAGGAAATCAGTAATTTTATATAAATTCATTAAAACCAAATATATGGATTTCACATGACTGAATACAGATATGCATCTGTTGGTCACAGATACAGTGAGGGAAAAAAGTAATTGATCCCCTGCTGATTTTGTACGTTTGCCCACTGACAAAGAAATGATCAGTCTATAATTTTAATGGTAGGTTTATTTGAACAGTGAGAGACAGAATAACAACAAAAAAATCCAGAAAAACACATGTGAAAAATGTTATAAATTGATTTGCATTTTAATGAGGGAAATAAGTATTTGACCCCCTCTGCAAAACATGACTTAGTACTTGGTGGCAAAACCCTTGTTGGCAATCACAGAGGTCAGACGTTTCTTGTAGTTGGCCACCAGGTTTGCACACATCTCAGGAGGGATTTTGTCCCACTCCTCTTTGCAGATCTTCTCCAAGTCATTAAGGTTTCGAGGCTGATGTTTGGCAACTCGAACTTTCAGCTCCCTCCACAGATTTTCTATGGGATTAAGGTCTGGAGACTGGCTAGGCCACTCCAGGACCTTAATGTGCTTCTTCTTGAGCCACTCCTTTGTTGCCTTGGCCATGTGTTTTGGGTCATTGTCATGCTGGAATACCCATCCACGACCCATTTTCAATGCCCTGGCTGAGGGAAGGAGGTTCTCACCCAAGATTTGACGGTACATGGCCCTGTCCATCGTCCCTTTGATGCTGTGAAGTTGTCCTGTCCCCTTAGCAGAAAAACACCCCCAAAGCATAATGTTTCCACCTCCATGTTTGACGGTGGGGATGTTGTTCTTGGGGCCATAGGCAGCAATCCTCCTCCAAAACACAGCAAGTTGAGTTGATGCCAAAGAGCTCCATTTTGGTCTCATCTGACCACAAAACTTTCACCCAGTTGTCCTCTGAATCATTCAGATGTTCATTGGCAAACTTCAGACGGACATGTATAATGTGCTTTCTTGAGCAGGGGGACCTTGCGGGCGCTGCAGGACTTCAGTCCTTCACGGCATAGTGTGTTACCAATTGTTTTCTTGGTGACTATGGTCCCAGCTGCCTTGAGAGCTGATTCCTCACCGTTCTCATGATCATTGCAACTCCACGAGGTGAGATCTTGCATGGAGCCCCAGGCCGAGGGATATTGACAGTTCTTTTGTGTTTCTTCCATTTGCGAATAATCGCACCAACTGTTGTCACCTTCTCACCAAGCTGCTTGGCGATGATCTTGTAGCCCATTCCAGCCTTGTGTAGGTCTACAATCTTGTCCCTGACATCCTTGGAGAGCTCTCTGGTCTTGGCCATGGTGGAGAGTTTGGAATCTGATTGATTGATTGCTTGCTTCTGTGGACAGGTGTCTTTTATACAGGTAACAAGCTGAGATTAGGAGCACTCCCTTTAAGAGTGTGCTCCTAATCTCAGCTCGTTACCTGTATAAAAGACACCTGGGAGCCAGAAATCTTTCTGATTGAGAGGGGGTCAAATACTTATTTCCCTCATTAAAAAGCAAATCATTTTATAAAATTTTTCACATGCGTTTTTCTGGATTTTTGTTGTTGTTATTCTGTCGCTCACTGTTCAAATAAACCTACCATTAAAATTATAGACTGAAAATGTCTTTGTCAGTGGGCAAACGTACAAAATCAGCAGGGGATCCAATACTTTTTTCCCCTCAATGTACCTTTAAAAAAAAGGTAGGGGTGTAGATCAGAAAACCAGTATCTGGTGCGACCACCATTTGCCTCATGCAGCACGACATCTCCTTCACATAGAGTTGATCAGGCTGTTGATTGAGACCGTGCATTATCATGCTGAATCAAAAGGTGATGGCGGCGGATGAATGGCACGACATTGGGCCTCAGGATCTCGTCACGGTATCTCTGTGCATTCAAATTGCCATCAATAAAATACAATTGTGGTAACAGTCGTCCGTAGCCTTTGCCTGCCCATATCATAACCACACCACCACCATAGGACACTGTTCACAAAGTTGACGTCAGCAAACCGCTCGCCCACATGACGCCATCTGCCTAGTACAGTTCGAAGGTGAGCATTTGTCTATCAGCAGTCAGGTCAAGACCCTGGTGAGGACAACGAGCACGCAGATGAGCTTCCCTGAGACGGTTTCTGACAGTTTTTGCAGAAATTCTTTGGTTGTGCAAACCCACAATTTCATCAGATGTCTGGGTGGCTGGTCTCAGACGATCCCGCAGGTGAAGAAGCCAGATGTGGAGGTCCTGGGCTGGCGTTGTTAGATGTGGTCTCCGGTTGTGAGGCTGGTTGGACGTACTGCCAAATTCTCTAAAACTATGTTGGAGGTTGGTAGAGAAATGAACATTTGTTTCTCTGGCAACAGCACTGGTGGACATTCCTGCAGTCAGCATGCCAATTGCACGCTCCCTCAAAACTTTAGACATCTGTGGCATTGTGTTGTGTGACAAAACAGCACATTTTTGAGAGTGGCCTTTTATTGTCCCCAGCACAAGGTGCACCTGTGTAATGACCATGCTGTTTAATCAGCTTCTTGATATGCCACACCTGTCAGGTGGATGGATTATCTTGACAAAATAGAAATGCTCACTAACAGGGATGTAAAGACATTTGTGCACAAAATTTTTGAGAAATAAGAGTTTTGTGCATGGGAACATGGGATGGAACATGGGATTCTGGGATCTTTTATTTCAGCTCATGAAACATGGGACCGACACTTTACATATTGCGTTTATATTTTGTTAAGTGTAGGTTTACTGGCCTGCCATTAGGTGTTTTAATCTAATACAATTAGCTCATGCCTCTAAGGCACCTGCGAAATGGGAATGTTGATTAAATGACTGTTGGTAGAAGGGTTTTGTGTGTGTTTCTCACTGACAGAAAGTAACCGAACATCAAGCGTAAGCCTGTGGATTCCTGTTGTAGAACTGCTATGTGTTTCCCAAACACACACTGCCCTGCCTGTTTCTGTCTTTGAAGAAGTTTGTCTTCCTAACGGCACTTTGCAGAATACCTCAGGAGTATGTTGACGGACAATATCGTCTCCCCTTTTCCACATGATCAATAACAGTGCCTGTGGCAGCTCCTGATGTATTTCAAGGAGGCAGGGCCATCTTTCTGTCAGACATGATGTTAAAGTGCTGTATATAGATATCTCACAGAGTGGGACTTTAAACTAGTGTAGACGATATATCACAACTCACCAGCAGTCAGATAAGAGGCTCTACATCACATCGTGGCAGAAGGGTATTGGTGTTTCAGCTGACTTGTTCCAGACAGTTTAATAGTTATAATCTGGCAATACAAGAGGCACTGAGATGCTACCAATGACAAAGAGCTGTATTCATTCCAATGGCTCAGAAGATACTTATGTGAAAGAAATAGTACTTACGTTATGCATCCATTCTAACTATAACGATAAACAGAGAAATGGTGTGAAATGAATGCAGTGCACTAAAGCTATATTACAGATATTCAATGTCAAACCAAGCATAAACTACAATCAACACAATCTTTCTTTGACCCCTAAAGCACATTTCAGCAACAAATATTTTTGACAACTTAAAATCAATGTAAGCCCTCACATCCCAGAATCATCTCCACACACTGCACTGAGTCAATAAGAACCCTGCAGACAGTCGTCTCCTCTGGCTGTGTTCGGTCCCTCGGAGGCAAGACGGCATTCGCAATAACACGAAAAAAAAAACAAATCCCCAAGGAGAGTCATGCTGAGATCAATAGGGATTACAGAGACTGACAAAACAAATACAATGGTCTTTGGCTTTTATTAAAATGGCTGATAAACACAACCTCTGTAATCCTTAAACAGACAGTCACAGACAACCAAACGGGCTCCTCTCTTTCACCTACTACTATCGGTTGTTTGCAAAAACATATGCCTAACTTGAATACATTCAGCTTAACCCATCTCTGTACCTGCAGTGGGCAGTGTGGCCGTGCCCCAACGGTTGCCTTGTGATGGGCTCAAATCACCACCCTGCAGAAGCCAGAACGCGGTTCAGAACGTCAGTGTGGTTCATATCTGTCTCCTGTTGAGCGGCAGTCTTAACGATCCCCAGAAGCAGCGTGGGGTGTGTCCGAAATGGCACCCTATTCCCTACATAGTGCACTACTTTAGACCAGACCATATGGGCCCTGGTCAAAAGCAGTGCAATGCAAAGGAAATAGTGCCATTTGTGGTGCAGCCATGGTCTTTTCCAGAGGCATCTCTCTACACACAATGTCATGTTCCTGTGAGTAATAAGCAGTGGTGGAAAAAGTACTACATTGTCATACTTGAGTAAAAGTAAAGATACCTTAATAGAAAATGACTCAAGTAAAAGTATTTGGTTTTAAATATACTCAAAAGTAAATGGAATTGCTAAAATGTACTTAAGTATCAAAAGTCAAAGTAAAAGCATAAACCATTTCAAATTTCTTATATTAAGCAAACATTTTAATAAAACATTTTTGACAGACAGCCAGGGACACACTACAACACTCAGCCATAATTTAAAAACAACGCATGTGTTTAGTGAGTCCTCCAGATCAGAGGCAGTAGGGATGACCAGGGATGTTATTTGATAAGTGTGTGAATTGGACCATTTTCCTGTCAAAATGTAACGAGTACTTTTGGGTGTAGTGTAGTGAAGTAAAAGTTGGCAAAAATATAAATAGTAAAGTACAAAAAACAACATAAGTAAAAATACTTTCAAGTACTACTTAAGTACTTTACACCACTGGTAATAAGGGCCCAAGCAGAGAGAAGAAATCCGCAGCAGCAGCACAGCCTCTCAGAACACCAAAGGGAGGCTGCAGGGAGCCGGAGTGTTCCGGAGGCCTCGCTATTACGAGGAGCAGTGAAGCTGGAATATAAAGGCAATTCAGAATTTTTCTATTGCTGGCTAAAGGCACTGACCTCTGTACCCCTAAATGAGTGAAGCGCACCAGTGAAGAGTAAAGTGTTAGTGCCTAAAGAAAACGATGACTCTAGGGTTTGGACTGCCGTTTCTGCTGTAATTTGCCATGCTCATTCATCTCTACACCACAGTGGTCTAGAAGCTTTTGTAAGAAGCTGAAGAAAGCAGAGGTTAGGGCACTCCACAGGTACACCAGGCTTAACAGAGCCATAAAACACTCTGAAAGTGGAACAGAATGCTCAAATGTGCCGATGGTCAACCGATTACTTTGCTGGCTGTGTTTACTATTCTGGTCAGTTTGCTTTTGCTCCTCACACTCAGATCACCAGACTGTCAGATTGAACATGAGGATACAATCCACCAGCTCAGATCACCAGACTGTCATATTGAACATGAGGATCCATTCCACCAGCTCAGATCACCAGACTGTCATATTGAACGTGAGGATCCAATCCACCATCTCAGATCACCAGACTGTCATATTGAACGTGAGGATCCAATCCACCAGCTCAGATCACCAGACTGTCATATTGAACGTGAGGATCCAATCCACCAGCTCAGATCACCAGACTGTCATATTGAACATGAGGATCCAATCCACCAGCTCAGATCACCAGACTGTCATATTGAACGTGAGGATCCAATCCACCAGCTCAGATCACCAGACTGTCAGATTGAACATGAGGATCCAATCCACCAGCTCAGATCACCAGACTGTCATATTGAACGTGAGGATCCAATCCACCAAGCTGCTGTACACCCTCTCCAGAACATCCTGGCTGACCCCAAACCCCTTTCATTTCCTGATTAAGAACAGGTGTTGGCTTGCTTTAAAAAAATGTTGTCATTCTCTGTAAAACTCAGCTTGTTATCAATTTGTGTCCCTAGGTATTTAAAACGCTCAACCACCTCCACTGGTTGGTCTCCTTTGTCTTTTCCACATTGATGTGGAGGGCACTTGACCGACACCATTCTTGAAGGTTGTTGGTCTGTTTATAAAAAAAAAAAAAGAAATGAGTCCTACCAGAGCCATGTCATCAGCGTACTTAATAAGGCTCCAACTTTGCACAGCCATTGAAGAGGAGTGGGACAACATTCCACAGGCCACAATCAACAGCCTGATCAACTCTATGAGAAGGAGATGCGTCAAGCTGCATGAGGAAAATGGTGATCACACCAGATACTGACTGGTTTTCTGATCCACGCCCCTACCTTTTTTTTTTAAAGGTATCTGTGACCAACAGATGCATATCTATATTCCCAGTCATATGAAATCCATAGATTAGGGCCTAATGAATTCATTTCAATTGACTGATTTCCTCATATGAACTGTAACTCAGGAAAATCTTTGAAATTGTTACATGTTGAATTTATATTTTTGTTAAGTGTAGATGGATTGGGGCTTGTATCCACTTGTTGGACTCTATTCTCAGAATCTATTCAATCTGTCTGCCTTCGTATAGATATGACCATGAGCCAGGTACGCACACACCTCAAGACTAAATCTGTTTTGCATGAGTTACCTTGGTTACTGGCCACTTCAAACGCAACGATCCAGACAGAGACAGACATGATAATTGACAGCAGGACTTTAGAATTATCTGACGCCCACACAGACAAAGAGATGTACAGCTCTTCCCGTCTCTCGTTCTCCCTTGGACTCATTACGATTTCCTTTCAGTCAATTCACTTCTGTCTGCTTGAATTCTAATGAAAGGACGTGAATGAAAAGCAGTAGACGTGTGGATGGATGTGTATTGATGAAACACAAGCAGAACAGATCAGTTAGATCTGTCAATGTCCATAAGAAGAAAACAACGTCAGCTGAACATGTTCTAGACAACATTGCATCGCTTTGATCCATCCCTTAGAGAACACTGGTCGCGTCTGAAATTGTACCCTATTCCCTACACTACGTTTGACCAGGACCCAGTTAGGGTATAGGGTGCTATTTCGCACCCACCCACTGTCTACTAGCGTGTTGTGATTGGGCTTAAAAGTTGAGAAGGCTCACAGCCAAACCTGCAATGCAAGACACAGTGACACAGTTATTGGTCGGAGGACATGTCAATCAGAGTGATTGACAGACAGCCAGACATCGTGGTCCATGTCTCCTTTATAAACTTCAGTTAACAGGAACAAAGACCCAGAATTGAGAGGAAAAGTATCACAGAGTACTCCTAGACACAAGAGCTGTAAATATATGTTTAAGAGTCAAATTAGGGAGGCAGAAATAGAAAATCGCCACCCAAGGCTAAATGTAAAATCCTGCTATGAAATTCAAAGCAAATTACTCATAGGAAACTTCATGCAGATCTTGAGTTTGTGACCTGAGCCGTCTAAACTGCTACACAACCTTGGGGTTGGAAACAGCATGGCTTTACAAAGAGTTATGAGACCTGTCACCTCTGGTTTAACCGCATTACACATAACGCACCTTTCAAATTCATATCAGGACATCACAGATAAATTGCATGATCAAATCACATTTTATTTGTCACATGCCGAATACAACAAGTGAAATGCTTACAAACACTTAACCAAGTTCTTATCGGTATAGTGACTCAGGCTAAGAAGAAGAATGAAGGCTTATAAGAAGGCCTTAGAAAGCGTATAATATGCTGCTCTAGGCAGACATGAATGTGATATGATGGGTCATGATGCTCAACAGGGGCACAAATGGATCACCAGGGAGCTGTAGGGAACTCCAGGTTCAGCGTTATCACTGTGATAATACCTTCAGCTGGGGAGGTGTCACCAGTAGTACCGTGTGAAAGCAGAACTGGTGAGGTATCGCCATGAAATGTGTTTGATAAAGTACTTCCTCAATAGTCATCTGAGAAAAGGAACCTGAACCATTTATCCTAATCCTTCAGTGACTTGTGCCAGAAAGGACGGAGCACCTATTGTACGGTACCGCGTGTCTCAGAGTCCCATATGGTCTGTCTCTTCAACACTAGAACCACTAAAGCAGTCATTTTGACTGCTCATCAATTTATTTATTTTATTACCCTGCCATTTTTTAAGTAATGCCCTCCTCAGTCTTTGACTTGTCCTAAATAAGTCTTTATAACACACTGTCATTGTTAGAATCTTAATATCACAAACAGAACTGGAGTTAAAACCAGTTTAAGGAGGGCATGTCATTATTTGAAAGGTTTTCCCCCGTTGCCACTCCTTCTCCCGACAGTAGGGCCTGCTCCGCTCCTTCTCCCGACAGTAGGGCCTGCTCCGCTCCGCTCCTTCTCCCGACAGTAGGGCCTGCTCCGCTCCGCTCCTTCTCCCGACAGTAGGGCCTGCTCCGCTCCGCTCCTTCTCCCGACAGTAGGGCCTGCTCCGCTCCGCTCCTTCTCCCGACAGTAGGGCCTGCTCCGCTCCGCTCCTTCTCCCGACAGTAGGGCCTGCTCCGCTCCGCTCCTTCTCCCGACAGTAGGGCCTGCTCCGCTCCTTCTCCCGACAGTAGGGCCTGCTCCGCTCCTTCTTCCGACAGTAGGGCCTGCTCCGCTCCTTCTTCCGACATGAAGGTGCCGTGCCCAGTTGATAATCACCCCAATAAATGCCTAGAAACTGAACCTAAACTATATCGAAACTAATTTCATACATATGAAAATGTATGAAGTAAAGTATGAAGGGGGAGAATGGGTGAGTTGATGAGCAAGGGGAAGAACGATGAAGAACAGAGCTGGCCATTCTATTGTATTGATCTATTCTAATTATAATCTCAAAATGGAATTTACCCTATATCAGTACACCAAATCCACGCAGTTTAATCAGTCTACTCTGGCCTACACAGTGAGAGCGTGCGTAATTTACAATGGCAAGAAGACCAAGATGAATGGATGCACATGCTGCGTTAGCGTTCCTACAAAATCTGAATGAAAACGACTCAGATGATGGGGAAGAAATGAATCATGACATCTCTGATGATATTCTTCTCAGCCTGAACCCCCCGAAGACTAAGCGCCAGAACGCACAAACGGTACACACCGAGCAGGTACCCGGGCCACCACCAAATGAAACGGTGAGACAGGAGGGGAAGGGACGGCAACGTATGTGATCCACATTGGGCAGCAGGTGAGCGAGTCTTGGCGAATGTGGTGATGAGGCTTGTGGAACCTTACATTGGCAAGGGTAGAAATGTCACCATGGACAATTTCTTCACCTTACAGTCATTGGCAAACACGTTTCTTGCAAATAAAACAAGCCTAGTTGGCACCATGAACAAAGCGAGCTCCTTCCCTCTGCGCAAAAGAGGGCACCTGCACAGCCGCTGTACTCCACAACGGTGCTGAAGAAAGAAGAGACAACACTCACACTTTACCAACGCAAGGCAAGAAAGAACGTTTCGATCATGATCACCACGCATCCGATAGTTGCCGTTGACGGGGACACAGAGAAAAAACGGATACTATTATGAACTACAACTAAACAAAGGTATGTCAATAGTACGTAATACGCGTCACCATATATAGATACACGTCTGCAATGCATTATGCTCTTCTGTACAACACGTTGTTTTTCCTATGGGAAAATAATCCTAATGTTTCCTCCTCTATTCTGTTCCATATGTTGGTGTGGATGTTCTGGATCAGATGGCACGGCTGTTCTCTGAAAGGAGGCACCCACCGCTGGCCTGTTGCTGTGTTCTACAACAAGCTTGACTTGGCTGCTATCAACACACAAGTGTTGTTCAAGCAGTGCATCAACAAAACCATGCCCAGGAGAGACTTCATCATGAGTCAGGCATACGGGATACGTGAGAGACCAGGGCCAAGGCAGCAGCAAAGATTCCAAGCGTGCCAAATTGCACACAGCTCCAGGGGAGGAGACAGTGCCAGGTGCACAAAGAATAGAACCCAAGAGACCTGTACCACCTGCAAGCGACATGTTCGCTAAATAAAATCCAACTGATGCCACTGCGTGAAAACACACACCATGTAAGCACGAGCTGACAATAATTGACTATCATTGCCTTTGTGCTGATTTACAGTGAGGGAAAAAGTATTTGATCCCCTGCTGATTTTGTACGTTTGCCCACTGACAAAGAAATGATCAGTCTATAATTCTAATGGTAGGTTTATTTGAACAGTGAGAGACAGAATAACAACAAAAAAATCCAGAAAAACACATGTGAAAAATGTTATAAATTGATTTGCATTTTAATGAGGGAAATAAGTATTGACCCCTCTGCAAAACATGACTTAGTACTTGGTGGCAAAACCCTTGTTGGCAATCACAGAGGTCAGACGTTTCTTGTAGTTGGCCACCAGGTTTGCACACATCTCAGGAGGGATTTTGTCCCACTCCTCTTTGCAGATCTTCTCCAAGTCATTAAGGTTTCGAGGCTGACGATTGGCAACTCAAACCTTCAGCTCCCTCCACAGATTTTCTATGGGATTAAGGTCTGGAGACTGGCTAGGCCAGTCCAGGACCTTAATGTGCTTCTTCTTGAGCCACTCCTTTGTTGCCTTGGCCATGTGTTTTGGGTCATTGTCATGCTGGAATACCCATCCACGACCCATTTTCAATGCCCTGGCTGAGGGAAGGAGGTTCTGATTTGACGGTACATGGCCCCGTCCATCGTCCCTTTGATGCGGTGAAGTTGTCCTGTCCCCTTAGCAGAAAAACACCCCAAAGCATAATGTTTCCACCTCCATGTTTGACGGTGGGGATGGTGTTCTTGGGCTCACAGGCAGCATTCCTCCTCCTCCAAACACGGCGAGTTGAGTTGATGCCAAAGAGCTCCATTTTGGTCTCATCTGACCACAACACTTTCACCCAGTTGTCCTCTGAATCATTCAGATGTTCATTGGCAAACTTCAGACGGGCATGCTTTCTTGAGCAGGGGGACCTTGCGGGCGCTGCAGGGCTTCAGTCCTTCACGGCATAGTGTGTTTTCTTGGTGACTATGGTCCCAGCTGCCTTCATTGACAAGATCCTCTCTGGATGATTGTTCTGGGATGATTCCTCACCGTTCTCATGATCATTGCAACTCCATGAAGTGAGATCTTGCATGGAGCCCCAGGCCGAGGGAGATTGACAGTTCTTTTGTGTTTCTTCCATTTGCGAATAATCGCACCAACTGTTTATCACCTTCTCACCAAGCTGCTTGGCGATGATCTTGTAGCCCATTCCAGCCTTGTGTAGGTCTACAATCTTGTCCCTGACATCCTTGGAGAGCTCTTTGGTCTTGGCCATGGTGGAGAGTTTGGAATCTGATTGATTGATTGCTTGCTTCTGTGGACAGGTGTCTTGTATACAGGTAACAAACTGAGATTAGGAGCACTCCCTTTAAGAGTGTGCTCCTAATCTCAGCTCGTTACCTGTATAAAAGACACCTGGGAGCCAGAAATCTTTCTGATTGAGAGGGGGTCAAATACTTATTTCCCTCATTAAAATGCAAATCAATTTATAAAAATGTTCACGTGTTTTTATGGATTTTTTTGTTGTTATTCTGTCTCTCACTGTTCAAATAAACCTACCATTAAAATTATAGACTGATCATTTCTTTGTCAGTGGGCAAACGTAAAAAATTATCAGGGGATCAAATACTTTTTTCCCCTCACTGTACCATGTTACCATGTTCCAACACATACAGTATGCTTTCTGTTTCATAGCTGTAACAAAAGCACTCCACAAATAACATTTATTGAACAATTAAATTTTGGTGTTTTTTCTAGTATTTTGTTTTTACATATAGCCTACAGTAACATAAACTAATGAAACGTAACACCTTCATGAACACAAGCAAGTTATTATTTTAGCAATAGCATATATGAAAATGATTAATTCCACTGTTAGAATGTTGCAGTCTGAATGCTCGTTTGCTTGAAGGGTCCCTCGAGGCCCAGCGGTTCTAGTTTTAAGGCAGAAGCCCTGGCTCAGTTTGTCTTGGCAGACTTTTGCTTTACAAAAGAAGCACAAGTGAATGAATTACCATTATATTTACGATACAAATATGGATTACTGTTGAGATAAACTTCAGGATGGAAGATAGTTAGACATTAAACTTCACACTTCGGCTCGTGAAGGGGTGAGGGGGTGAGTGTGCTGATGGGAAGGAGCCACAGTTGTACAGCGCCACAGAGAGAGGAGAGGACAAATCGTTAATGCAAGTCAAATCATTATCCATTCACCAGTGGTGGTGAGATTCCTTCACAATGGGGCTCAAATCAAAAGCAACACCATCTTTAAAAACTCTGTCCTTGGAGTTGAAAAGAAACCGTTTCAGATGGAGAGAGATTTTTCAGGAGGTAATCTGAAGTACTGTGGAGTCTGGCTGAGAGATAAAAACATTGCTATTTGTTAAGAGACTGGACTGGCTAAGCCATTTACACACAGACTGGGCAATTCTCCTGCTAGAGGCAGAGGTTTGACAAAGACTGACAGAGAGACTGGGTAGAGGTAGATTGAACTCTCCTAGAGACAGAGTAAGGTGGATAGACTGACTGGGTAGAGGTAGATTGACTGACACTGGCCAAGGAGAGTTCAGAGGGTCAGTCAGTCAGAGCTCAACTTCCTGCCCCACTGCTATTTGCTCTAGGTTATTGGAGAGAGATTCTGCCCTGAGCAGTCTAAAGGGAAATGTACACGTCAACATACTTCATTGAGGGGATTATACAACCTTTACTGGCCGCCCAGATGATTGGTTGCTTGATGTGAGCAGGGGAAGAGCCCAAAATGTAGTGATGGAGAAGATTATTGATAGAAAATAAAAGAAACACTAAATACTGGCAGCAAAGAACATACGTTTATTTTTGCAAGTGGCCAGTTTAGGCAATTATCGTAGATAATCAGACTCTTTCATGCAGCGTAAACTCATTAAAATAATCTCCCACAGTCTCTCTGTTCAGCTCCTATAGTTCACTCCCAAATGACACACAGAAAGAAAGAGCTTCTCCCAGCAGGGGCATCACACTAGATCCTACAAGGGTGCTTAATGGATTTCACTGTCCATTTCCCCAAACTCAGGAAAGTTTTAACAACCACCTGTCAGTCACAACAAGTACATACTGGGGAAAGAAGAGAATAAGAAAATGTACCTGAGGTAAAGTGAGACTAGTGAGGTGACAGACACCCACGCTACAGCTGAGCCTCTCTGACAGACAGAGACCTCCCATGCCACTTCTCTCTCCATCAGTCCTCTCACTGTGCTCCTCAGGGTCAGGATCAGATCAAAGGCCATATGCTTCGTCTAACACAGCCAAGAGCAGCCAGGAGCCAGTCCAATCCTGATCGGAGCAATTACCCCAGAAGGAAGTTAAATCTTCAAAGCAGCTCAGTATCGTCTTGTCTGTCTGCTCTTAGCTTCCAGTCCAACCCTCACAGGGACTCTGCTCTCAGGAGCAGAGATAAATATCTCAAATCAAAAGGGCATGTAACACTGCCTCGCTGTCGGATGGGATTTTGTTTAGAAGCACAGATGAACCGCAAAGGACAGGACAACTTATTTTCTCCATTTTACCAAGAGAAATAAGAAAACAGCTGCAGTACTATAGGTTAAGCAAGGACTGTTACGTAAGATTAAACCCCAAAATACGGTGTTTAGGCAAAAATGAAGTTGTATCAAATCAAAAGAAAGATGTAACCGACAAGGATTAATTCACTTGACATCTAACACCTACTAAAACAGATACCAATAAGCACATCTAAGTATAGAAAGGGGCCATCATTCCATGCCCATCTCCTCTCCCTCCTCACAAGTAACAGCTCCAAACAGTCCCACCTCCTAATATGTTGCCCGGACAGACAGTTGAGTGATTGTTAGTGTTGCCAAGGACTGTGTAAATGAGGAATTGATCAGAGGGAATATTCACGGTTCCAGGTTTTGGGACCGATGATGGCGTCGCACCCCTGGTGATGGCGTGGCCTGGAAAGGCCCAGGGACTTTGTAATTTATTGATCACTGACGGCAACTGACCCTACAGTACAAACCTCACATAACTCAGACTGGTGTGAGGAAAATAGTCAGAGGACAGCTAACCCTGTATGGTCAGTTTCAGCACCTTGGACAGCAAAATCAATACTTATACAAAAGATTTATAACTAAACCAAGATAGACTACTGCCTGTCGTTTCCAATGAGAACAAATGAGTCATAGTGGGCAGAACTAGCAAGGAGATGGGCAGAGCCCAAGCACACGCTAGCAAGATCCTATTGGCGCGTTCTAGCATGCGTCTGCATATTTCCATTGAGGAATGCCTATTCTGTGAAGTGCACGTGTCCAATAACTCAATTTGCCTTTGCACTCCTACACAGCGCAATTTTTTTAAACTTTTGCAAAGGGTAAAAGTCTATAAAAAAAAAACTGTGTCCACTCTGTTCATTGCCAATTATTTCATAGATGAGAAAATGACCAGAATGTCATCCAAAATCCATCTCGTTCCATCTTCTCCCACTGCCCGCCAGTGGGCTTCCTCTCACTACCATATTTGGTAGGGAGTGGAAACGCCAAGCGGATGCTTCACATTTATACGTCCAGTGAAATATCTGCCTCATTGTTCCATCTGTGCTTAAATTCTTTGTAGCACACACAATAGAAGGTGGAGAAGTTACGAATTGTAGCCAACTCCTACAGGGAAACCGATTAAAGTGATTGGAAGTGAAACCTCTACAAATCTACTCCTGAACACACATCAGTCAGTCCTAAAAAAGGACATAGGATTTCTGATGTGGACCAAGGAAAAAAGGTCAGAATGAGTTAGCAACAAATCAAGCAGTGAAGCAAACACCATCACCTCAATCTGATCAGACACAAAGGATTATGGGGTGAGACATGCAGTGGTGTGGTATTTTAGCATGGGCTCTGCTCTAATCCACTGTGAAGTCTGTCTGCTTGATGTTAAGGGTCAACATGAGAGACTGTCATGGCTGGGTTTGTCCTTTAAGAGATTGGAAAATATTGATGTTGGGATGTAATAAGACAAGGTGTATAGGAGGGGCTGGTTGGTGTTTTGTAAAAATCCCTATTTCCATAGAAACTATTTCTTTGCTAGTTATAAACCCAACAGTGAAGAAGATGTCTAACTTCTTGACTAAGCTTCTCGAAATGGAAAAACACATCTTGCTCTTCAGTTGCAAGGCAATCATCTCCACACCCCTGCATGGCCAACCATAGGACAGTTCACGCCACCCATAGCCACAACTACATATTAAAGACACCCATTGATTAAAGAGCCTTTGGAGTTACACATTGAATAACAGCCTCTCTTATCTGGCCCCGGCAGCTTGGTCAGTTCAGAGGGAGGCTTTAGACCGGCATCTAAATAAACTAATCAGCCTGTTTGCATGCAGGCAAATAAACCAAATGAACAGAGCCTCAAACTCTTCTATAACCTCTTCATCCCCACCATCACAGGCAGGCGACTGGTCTATGGATTGTCTGCCATTTTTCTCAAGGTGATGGGAAACTCTTCGTCTTTGCTATGATTCCCCACCCACAACCTGTTTCAGTCAGAGGCACCCAGAGTGATCAAGATTTTTCCACTCCCTGTCTGACAGGTTGGTTGGCTGGCATAGGCGGATGGGTACAGCCTGGCTTGGTCCATAGGCCGGAACTCAGAACACAGCCCAATCCTGGAACAATCTAAACCTAGTCCGGTTGGGACAAAGCCAACCAGGAAGGGGAGGGAGAGCCACTCACAGGTATTCATTATGTTTGATTACAGAGATTACTCAGAAAGCTAGAAACAACACATTTTCACAGACAAAAAGCTTTTTCTTCCCATTGTAGAAACATGGAAATCTGGGATGATCCATGCCGAATTATTTGTATCCACCCACTGGCCCTTGTCAAACGTGATACATTGCCGTCTTCTTCTGGCAGCCTCCTATTCGGTTGGTAGCGTGGAAAAGAGGGGACGGTGAGAAGAGAGGAGGCGAGGGGAAGCACGGGGCTCAGTTCTTGTCATCTGCGGAAGACACAGTAGCCCAATCTCCAAAGCTTCTCTGTCTCTATCCTGTGAAGGCAGAGACACAATGGCCATCTCATTACAACCCACTCCGGGGGAGACATTCCTTGACTGCCCCGTTCCCTTCTGTTCCGTACTGAAAGGAGATACAATGAGACTAATCTCAAAGATAAAGGCTTCTCATTCGCTTGGAGCCAGATGATGCGTCAAAGTTTTTCAGGGACACAGCATTCTGAGCACTGGTTATGTTTTTCATTTATTTTTCAAGGCTGTCTCTTCTCTTAGTCATGCTGGGCTTTTGTGCTGGTTTGAAGAGGCGAGAGCTGAAAGCTGAAAAGAGGAGTTGGCCGTCCACTGAAAAATGGACAAACTCTAAAGAATTATTATCACGTCTGGTTGTGTAATCAAACATCAGACAGATTCACACTGACAAAATGAGTTCTCCTCCGGAAAAAGTACACAGAAAGTATTTTGGTAGAGCATTCATTACAGAGAGTATGGACTAGGTGGCTAATTTCAACCATAATGTGATTCTATCAATCAAAGTAAAGAAAGAGCTATGTCATGTCCATTCCCTCCCATAGCACTCTAGCAGTGTAAAATCATTTCTTCATTTAAACCTATTTTTGCTAATAGCAAACCATCTCAGCCTCAGCCTCCATTGGGTTATTTCTGGTTGTGAAGTAGCGACCATATTCTTTCTCTTTCAACTCAGACAGAGATCCATTAAGGTCGGACCCCACTGATCTGGTCACTATGTGATCAATAACCTGGAGCATTGAGAGATCATTGGGTGAGCATGAATCACCATGGTGACTGATGAGTTCTACTAGATGTTGATGTGCTACTAGGTCTCAAAGAAGTCCTTTAGCATCATCACTGGCCTTACACTACTTTACAACCACATCTTTAGGAAGTTATTAACTAGCGTTAGCGCAAATGCTAACTAGCGTTAGTGCAATGACTGGAAGTCTATGGTAACAGCTAGCATGCTAGTTGTTACCATAGACTTCCTGTCATTGAGCTAACGCTAGTTAGCATTGGCTCACGAAACTACCTCCAACTTCCTTCATACTGGACGCAGAGACATCCCAAAGTATCCCTTCAATGGTCACCACATGTTTTTTTGTCATTGCACTCATGCAATTTACAGATCTAGACTTCATGGCTTTGATCATTGCCATTCTAACTTTACACAAATAACAGGCTTACATGATGAAACTACATTAAATCAGGAAATTATTCAAATACATGTTAAATGATATCAAAACATCAGCTCTTTGATGAGAATCTGAAACAAATTGGCAATACTAGCTAGGCATAACATTAACTATCCATGTCTTGTAATATAGCGCTGTTTAAATAAATGTAAAGAATTGCAACAGTGTTGCACAGGGTAGAGTGAGAACCCAGTGATGTGTGAATGGAGCCCCCTACCTCTATGAGAGACCATTATAAAGAACTGTAATAATCTTGTTATGTCTAAGGTAGCTAGTAATCCACAACATTAGTGTAGATTCCACTGTCATGATACTGTGCATTTAAGTAATCATGGTATAAGTTCAAGATGAATCAAAAAGACCTAGCCTGCCCTATGCTAAGAACACCTTCAACACTGACATATATACCTTAAAGGAGTAGGTCACTATTTTACAACATGATGTCAGGTTCTTCACCCTGAAAGTAGGCTATGGGCCAGGATAAATTGTAATCCATAGTTTGGCTTTCTTTGAACAGACACTACAATCTTCAGCTAACATTAGGCACCGATGCCCCCATGAGCAAAATCAACACCATATATGATTTGGATGTTTCTTAAAAGGTGATTTGGCCATTAAACATTTTTCCCTATCATTACCATTGAGTTTTAGCTAGCGGTGGCTATAGTTATCTGAAGTTTGTTGTGGCCGTTTAAGAAAAACCAAGCCATGGATTGCAATTTCTCCTGACCCATAGACTACTTTCAGGGTGAGGAATCAACTAACATCATGTTGTAAAATAGTGAACTACTCCTTCAATAGGTTCTAGCCTTTTTTTGTTGTCCACGACTAAATGGAGGCGGTTGAATAATCTCAAATCTGATCACAAACAAAATTCCCTGAGTAATGAACGAGTAGTCAGCCCATGCTAATATCAATCTTTGTAGCGTTGTGGATGAATGCAGTCTGAAAGTTAGGCTGTTGGGAGCGGAGCAGATTTACACCCTTCGGCTGTCTGGCTCTCCCTTTCATGATTTATTCAAGACAGTCGGAAAGATTTTTGTTGCGTGAAGAAGATGGAAGGGGAACAAAATGCATAAACGAGGGGAAAAGTGGATTGTGGCTTCAATTTTCCCTTTCCTCCAGATCAGAGGGAGTACTATACAGTGGTGGTCATTACCGGGAGGGTGGGCCGTGTTTACACCGGGTGGGCGAGGCTGTGTCTGTCTGATGCTTATCACATGAAGGCACAGCCGTATCTGTCTAATTCGTACTGAGGTGTGAAAGGCGAGAGGCAGACAGAGACCTGGAACAGAGCTGATAAGGGAGGAGACACTCAAACCAAACACTTGTTCCTCAGGCGAAGCAGACAGACCGTGTTACCTGGCTCATCAGTCAGTCTCAAGACAGACACTCACACATACAGTTGAAGTCGGAAGTTTACATATACTTAGGTTGGAGTCATTCAAACTCGTTTTTCCACCACTCCACAAATGTCTTAACAAACTATAGTTTTGGCAAGTCGGTTAGGACATCTACTTTGTGCATGACAATAATGTTTCCAACAATTGTTTACAGACAGATTATTTCACTTATAATTCACTGCATCACAATTCCAGTGGGTCAGAAATTTAAATACACTAAGTTGACTGTGCCTTCAAACAGCTTGGAAAATTCCAGAAAATTGTGTCATGGCTTTAGAAGCTTCTGATGGGCTAATTTACATCATTTGAGTCAATTGGAGGTGTACCTGTGGATGTATTTCAAGGCCTACCTTCAAACTCAGTGCCTCTTTGCTTGACATCATGGGAAAACCAAAAGAAATCAGCCAAGACCTCAGGAAAAAAATGGTAGACCTCCACTAGTCTGGTTCATCCTAGGGAACAATTTCCAAACGCCTGAAGGTACCACGTTCATCTGTACAAACAATAGTACGCAAGTATAAACACCATGGGACCGCGCAGCCGTCAAACCGCTCAGGAAGGAGACGCGTTCTGTCTCCAAGAGATGAAGTGCAAATCAATCCCAGAACAACAGTAAATGACCTTGTAAAGATGCTGGAGGAAATGGGTACAAAAGTATCTATATCCACAGTAAAACGAGTCCTATATCGACATAACCTGAAAGGCCACTCAGCAAGGAAGAAGCCACTGCTCCAAAACCGCCATAAAAAAGCCAGACTACAGTTTGCAACTGCACATGGGGACAAAGATCGTACTTTTTGGAGAAATGTCCTCTGGTCTGATGAAACAAATAGAACTGTTTGGCCATAATGAACATCGTTATGTTTGGAGGAAAAAGAGGGAGGCTTGCAAGCCGAAGAACACCATCCCAACCGTGAAGCCCGGGGGTGGCAGCATCATGTTGTGGGGGTGCTTTGCTGCACAAGGGACTGGTGCACTTCACAAAATAGATGGCTTCATGAGAAAGGAAAATGATTGTGGAAAAACTGGCTTAATGACAACAAAGTCAAGGTATTGGAGTGGCCATCACAAAGCCATGACCTCAATACTATAGAACATTTGTGGGCAGAACTTAAAAAGCGTGTGCAAGCAAGGAGGCCTACAAACCTGACTCAGTTACACCAGCTCTGTCAGGAGGAATGGGCCAAAATTCACCCAACTTATTGTGGGAAGGTTGTGGAAGGCTACCCGGAACGTTTGACCCAAGTTAAACAATTTAAAAGGCAATTGCTACCAAATACTAATTGAGTGTATGTAAACTTCTAACCCACTGGGAATGCGATGAAAGAAATAAAAGCTGAAATAAATCTCTCAACTATTATCCTGACATTTCACATTCTTAAAATAAAGTGGTAATCCTAACTGACCTAAAACAGGGAATTTTTACTAGAACTAAATGTCAAGAATTGTGAAAAACTGATTTTAAATGTATTTGGCTAAGGTGTATGTAAACTTCCGACTTCAACTGTGCCCCTCATTACACAGACTAATGAGCAGCTTGACTCACCATTGGGTAAACGATGTGATGCGACTCAGTCCAGAACAGTTCTAATTAGTCAGAGGAAAAATACCTGGGTTCAAATAGTATTTGAAATCTTGCTGCTGTATCCAGTCAAATCAGATTACAACTCAGCCCAAGAGCTTCTGAGAACACAGAGACATCACATATTGGTGAGATGTTTACATCTCAGCAGAATACCTGATCCAATAAGCGATACTGGGGGATGAATCCTGTCTGTCCTCTGGTTTTACTGACACATAAAACAATGTCTGATCAGCCACAACTAAATGCCAGTAAACACCCTATCAGATCGGATAGATAGGATGACCGCAGGCAGTGTACGATTGATCAGGTTCACAACGCCAACCGGGTTAAGGAGTTTTAATGGCCGGGAGGTGCAAGCAGTGTCCTATGGCGTAATGCTAAGTAGTCTTGCATGAGCCTTGAAATGTGCAATCCGAGCCCATCTCCTGCTTCTGTAGCGTGAGGCAGCTTGATGTACAAGTACACCCCCTGGGCAGGACGCCAGTCTATCGCAGGGCCTTACCACAAATATATCTCTTTAATGCTGAGTGCTAAGCAGTGACACATCAGAACCCAATTTTACAGTCTTTGGTATGACTCGGCAGGGGATCGAACTCCCATCCTTCCAATCTTATGGCGGACACAAACCACAAGGACAGTGAAATTGTGGCGTAATGCAAAAGGGCTGGATATCTAAACCGCTAAGAAGCTAACAAGGCTAAATGGCCAAAGAACATAAAACAAAGTTCACCTATACCAGATAGATAGGCTAAAGCAGATGACGGCATAACTGCTAGCAGGGGTTTATGGCAGAATGCTAAAGCCTCGCTAATCACAGTGCTAACAAGGCTGCATGAGTTCTAAAGTAAAGGTCACCCAGTTGGCATTCGACACACCACCAGGCAACAGTACACATTTAGCTGCTTCTCGTAAACTGAGGCATCCAGGGATGGAACCAGCCCTGACATTTTAAATGTGAGTCAGCAGCCAGTCTACCTGACTGAGAGAAGACTCAATGTACGTCCCAAATTGCACCCTATACCCTGTATACAGTGCATTCGGAAAGTACTTAGACCCCTTGACTTTTTCCACATTTTGTTATGTTACAGCCCTATTCTAAATGGATAAAAAAAATGTTTTTAAAGTCAGCAATCTACACACAATACCCCATAATGACATCACAATACCCCATAATGACATCACAATACCCCATAATAAACAAAGCGAAGACAGGTTTTTAGAAATGTTTGCAAATGTTAAAAAAATCAGACCCTTGCTATGAGACTCAAAATTGAGCTCAGGTGCATCCATGTTCCATTGATCATCCTTGAGATGTTTCTACAACTTGATTGGAAATAGGGTTGGACATAGGGCTGTGGCGGGCCACAAAATTTTGTCAGCCGGTGATTGTCAAGCAAATAAATAGTTGGTCTCATGGTAATTGACCGTTAATTAACATAAAACACATTCTACACAGAGTACCTCCTAAGGGACACCGTTCTAATAAAGTGCAGAATAAATACACAGCAAAAACACAGGGAACAGAATAAGCATTGGACTGAGACTCGAGGGGACTTTGAAGAGATTGTTAGTTAGGCCAAATGTTCTTTATGATACACACACGCAAGCACAAAATCAGTCCCTCCAGGATTTTGACAAACATTTTTTGTGATATATGCTGCAAAGAATGCTCGATTCTGCAGCGGTTTTACATAAAAGATGTTTTGTTAATTTCATATAAAGCAATAAAGTCATGTGTGCTCAGATCTAGTACGATTTTAAGTAGAATGTCTTGATGCTGCCTACAGCATGATCAATTTTCTAGCACGCACATATGATAGACAGCTTGAATTTGCATTTATTATGGATCCCCATTAGCTGCTGCCAAAGCAGAAGCTACTCTTCCTGGGGTCCAGCAAAACTAAGGCAGTTTCTACAATACAGTTGTTGGTCTGAGCATATCTCTGAAGCCGCTGCGCTCAGCCAGAGTAGAGTGGCTCAATCCTTCATTGTTATTTATTGATTTATTGCGGCCGTTCAAACAAAAAATAATAAACGATTATTCTCAAGTCAATAAAAATTGTTTTTCAAAAAGAATGAATCGTTTGCAAACTGCACATCACTACCACAGATTTCCCTGCTATCGCTTCGGCCACGGTTATCTGCCGACTTCCGCTGCTGTGGTGGCTGTACGGACATTCTTTGCACATGCTTTGCTGATTCGAAGTGACTTTCTCTTGTGTTCCTGCACAACAATTCGCCCCCATGTTCATGTAAATTAGGGATGGGCAACTGGCAGCCCCCCTTTTGTAGGCACGCGGATCAATTTCCAAACTCAGTCGGGGTCTGAACTACTTGCACATCATCGTCTGCACATCTATCACTCCAGTGTTAATGCTAAATTGTAATTATTTCACCTCTATGGCCTATTTATTGCCATACCTCCCTAATCTTACTACATTTGCACACACTGTATATAGACTTTTCTATTGTGTTATTGACTGTACGTTGTTTGTTTATTCCATGTGTAACTCTGTGTTGTTGTTTGTGTCACACTGCTTTGCTTTATCTTGGCCAGTTCGCAGTTGTAAATGAGAACTTGTTCTCAACTGGCCTACCTGGTTAAATAAAGGTGAAATAAAAAATAAAAACTTACTGTTGAGAGTTAAAATAGTAGAATACAGTAGAATACAAAGTGCAATTTCTAAATGTGGTTGTGCATCAGCAGTTTCTCTCGTTACGTCACTCAATTAACAATGTCAGCTAAAATAATTTTGGATTGGTAAATTAACTGGCTAGACCATCTAAATTTGTAGTAATCATCGTCAAATTACCGATTCTGTTAGTCATTAGTCACTCTTACTCAGATATCATATTAAAAACTGCAAACATTTCTTTCTCTCCTCCATATAGAAAAATGTGTAGAATTGCAGGAAATTAGTTGCACAATTGCAAAGTCTTCTCCGCTCCATGACAAAATGTGCAGAATTGCAGACCCGCGAACCACTGCTGCCCCTCAAGATGAGTTCATATTTTGTGTGGACCCCACCCCCTTCCAAATTGCACTTCTCTGATGTAAAACATTTGGAAATAGTTTTGCACGGTCTTCAGCTGTGACGACTGTTGGTAAATGAGATGGATTCCTGTTCATTGTTGTGCCGGTCATCAACATTTCAGCTTCACATGCTGACAGGGGGAAAAACACTTTTGTTCATATCTGGTTTGATTGGGCAGTTTCCCACGGTAACAGTGCTCAAAATTGCGAACCCTCTTTTGATTGGACTATTTTATGCTGTAAAAGTGCAGTGATTGTTCAAAATTGAAAGCTCTCGCATAATGTGTGTGGATTGGTTGATTTTACATTGAGTTATGCAATCGCAGATTCCTGGAGGGACTGAAAAATATACAGTATAATCTCAATGCAGCTACGGTTTGGGAGAACGCGTCTGTCTGCTACAGTTGTGGCGTTTGGCTTCTAAAGCCCTCTGAGCTTTAAGTCCTACCATCCAAAATGTCACATTTACACAACAACACCGCTGATCTTTAGGAAACAATAACCACATTCCTTCCTGTTCATAGTCCATCACACAACAAATCACAGCACTCCATCTACAGTGATAACTGAGGTTTGTGAGCAGAGAAGACTGGCCTTTGAGTCACAATAGAAAAATCAACGGCAGGTCTGAACCTCATGAATGACCATTCAATTGTTTTAATGCCGCCATGGAATCGCTTACCATGAAAAAACCTTTAGGTGAGCGCCAAAGTAGCCCCAGAATGCTTGATATAGGGGGGGAAATATTTTATACCACTCAAGTCACACACACAGCCTGTCTCATACAGACCGAAGTAAATTAATTGCAAATGAACCTGAACATCCTTAGCACATTTGTTTTGTCTGTTACATGTAACCAAGCCCTGCTTCTTGGCCGTCTCCCACGTTAAGGAACGAAAGATGGTGTAAGATGGATAGACCCGTTACTCTTTCTCCATTTCAACAGGAGCTCAGGACCCGTCTCTCTATAGGAGCGTCCTGTAGATCAGTGATCACCACATTAGCCCATTCCTCAGCCTGTCTGACAGACCTGATGCCATATGCTGCTGAGGACAGGCTTAATACAACTCTCCTCCTCTCGGTTTGGCTGTAGTAATCGATCACTTTAACATGCTTCCCTGGCAACATCAAGTCTGGTCAAATCAGATAAGATTTCACTTCATCATTAATAGACTTCCCTCAGGCCAACCACAAATATTTAACACATGAATGCAGGCAGATTAATGACAGTAATGAAAATGGCTGGTAGCTCAGTGACAGGGCATCAATACTTACTGAGATACGGATGTTTTTGACCACTCATTTACTTGCTATAAACACTAACTGTATGGCATATACTAGAGAGTGATATTCAAATCGGGACTCCTGCAGGACTCAGAGTCTAAAATAAGTTGGCATAATATTTTTATTTTAAATTGGTCACCACACCTTATTGGATTTAACATTGCGGAACCAATGTTCTTTTTTGTAAACTTTACTTTAATTGTAAACATTTTCAAAAGACACAAATACCATGGACAAAATTGGCACCCTGGAGCTAGTACTTGGTAGCACAGCCTTTGGCCAAGATAACCGCAGACAAATGCATTTTTGTAGCCATCAATGAGCTTGCTGCACCTTTCTACTGACAATTGACCCACTTCAGCAGCAAACTGCTCTAATTCTTCAATATTTGAGGGGTTCCCTCCACCAACTGCTGTTTTCAGATCTCTCCATGAGTTTTGGATATGATTCAGATCTGGACTCTTCACTGGCCACACAAGAACAGTCCAGCAACTATTCCTAAACATTCCTGGGAGCTTTTTTCACGTGTTTGGGGGTCGTTGTCCTGCTCGAAGACCAACAACCTTCAATTGAGACCCAGTTTTTAGACACTGGCTTGAACACTGGACTACAAAACACCTGATCATCTGCTGATTTCATGATGCCTTGCGCACGTTCAAGGCTCCCAGTACCAGAGGCCGCAAAGCAACGCCACAGCATTATCAAACCCCCCTGTGTTTGATTGTAGGGAGGGTGTTATTTTCTTTGAATGAGAAAACGGGTACGTTAAAGAAGGATGGGAGAGGCTTAATGACCATTCTAACACAGGCTCAGTGAAGCATGATAAGAACAAACCGATTGGTTCAGAGACCCGATAGGAGAGAGAGAACACTGAAAACAGGCTGAGTGATGTTAGATAACAGACTACAACAACAGTTAAAGGATGGAATGGGAAAGTTGTGATGGTTGACAACACAGCGAACGAGGAGAAAACGGGTTAATAACGCCATACTGAAATGACTTCAGAGACATGGAGATGAACAAACATGGTACGATATTGGACATGTTAAATGGTATATTATACATCCCATCTAGTTAAGGAGCAAATTGTTCTTCGATGGGAAGGCATCTCATGGTTCATGGATGTAATGTAATAACATTATGAAATAAAAAAAAGTAGCCACATCCCCACACAGCCCTTCTGAGCACGTTCTCAGAAAGGAGACTTAGACAGTAACTGGAAAACAGAAACAGAAGGGTACCAATCCAAAATACAGAAGTAAGAAGAGCTTTAGGTTCTCTTTGGCATTTTATTTGTGGTACAGCCTGAGCCTCCATTCAACACTTTAAACTAAAAAAGATCAAAGACAATAAAGAAAGAAAGGATGAAAGGTCTTCTCATGGAAGATTCTGACACAGCAGCAGCAGAAGTAAAGAACCGTAGCCCGTGGCGACCAGGGTTGCCGAACATCATCTTTCAGTTGAACTCATAAACAGACCGAGTGAATCTCTGCAGTCTCTCTTGATGCGTGCACGAAATGGCACCCTATTCCCTATGTAGTGCACTACTATTGACCAGAGCTTAGGGTACCCCTCTAAAGGAGAATGTGTTCTCAATGACGTACCTAAAGGCAAACTCAATAAAGGGAAGTGTGCTATTCTAGACACAGCCATGATCCCATTCTGCAGTCTCCTGGATCACAACAAGCCCTTCATCAATCATAGCGTGGCCAATCACAGTGATATCAAAAACAGATTCAAACTCATAACTGGAACCCATTTGTCATGACAAGCTGTCTGACCTGTGCTAGTGTCAAGGTCAGGGGGACAGAGAAAGAGAGCGAGAGGTGGAGTGAAGGATAGAGGGAGAGGGGAGAGAGCGAGGAGGTGGAGTGAAGGATAGAGGGAGAGGGGAGAGAGCGAGAGGTGGAGTGAAGGATAGAGGGAGAGAGCGAGAGGTGGAGTGAAGGATAGAGGGAGAGAGCGAGAGGTGGAGTGAAGGATAGAGGGAGAGGGGAGAGGCGAGAGGTGGAGTGAAGGATAGAGGGAGAGAGCGAGAGGTGGAGTGAAGGATAGAGGGAGAGAGCGAGGAGGTGGAGTGAAGGATAGAGGGAGAGAGCGAGGAGGTGGAGTGAAGGATAGAGGGAGAGAGCGAGAGGTAGAGTGAAGGATAGAGGGAGAGGGAGAGAGCGAGAGGTGGAGTGAAGGATAGAGGGAGAGAGCGAGAGGTGGAGTGAAGGATAGAGGGGTAGAGAGCGAGGAGGTGGAGTGAAGGATAGAGGGAGAGAGCGAGGAGGTGGAGTGAAGGATAGAGGGAGAGAGCGAGGAGGTGGAGTGAAGGATAGAGGGAGAGAGCGAGGAGGTGGAGTGAAGGATAGAGGGAGAGGGGAGAGAGCGAGAGGTGGAGTGAAGGATAGAGGGAGAGGCGAGAGGTGGAGTGAAGGATGGGGAGAGGCGAGGGAGGTGGAGTGAAGGATAGAGGGGAGAGAGAAGCGAGGAGGTGGAGTGAAGGATAGAGGGAGAGAGCGAGGAGGTAGAGTGAAGGATAGAGGGAGGGGAGAGAGCGAGGAGGTAGAGTGAAGGATAGAGGAGAGGGAGAGAGCGAGAGGTGGAGTGAAGGATAGAGGGAGAGAGCGAGAGGTGGAGTGAAGGATAGAGGGAGAGAGCGAGGAGGTGGAGTGAAGGATAGAGGGAGAGAGCGAGGAGGTGGAGTGAAGGATAGAGGGAGAGGCGAGGAGGTGGAGTGAAGGATAGAGGGAGAGAGCGAGTAGGTGGAGTGAAGGATAGAGGGAGAGAGCGAGGAGGTAGAGTAAAGGATAGAGGGAGGGGAGAGAGCGAGGAGGTAGAGTGAAGGATAGAGGGAGGGGAGAGAGCGAGAGGTGGAGTGAAGGATAGAGGGAGAGAGCGAGAGGTGGAGTGAAGGATAGAGGGAGAGAGCGAGAGGTGGAGTGAAGGATAGAGGGAGAGAGCGAGAGGTGGAGTGAAGGATAGAGGGAGAGGCGAGGAGGTGGAGTGAAGGATAGAGGGGAGAGGCGAGGAGGTGGAGTGAAGGATAGAGGAGAGGCGAGGAGGTGGAGTGAAGGATAGAGAGAGAAGCCGAGGAGGTAAAGTGAAGGATAGAGGGAGGGGAGAGAGCGAGGAGGTAGAGTGAAGGATAGAGGGAGGGGAGAGAGCGAGAGGTGGAGTGAAGGATAGAGGGAGAGGGGAGAGAGCGAGAGGTGGAGTGAAGGATAGAGGGAGAGAGCGAGAGGTGGAGTGAAGGATAGAGGGAGAGAGCGAGGAGGTGGAGTGAAGGATAGAGGGAGAGAGCGAGGAGGTGGAGTGAAGGATAGAGGGAGAGAGCGAGGAGGTGGAGTGAAGGATAGAGGGAGGGGAGAGAGCGAGGAGTAGAGTGAAGGATAGAGGGAGGGGAGAGAGCGAGAGGTGGAGTGAAGGATAGAGGAGAGAGGCGAGAGGTGGAGTGAAGGATAGAGGGAGAGAGCGAGGAGGTGGAGTGAAGGATAGAGGGAGAGAGCGAGGAGGTGGAGTGAAGGATAGAGGGAGAGAGCGAGGAGGTGGAGTGAAGGATAGAGGGAGAGAGCGAGGAGGTAAAGTGAAGGATAGAGGGAGGGGAGAGAGCGAGGAGGTAGAGTGAAGGATAGAGGGAGGGGAGAGAGCGAGAGGTGGAGTGAAGGATAGAGGGAGAGGGGAGAGAGCGAGAGGTGGAGTGAAGGATAGAGGGAGAGAGCGAGAGGTGGAGTGAAGGATAGAGGGAGAGAGCGAGGAGGTGGAGTGAAGGATAGAGGGAGAGAGCGAGGAGGTGGAGTGAAGGATAGAGGGAGAGAGAGCGAGGAGGTGGAGTGAAGGATAGAGGGAGGGAGAGAGCGAGGAGTAGAGTGAAGGATAGAGGAGGAGGAGAGGCGAGAGGTGGAGTGAAGGATAGAGGGAGAGAGCGAGAGGTGGAGTGAAGGATAGAGGGAGAGAGCGAGGAGGTGGAGTGAAGGATAGAGGGAGAGAGCGAGAGGTGGAGTGAAGGATAGAGGAAGGGGAGAGAGCGAGGAGTAGAGTGAAGGATAGAGGGAGGGGAGAGAGCGAGAGGTGGAGTGAAGGATAGAGGGAGAGGGGAGAGAGCGAGAGGTGGAGTGAAGGATAGAGGGAGAGGGGAGAGAGCGAGAGGTGGAGTGAAGGATAGAGGGAGAGGGGAGAGAGCGAGAGGTAGAGTGAAGGATAGAGGGATAGGGGAGAGAGAGCGAGAGCGAGAGGTAGAGTGAAGGATAGAGGGAGGGGGAGAGAGAGCGAGGAGGTGGAGTGAAGGATAGAGGGAGAGGGGAGAGAGCGAGGAGGTGGAGTGAAGGATAGAGGGAGAGGGGAGAGAGAGCGAGAGGTAGAGTGAAGGATAGAGGGAGAGGGAGAGAGAGCAAGAGGTAGAGTGAAGGATAGAGGGAGAGGAGAGAGAGGCGAGAGGTAGAGTGAAGGATAGAGGGAGGGGAGAGAGAGCGAGAGTGAAGGATAGAGGGAGAGGGGAGAGAGAGCGAGAGGTGGAGTGAAGGATAGAGGGAGAGGGGAGAGAGAGCAAGAGGTAGAGTGAAGGATAGAGGGAGAGGGGAGAGAGAGCGAGAGGTAGAGTGAAGGATAGAGGTAGGGGAGAGAGAGCGAGAGTGAAGGATAGAGGGAGGGGAGAGAGAGCGAGAGTGAAGGATAGAGGGGGGGGAGAGAGAGCGAGAGGTAGAGTGAAGGATAGAGGGAGGGGAGAGAGAGCGAGAGGTAGAGTGAAGGATAGAGGAAGGGGAGAGAGAGCGAGAGGTAGAGTGAAGGATAGAGGGAGGGGAGAGAGAGCGAGAGGTAGAGTGAAGGATAGAGGGGAAGGGGAGATACATTTTATAAAATAAGAGTATAATAAAAGTGCCTTCAGTCATATTCTATAATAAAACCCAGGTCAACGTCACACAGATGTCGATCCTGTTTTTATTCAGCCCATTATTCATCAGATTCTCATTTCTTTCACCTCGTCTCTCTCCAAATAACTGTCCACAAAATGACTAGAGGCATTCAGCCAGTGTAAGGGGACAGAATACCGATTAGAACAGCTCAATAAAACACTAGCCTTTATATACAAATTACTTCTGTCCGTCTGTGTGTGGGTCAATAATAAGCACGGCTGAATGCCAGACAGCTCAACCTCAAAAACAGGCGTAGAGGCATCAAGCAGACTCCGCTTTAAAACAGCCCATTCAGTTAAAGTGTGTCGTGTGACGAGGAGCTTCTCTTACCAGCCAGCCAGATGTAGGAGGAGTGAGAGTTGGGCTCCCTGGAGAATCAATTAAAACAACTGTTCCCCAGTAGGCCATCATTGTAAATAAGAATTTGTTCTTAACTGACTTGCCTAGTTAAATAAAGGTTAAAAATAAATGTAAAATTGAAACAGTCTTACAAAACAGGACACCAGTGAGTGACAGAGAGCAGAGAACATAAGCAGCAACACTGAGTGGTGGAGGTAGAGGAACTTGACTTAGAAGAACAACTTTATTGTCCATTGTCACAGTGCGCCAGCCTGTAGTCCTAAAACCCGGAAATAAGTTACCGCAGGTTCGTTCAGCCATCTCTATGGGGAATTAATAGGGGTTTTGGAATAAACACAGGAAATAAGGGCTGAGGTTAACACGGGCTTAGGTGATGTTCTGTTCTATGAGATAATAGCAGTCAGTTAACATGATCTTTATGAATGATGTGCTTTGTGTATTTTAGAATTACATACTCTTCAATATTCACAAGTGGCATTAGCTGATGAAGATTATCTCATGGAACAAAATGTATAAGATCTCCTTCACCTGTGCTTACCACAGACCTTATTTTCGACATTTATCCAAAAACGCCATTCATTTTCCTCATATGCTTTGTCCAACGAACCATGGCAGAGTTAGACGCTATTACTATTACTCCATTTTCTGAACATGCAGAGAACTGACAGATTTTTTTCAGGCAGGCAGACTCTGGACAGCCCTACTGAGACAAATAGAGAAGGCTGCTGGAGAGGACCCAGGAGTCTGTCCCGACACATTAGCAACCATCAGATGTCGCTGAACACCATTATCTAGCTTCAAGGCTGGAGGTGCACAGCCTGCACGCATTAGTGGATGTACCCGGAAAAACAGCACTATAAATCACTGTGTGTGTGTGTGTGTGTGTGTGTGTGTGTGTGTGTGTGTGTGTGTGTGTGTGTGTGTGAAAATGATTTTATTCTCAGAATCCTTTCCTTGAAGAGAGAGATGGAACATCAAAAGGTGCACTGGTGTTTTTTTGTCTGAGTGTAGTTGTGTGTGTGTGTGTGTGTGTGTGTGTGTGTGTGTGTGTGTGTGTGTATATATATATATATATACAGTGTGTGTGTGTGTGTGTGTGTGTGTGTAGTTCGGTCTGTGTATGGCAGATATTAGGAGCTCAGAATAGCACATAATGCAGAGAGCCCACCGCACTGCTGTAACCCTGTCAGGAGACTATAGAATATGTAGTCAGAGTCCTTGTGAGACACAGTAAAGGTAGTGTTCATGACAGAATGTATTTTTCATGGTCCTTCGAACCAGATCTGTTAGTATTTCATTCAGTATGTATACTTAAAAAAAAGAATTGTGGTAGGTACAATGTGTGTGTGTGTGTGTGTGTGTGTATGTATGTATGTATGTGTTCCTCACCTCCTTGTCCATGCTGTCCAGGTCTTCTTTACAGAATGTGTAGAGGGGGTTGGTCTCTGACATGCTGGGCTGGCGTTCCCTCCGGCGGCAGGAGGGTCCAGGCTGCTCCTCGTCTCGACTGGAGGGACCCGCATTCTCCCCCTGTTGGTCCTTCTGACCCCCCCTGGTCACATCACAACAAACAACCATCAGCCAGACACAAACATCTACAACCATTACCTAATTAGCCATACACTCATTGTGAATCCCCATGAGAAAACTGGAGCCTTTTTAAAACCGGAGGTCTGAAAGCAGAAGGGACAAACAAACACCCTTTGTGTGATTAGAATTACATTCAGCCTCCAGAACAGACCCACTTTTCCATTATGTTCTGAACTCCTAGTAGAGGCTCAAGCTTACGGCCTTAGGGGGTAGCTGGAGTATACAGCTAATATACAACCATACTAGACATTTATATAAGTCCTGTTAAAAGGCAGGTGAAATGTGGTCTGCCATAAACACATTTCGGAGGCTGGAACGGATGGTAATATATATCTACCCCCCCTCCATTTGTCTCTAAGTTTGTGTGTGTTTCCAAAGATATGGGAGAAAGTCAAGGACAGGTGTTACGTAGGAAGGATACAGTAAAACTATACATTCATATAATCAAAAAGACAGATGCTACCCATTAAACGTTCAGTTTTTAATCTAGGACAACGTCGACACGTAGCAGGACACACAATCTGTGATGTGTATCACAGAGTGGAGGGGGAGAACAAGTAGGGAGGAGGGAGAGAAGATGGGAGTAGGGGTGCAATTTTGGGGCTTTTAAACGCTGTGAAAATGAGATATTTCCCAGTCGGAGAAAGAGCGCTTTGCAGACCAGCGAGAGATCCACTGGGATAGCAGGAAATTACAGATATATTACAGCCCTTCATTGATGAACCTGATTGGTCTATTTCAGCGTGCTCCTCTTGGCCAGTCACATTGTGAAGGATGTTTGGACATCACAGTCACTTCTGACAATGACTTGTATTTTCTAGTGTATAGCATTTTACAGATAAAGGAGAACCCAGAAGCGGCCTGTCCTTGAATAAGCTACAAGGAGCTCCTGAGAAGTGAGGCTTAGAGAGCATGTTTTGCTAAATGTTTAGGCTATAGGATATCTTAGGACAGCCAAGCGGAGGCTGTGTGTATGGAGCCAAGGTGAGTCTGGGAAAATAATTTGAGCCCGACCAATAACCAATAAATAGGATGAAAAAAGGGAATCTCATGAGGATCTGAACACTAGTGGCCATTCTCATGATGTGTCATTATTATCACAATGTATGAAATCAACATTTGAAGCATAGTTATTGGAAAATTGCGCTTTTGGATGGCAATTTATGAGAATTCGGCGTTGACAAAGTGAGCCTTTTAATTTCCCTGCAGTAAAACATTGTACTGGCAGATTTCGGTAAGTTTTAGTCCCCCTCAAAATAGGAATCCGTCCCCCCAAAAAACACAAGTTTGGCTCTAAAAAAAAGAATTGCTCTTTGGGAAGACGGCCACGTCTCACTACTATCATGTTAGAGGACCTCACTGAGAATAGGGGTGTATCTAGCTGAGGATAAACAAGTGAGACTGGCTGGGCCCTCTGAGTGGTGATGTAGAGAGGAATGTTTCTCAGAAACCGAGAAAGTACGTTTTGAGAGATTAAGAGGTGAATGACACTCCACATCACCCACTGCAGGCGGCAGCACTTCCTCCTGGCGTTCTCCAATTTGGTGAGGAGCTTCATGTGATGATTCTACTCTCAAACTCAGCTTTCTGCCTCACTGTGTGTGTGTGTGACCAAACCTATTCCTCCCTGTGGCTCAGCATGCATAATACAGCACCATGCTCTGCTGCGAAGCGTCACTGTGATGTTAATAACATACACTACATGACTAAAGGTACGTGGACACTTGCTAGTTGAACATCTCATTCCAAAACCATGGGCATTCATACGGAGTTGATCCCCCCCTTTTGCTGCTATAACAGCCTCCACTCTTCTGGGAAGGCTTTCCGCTAGATATTGGAACATTGCTGCATGGACTTACTTCCTTTCAGCTACAAGAGCATTAGTGAGGTCGGGCACTGATGTTGGGGCGATTAGGCCTGGCTCGCAGTCGGCGTTCCAATTCATCCCAAAGGTGTTTGATGGGTTTGAGGTCAGGGCTCTGTGCAGGCCAGTCAAGTTCTGCCACACCAATCACGACAAATAATTTCTGTATGGACCTCGCTTTGTGCAAGGGGGCATTGTCATGCTGAAACAGGAAAGGGCCTTCCCCAAACGGTTGGAACAAAGTTGGAAGCACAGAATCATCTAGAATGTCATTGTATGCTGTAGCGTTAAGATTTGCCTTCACTGGAACAAAGAGACCTAGTCCGAAACATGAAAAAACAGACCCAGACCATTATTCCTCCTCCACCAAACTTTAGTTGTTGGGCAGGTAGCTTTCACAGGGGGACCGGCAAACCCAGATTCCTCTGTCGAACTGCCAGATGAGCTAGCATGATTCAACCTCCAGAAAACGTGTTTCCACTGCTCCAGTCCAATGGCGTCGAGCTTTACACCTCTACAGCAGACACTTGGTATGGCGCATGGTGATCTTAGGTTTGTGTGCGGCTGCTCGGCCATGGAAACCCATTTCATGAAGCTCCCGACGAACAGCTGTTGTCCTGACGTTGTTTCAAGAGGCAGTTTGGAACTCTGTAGTGAGTGTTGCAACCAAGGACATAATTATTACATGCTACAGGCTTCAGCACTCAGCAGCCCGTTCTGTGAGCTTCTGTTGCCTACTACTTTGCGGCTGAGCCGTTGTTTCTCCTAGACGTTTCCACTTCACAATAACAGCACTTAGTTGACCAGGGAAGCTCTATTAGGGCAGAAATTTGACAAACTGAACTGTTGGAAAGGTGGCATCCTATGACGGTGCCATGTTGAAAGTCACGGAGCTCTTCTGTAAGGCCATTCTACTGGCAATGTTTGTCTATGGAGATTGCATGGATGTGTGCTCGATTTTATACACCTGTCAGCAATGGGTGTGGCTAAACTAGCCAAATCCACTAATTTGATGGGTGTCCAAATACTTTTGTATATATAGTGTATCTGGCTGAAAGCAGAAAGTTATGGAGCCACTGGCAGAGACCGTCCCGTAAACAGATGCCAGACAATTTAGAGAAAACATTTTTTCACAACATTTGGAAACCTTTTAACCATCAACACCAAGCCTAGGATGTTAACCCTTTTGTACCTGGCAATTGAGGTGTGACATAGATGCTTTAGGTGACATAGGAAGGACAGAGGGTTTCCTAAAGTGAGAGACTGAATTTTGACAAACTCTGGGTAAAGAAGCTACCTACACTGAAAACAGAAATCCGTGTAAACACCGCACGTAATAAACCCTTTACGTTAGGCTGGGAAGTACAACTCAGTTAATACAACTACAACTTCTTGTAGCAGCTTGCTGACTCCCCTCACATTCATCACAGCCCCAGCGTTCTATTTGTTTTATATCGCCTCCATTCCAGCACTAACATGCTAATTCAATTTCACCTCTAGCTGTAGAGCAGAGTGAACAGGCAGAGATTCCAGCAGCAAATCGGCTAATCATTTCATTCCAGGAGAACAATCCCAAAGCTGCCAACGCACGCCCGACTTTACGATGCTCAGATTTTTATTTAGAGCCTGAGATTAATGTATAGATGGATTCTAGGAGCAAATCCAATTTGGCACGCGAAGGGAAAGGCCGCACACAGCATATAGGCCTCTCAGACCAGGGCATTAGATATATAAATATACATACATCTCCAGAGTTTCAGTGCTGAACAGGCACTTCTCCCTCTAGCAGACAATATATTCTCACTTTCGCCACAGCTCTAAATGAATGGGTCAGAGCTCAGAGAGAGCATGGCCGGGTCGGTCGGGGAGCCGCCTTGCAGCGTAAACGCCTGCTGCTCTGCTGCTAGACAGACAGGTGGTCTCCGGCCTCCAAATAGAAATATGATTAACAGGCCAGACACTGTTCTCTATGTTACAGCTGTAAGCATTGCCAGAGTTTTCAGTGCTCTTCTGTCTACAGGCCTGGTGTCTACTAAAAGGTGAGGCAATACATTTCAGTCATTTAGCAGACGCTCTTATCCAGAGCCACTTACAGGAGCAATTAGGGTTAAGTGCCTTGCTCAAGTGGATGTCGACAGATTTTTCACCTAGTCAGCTCAGGTATTCACTCTTAACTGCTAGGCTACCTGCCGCCCTATAGCAGCCATCAGAGTAGACAGGATAGACAGGTCAGACACAAGCTGCGTTCCAGAATGTTCTAACTGGTACGATACCAGGTGTCCCTGCTCATCTAGGTATGAGGGGGGATGACTTATTAAGAGCTGCTTAACAGGTACTTAGAAGCACTATCCCAGATATCAATACATCTGAAGGAGTACCACAGAAGAAGAGGACATATCTGAATGTTATGCGTGCACTTTGTTACAAAGTCTAAAAAGTACGCGTCACGCACAGTTGAGAACACAGTTGAATTGCCAGGTCAGTACCTCAGGGATGTCTGGTCACTATGGGCAGCAGACATGGAGGCCTGGAGGTAAGATGGTGGTCTGGAGGCCTGAAGCCCGTGGCGAATCAGCTTCCCCGTGATCGGGTCGTACGTCCGCACCTCAGGGGCAGCTGGAGAGGGGGGGAGGGGAGCGGGGGGTAACAGGGGGTTCTGGAAGGACCCTTGTTGCTCAGGGAACGTGGCTGGGCTGTTGCTCCTAAAGACAGACAGAGAAACACCATCAGATAAAATGTGCAAGTGTCTGTGTACTCTGTGTGTGTGTGTGTGTGTGTGTGTGTCTGTGTGTATACCGTTGGGTCTTGGTGTAGTCCTCCTTCAGTGGATACAGTGATTCATCCACCCTTTCCCAGCGCTCCAGACATCCCCACAGCCAGTCAGGATTCACCACATGGAGACGTTTACAGCCTTGGGCATGACGCACCTTCTCTGTACCTGGGAGAGAGAAGAGGAGAGCTAGGATCAAATCAACCAATCAAGGACAGGAATTAATACTGTCTGTCGTTAGATACCACTCTTAACAACCAAGCTGCATAAATAAAGGAAAGGGGGAAACCTAGTCAGTTGTACAACTGAATGCGTTCAACCTAATTGGGTCTTCTGCATTTAACCCAACCCCTCTGAATCAGAGAGGTGCGGGGGGGCTACCATAATCGACATCCACGTCTTTGGCGCCCGGGGAACAGTGGGTTATCTGCCTTACTCAGGGGCAGAACGACAGATTTTTACCTTGTCAGCTCGGGGATTCGATCCAGAGAGAGCAAACTGAAAAGAGAAATATCTAGCAACTCTCGGATGACAATGGAAGTTGATTTTATTGTTAAAAACAACTTTCGGGCTGTAGCCTGCATCATACATTCAAAGCAAATTAACAATTGTCCTGAAGCATTTCATTTTTCACCAATCCATTGACAATAAGTTTCTGTTTTATTGGCATTACATCAGTTCAGACGAGAGGTGGGAGCAGCAATTTCCACTTGACTTGGGGCTATTGATGTCTGACACACAGAACTGCATCGAAGAGCAGCAGCGTACCTCATCAGAACACCGTACCTAATTAACACAAGGTTAGCCCATCTCACGGCAACAAGGACTGACCTTGCTCTGCACATCAATAGCCTTTCATTTTTGGCCATATTTTCTCCCCAAATGTATCTGGTGTGTCTGAAACTGAAACGCCCTTGTTCTGCTCTGACTGTGTAGCTAGCTATAAGCCAGGGATCCAGAACAAGAAGAGGTCAGCCCTGAGACTGCATAGCAACAGAGGCCAGACAAACAAATCCTCTGAATATGATCTGACTGGCAATGCTGAAATTTGAGATGACTGAAAATAAAAAAAATAAAAAGAAGTTAATACATTAGTCTGTGAGCCGGACCCCACAATTTGGGCGGTCGAGCTCACTTGGTCTTTGTCCCCAGAGTTGGAAAATGTGCAATAGCAGTGCATCAATGGCAGCTTTTCATCCCTCCACCCCATTCATTTTTCCCCATAGGGATTTTACAATATGACAAACAATGTCAGTATACAAGTTACTGCTCACATATACCCTTTGATCATATACCATTGGAAAGCTTATTTTCACAGCTATCCATCAGACATTTCCAGAATGTTCAGGCCATCAGAACTTTGACATATCAGAATTGCCTGTATAAATTGCTTTAAAAAGGAAACCCTGATAGTTAAACTTCAAACATTTAAAATCTAGGCCACTCAAGAACATTCAATGTCTTCTTGGTAAGCAACTCCAGTGTAGATTTGGCCTTGTGTTTTAGGTTATTGTCCTGCTGAAAGGTGAATTTGTCTCCCAGTGTCTATTGGAAAGCAGATTGAACTAGGGTTTTCCTCTAGGATTCGCTCCAAAACAAAACCATTGTTTTGTTGTTGCAGTATATAAATCTTCTTAGGGATGCCCCCTTTTTCAATTTTCGCCTAAAATGACATACTAAATCTAACTGCCTGTAGCTCAGGCCCTGAAGCAAGGATATGCATATTCTTGGTACCATTTGAAATGAAACACTTTGAAGTTTGTGGAAATGTGAATTGAATGTAAGAGAATATAACAATAGATCTGGTCGAAGAAAACACAAAGAAAACAACATTTTTTTTCTACCACCATCTTTAAAATGCAAGAGAAAGGTCCCAGTTCTAGCCATCACTGGTTGTAATTCCGATGGTGTCCACAAGATGGCAGTAGTGCATGTGCAAAGTTTCAGACGGATAACTTGAAGTATGAGCGAACTACATGACATTTAGTGTGAAGTCACCCAGGTACATTTGGGCAAATCGTAAAGGAGATATGTACATTCACATAAAAAATTTCTGCGAGAATATCGTCAAATCTGTATATTTGGACTTTGATGTAGCTTTTCCAGTATTAGTAGCCATATTATTAGTTCAAACTTTGCAAAACAACCAGTTTTCATAACTCTCCATATTCTTATAACTTTTGGCCAAAATGAAAAGGCATGCTGTCGTACAAGGTTACAAGCTACATCTTACGACAGATACATGGTTTCCGGATACTCCCGTAAAGCCCAGCTCATTGGCTAACTAGCTAGCTTTGTTTGACACCGATTGGTGCTTATTTGACAAAGTTAGAGTCGTTCTAGTGAAGACCGCCCGCGTCATTGGCGTGCCATGAAGGCGTCGCTCTCTGACCAAATATGGTGTCCTATAGGATATACTACACCCCTAATGATATACTGAAGTCTGGTTACGTTCTAGGATCTCTGAGGAATACATACGAATGCGATTTGACTGGTTGAAAAAACGTTTAGGGTGAGATTTTCACAGATTCCTTTCTTCGCAAATTGAACGAATGGAAATACAGAAATCAATCGTGCATGCTAGATGGACCTTTTCAGGATATGAAAAAGGATTTTATCTAACAAAACGACACTTCATGTTATCTCTGGGACCCTTTGGATGATAAATCAGAGCAAGAATTTTAAATGTAAGTACACATTTCACTTTGAGGTTTTTTCAAACCTATCGCGGTGAAAAAAGTGTTTTGTTGTTAGAAGCTCTCCTCAAACAACAGCATGGCATTTTTTCGCAGTAATAGCTACTGTAAATTGGACAGTGCAGTTATATTAACATGAATTTAAGCTTTCAGCCGATATAAGACACTTATATGTACCGACATTTGTTGTTTCTCTAAAATCTGCGATGCTGACATAAGGCGCTGCATGATAAGTTTTTAAGTACCTTGTTGCAAACAGGATGCATGTTTTGGAATATTTTTGTACAGGCTTCCTTCATTTAACTATGTCATTTAGGTTAGAATTGTGGAGTAACTACAATGTTGTTGATCTATCCTCAGTTCTCATATCACAGTCATTAAACTCTGTTTTAAAATCCCTATTGGCTTCATGGTGAAATCCCTGATCAGTTTCCTTCCTCTCTGGCAACTGAGTTAGGAAGGACGCCTGTATCTTTGTAGTGACTGGGTGTTTTGACACGACATCCAAATTGTAATTAATAACTTCACCATGCTCAAAAGGGATGTTCAGAGTCTTCTTTTTTATTATTAGACATCTACTAATAGGTGCCCTTCTTTCCCTGGTCTTTGTGTTTGAACGAGTTCTTGAAATTCACTTCTCGATTCAGGGACCTTACAGATAATTGTATATATGGGGTACAGAAATGGGGTAGATAATAAAAAAATCACATTAACCAATATTATTGAGCATGGAATGAGTCCCTGCTACTTATTATGCGATTTGTTAAGCACACTTTTCCTCCTGAACTTTAGGCTTGCCATAAAGGGGTTGAATACTGATAGACATTTCAGCTTTTCATTTTTAAAACCTAATTCCACTTTGACATTATCGCTTATTGTGCGTAGATGAGTGAAACAATAAAATTCAGACTATAACAACAAATTGTGGAAAAAGTAAAGGGGGTGAATACTCTGAAGGCACTGTAAGAGAGCAAATACTTGTTGCATAATGACATTGTCATATGGGAATATCCCTATGGGGGAAATGAATGGGATGGAGGAATGAAAGAGTGATAACACTGAAAGCTGCCATTGCTGCACTGCTATCACACAAGTTCAACTCTAGGGACATAGACCTTCAAGACAATCACTATAAGACATTGTCATCCCAAGTGAGTCCGACCCCCCCCCCTCTTTTTAAATCACTACAAAATAAACCATTTCCCATAGGCCACCAGCAGTGCTTTTCTATTCATGCTGTGCGTGCTCTCGCCTGGCTGCTCCAGAGCACCCTTCCCAGCCCCGCCTGCCTCCCAGCCCCGCCTGCCTCCCAGCGCTACCTTAGTGGTGAGTCAGATGTCCCCTCTCTCTCCAGCAGAGACAGACATGTAGGCTATTCAGACAGACAGGTATTGATCAGCTGCATGTCAGTGTGATGGAGAGGAACAACCATGTGAAGGCTCTTAATCTCACTGCTGTCTACAGTGCTGACATACTGTCCCTGTGGCTTTGTCCACTTGAGCGAGAAAAAAAAAATGAGAAGCTGAGAGAACAGGGGAAACTCAGGACTGTGGTGTTTCATGGCATGGTGGTCTTGACCACTGACCACCAGACGTGTCTTAAGATGCAATTAAAATAACCAATCACCTAATCAAGAAGCTATATAAATCCCAGTACAATGAATGACAGACTGTCTTATGCTCTTGTACCTACAGCCCACGCAATGGCTGCTTCTTAACATTTCCTCTTCACATGAAGTGGGCCCCTGTATGCTGCTGTGCCGTTAAGTGCTCCTTCTCTCTCCCATTCTCCTTTTCTCTGTGGTTGATTTTGTCCGGTTCTGACGTACAGACCACAGACCGTTGATTGCAAAGTGCAGCTCCGAGAGAGCCAGTTCCACGACAACGCTGCCTGCTGTCTGAGGGCACGCTGGATTGGATGAGAAACAACATCATGCTGAGCTTTTGTTGCGCCTTCCTTTAGAGACATGACGTTCGCCTGCCAGTCAGACAGCCAACCAGTCAGACAGCCAACCAGTCAGCCCCATATACTTAAATGGTGCTACTCTGAAAGATGGAAGGGAAGCAATCATCTGTTTGGCACAGCCAGACAATTATTCCCTGCTCCTCTTTCAGAGTAGCATCACTGAAGTCAATGGGTTTCCAAGAGCAGGAAGAAGGTACTTGTGACATTTGGAATGTCAGGAGGTAAGGTGACCCTATAAAGCCTGCGTCTCTCAGACTGTCCACGTGTCTCTAATAGCTGAAGAGAGGTGCCTATGTGATTTATGTTTAAAATGGGACTGAAAGGGGCTGTCTGCCACTCTGCCTCCCTGCATACTCGACATGTGAAACCAGTCTCCCATCCTAAAGTACATGAATGTTACAGGATAATCTAAGAACACAGTTTTATTCAGTGTCCAGGCATGCTTGTCTTGTTAATGGAATCCTCACCCCTTTATAACTGAAAAGAGAACACTGGTAATGGTCTTCTATCTTTAGAACAATGGGTCATGTTAGCAATTCAAACCAGACCTCATTTCAGTCAGTAGGAACTCTGATAGTGCCATTTGATCGAACGCCAGCAAAGTGCTTAGCGAGACCAAATTGAAACCACGGCTACACAGCGACAGGATTTTAATGGAACAGCGACAAGCTAATGGTGTCTGTCTTATGGTTGTACGTGTTCATCAAATCAGTTACACCTGGCAATTGTACAGCTTACTTGGTCACTGTGGGGCTTCACTTTGCAAGCCATAACTAGCCATGCACAGATTCAATAACCATAGACCCTCAGTCTGATGATCTGTTCCACTAGGATCCATCTTACAATCCAAATGACAGCGTAATATCTCTAATAGGCAAGCATGATAGCATCTATACCCATTAGGGACCAGAATATGCTACAGCTAAAGCTGAGAAAAGCAATTCAGAGTCTCTGTTTGGATTTCTTTAATGGATTAAATCCAGGAGAGAATATGTCCTGTTATATGGCTCTCTGGTTTCATCACTTAAGTAGGCCTAATATTCATGATGGGTCCAGCTAGATTCACAGTGATGGGCTAATAGGGACGAACAGAGAGAAAACATCATAGTATCACTTCACCATCCCATTAAACCCGATGTTGAGGTTGAATGTGTTGAGCAGATGATGTCACTGGAACAGTTAGAAGTGCCATTATCTTTTCTCCTCCTATTCCAGCCTGTTTCTTCCCGACATGGCCTGCGTCCCAAATGGGCCCTTAGGGCTCTGGTCAAATGTAGTGTACTATAAAGGGAATAGGGGGTGCCATTTTTGGACGCATCCATGGTCGTCATCAACACAGCCCTGCCTTGCCCATTAGAAACCTGATACCTTAACGGAACACTGTGTTGAATTAGTATCCAACCACAATTGTTCCCCACGATGCCTGTGGATCTGGTCTCAGTACATTAGTACGTTTGTATATGTTTTTCCTACGCGATATTTCAGACAGCATTGGCACGATTTTCACGAAACTTGGGGGAATCATATGTCTTGCCATAGATCCGGCCTTTACAAAATTACACATTGGCCAGATGGTGGAAGAGAATGAAAATGCTAACTTTGAAAGGTCATGCCCCTCACCCCGTTTGACCTAAAGTCCTGAAATTCAGTACATACACTACATGTCCAAAAGGATGTGGACACCCCTTCAAATGAGTGGAATTCGTCAATTTCAGCCACACTCGTTGCTGACAGGTGTATAAAATCAAGCACACAACCATGCACTTTCCAGAGACAAACATTGACAGTAGAATGGCCCGTACTGAAGAGCTCAGTGACTTTCAAAGTGGCACTGTTATAGGTTGCCACCTTTCCAACAAGTCAATTCGTAACATTTCTGCCCTGCTAGAGCTGCCCAGTCAACTGTAAGCGCTGTTATTGTGAAACAGAAACGTCTAGGAGCAACAACGGCTCAGCTGCAAAGTGGTAGGCCAGACAAGCTCACAGAATTGGACCGCCAAGTGCTGAAGCACGTAAAAATTGCAACACTCACTACAGTTCTAAACTGCCTCTGGAAGCAACGTCAGCACAAGAACGGTTTGTCAAGAGCTTCATGAAATGGGTTTCCATGGCCGAGCAGCCGCACACAAGCTTAAGATCACAATGCGCAATGCCAAGCGTCGGCTGGAGTGGTGTAAAGTTCACCGCCATTGGACCCTGGAGCAGTGGAAACGCGTTCTCTGGAGTGATGAATCACCACTTCAACATCTGGCAGTCCGACGGACGAATTTGGCGGAATCGAAGAGAACGCTACCTGCCCCAATGCATAGTGTGAACTATAAAGTTTGGTGGAGGAGGAATAATGGTCTGGGGCTGTTTTTCATGTTTCGGGCTAAGCCCCTGAGTTCCAGTGAAGGGAAATAGTAATACTACAGCATACAATGACATTATAGATGATTCTGTGCTTCCAACAGTGTGGCAACAGTCTGGGGAAGCCCCTTTCCTGTTTCAGCATGACAATGCCCCCGTGCACAAAGCGAGGTCCATACAGAAATGGTTTGTTGAGATTGGTGTGGAAGAACTTGCCGGGCCTGCACAGAGCCCTGACCTCAACCCCATCGAACGCCTTTGAGATGAATTGGAACTCCGACTGCGTTTAAAATCTTTTAGTTTCTGTTTTTCAGTCAGAGCAGTTCAGGACCCCTGTCTAAATCAATGTAAGCATCCATGCCTGATGGGATCAATAGCCTGGTACAGAGGTAGGCAACACTGTTCACGGAGGAGCGCCGCAGGTACTGCAGGATGTTGTTCCAACTAGGCACCACACCTGACCAACTGTGCTAATTGATCAGCTCAGTGATTGCCTAAATTCAACACGCCTGGTCTTCCTGGTCAGTTAGGTCAAAAACATAAAGTGCCTGCGGCAATCCAGGGCTGCCTACCACTGGTCTATTATGTTGATGTATTGGACCGGTCTCTGTCAATTAGTACGTTCGTCTCACGAAATATCTCAGATAGCACTGGCTTTATTTTGACGAAAGTTGGATGAATGACGCATCTTGCAATAGAGATCCGGCATTAACAAAATGACACGGATTGGCCAAAGGTGGGACCTATAGTAATGAACTGAAATGTGTCAGTCACACACAATCTCAATTGGCCTAAGGGAGTCAATGCATCATTCGTTGGGGGATGACACGTTTACTGTTGCCTTGTTTAATTGTGATTTGACTCCGTCAGCAACAACCATTATACTGTACTCTTCTTCCTGATGTTTCTTAACAAAGACAATTGCAATGCTGTTGGCAGCTTTTTCCTTTGCAAATGGTTATTTACTTAGGGAAGGAAAATCACTTGACTTTCAAGTGAAAACATAATACTTCAGGCTGTTTTGTTGGTGCTTTTTCTGCTCATCTCTAGTTTGTTTGGTCTCAGGACCCAACGAAACAGACAAACAGAGACCTAGCACCCTGGCAGAGAGTACACAGGTCCTCTCTCTCAGTAGCCCAGTCAGTATCTGATAATGTTTGTGAACGAGCCAACTGTTTTATTCTGCCAAACGAGCAATTAACAACCGCATAAACAGACGTTCGAAATGACCTGGACCTGTGAACCGGAAACCGGTAAAAATGGGATAGTTGATGTGATTGAGAGGATTATGGACCAGGGGGGACAAGCTCTTAAGTGTTTGAGGCGTGAACCGAGGTCAGACTGATGCGTTTGAGAGGTGATCATTGTGTCATTATTGACGTAATGAGTCTGACAAGGCTGGCCCTATAGTGCTGCTCTGACCTGCTGGACCAACAGGCTATGGGGAAGATCCAGAAAATCTATCCTCTCTGACTTTCTCCTCCAATGGGCTTTGAGGAGGTGAGTAACGAGGACGCGAGGAGTACGCAATTGAGATTCTCCCTGGGTTGACAGTAACCTGACCTCCTCTGTTGACAGACAGTCAGCATGTTCCAGACTAATTATTTCATCCATCTGTGTGGTGTTCAGGCTATGGCTTTACCTCACCACTCAGACTTCCATTAACAACGGCATAACCAGTAGTGCTGGGAATTGCCAGGGACCTCACGATACGATATTATCACGATACTTTGGTGCTGATACGATAAGTATTGCAATTCCATATGTATTGTGATTTTATTGCGATTTGATGTTCCAAACACATTGCTCACCATATGTCTACCGCAGAGGGACAAGAGAGAGCCATGAGAAATCAAGTTGATCAGTCAAAAGTGCTGAAAGCTAATTGGCTCCCTACTTAAAAAGAAGATGGAGGACGCCTGTATCTTTGTAGCAACTGGGTGTATTGATACACCATCCAAAGTGTAATTAATAACGTCACCATGGTCAAAGGGATATTTTCTTACCTATCTATCAATAGATGCCCTTTGTGAGGCATTGGAAAACATCCCTGGTCTTTGTGGTTGAATATGTGTTTGAAATTCACTGCTCAAACTGAGGGACCTAACAGATAATTGTATGTGTGGGGTATAGAAATGAGGTAGTCATTCATAAATTAGGTTAAACACTATTACTGCACACAGAGAGTCCATGCAACTTATGTGATTTGTTAATCACATTTTTACTTCTGAACATATTTAGGCTTGCCATAACGAAGGAGTTGAATACTTACTGACTCAACACATTTCAACTTTTCATTTTTTATTAATTTGTAAAAATGTCTAAAAACAATTCCACTATGACATTATGGGGTTTTGTGTGTAGATCAGTGAAACAAAATCTCAATATAATCCATTTTCAATTAAGGCTGTGAAAGAACAAAATGTGGAAAAAGTCAAGGGGTGTGAATACTGAAAGCTCTGTATGTAGTAACTCACCTGCTCTAGCAGCAATGAGGTGCGTGGTTCTGCCAGAGTCTTTTGAGCTGAGCATGAGGCTCTTGCCTATCTTTGCTCCCAGGGCCTTGGCGTGGTAATTCTCCCTGGTTCTCTCCATGGGGTAGTTGGTGGGGTACAGCCCAGAGAACACAATGGTGGTGCCCTCCAGGCTCCGGGCCTTCAGCTCCGGGACGATCTTCCTGATATCAGGCATCTCTGGGCGTTCCTTCCTGAGGAAGGCGTTGTAGCGGGCGTAGTATTCCCTATGGATACGCTCCAACACCTCTTGTAGGTAGATGAGATGGTCATCCTTGTCCACCTCCTCCTCCATGGTGACTCCTGACTGTTCACTGTTCTGGGACTCCGTCTCAGCCTCCCTCAGTTCTGAGCGCCCGTTCTCCTGCTCCGGGTCAGGAGGGAGGACAAGCACTGACGTCTCCCCTCCTACCTCTGAGCTGTTCTCCCCGGGGCTCTTCTGCTTCATATCCCCCTCCTCCTTTCCTCCAGCCCCGCCTGATGGCTCCTCTACTGCCACTTGCTCCGCCCCTTCCTGTTTGGACTTCCTGGTCTGGCTGTACTCCCCCTCACTGTCTGAGGAGGGTGGTTTACACGTAACAGAGTCAGAGTCACTGCACAGGTCAAAGTCCAGGTTGCTGTTGGGCTCATGGAGGCCTGGAGGAGTGGAGGATGGAGGAGGAGCTTCCTCCCCTGAGCCCACTGTCCTGCTGCCATCCTCCTCCTCTCCTTGCACCTCCTCTTTCACATTCGTCCTGTCGCTCACCTGTGCTGCCATGCTGGCCTCGGCCACCACGCCCTGACCCCGCCCCTCCTCCACAGCCTCTCCCCTGTCCGGTTGAGTCCGTTCATTGGCTGCTGCTTCCTGAGAGGCTGAGGGGGCTGTTGACGCCCGTTGTTTCTTACGGCCATTACTCCGCTCCTCTGACGCAGACGACCCCCCAGACGACCCCCCAGTGGGCCCTGACGTTCCTGCTGCTTCCGAGGCCTCTGCCGGTCGGCTGGCCTGGCTGCCGGCTGGGGTAAAGCAACATCACAGGAAGATCCGTTAGCACATTAAAACACATGCGCAGACATTTTGTCACTTAAATCACTAGACAAGAGGGTGTCTGTGACTACATTTCACTGAAGTTGTTTTGGAGGTGTAACCGAACGAAGGCAAGTTGACCTGCAGCCACTGAGGCACTGAATCAGCATTGAAAACATGGTCTGTTTAAACTATGGTTGAAGTGCATGCCTCAAAAATAACAAAATGTTCTTCTTTATCCTCTCAGGTAATCTACAAACTCTTAGGAATACATAAATACATGGGTGTGGCAGCTGTCCATGTGATGTCACGGAAATCAGAAGCACTTCCCTAATTGATATAACAGCCTGTGTGTCATTCTCTCCTGGGAGTCCCATAGAAGTACTCTCCCTCATTTGTGGCTTGTCCTGTTTGTCTCTACTGCTAATCAAAAAAGCTCTCCTCTGTGAGAGGCTCTCTGAGAGAAAAGAACCCACGCCCTCCTGAGACTAAGCCTGAGAGGGTAATCACGGTTCAGATGAACCCATCTCATTATGGCTACCCAGGCTTGGTGTCGGAGTATGAATAAAGTGTTGATGATGATGAGGTGCTGTTAAGGCTTGGTAGCTCTAATTCTATCTTTATCAGATTGATGAATTTAGTACTTGGATTCTGGTCAACCCTGGCCTTTGGGTACGATCATTTGCCTGACACGGTTCTAAAAGTTCAATTCTGACCTTATTTCCACAGAGAAGTCCCCCAATCACCTCCCTGCCTCTCACCTCTGTGTTGAGAGGATCATCACAGCTTAACACGTCACAACTACCAAACTTAAAACTCGCTTGCCTCCCTGCAACCCCTTCTGTTGTGGATCAAAACATTTACATATCACAACCATTTCTCTTAAAAAGCTTCACCCTCCCACTGCCACACAGGAGAGTGGTGCCGCAGTCTGCCACACAGGAGAGTGGTGCCGCAGTCTGCCACACAGGAGAGTGGTGCTGCAGTCTGCCACACAGGAGAGTGGTGCTGCAGTCTGCCACACAGGAGAGTGGTGCTGCAGTCTGCCACACAGGAGAGTGGTGCTGCAGTCTGCCACACAGGAGAGTGGTGCTGCAGTCTGCCACACAGGAGAGTGGTGCTGCAGTCTGCCACACAGGAGAGTGGTGCAGCAGTCTGCCACACAGGAGAGTGGTGCCGCAGTCTGCCACACAGGAGAGTGGTGCCGCAGTCTGCCACACAGGAGAGTGGTGCCGCAGTCTGCCACACAGGAGAGTGGTGCCGCAGTCTGCCACACAGGAGAGTGGTGCTGCAGTCTGCCACACAGGAGAGTGGTGCTGCAGTCTGCCACACAGGAGAGTGGTGCATCGGTTGACGCAAATTAAATTAAAACAGTGAGACTCCATTTGCAGCCAGAGTACCAGGATGAGATCACATCCCTGAAGTAACCATCAAACCACTCCCTCCTCTTCCTCTCTGAACTTCAGCCACTCTACGGTTTTTAGTGTAACACTGACAAAACACTGAATGAGGACTTTGTTTTTCAGAGGGCTTGTTTTTCTAAGCCAAAGGGTTGTTTTAATAGATCACTGTGCTTCATGTATTAACCACTTCAAAACAGTGCCCAATGTGCCATGTTAAGTTAAACTCATTGTCTTCAGACACTGTATACGGTACCTTTCCTTGCCTGCAGAGCCTCTTTAGACCCGGGCGGAGCATTGATGTCTCCTGTGCCCTGGAAGTAGATGTACTTCTTCACAGTGATCAGGTTGGGAGCAAACTTCCACACGTCCTCCCGATCATCTATAATACATACCATCGAGTCACCACACGGGAACAGATTCCTTAGGGGTAGATGAGAGAGATAGAGAGGGGGAGAGAAAGAGAGTTAAATATAAGTGAAACTGGCACTCCCTCTCCTCTGACACGTGTAACACCCTTAGGCAGTGTGTCTTTAGGGAATAACAAAGTCCCACAGTAACAGAACACAATGCTATGCTCTCTCGCCATCACCCAGTCATAGGCTACATCCCAAATGGAAGCCTTTTCCCTATGGGTCCTGGTCAAAAGTAGTGCACTATAAAGGGAATAGGGTGCCATTTGGGAAGAACTCTCAGAATACCTTCAGGGTAATTCTGGCTGTCACTCTTACCAATCATTATCTGAACATCATAACTATACAATAACCACATTTTCTACCATTAGGACTTTGATTTAATAAGAGAACGATGTTCTAGCACGCTTCTATAACAGGAGTCACTGATTAGAAGGAATACTGCATGGCTATTCCATCTGCTCATCTATAGCACTGTCATGCTAGAGCTGGATGGCTCCGTTTTACAGTGCTGTATTGTCTGTGGGGACAACAAAGTGACTTCAGATGACTTGACTGATGCCAGGTTTTAATCAACACTAAGGTCTAGTAGCTCCAATCATTACAGGAATTCCCTCAGTTGAATTCTTCAGCAGTAGTGGCTGAGCAGAAATCAATTTCTCCTTGAGTGAATGAATGCCTTTTCTCCAAAGTGTCTAAATTAAACATAACATATCAGCAGTGTCCTTTTCATATTGGACAGATTTTTCTTAAAATGTCCTGGCTGAAGATGCTACTGGTGTGTGTCAAAGTGTAATGCGTGGGCTTCATAAAGCAGTATGTTCTAGCAGCTCTGCCATACAGAGAGCCAGGTCTGACCTCAGGTTCCCTGTCTTGGAGAAGGGATCGATGCATTCGTCTCTGGACAGGATCCTGTGGGAGAACAGCTTCATCTCAGGGTCCAGGAAGCCTACAGTCACAGAAACACATCTTAAAAATGGACTCAATAAATGATAGGAGAGAGAGAGAGAGCACGAGAAAGAGAGACTACATTAGACATCCTATTTAAAAGAGCACTGTGGAAAAGCAGGATTCTATTCACCAAAGTAAAGGTGCAGTTTTGCCAAACCGCCAATCTCCACTACTCCCCGGCTCTACACAGAGTAGCTGTTCAACAACAAAGCGAACAGGTTTTGAGTCCATATAGAGCCAATTCGTGTTTTTTTGTTATCTGGACGTTTTCATGTTTTGTTACAGAAAATCTTCAATTTTAACTCAAATGAAACTGCGGGCATCGCGGTGCGTGTGTGAGACATCTCTGTTACTCAGTAGGCTTTCATTAAAACCTCAAAGCTTTGAGATGAGAACTAAATGCAAGCTGGGTCTTCTCAGTTCCTCTTTAAAAGCTGCAGAATAATGTGTGTCTGGAGGAACAACAAAGCCTGGCTTTGGCGGAGCAGCGACATCCCCACTTCACAACAAAAACCTTGTTACCTGGCTGCTAAACCACAGAGAAAAAAGGGCAGACAGGCAGGCAGGTGTTTACTAAAGCACACAAACCCATCTACATGGAGAAACAGCCAGATACAGTGACCTCTCTGCTCCACAGACTGAGGTAAGTACTACATTACACACTCACTATTGATTTGCTTCCAACGTTCAGCATTGACATCCATTATAGAATAACTTCTAATTGGTAGCGAAATATCGCTTCCAAACTTTAAAAAGATCCAATGTTCATCTCTGCAACCAAAATGCAGATATTTAGATGAATAAAATGCTCAATCTTTCATTATAACTTACTGTAAAGTGAGATACGGTTAAAAGTAAGGTTGAATATGAGGTGGCTATATTATTCTTTGTGAGAGGCTGGTAAACTGACCAGGGAGGAGGCATCCCAAAATCGCACTCTATTCCCTATATATAGTGCACAAGAGCCAATATGGCTCTGGTCAAAAGTAGTGCACTACATAGTAGGGATGTAACAATTCACCAATATGTTCAAATGTTTAACATATGAGTGCATCGGTATGAGGGAACCCAACCCGATCCAAATGTAGCATGGATCAGTCCGAAAATCAATTCAAAAGTTACAAATCGCCGGTTCACAAATTACTTTCCATCTTCCGAAAATACCTCTCACCTGTGTCAAAATAAGAATGTAACTATGTTGACAGTCATTGATCTACAAATCATTTTGCATGCCGAACAACCCCAGGCAAAATCAGTCAAACTGTATACTGTGTGCAGCTTTGCACGCTGATTAACGAGAGGCAGGCCTATTCTTGATCTGGCACATCACCTTTAGAATTCCAATGTTTCTAATGGCTTGCGCAATATTAAGCTTTATTAGTTGAGTGACAACCAACGTATTTTGCCATGTTATTTTTTATCAAATGCGCTGTTGAAAAGGGTGTTTTACTGAAATAAAAGCTACCAACAGAGACAACTCCTGGCTATAGGTAGGCTACATGCAGATCGGGGCTCACATTAGATTTTATTTTGATTATTCAGGTTCACCATCAGCAATAGTTTTGCTTGAAACAATCAGTAAGTATATGTCCATTTTTTAATCTACAGGGTAAAGTTGATGATGAAATCAACGAGGACAGCAGTCACTTTTGCGAACCGCACTGCATGGAAGAGAAGCTCACTCAGAGTCTGTCCAAACTGCCAAACGGTCTAAACCATTTGATTATGAGACGGGGGTGAAATCCAAAGTGGTGCTATATAATAACTAAGATAAATATTGATACATTACTAGCTCTAACACTTTTAATCTGCAAAAACAACAAATGAATTAGTGGGTGATGGTGATTTCAGATCAAAACATTGCCCGCCCCCCCAACTGATAGTGGGGTGGTAGACTTCCAGTTTCCCTTATGGCTCAGCTTCCTAAATAGACACAGGGCACGTTCGAGCGGATCACCTTTGTCAAGTCGGTGACCACTTTTCAAAGTGGGAAGCATTATGGTTATAAGAATTGTCCGACTTGCAACTACACAGAGGCACTATTTGTCAACCAAACATTAGGGTGGTTTGTTTGGCCCACGCGAACTTGGCCAAAGACGTGACTAAAAAAGGAGCAAACTGCCACGATTCTGGATACAAATGAAAGTGATATTTCAGACGTCTCTCTAACCAATTAACTGAACACACGTTATGTTTTCAGTTCGTGAGTGTGTGATGAGGTATAGAAAAGTTTATTTCTACATTTCTACAGAAAAACCTTAATGAACAATAGCAGCTACTGTAGATACAGGGCCTTCAGAAAGTACTCAGACCCCTTGACTTTTTACACATTTTGTTACGTTACAGCCATATTCTAAAATATATATATTTTTTTATACTCAGCAATCTACACACAATACCTCACATTGACAAAGCAATAACATATTTAGAAATGTTTGCAAATGTATTAAAAATAAACAGGAATAGCTTATTCACTTAAGTATTCAGACCCGTTGCTATGAGACTTGAAATTGAGCTCAGGTGCATCCTGTTTCCATTGATCATCCTTGAGATGTTTCTACAACTTGATTGGAGTCCACCTGTGGTAAATTCAATTGATTGGACATGATTTGGAAAGGTACGCAACAGTCTATATAAAAGGTCCCAGTTGACAGTGCATGTCAGAGCAAAAACCAAACCATGAGATCGAAGCAATTGTCCGTAGAGCTTCGAGACAAGATTTAGTCGATGCACAGATCTGGGGAAGGGTACCAAAACATTTCTGCAGCCTTGAAGGTCCCCAAGAACACAGTGGCCTCCATCATTCTTAAATGGAAGAAGTTTGGAACCACCAAGCCTCTTCCTAGTGCTGGCCGCCTGGGCAAACTGAGCAATCGGGAGAGAAGGGCCTTGGTTAGGGAGGTGACCAAGAACCCGATGGTCACTGACAGAGCTCTAGAGTTCCTCTGTGGAGATGGGAGAATCTTCCAGAAGGACAACCATCTCTGCAGCACTCTACCAATCAGGCCTTTATGGTAGAGTGGCCAGACGGAAGCCACTCCTCAGTAAAAGGCACATGACAGCCCGCTTGGAGTTTGCCAAAAGGCACCTAAAAGACTCTCACACCATGAGAAACAAGATTCTCTGGTCTGATGAAACCAAGATTGAACTCTTTGGACTGAATGCCAAGCATCACGTCTGGAGGAAACTTGGCACCATCCCTACGGTGAAGCATGGTGTTGGCAGCATCATGCTGTGGGGATGTTTTTCAGCAGCAGGGACTGGGAGACAGGACAACGACACTAAGCACACAACCAAGACAACAGAGATATGAAAAATCTGAGTACAGAATGAGCCTGAGACACAAACTGAAGGTAAATGCTGCCCTCTAGTGGCCACTCTCACTTCTAGCACTACTCAGGATGCTACTCAGGCATGTCATGTTAGTCTTGTTAGGTGTCTAATTTTTCAAACTGGGGAGTGTATAGACAAACATTTAAATAAAACTATTCTCGCCTATAATGCAGACATCACTCAGGCATTAAGCGAAGATCTATAATTCCAGAGAGATTTTACAGAGGATGTAATCCTAGATAATTAAATGTGTTTAAATTCACCTGGCATTTAGCATCTTGAGCACTCACACACTTTTTGGCATTTACATCATTTTTTTGTTTGTTGCATTCTTGATACTTTTTGCATTACTTACTGTAAAGCAAATGATATAATGATTCAATGTAGGCATCATTATCAGAGAATGTGTGTGTGTGGGGGGGTACCTGCGATGGTGTGTGCATAGAGGCGGCTTCCGAAAGTGAAGACATGCAGCTCATAGAGCTGGGCGATCTTCTCCAGGAAGTCTTTGCAGTGCGGACGCAGTCGCGTGTGTAACATGGGCTCCCCCCGCCCCAGCTGGAAGTGGAAGATTCCCTGTGGAACAGGAGCAGAGGCATGGGCAGAACAATCAATGGTTTGTTCTAGCTACATAACCATCAGTGGTTAATTGCAGACTAGCTACATACAGGGTGACTCTTCAATACCAAACCCTCAGCAAAGCCTGGGGCAAGGAAATATCAAACAACCTCTTTCCATAGGCCAGAGAAAAACATCATTGTAGCTATGTAGATCAGATACACATACCTTATTGGACATGCGCTGGCAGTGATGCTCAGTGGTGTGGATCAGGGTCTGGTCCAGATCAACCATAAGAACCAGCTTCTTGTTCCTGTGGAGTCTCTGCTGGTCCTCTCTGCCCAGCTGCTCCGCTTGCTGTGTTTTGGGACATATCACAGAGACCAGGCATTTATAAAAAGGAGGCAATGACTTCAACAAAACTGCCTCTGCTACATGGTAAAGTTAAATTCCAACGACACAGAGGTATTTCTACAAGGTCACATTATCGTCAGAGGAAACTTGTCTTCTAGTGCCATGACATCCTGAGCCTCACCTCAGAGCTGACCATCAACTCGGGGACACTGTGCACCATGGAAACGTTTGCCGTGGAGATGTGAGCCTGCTGCCTCACATTATTACTCTGCATCCTGAAAAAGAGCGAGAGAATCCACTTAGTAATGCATCCGCATAAGAGGTCATCTACAGAAGCAGGCCTATTTTAAAAGTGTGTGAATATGCCAATTGAAATTCTAGCATGGAATAGGTGTGTGTGTGTGTACTTACTGTGTGAGGTCCTGACCACATTCAGCACACAGCCCCTTCATCACGACTGGATGGCTGCATTCTTCTACTCTGACAATCACACCACTGGAAGAGAAGTGGCACTTGAGACAGCAGCTTAACAAGTTTCTCTCTTAAACGGGCTTTACAATAGAGGTGCCGAATAGAATGGCCACCGTCTATCCAACATGTGTGCATCTATATCTAAACAAACACTTTAATAAACACAACTTCCCCTCACACATCACTTTTTTTTTTTATCCAGTCAGATAAAACACTCCAAACAGCCTACCCAACTGCTCGGAGGCATCTGCATGGTCCTAAAGCAAACCGTTGCCTGTTCTGTATCACATTTCAATGATAAAACTGGGGGGGATAAAAATGCTATTTCAGAATGTGTGTCCCTGTCCCCAGTGAAAGCCCACCCCTGTTTTCAGTAGTCAATGAATGGTGTCATGTTATTATATTCACAATGTGTTGTTATCAGTTACATCATTGACAGCCTGGCTTGTTACCCAAATTCATAACACCAAAATGCTTTCTGAAGCACAAAGTTTTCTGAGAAACTGGACCAAAAGTGCTTGAGCGTGCAAATTCGACGACTTGATACCATGTGGATTATGTAATGTGTATACTACAATATGGGGCAAGTTCGTTTGGCATGGCTCGGTGCCCCGGGTGGTTGAATATTTAACTTAAGGACCAATCGAATGGTCTATTATTAAACCCGCAATACTAAGGCACCGGGACATGCAAAACGAACTCGCCCCATTGACACGATCCGTTCTAGAGCTCGGCGCTCCAGCACACGCACTGAGTTAGGATCGATAGCTACCATTACCACCTATCAGCTAGGCTAGTTAGCAATGATACTGTGAATGTGGTCTAGGAGCAACATCATTAGTCAGCGAACACGGTAAACTACACACAACAGCACAATATAAAAACATTGCTGACATAGGCAACATTAGCTAGTTAGCATACTCACCCAGGCGATATGACTTGTCCAAGTAGACAACATAGGTCCTTCACCACTCCAGCTCGGTCCGATTTCAGTTTCTTCTCTGGCAGCCTTTTGGGCTGTTCTGGCGGCTGAGACCCGGCCTCTTTCTCCAGCGGGATGGGAGCACATAACGCCAACACCGTGTCCACATTGACGAGGGACCCTGGTTTGACTTTCCATTCCAGCAGCCTCATAGGACGCGCTGCCACTGGGCAGCGGATCTCTGCCACTTGCGCGGTGGGGCCCTGTGGAGCCCCGCCACCGTCAGCGGGCTCCTCCATCGGTTTCAACTGTGGGCACAGGTCAAGCAAATATATGTATCCAAATCGCGTGGAATTCGGTTTATCATAAATTATCAAATAAAATAAAAAAGCAACGTGCGTTTTGAAAACAGACTGATGTTATTATTATATTTCTTTCGCTCTTCCCGCCAGTAAACAGGAAACACAAGACTTCAGCGACAACAGTCGGACAGCTTCCGGTGGCTCTGATGGCCAAGGGCCTCTACTTTAAGTAAATTAAGATACTTTGATCAATGGAACAGTTGTCATCCATGTGTGTTGAAATAAACGTGTCAGTCTGATGTTCATACACAGCATGTCAAAGAGAAGTCGAAGTTGAGATACTCATGTAACCAAGATGCTAAATAAATCAAATGGAAGATACAACATCATGCTGTTTTGTTTTCCACTCACATTGTTTTCTTCCCCTTCAATCCCTTGATATGCTCTACCTGATATGATGTAAGATGATGTAACGTATAAATCATGCATCTGCTCCTCCTGATTAGTAGAGTTGCTACCACTGACCTAAAGTCACACTGGGGCTGATCACAGTAATTCCCACATTGATGTTAATGTAAACAGTTATCTATAATAAATGTTATTCAGGGTATGCCAGTGATGTGATGGCTGAGTGGCTGGGAAGGAGGATCACAAATGTGCTTGTTTTTATATTTGTTTATTCATCTCAAAATTATCAAGTCAAGACAGAGTCCGTGGTATTTTGCCGTTATCATTGAAAACAACATTGTTTCAATTCCACAGACCACACTAATACCGCAAACCGGACTGTAAACAAGGTTGTACAGAGATTGCCACATTAGTTAATAATTTATTTACAACGTCCATTTCTGATTCAACCACAAAATACATGCATTATTCTGTACATGTGTGATTTAAACTCAAAGTCATTTTAAAGTATGCTTGGGTTGATTCATTTTGATGCGAGTCAAGTGAGGAATCTTTTCACTGGAGAATCTTCGGTCACAGTCTGACCATTTGTCACGTGATCAATTTAGTGCCACATAGGTCTGTAAAATCATTTGTAGCCAGTTCAGGAAATCAAGTATGATCTGAAACGGGAGGAGACAGTTACATTCGAATAGTGGCGATACTTTTTTAAACTACATATTGGTGAGAAGAGAGCACCGTGAGTGTATAGGCTGAACATGGCGTGGGAGACCTTCAAAGCAGTGAGTTGAACTGTTTGTTAAATGTCATCGTTTCCATGCCTGGTAACGTTAGGCTAACTAGTTATACTATAGTAACATACTAGCTACAGCAAATTCAAATATGCCTGTACATACCTTCTAAATCAACACCTGACATTTAACAGTTTATGCATGTATGGATAAAATGCCAATAAAAATAATGACTAAGTTAAATGTATGTGTGCGCTTTGTATTTTAATGTTGCACAGTAGTATATTGCTAACGTTACACTTTTATTTACATATCCCACTAGCAAGGGTTGGTCTCGTTCCATTAACTAACGTTACTCAATAACTCACAGGAAATGCGCTTGGACATTTAATGTAATGTATAACCTGATGCAATGTATAACCTTCATACTAACATCAGAGGTCGACGTACAAACTCGCTCAACGATATCGAGAGCTCGTGAAGACCCTAATTTTGAGATTGTAGTTTACCCTCCATTACTTATAAGTTGTCAAGTGTTTTATTCAATGCCATGGGAAACAGGGTAGAATGAGTGATCGTGTGTGTGCACGTGGTCAGTGCCCTGACATAGAAAGGCTCTATCTATAAATCTACTAGTCTGGAAACAGTTTGTCCTGTGATAGACGGTTAAGGAAAACAACAGCCTGTTCTGGCCTATGGAGAGTGGCCTTGATGCAGAGTCCCCAACACCAGTCTCCATGTTATTCAATTTAACATAGTAACATGCAGTTTGTTTTTCTATACTTTTCTAGGGATGAAGCTGTTTCCCAGCATGTCTACTGTGTCTAGCAAAAACAGTGGATTAGTTTTAGGATGATGCATCAAAGTGACACTAATTGTGGTGGTGTTTTTGTCATTCTGTAGTTAAGGTTGTGTTGGCCTCATTTGGCCCTGCTGCAAAGATGTCCCCACCCACATCCACAACTGTACAGATCCTTCAGCTCACAAAGGTACTATACTAACTGCACCTTGTCTGAGACAATGGCCCAGCTCCTGTTCCTATAGCGTCTGTCAGCTTGATGTACAAGTACACCACCTAGACAGGACGCAGAACTATACATGCTGTTAGTCAAACACTGCAAACTTCCAGAAAGCAATATCGAAAGAAATGTACACACACTGTTGCTGAAATGCCCATGTCTTCTCCTGTCAGGCCAGGGAAGAACCGAGGGTTGTTCAGGAAGATGTTTCTGGGCGTGGCGGTGAGTGTTCCCCGCGGTGGTGGGGGTCCAGTACGCCTTTGCGGAACCTCGAGAGAGACGGAAGATGAAGATCTTGGTGAAGGGAGTCGGTCGCTTCTGTAGGTGGGTCTCATCATCATTTCTGCATGTGGTCAAATGTTTTGAATGAATTTCCTTTTGAGTTACTCAAACCATGTCCCTCTCTCTGTCCCTACAGGTCTATATATGTAGGACTCTATATCTCAGTAGATTATTGGTGGACCTCCAATGTGACGTTACGTTGCATGGACGAGGTAAGTTTTACAGAATACATATTGGGTGCATTCCTCTGTCCAGGTGTTGCTGACGCATGCCAGATCTTATCACGTATAGATTAGTATTTTAAGTATCCGCTAACCACATGTTATAGCGATCTGTTGCCTGACGGCACAGTCGATGACGTGGCACACAACCATTGGTTGATGCATGCAACGTCTGAGCAGGGGAACCCGACCATTTATGAATTGTGACAGCCCTATGTGTCTGTATGTCTGCTAAACAATGGTGTGAGTCTGAAACAATCTCCGTAGTTCAGTCAGGACAATCACATCTTCCCCTCTGTGTTGCCAGAGCAGCTCATCGTTTGTGGCAGGGATGTCATTGTGCCACCAAAGGGCAGCAGACAGCATGGTGGCGGCAGCGGTGCAGAATGGAGGGATATATGTTAAACTGGGACAGGGACTGTGTGCTTTCAACCACCTGCTGCCTCCTGAGTACGTCAAGACACTGCATGTCCTGGAGGATAAGGCTCTTAACAGGAGATACAAGGAGGTAACACCTGCAGTATTTTGTCTTGTAAAACATTGAAGACCAGTTAATGAAGCAATAAGATACAAGAGGATGTACTGAAAGTGATGGGGGAGCCATGCTTGTAGTTGTCACGGCTTTGAATGCCTCTTGGCCATTCATAATGTGAGGCTAGAACTGGCAATTTTATAATTTACAATGAAAAGGTGTTGAGAAACGTTCTTACATGAAATTATCTGTCACGTTCTACCAGGTAGACTCTCTGTTCAGAGAAGACTTCAACACTACTCCAGACAGGATGTTTAAGAAGTTTGACTATGAGCCCATCGCAGCAGCCAGTCTGGCCCAGGTCCACAAGGCAGAGCTGCAGGACGGAACTCCTGTTGCTGTCAAAGTGGGTTCAGGTTAACTGTACAACACATTCAGCCACAGTTAAGTTTACTGTGTGTGATTTACTCTCTTAAATAGTTGTCACCTCGCCTGATTCTGAATAGTAACCACTCGCTCTTCTCCAGGTGCAGTACATAGACCTCAGGGATCGGTTTGACGGTGACATCAGGACTCTGGAGATCCTACTTGACGTTATAAAGTTCATGCACCCCAGCTTCGGCTTCAGATGGGTCCTCAAAGTAAAGGCTTAAACTTGTCTGCTAATTTGGTCCATATTTTTTGTTGTTGTTGACATTATCAGATAATACCTAGCAGAGCATGATTAGACAGACATGGTCCCCTAAACTAACCTAACGTTGGCATTCTCTGACGAAATTAGGACTTGAAGGGGACATTGGCTCAGGAGCTGGACTTTGAGAATGAGGCCAGGAACTCTGAGAGGTGTGCAGAGGAACTGAAACACTTCAAATTTGTCGTCGTGCCAAAGGTTTACTGGGACCAAACCAGCAAGGTGAGACCCATAACTATTCACTGCTGAAAATCACAATGGCTGTGTTCAAACAGGTAGCTAATTTCAAATGTTCTTTTTTTCTCCCACGGTCTTTAGACCAATGACAGATCTGATTGGTCAAAAGATCAATTAGTGAAAGATATATCAGTATTGGGCTGCCTGTCTAAATGCAGCCTTTGATACCTTTTTGACCACTTTTGTATTAATGTACTGGAATAAACAAACCATTTTCCTTTAGAGAGTGTTGACTGCAGAGTTCTGTGAAGGCTGCAAAATCAACAATGTGGAAGAAATCAAAAGACAAGGACTTAGCTTGAGAGATGTAAGTACCTATCATGACACCGTAGAGCAGCCTTTGTCTATGTTCATTAGTACTCGGATAAGTATATAAACCGTTGTTTTTTTCAGACTGCTGACAAGCTGATCCGTACATTTGCAGAGCAGATATTTTACACAGGCTTCATTCACGCCGACCCTCACCCTGGCAACGGTAGGTCAGGGGCGTGTTTACAGTTTCTGCTGAACTCTAACTTGTATCAGGGCAGTTTCCAAGAGGTTTTTCCAGATAACCTTTTTTATAAGTCAAGTTGATAACAAATAACTAAACTGTTCAACAATATTTGCTAAAAATGACTTGGTGACCTTGAGTGCATGTTCTGTACCATGTCACAGTGCTTGTGAGAAGAGGTCCAGACAAGAAGGCAGAGCTAGTACTGTTGGATCATGGCCTGTATGAATACCTCAGTGAAATGTAAGGTTTAAACTATAATCACAAGCCATTTAGCAGACACTTTTATCCAAATCAACTCACAGTGGTGTGGATACATTTTAGAACCTACAACCTTGCAATGTATTCAATATTATTTTTAATAGTACAGCTTGTAAGTTATACTATCACCTAACCTTTGACCCTGTAGTGACAGGGTAGCGCTGTGTAAACTGTGGCGGTCCATAGTCCTGAGAGACGACACTTCCATGAAGAGGTACTCCAACAGCCTGGGGGTCAAAGGTGAGAGGACAAGTAATATCATTTCAAACTGTTTCATTAATTTAAACAGAAGTCCTATGCCTTAAACAAATCCAGTCTCACAACAGACTAATACAATTCTTACAATATCCTGATTCCTATCCAATCAGACTACTTCATCTTCTGTGAGATGCTGCTGCAGCGGCCAATCAACATGCGGGAGCTGGGCCTGTCCAACATCCTGAGTCGTGAAGAGACATCCTATATGAGGGACATGGCTGTTAATCACTTTGACAACATCATGTCCGTTCTCAAGTCCATGCCACGCCCCATGCTGCTGGTGTTCAGGAACATCAACACGGTCCGCAGCATCAACATCACGCTGGGAGCTCCGGTAGACAGATACTGTGTCATGGCCAAGAGGTTAGTAGTAATATCAGGCTGGGAGCTCCGGGAGACAGATACTGTGTCATGGCCAAGAGGTTAGTAGTAGTATCAGGCTGGGAGCTCCGGTAGACAGATACTGTGTCATGGCCAAGAGGTTAGTAGTAATATCAGGCTGGGAGCTCTGGTAGACAGATACTGTGTCATGGCCAAGAGGTTAGTAGTAGTATCAGGCTGGGAGCTCCGGTAGACAGATACTGTGTCATGGCCAAGAGGTTAGTAGTAATATCAGGCTGGGAGCTCTGGTAGACAGATACTGTGTCATGGCTTAAGAGGCGAACAGACGACTGTTTCAAATAGTAGCAGTTGTAGATACTTACTAACCTGTTGTCCTGTCTCCAGCGCTGTGCAAGGCTGGGGGCGGCTCTGGGCAGAGAGGCCGGGAGTTCTTCCCAGGTTCAGGGTGTTCCGATGGGTGTGGACCTCCTGGGAGAGCCTCAAATTCGAGTGTGCCCTGAGGTAATTATCCTCAACACTATACACTCAGTAACCAAGTTTCCATTCAGTTTTTTTAGTAAAATCATACCGTATAAAAAATAATCATGGCAGCTGTGATGGAAATGGGAAGTTTCGCTACAATTTTATGAATGCCGACGGAAATGGCAGTGGAAACGCCTTTATGCGCAAATACAACATGTCGAAGTAAACTTGGAGTCACGTGTGATGGTGTGGTCTTCCCACTACGACTCGGGATAGCATGCAGTTTATTAGGCTACAGATGAGAACTTATGAATTTCACAGGGTGGTGAAAGTGCAGTGATCTTGATGCTCATTTTTAATAAATATTGACTGTCTTATTCTGATGACATGATGCATGACTGCCATTTGACGAATCCCAATATTCTCGCATTTATCCATAATTCCATAATGTAGACTAGCCTACCCGCACAACATACTCACACTGTATCTAAGAGCGCAAGTGTCAACACATCTCCTAGGTCTCACCCCCGCTTTGCCTCCCGATCTCCCTTTATTCTTTGGGGCATGGAAACATTGCTCAATTGGTATCAAAGTACCTAACGTGTGCCAGGAAAATATTCCCCACCAGGCAGGATGGGGCCATAGACTCATGCTGCTTACGCCAAATCCTGACGCAACAGGAACCGGGATTTGTCAGACCAGGCAATGTTTTACCACTCCTCAATTGTCCAGTGATGGCGTGCCTACTGGAGCTGCTTCTTGTTTGTAGCCGAGAGGAGTAGAACCTGGTGTAGTCCTCTGCTGCATTAGCCTATCCGTGACAAGGACCAATGAGTGTTGCGCTCAGAGATGCCTTTCTGCACACCATTGTTGTACTGCGCTGTTAGCGTGCACAATTCTTGCCATTCTCCTTCCACCTCTCAAGCTGTTTTTCCCCCCCCCTACAGAACTGCTGCTGACTGGATGTTTTGTTTGTTGCACCTTTCTCTGTAAACCCTAGCTAGACCAGGGTTTCCATGTCCTCAGGACCCCAAGGGGTGCATGTTTTGTTTTTTGCCCTAGCACTACACAGCTGATTTCAAATAATCAAGCTTTAATTTAGCTGTGTAGTGTTGGGGCAAAAAGCCAAGGAGGCCGTCCACTTCGAGATGCTAGAACCGGTATCCCTGGCACCGATCACACCACACTCGGTCACTCGTTTTGCCCACTGTAACGTTCAATCAAACAGTAACTGGAGGCCTGCTTTTATATAGCAAGCCACGGCCACGTGACTCACCGTCTGTAGGAGCAAACCATTTTCTGTACCTAATAAGCTGGCCACTGAATGTATAGCAGTAGACCCAACTGGTTAGGTCTTGCTCCAGACATTACCCAAAATACATCAGCATTTTTTGTTCCTACCAGACTGTCTAAAACATGAACTAAAATCATTATCTTCCCAGGTCAGAAATGGCGACGATGAGTCTGACACGATACCTGCTATCCCTGTTGTCTTACTTTAACCTCATATCGCTGGATGAGGAAGTCTACCAATACCTGAAGTAGAGGCTGAGACCCTGACACACCATACCTCAGCAGCATACCTGAGACTACTGGGTCCTGATTAAAGCTCAAGAAATGCAACCCATTTGACAGGAAGATTACTAAGTAGTTTAATATGATAGCTGTCAGTTGGGTTGCTACAATGGTGCTATGCATTTCACACATCTACAGTACATGCCAAATCTGCTTTGGCAGAATGTGTAGAATTTCTTTTTATTTACTCAGGACAGGGAAAAAGCACCAAATACAGCTCCAAGCCAAGGACGTGACTCGCCAGGAGTCATGGTATTGAGGAGCACTGTCTCAATGCCTCCAAGGAATGTCAACTGGCATGACATTAACCATTTATTTTGGGAGTTTTTTGACCTCTTCACTGGGGATGAATGATGGCAGTATGTGTAGGTAAAAAGCCTGGCGTGATTTCTTTTAGCCACGATTCTTGCTGTTGCCATAAAGATTTATGAAGGCGCAATCTGACTTGAATGATATTAAAGTCAGCCTTTTCAGATATATATCACATCTTATTAATAGCACATGTTTAGGCACAGAACATTCCAGATTTTTATACTTGTTGCATTACCTGGATAATAGGGTGTATAGATGTTGAGATTACTTTTACATCTGACTTGACCAAGCTACATGCCTGCAGTATCACTCAAGCACCCACCTAATGTATAAAATGCTAATGCTGCTGAAGAAATACCTTTTAAACTTGTATTCTACTTTAAAGAGTTTAAATAAAGTGCCCTACCTCCCCATCTCTTGTAAACAATGCATTGATGTCCATGTTAGATTTGCGCATTACAGGTGCATATCTCAAATTATTTGAACCTAAAAGACCAAGCCGATTATAAAGACAATGTACAATACACTGTTTAATTTTTTTTTAATAAAGTTTACTTACAAAATATTCTAAGAAACATGACTACGAACGCCTTATGACTGAACAAAATTGATTAAACGCATAAAAGTTTCCATTTCATATAAAAACAGATGGAAGAAGATCCTGGGTCTCACACATAGTCAAAGATGCTGCTCTCAGAAATGAGCAGTCACCCTGTCAACCTCAAGGAGATCATCCAAGATCTGAAACGGAAAGAAATACTTAATTCAAACATCTCATAACTAATAGTGATTTGGACCACAATTGATTAAGATGGGGACGATACATTAAGATGCTAGTTTTGTCGAGAACTAATAACACTCACTATATCAGAGGTGGTGCCGATCTTCTTGGCCAGCTCACTGCGCTCCATGGTGCTGAGGTACAGGTACTTGTTGAGCAGCTCTCCATCCAGAATGTTTCGCACCGCGTTCTGGAGCTGCCGCCGGTCAGCATGCAACATCCTGGAGGACGAGATCCAAAAACATAGTTTTAGTCTCTATCCAAAGTGTCAGCTTAAAAATTAAATAAAAGCCAATTGAAAGCTTAAAGTATTGCCTACTTTAGAGGCATGGGGAGAATGATAACCACAACAGTTATCAGTAACCTTGTGTGGTAAGTTACCTGAATGCCTTGGGGTTTAACCCTGCGTGGTGTGGCAGCATGGTGGTGAGTGCATTCTGCAACATCAGCAATCTGCGGTAGGTCTTCTCCTGCATGGGCAGCAGCAGCCCGATGCCACCATCCAGAGTGGCTGTAGGGAGGGAAGAGGAGAAGAATGACTGCTAAAGCCCATCTAATTCCTATTTTTTTAGCTACCGACAATATCATGTTCATCATTCTGAGAGCATTGCACCAAGAGGAGCATTTGATCGGAATTACTGAAGCAAGACTTTCAACAGACAACCCTTCACAGCTTCTTCTACCCTGTATCGGTCAGTACAAAATCTCAGTCAAAGTTGTGTCCTACCAAACCACGTGATGTGCTTGTTGTCCCAGGCCAGGGTCTTCTTGGTGGCTGTGTCCAGTGCCCCCCGACAGGGCATCCTCCAGAAGGCGTTGACATGAGATCCCACGTTGAAGTCTGCCCTCCTCAGCAGACGCATGCCCCCGAAACTCTCCTTAGCTACAGCAGGACGCAAAGTACCAGTTCAGTGATCACGGTGGAGCTGCAGTTTGTCATCACACATGACCTCGGCCTTTATTTGATATTGTGATGTTTGTGGGACAGTATTACCCGGTTTACGTGGAGAAGTATTACCATGTTTACGTTATCACTTACCTTCAGGCAGATACATGTACACCGATATGTTCTGATCTCGGTCGGACACTGAAACAGAAAATGTTTACTTTGAGTGGTCTAGGCATATATAGGCTCCATCCAAAGAGTTAACCAGGATAACACTACCAGGCTAACTACCAAAGAGTTAACCAGGATAACACTACCAGGCTAACTACCAAAGTTATATCAACCTTACCCAAGAATCCCAGCTGGTTGTTATCCACCATAAACTCTACACTGTAGACCTCCAGAGGCTTGGCGTCCTGGGGAACCAAACACAGAAACAAAACCATTAAGACAGGGGTCGCCAATTACATTCAGCCGTGGGCTGATTTTTCCTTGAGCGATGGTCGGGGGGCAGGAACATACAGTAGTTATAAATAATTTGTACATTGCAAATTGACCACAAGAATCCAAAACAGACTTTTGACAAAACAGAATAATTTCTAACCTTGATTACATAGGGATAAGATCAGATATTCCTCTCTAAGTGAGAATACTTGGGAAAATTAGTCTTTCCAAGAACTAAAATGTTTGTTTATATACACACACACACACACACACACATATATATATATGACTCTCTCTGTCTATGTCTCTCAGAGAGAGAGAGAGAGCTCGAGAGAGATCTATATATATATATATATATATATATATATATATATATATATATATATATATATACACACATATACACACACACACCCGTTCACAAGTTTGGGGTCACATAGAAATGTCCTTGTTTTTTAAAGAAAAGCAATTTTTTTGTCCATTAACATCAAATTGATCAGAAATACAGTGTAGACATTGTGTTGTAAATGTCTATTGTAGCTGGGAACGGCTGATTTTTAATGGAATATCTACATAGGCGTACAGAGGCCCATTATCAGCAACCATCACTCATGTTCCAATGGCACATTGTGTTAACTAATCCAAGTTTATCATTTTAAAAAGGCTAACTGATCATTAGAAAACTCTTTTGCAATTATGTAAGCACAGCTGAAAACTGTTGTCCTGATTAACTTGTTAGGGAGTGGCAGCTGAGGGGTCGGTTTTGGAGAGCCTGGCGTGCCCAAAGTAAAATGCCTCCCATTCAGGCCCAGAAAATAGGATATGCACATATTTAGTACCATTGGATAGGAAACACTCTGAATTTTCCAAAAGTGTTAACCATTTGCCTGTGAGTGAAACAGAACGCATATGGCAGGCGAAACCCCGAGGAATTTCTGTCCTGGAAAAAGTGGTTTTGACAGAGTGCCTCATTGGGAACCCCTCCCTCATGAAAATGACCATATAAGGGCATATGAATGCAGTACCCATCGCTTCCTTTAGATGTCAACAGTCTCGAGACAGTGTAAAATTTCATTTTGGATGAATTAGACCAGAGAATAAGAGCAAACCAGGAAGTGACCTTTTTATGTAAACAGTACCCAGTGCGCTGCGTTCCCGACAAGGCGCGCAGTGTCTTTACCGTCTTTATCGATCAGTTTATATTCGGTTGATTTATAATAGTAAAAATACGTAAAAGTGTTCCTAAGGATACATTTAAAACTATGTTTGATTGTTCTTGGACAAGTTTATAGGTATAAGATGAACGAGTTTGCGTCACGTTTCAATGGACTAGTGGAGGCTGTCGTTTCTGATTATAACGCGCGAACCAAATGGAAGATTTATGGATAAAATACATTACTTTTTCTAACAAAAGAACCATGGATTGTCTTCATTGGACACTTAGGATGACCTCAGCAGAAGTTCTTCAACAGGTAATTGATTTGTTTTCGCTGTGAAATGTGTTGTGTGTGTGCCATGATGGCTAATCGATTCATGGCTATGGGAAAAATATGTGAGGTGCTACCCTCAAACAATCAAATGTGCTGCTTTCGCCGTAAAGCCTTTTTGAAATCTGACAACGCTGTGATATTGCCAAGAAACAGAGCTTTTGATGAGTATGGAACACTTGTATATTTGTGGATGTTTAATAATTCAACTTTTGGATTTTGAATTTGGCGCCTTACATTTCACCTGGTAGTGTCGGGAGCAGCCCGCTAGCGCCCCAGCAATCCCTGAGAGGTTAAAGAAGCAATACAACTGGCCTTCTTTAGACTAGTTGAGTATCCTAAATTGTTGCAACCCCTATTACCAGCCTGTTCAACCTCTTTCGTATCGTCTGAGATCTCCAAAGATTGAAAAGCTGCCGCGGTCATCAGACACTCTAGACCCAAACTGCTACAGACCTATATCTATCCTACCCTGCCTTTCTAAGGTCTTCGAAAGCCAAGTTAACAAACAGATCACCGACCATTTCGAATCCCACCGTACCTTCTCCGCTATGCAATCTGGTTTCCGAGCTAGTCATGGGTGCACCTCAGCCACGCTCAAGGTCCTAAACGATATCATAAGAGACAATACTGTGCAGGCGTTTTCAGAGAAGTAGATGGTGAACCAGGCGAGGCAGTCATTTGAGAAACTAAGGCTGTTGAGTCTGCTGATAAGAATGTGTTGATTGACAGAGTCGAAAGCCTTGGCCAGGTCGATGAAAACGGCTGCACAGTATTGTCTCTTATGATATCGTTTAGGACCTTGAGCGTGTTGTCCGGACCTCTGGCAGTCTCTATGGGGATAACACAGGGTTCAATTCTCGGGCCGACTCTTCTCTGTATACATCAATGATGTCGCTCTTGCTGCTGGTGATTCTCTGATCCACCTCTACGCAGACGACACCATTCTAAGGTCTTCGAAAGCCAAGTTAACAAACAGATCACCGACCATTTCGAATCCCACTGTACCTTCTCCGCTATGCAATCTGGTTTCATTTGGCCCTTCTTTGGGCACTGTGTTAACTAACCTCCAGATGAGTATCAATGCCATACAACTCTCCTTCCGTGGCCTCCAACTGCTCTTAAAATGCTAGTAAAACTAAATGCATGCTATTCAATCGATCGCTGCCCGCACCCGCCCGCCTGACTAGCATCACTACTCTGGACGGTTCTGACTTAGAATACGTGGACAACTACAAATACCTAGGTATCTGGTTAGACTGTAAACTCTCCTTCCAGACTCACATTAAGCATCTCCAATCCAAAATTGAATCGGCTTCCTATTTCGCAACAAAGCATCCTTCACTCATGCTGCCAAACATACCTTCGTAAAACTGACCATCCTACCGATCCTTGACTTCGGCAATGTCATTTACAAAATAGCCTCCAATACTCTACTCAACAAATTGGATGCAGTCTATCACAGTTCCATCCGTTTGGTAACCAAAGGCACATATACTACCCACCACTGCGACCTGTACGCTCTTGTTGGCTGGCCCTCGCTTCTACTCGTCGCCAAACCCACTGGCTCCAGGTCATCTACAAGTCTTTGCTAAGTAACGCCTGCCTTATCTCAGCTCACTGGTCACCATAGCAGCACCCACCCGTAGCACACGCTCAAGCAGGTATATTTCACTGGTCACTTTCCTTCTAGTTCTCTGCTGCCAATGACTGGAACGAACTGCAAAAATCACTGAAGCTGGAGACTCATATCTCCTTCACTAACTTTAAGCACCAGCTGTCAGAACAGCTCACAGATCACTGCACCTGTACATAGCCCATCTGTAAATAGCCCATCCAACTACCTCATCCCCATACTGTATTTATTTATTTTGCTCCTTTGCACCCCAAGATCTCTACTTGCACATTCATCTTCTGCACATCTATCACTCCAGTGTTTAATTGCTATATTGTAATTACTTCGCCACTGTGGCCTATTTATTGCCTTACCCCCCTTATCTTACATAATTTGCACACACTGTATATAGACTTTTTCTACTGTATGTTTGTTTATTCCATGTGTAACTCTGTGTTGTTGTACGTGTCGAACTGCTTTGCTTTATGTTGGCCAGGTCGCAGTTGTAAATGAGAACTTGTTCTGAACTGGCCTACCTGGTTAAATAAAGGCTAAATAAAAAAATCTGGAGCAGGGAGTTCTGTGAAGGGAGTAGTACACAGCGTTGTACGAGATCTTCAGTTTCTTGGCAATTTCTCACATGGAATAGCCTTCATTTCTCAGATCAAGAATAAACTGACGAGTTTCAGAAGAAACAAAGAACTTTCTGGACATTTTGAGCCTGTAATCGAACCGACAAATGCTGATGATCCAGATACTCAACTAGTCTAAAGAAGGGCAGTTTTATTGCTTCTTTAATCAGAAGTTTTCAGCTGTGCTTGCAAAAAGCCTTCTAAAATGATAAACTTAGCTAACACAACGTGCCATTGGAACACATGAGTGATGGTTGAACAAAATGGACACCCTTTCAATGAGTGGATTTGGCTATTTCAGCCACAGCCGTTTCATCAAATCGAGCACAAAGCCATGCAATCTCCACAGACAAACATTGGCAGTAGAATGATTTTACTGAAGATCTCATTGAAAATCAATGTGGCACCATCATAGGATGACACCTTTCCGGTCAACTGTAAGTGCTGTTATTGTGAAGTGGAATTGTTGAGAAGCAACAACGGCTCAGCCTCGAAGTGGTAGGCCACACAAGCTCGCAGAACGGGACCGGCGAGTGCTGAAGGGCGCAGCATGTAGAAACCATCTGTCCTCAGTTGCAAAACTCATTACAGAGTTCCAAACTGCCTCTGGGGAAAACATCAGCACATCAGAACTGTTCATCGGGAGCTTCATGAAATGGGTTTCCATGGCCGGGCAGCCGCACACAAGCCTAAGATCACAATACGCAATGCCAAGCGTTGGCTGGAGTAGCGTAAAGCTCGTTTCTGTGCTTCCAACTTTGTGGCAACAGTTTGGGGAAGGCCTTTTCCTGTTACAGCATGACAATGCCCCTGTGCACAAAGCGAGATCCATACAGAAATGGTTTGTTGAGATCGGTGTGGAAGAACTTCACTGGCCTCAACCCCATCGAACACCTTTGGGATGAATTGGATGCCGACTGCGAGCCAGGCCTAATCGCCCCAACATCAGTGCCCGACCTCACTAATGCTCTTGTGGCTGAAAGGAAGCAAGTCCCCGCAGCAATGTTCCAACAACTAGTGGAAAGCCTTCCCAGAAGAGTGGAGCAGCAAAGGGGGGGACCAACTCCACACTTGTGGGGGGGGCAAATCAAATCACCCACGGGCCAAATTTAGCCTAATGAGGAACCCTGCATTAAGAGAAGAGTCCCATAAGACTCAAAACACTGGCATGAAGAACGGCCCTGATCATTTAATCATCCCCTCCAGCACAGCTCTCTAGAAGATAAACTCAACACACAACAAACCCTGGGATCCCACAGGGGAACAAAGACAGTGCGTTCTTTAATCCATGAACAGAACCCTCATCTGGGATATCCAGTTAAATCCATAAAACAACAAACTAACATAGAACAAAACCACTCAGAGAATGATCATCAGAGTTAGATGTTAAATCACGTGCCACTTAAACACAATACTTTGAAGTTGGTTTGACATCTCCCCTGTTTTACTACTTAAGTAGTCCTGTAGCCTTGCTGTCTTACCCTGCTAATTAGCGAAAGAGTCTTACTCTCAGGCTGGTATCTGAGCAGAGAGATGCTCTTCATGACGTCAGCTGCCAGGATAAAGTTCTTGATGCTAAACATCTGGTGGATGTAAAGCTGGGTGTCGATGAAGGCCATGCCTGTCAGGTCGTTGTCCTTCAGACTCCACAGAAAGATCTAGACAGAGAGAAGAATAGACAGATGCATCGATCACAACCAGGACTTTGTCTCAGGGTTACAGGAGAGATGGTTGAAGTACTGTACTTGTGCTCCTTAAAAAGGGCTTTCTGACCAGTTCTTATTATAAATGGCTAATACAATAATAACAATAATATCAAAAAATACACTCAAGTGCAACATGTTGGCCACACAATGAAAACATTGTCAATCGGAACAGAATTATATTGAGAGGTGGGTGGGAAATACATCTAGATTGGGACATCTGTAGCGGTATAGTCAGAGGTGGGTCTGTCACCTTTTGTCCGATGGCAGAGACTAGGTATCCGCTGCAGTGACACAGAGCTGTGACTGGTCCCTTCTGCTCCTTCTCATATAGAACCTTGAATTTGTTCTTCGTCAGGGGCTGACCGGGTTCCGGGACCACCTCAATCACATCCAGGATCAGGATCTGGACACAACAGTAGAGAGAGAAATAAGTCCACACTAAAATCAACATGACTTCAAAAAGGCATCATCTAGCTGTCGGACTCCGTAATAGGTCCCGAGTTTCCTGACCACCTGACCTGACTAGGACAAACTCTGGACCCTACTTTAGTCTAGAACCTACAGCATATAACTAGGGCCCAAAAGGTATTCCTGGCTCTAGTCAGTAGTCAGGGTAGTGTTGGTGACTCACCCGGCCCCTGCAGGTGACCTCCTCCCCCTGCATGAGACAAGTACCAGCAGCTATGTATCCCTTCAGCCCAGACACCGTCTCTTGACTCCTCAACGCCACAGTCTTCATACACGTCACATGTTCCCACTCCTCCAGGTCAATTCTGACCAATATCAGAGCGAGAGAGGGAGATCAGAACAGACACCCACTAATACGCCCTAGATGCTTAAATATAAAAGATCTCTATATCAATATGTATCAGCTCTATAATGAACATCCCTCGTGTTAGAGGCTACGCTGCAGTAGCTACAGTTGTTACCGTGTGTTAGGGATGGCCTCCCAGCTGACAGGAGATATGAGCTGAATGGAGAAATTCTCCTGCTGAGGAGGAATGTAGCGCTCGTCTGAAGAGAACGCAACACAAAGGAATTTTAATGGTGGAAGAATGAGCGAAGTAATAAACCAATGAGAAAGTGATGTGCACGTCATGGAGACTAACGCATATACTGGTCCCACCTCTGTCTATGGTCTCAAACTCCTTCTCCTCTCCGGTCATTCTGGGGATGCGAGTGCAGGGGTCCTTCACGCTGGTGCACACTGCATACACCTTGGACTCTACATGGTAGGACACATAGTGAACGGTGCATCTCAGAGGAATCTTCCTGACTGGCCAGGGGGCATCATACGAAAGGTACGTGGGTAGAACACTGATCCTCAGCTCGCCCTGCTTGTTGAAGTAAAGGAAGCCTTTGGGGCAGTTGATGTTGTGGAAGGGGGAGAACGACTCGATTGGTCCGTCGATTGTCATGGGGTGGAGCCTCAATGCCCCCCGTGATGTAACCAGCATCCAGTGAGGGGAGGGGCCACAAATGAACACCTGACACACAAACAAGAAAACATAATGAGAACCCACAGAACTACAGTATAGATATATAAAGTCTGTGGACAGCAGTACCTCTACTTCAAGATGTATCCGGTAGGGAACCTGAGTATCCAAAAGTGTACCCCTCGTTACCCATGATGTAGATATAGTCCTGTAGGAAGAGAACATCTTACCCCAGAGTAACCGGAGATGTCCTCAAAGTATCTGAACCTGGCCACACGACCTTTGACCAGCGCTGGCCCCTCCTCGCTGGGACCAGCCTGTCCTTCAGCCTTCTTATCTTTCTTTACCTTCGACTTCTTCTCCCGGAAGTTGATGTTGTGGGGCATCTGAGACGAGACAGGAGAACAGTTGGAAGACATAAATGATCAGTGTTGAACGGACATTTTAAGACTAGTTTCCTAGACACAGATTAAGCTTAGTCCTAAAAAGTTGACTAAACTTTGCTTGTCCAATGGCCTTGCTCTTCTTACCTTCTTGAAGCGGACCTTCAGGTTGCTCTGAGCCTGCTGCTGATCATATGGGAACGCTTCATAGATCAGAAGCTCCTGTTCAACATGGACCTGGGAAAGAAACGCAACATAAAACCTCAGATCTATCTAAAGCAATTTCCCAAATGAAGATCAATGAAGTACCACTGCTACATATTCTGGTGTTGTCATTCTACTTTAATACCTGTACTGAAAACTCACCAGGAGGTAGGGTCTGCAGTGGTTGTTGCCGAGCGACACCAGGGCCACCTCTTTGACCAATGGGATCTCTCCCTGTCGTGTCACTTCCTCCTTTTTCCCCTCCCCCTGGGCTGCTGATTGGCCAGCGGAGCTGTCAACCAACACTCTCTGGCCAACAGGGAAGTTCTTGACCAGGAACACCAGTCTCCAGTCAGGTAGCTGGTAGATCTAGAGAACAAGAGTAAGTTGTTTTACTATTAGCTCTGTCCTGTAGAAAATGTTCACCTGTCGGTTGTGGTGACACTCGTTGCAATGGCCACTGAGTTCTTGTGAATTTCTGAACATAAGTTTAAAGTCCCCAGGCTTTTATCCGACCTCTAAATGGCATCATAGTATAAATGTAAATTAAGTCAACTAAATGATACAAAAAGTGTATTGATACAGCTATTACTAAAATTGTGCTGATAAAATAGAGACATTGATCCTAACCTCCATGACGCCGTTCTCGCGGACCATCATGCACCAGTGTGTAGGTTCAGCTCGTCCTGACCTCCCCTCGGACCCCCCACTATGGGCCCCAGAGGAAGGGCGGTAGCCGGGGTGGGACTCGTCCTTGGTGGGGGTGATGCCTGCTGGGTTACAGTCTCCATATAACATCTCCTCCTCATCATCCACGGTGTTACTAAAGAGGAGACATGGAAGAGAGAGCTGTACTAATAAACTCTGAGGTGAGACAGTGCTTCCGCTGTCTAAAGAAACAAGGCGCAGCCCAAAACCTTAGTGTCCATGGGGACAGTTGGCATAGCTTTCATTCTTCAGTTCAAAACAATATACTTTATTCAAAAACATCCTACCCGATGTCCTGTATGATGGTCTCAGTCTCTGATTGGCTCTTGAACATGGTGTCTTGATCCTTGGTGTGACAGGTCTGCTTGTTCTCTGTGGTGAACATCCCGCTGACGTCACGGAACGTACACAGCGTAATCACACGGGGTTGCTGCACGGGGAGACAGAGAGAGTCACCGGTCTGAGAATCTTATTTTTTCACTCATTCATCGGGTTGTAATACTGCCTGGCTTAGTTGTACAGTACAGGATATGACCGTGACTCACAGCAGCCATCTGTGGTTTCTGCAGGGCCAGGCGGTGGGTCTTGCCCATGTAGGAGTCGGTCTTCAGGACGAACATGGTGACCACTCCGTCTGCCGTCATGATGACCACATAGGGGTCCGCTACGGAGCACTGCACTATGGGAGAACCCAGGTCCACCGGGATGAAGTGCAGCTGGGTCACTGGAAGGAAAGTCAATCAACAAATGTATTTCTGAAGCCATTTTTACAGCAACAGTTGTCACAAAGTGCTTTACAGTCAGTGAAATAGTACAAGTGAAAAGGTAGGGACACAGAGTGTTAGGGATTCTTTTCTTATTTTATTGAAAGATGGACAGATCTCTCTACCTCCTTCCAGTAGCCGTATGCCCATGGGGGAGACCTGGATGATGTATTTGTTGTCTCCGATGTTCCCAGCGAACACTGTGGGTCCCTGGGTGGCGAAACCACTGGTGTCCAGCTCCATGATCTCCTGGCCCGTCTGCAGGATCTAGAGAAGCACACAGGAGGGGTTCCAGTTACCTTCAATAGACCTCAAGCAACATTACAGGCTCCATCTAAACATGCTGGAGCTCTGTAGGAGAGGGAAAAGCTCCCTTTCAGACTTCTGTGTAGAGCAGAGCGTGTCTAGGGGTGCAGTGTGTACTGTACTGTGTAGAGATGAGGTGGGAGGTGTGGGTGTACCATGGTGGAGTCCTCTCTGCTGAGAATCAGGAAGCCATGTTTTTTCTTGTCGCCCTCCACTGGCGCAGGCTCTGTCTTCTCCTCCGCCTCCTCCTCCTCCTCAGGGGTCTCACCTTCTTCCTCCGTTGCCGGAGGCTTGTCTTTCTTCTTGCCTTTCTCCTTCATCTCATTGGAGATGACAGTCCACATGTCATGGCAACCTGGCAGCTCAAAGGTGGTGACCACCTGGGGACGGATGCTCCTCTGGAAGGGGCCACACAAAACAGTCATCAATAGTCACAGAACAATGGCCAGAGGGAGTGACTAAATCAGCAACTCCCGAAGCGGACTCTGAAAATAGCAGATCTTCACATTGTTTTCCGGCAGCTACTTCATTCTAACGTGCCACAAACAATCAGTGCAGTAAGCTGTAAGCCGATGGTCTTCACACTTCACAATGCTCTTTCCTTGAATGCATGTATAAGTGTCTCGTGGTTTATAAGCTGCTCCATTGATCTCTGGGGCAGAAGCCCTGATAAACCCAGAGTGGTTGTCCTCTGTAGCACCGTCACTAAACCGGAGGTAGATAGGCCTCGCCACCACAGGTCTTACCACAGTGCAGCCACACACACGCACAGAAATACAGAGACCGGTTGAGTAGAGTATTTACCTGAAGCACGGACAGACCCCCGTTCTTCCCAAAGCCAGAACACACCACTATCTCCAGGTCAGGCTCTGGGTTGGTCTGGAACTGTGGACACAGAAACACCAGAGACAGGGCTTAGTGCGTCTTACTGTTAGCATAGCAGGAGGGAGCTGAGAAAATAACTTGGTAGAGGTATTGGATATTAAATCAGTGCTTTCACAAATACAACACAACCATGATGGACATCATGACTGGAGGTTAGAAACCTCTTTTGCGAATTAAAAGTACCTCTTCAGAGAGGAAGGCTGGCTCCCCCATGGACGCACCAGCACAAGGTCCGATGTTCAATATGCTGTCACACACCTGGAGGCAAATATAGGAAAACCATATTGTAAAGTCTGCAATAATCAGGACCAGAATATGAATAATGAACTGATAAAGCTTCTACTGGGGTAACAAGGTGTCCTACCTCAAAGGAGTAGGTGGCCAACTGAGTGCCAGATGCCACTTCGCTCCCGTACACCTCAATTTCATCCACCTCATCAGGCAGTTGGTTCTTACCAGCTGGATAGAGGACATGGGAGGAAACATGTTTTTTATAAATATAAAAACATTATTATAGGTGTTAGTTCCATACATATGTGAAGGGTAATATGCAAGACACAACCAAGACTTTGTAATACATTGCCTAGTGGTTAATTGCGTTGGGCCAGTAACCAAAAGGTTGCTAGATCGAATCCCCCGAGCTGACAAGGTAGAAATCTGTCGTTCTGCCCCTGAACAAGGAAGTTAACCCACTGTTCCTAGGCCGTCATTGTAAATAAGAATTTATTCTTAACTGACTTGCCTAGTTAAATAAAAGGTTAAATATATAAAATACAACAACTGTTCAAATACCTGTCAAGTTGGTAGAGGAATCAATTCTCTTCTTTTTACTGGGAGGTTCCTCCTGGAATGATCAGATTCAAGTTAATTCTGCAAATCAGAATACAGACATAGAAATGTGTAGCAGCAACTCATGGACAATGAGACAATGGGCCCGGTAGGCAGCCTAGCGGTTAGATCATTGGACCAGCAACTGAAAGGACACTGGCTCGAACACCCGTGCCAGATTTTTTTATTTTTCTTATCTGTCGATGTGCCCTTGAGCAAAGCACTTAACCCTAATTTGCTCCAGGGGCGCCGTACTACAATGGCTGACCCTGTAAAACAACACATTTCACTGCACCTATCCAGTGTATGTGACAATAAGACAATCTGTTTTTTTCAGGGGTGAACTATAATATGCAACATCACATATTAAGTGGCATATTTCCACATCTGCTAGTCAAAGACCAGTCACAGCAGCAGTTGAAGTGCTAAAAATCTGTTTATACGTGGAACACAAGCACAGAAGTTATTCAAGGGCAGCGAGCGCTACTTGTTTTTGAAACATCCTCTTTTGGCGACATTTACAACTGTCTACATTTTGAAGCTTAATTTGATGAACTTTGCCTTGACTGGAATCTAGAAATCTTCACATTTTTGACAGAATCACTCATAGCAAAATTCCCCAGGGACCAGACTGAGGAGAATATCTACATAGGAACTAAAATCAAACCAACTCACCTGCTTCTCCTCATCGGTCTCCTCTTCCTTCTCTTTGTCCTCCTCCACTGGTGGTTTCTCTGGATTCTCCTGGTACTTCTCTGTGTATTTCAGCAAGAGGCTGTTTCCCAGCCGGGACCCCAGGAACAGATACCCAGGCTCCATGGTCATCATCTGGGAAGGAGAAGAGACAGGGGTGAGGAGGAGGAGAAGAGACAGGGGTGAGAAGAGGAGAAGAGACAGGGGTGAGGAGGAGGAGAAGAGACAGGGGTGAGGAGGAGGAGAAGAGACAGGGGTGAGGAGGAGGAGAAGAGACAGGGGTGAGAGGTGGGGAGCCTCTATGCTTCCACAGCTCCTCCATGACCAGTTCTCTCTTGGCCAACCGTTGGCAGCAGACTGAGAATATCACTGCACTGCATTCTACACACCTAAGTGAGTCTGTGTGTGTGTATATATATATATATAACACCCCTTCTATGCCAACAACTCTCTCTCTCTTCCCAGCTACTGTATCCTACTTACACATGTGGTGAGGACGCTGGCAGCAGCCTTGTCAAAGTGGAAGGCCCGGACACTTCTCATGCCATCAGTGATCAGGGTCAACACATAGCTGAGGAGAGAGGACAGGCACAGTCAAAGCATGACTCTTACAAGGTTATGAAAAAATACAATGCCATTCTAGCGGTTGCTACACAATGCAGTTATTGCTACTATGCCACATCAATTTGAGGGCACAACAAAAATTGCTTTAACACGGTCTAATAAAGCAGATATGGCTAATAAATATACACTGAACAAAAATATCAAAAACGCAACATGTAAAGTGTTGGTCCCATGTTTCATGAGTGGAAATAAAAGATCCCAGAAATGTTCCATATGCACAAAAAGCTTATTTCTCTCAAATTGTGCACAAATGTGTTTTCATCCCTGTTAGTGAACATTTCTCCTTTGCCAAGATAATCCATCCACCTGACAGGTGTGGCATATCAAGAAGCTGATTAAATACCATGATCATTACACAGGTGCACCTTGTGCGGGGGACAATAAAACTAAAAAAAATTGCAGTTTCATCACAACACAAAAGGGCCAAATGTATTTATTTTAATTGACTCATTTCCTTATTTGAACTGCAACTCAGTAAAACCTTTGAAATTGTTGCGTAAATTTTTTTGTTCAGCATACATAGCTAATAAATTCCGTCAACTGTTATGGTCTCTACTCACATCTCTCCTCCCTTTAGAGAGACGACCATCTTATCAGAGCCGATGAAGGTGGACTGGGAACAATCTAGTGTGATCTTCACCTCCTCCTGTATACCTGAAACACCATCACATACGATTCATCAGCCTTATTAGAATAAGGCTCTAACATGCTTACAACACATTACAAGTCTTTATATCTGCAGGTATATTGCAGTGTTACCAAATGACTTTCCTAGGCATGGTATAAATGTCTTAGGAATATTGAATAGGCTGAGTGTCTTTCTTTTCTATATGCAGAGTGAGCTTGAGAACACGGATGTATGTGTGCTATTGTCCTCAGTCAGTACTTACGCAGGGGGAAGGCGGTGGTCCCGGTGGTCTGTGTGTTGAGTGACACTCCATATGGAGGAACACTCTGGTTGAGGTATAAAAGGGAGTTGACAGCAAACACCACCACACCACCTATAAATTCACATTCTGAGTCATGATATGATCTATAAACTGATCATACAAGTCTCTTCATATGTAACTCAGAATATAAGAACCCATAAATGGAGTGAGTGATTACCAATGGGCTTGGGCACAGCCATGACCTGTGTGCAGTCAAAGGGCAGGTTGCTGAGGGACCAGATGACAGGGTGAACCTTCTGCATGATGTTGAGAGAGATGGCTACGATACTGCAGGTGTCCTGTCTCACTGCTACACGCCTGGAGGAGGAGGACGACATGGTCAGACTAGAGCTGCACACCACAATATTACCAGTCATAAACAGGTCTGAACAAGACATGGCTAAGTTCCTAGCCTTCTTCATGTTAACTCGTCAGCAGACTTTTGTTTAGGGGGCGGTCTCCTTAGACAGACAGACGGAACAGAGAAGGAGGACAGGTGCCGTTGTGGTGTACTGACCCAGGCCACGTCTGGTTGGGCTCATACAGGATGAGCAGTGTGGGTTCATAGTAACCGTGGAGGAACTTCATATCGACAATGTTCAGAAGCTTCTCATCCAGCTCACGGACATCGATGATGTAGCTGGGAAGAAAGCTGGACTTGGGCCTGAAATCGGTGGTAAAGATGACTGATAAGAAATCATCAAATGCAAAACCCCTCAAAGAACAGTTACAACAACTCAAGAGTGCATTCTATGGGTATCCTTAATATCACTACGAGGTGCTATGATTTTAGGACTCTCTGGAAAAACAGTGGCAAATGTTACTGAGTGGTCTATCCTAACTAAATAAATCAAATGATGAAATGAAATATGTCTACATACCCTTCCACTACTCCCTCCTGATCGTCAGTAAGCGTGTCCTTTCTGAAAGGCAGCACCACCAGCTGGGTGCCATACACCAGCATCACAGCACAGCGGTTCTCTGGGTCCACACGGACCATGGGGATGTGCAGGTTCTGGACAAACCCATCCTAGAGATAAAACAATTATGGAATAAGATACAACTTTTTCATATATGCTCATTTTGGTAGTAATTTGCAGATTATGTCTTTGAATGTTTTTCAAGCACAGTTAATTTCCTCTTACCCTCAGCTCTGGCTCCTCAAAGAAGTGAAGCGAGAGAGTCTTCAGATCATGTGTTCCTGGATCATACTCCACCACTGACAGCTGGAGAAAACAAAACCAGGACATTGTAAACAGCAGTCAGATACATTTTCTAGGACAGATTGCTTGCACCTACTATGTATAGCTACTGCCACATGGTAATTAATAACATTGAAATGTAAAGAATAAAGTAGGCTAAAGAAACCTGGAAAATTAATGCTGTGAGTTTAGGATTAGTAAAACAATATAGACGTCTCAGGCACCTTAGCATCTTTGAAGCTGAGCAGGAGAGCATCTCTGTTGGCTCCTACCAGCTGAACAGAGGCCATGGACATGACGTTACCGAACAGGGAGAAACAAGCCACCTGCTCAAGCTTCTCCTTACGACTCTTGGCATCTGCAGAGGACAAAGAAAAGATCAAGAATGTGTCAAATAAGAAATCAGATGTCAGAGACTGTCTAATGTTGGCACGTGCATGTCTGATGAAGGCTGACAACACAATAAGTGTGGTTCACTAGTCGCTCTAGAGTCTAGACAGACCGGTTGCTTCCCACAATGTTACCAATGTTCCAACATAGTAAAGTGCTTTTGCCCTAGGTCTGGGATTTCCACTAGATAAGCTGCTCATTCATCAGAACGTTGCTAGATTGCAAGGCAGTTTTGGACATACCTGTTGATTTGTCTGTCTTTGAAGCATTCTGAAATATGAAGACAAAGATGTAAATGACTAAAGTGGATGTCATGAAGGAAAAGACATTCCCCACGCCCGTTAGCTACAATTTCTTTATCTGATTGTACTTTTGATTAGTGATTGAGGAACGAAAGACGTCCATGGCTAAAAGCTACTTTACCTCCACATCGTGAATGATCCTGTAGACGTAAAGCTGAGATGTTCCAGCGACGACCAGGTTCTTCTCCTCGTTGGAGATGAAGTTGCAGTAGACAGAAAACTCGATGGCGGTGGGGGAGTGGGCTTGGCGGTACACGGCATACATCCTGTAAGCAGCACACACTCAGCACCTTCACGTTACAGCAGTTAATAGCTACATATTCATCTGAATACGCATTATATTAGAAGACACGTCTATGGATATTGCACCAGTACTACCTTGCTAGAAAAAATATCAAAGTTAGCTAATACTTTGCACACTGTAGCTAAACATATTGGTGTCATGCTTAAATGCAATCCAGGGTTGATTGTTAGCAAGCTAGCTAGTACAGTGGCTAGCTGGTCAATTATGTTTTAGCTGGCTCGCCTGTCTGCTAACGTTACTTGAGTTTTAAAATAACGTAGGTTAGCTAGCTAGTTGGCATAGCCGTTTGGCTCACTTGCCAATGGTCCACTAGCGTCGGTTAGCTGGATAGCTTGCTTGCTAACGTGCTTCAAGCAGGTGTTCAAATGTATCACATAAACCTACCTATTACGAACAAGCTACGATAGTTTTCAGTTTGGGTCTTGCCTTTCTCACTTTTATTACAGCATAATTCATATAATTCAGTTCACAAAAATAAGTGTGGTTAAGCAATGACTGTAGCTATATACAAGGCTGAAAATATTTTCATTCAGACATTTCCCAGACTGCCATTCGACCCACATGCGCAGCTAAACTGAATTCGGCAAGAAACCGCAACCACGCAACAAATAGTTCCTATCTTCATTGAAAGAATGTGTGCAGATTCAAATCTCACCCATATTGCAGTTGTGTGTACACAAAAATAAATAACAGACAGGACAAGAGCAAGAGTTTAATTGAACATGAATCAAATTAAAGACACCGTTTTACACAAAGTAAATGTAATGGATGAAAGCTATATATCCCTCAGATGGAATACAATAAATATAAAAGTAAGGCAACATAAGTAAAGTCAATGTTTGGCTCTGCAAGACACATTACCAATTAAATGCATTTATACAAAGGTGGGGTCTAATCCTGAATGCTGATTGGTTAAAACTGCATTCCACCATTTCACACTTAAAATTCTATGTAATACCATTGGAGGGGCGTTATGAGTTTTATTGATTATAAAGATACAACTATACAATGAAATATACAGTTTGAGTCGAGAATATTGCATTTGGCTAATTCATGATTCTATTGCACTGTGAACGCTTTGCAAATCATATTATTGGTAAGGATAACGAGTATTTGTAATCATTATACTGTAGAAGAAGACTATATTGTCTCATAAATAAACAGTAGAGGCGTGAACAAGTTAGAAAACTAAATTAAGATGCATGATTAAAGAAACACAATGCACAGTATTTTTCAAATAGAATTCCCATGAATCCTCTTCCCAATAGGGAAAAATGTAAAAACACTATGCCGAAACAGAGTTAGTGCTTTTTTTGGATATCAATCATATCCCGCTCCTTCCCTCAGTGATGAATCTTCTGACATGTGATGAGATACTCAGGGTAGGCCTGTGTGTCGTTGAAGATAACAAACAGAGAGGGGTTGTCCGTCTTATCTGCCACGCTGTCGTATCTGAGGGGTATCTCAGAGCTCTCCTTCAGAGGAGCTGTCTTCATGGAGTGACTGCCCTGAGTGAAGTCCCCAGTAAGCACCTTGGTCACAAACACAAACTTGTGTCCGTCTGCGTTGGGGGGAGAATACTGATCCTGGACAGACAGGGCCGAGTTCACAGCAAAGTAGACCCCCTGACCATACACAGTGGCTGCAAAGAGAAACCAAAACAAGAGACAAAATTACAGAAAGAGATACAACAGGAAAATTTGTACAAAGTAGAACCCTTGACCATACACGATGGCTGCAGAGAGACCAAGATATACAAGAGGCCACATTATTACAAGTGTACATGAAAATAATGCTAAAACTACTGAGACACACAAAAAAAAACAATCATTAGAAAGGCCTTACCATTCTTTCCACAGAAGCTTCTGTTGAAGCCATGAATGCAGATCTCTTTCACGCTGGTCTCATTTGTGCCGTGGTACAGAGTCCGCTCCACTTCTGGGTCAGTGGCACTCAGATTTATACTAGCCTTCTTCAGTCTATACTGGTTGTAAAGGAGCCTATTCATCAGCTTCTCAACCTGGGAAATGAGATTAACAGAGGAATGGCTTCTGACATCACTGATACAAAGTTAATGGTTAGTTGCTGTTGACATCGATAGATACTACATACCTTAATGAGTTTGATTCTGTTGTGGTACTCCTGTATGGAGTCGTAGAAGTCTTTCACAACATCCTGGAACTCATCAGAATCCTCGTTCACTCTGGACGTTTCAGGCAGGTTGGACAGTAGACTGTAGTCCTCATCTGAAAAACGGTGCAACATATTGCAGCAATATAAGTGCAATATAGCATGACGGAAAACGGTGCAACATATTAAATAGCTTGGTTAAGATAACAGGGATATTGCATCAGTAATTAAATAGCATCTCACAAATGTAATTTTTATTTACCAAAAAATAAATAACATAAGAATAAGCTCACATACAGTATTTGCAAAGTTCTCTTTACCTTGTATATCTGAGCACAAGTCTTCTGAGCTCAGAATCTTTCTGGAGATGGTTACGGACTTCCCAGAGGCCACGTTGTACTCTTCCATCTTCTCAAAGTTGATGATGTGGGGCAGGTTGTTGAGCACGATGTCGATCTTTTTCTGCCTCATCTTCCAGGCGTTCTCCATAAACACTGTCGCCTCCGGAGCGTACGGGGTCTTCGTCCCCAATGACGCTGGGTCGTGCCTCAGCCATTGCACCGTCCGCAGGATGTCAGCGTCTGACGTCGTTGTGGATATCCTCCTCAGCAGGAGCTTCATGTCCGGCATCGCCCCGGTAACGAAGTCTTTGAATCCGGAGATGGTTGCCGTGGTTCCCTGGATGGTGACCTCCACGGCATGTTTCCTCTTGATGAGGTCCACACACCTCCTGATTGGTTGATTGATTTAATATATTTGTAAATGTAAAAAAAAATTGCTTGTGGGCAACAATATTGAAAAATCCTTATGATATCGTTTAATATTGATATGAGCAAAGCATATCGTAATCTAGGTTTATTCTTAACCTACACCATTCTGTAAAAAGCATACTGTACATGACTGTTCCTGCAGGCACAAAACAGATCTTCTCACAGGCTCTTGAGTTACCATAGTTAATTGCCTGCTGATGGGCCATCAACTGTGAATGGGCTTCCCATTGTATTCAAACCGGTTAGGTAGGTTTATACCATCAGAACACACCTGGCCCAAGTTACAATCCGCAAGCAGTTGTCTGGACTTAGTAAACATTCAAAGTATTTATTTTCTACAAACCGATATTGAATATAAAAAATGCAACCGACATCGATATTGATTTTCCATATCGGTGCCCATCACTATAAAAAAAAAATACATTGTACACACAGACACGTACCTGTGGTACTGAGACAGGCTCCTCAGGCTGCGGTGCTCTAGCTTCTCCTCATGCTTTCTCAGGGTGACCTTCTTGTTCAGGGCAATGTCCACTCTGATCAGGTCACAACTGTAGCCAGCGAACACAAAGATTGTTGCCGTGTTGGCTGACTCGATGGCCTCCTGCAGAGACACCTGGACAGCCTGATCGAGGTGCGAGCCAGCAGCAGGGAGGGAAGAGGTAGCCATGGCACCACCATTACCATCATGCCGAGTCATCTTCTTGGACAGCTCCAGAACCTTCTGCAGCTCCTCCTCCTCGGTCAGGGACCTCTTTGTGATTTCCATGGAGTACTGGATGGCCAGGGACATCTGGGCCTCCTCCTCCAGGGTAGAGGAGAGTTGCGTGGCACAGGACAGCCCTCCGTCCTGGGCAACCAGAGGAGCAAGAGCACCCTCATCACTACCCCCTCCCTCCACTAGCGGCTCTGTAGCCTGCTCCTCCACGTCAGTGCCGTCTCTGTCTGGTCCCTGGTCAGTGCTGAGGGCCATGTGTTCCCCGGCCGTATACAGTTCCTCCTCAATGTCAATGGTTCTGTTCAGAGTAGAGAGGCCAGAGTCCGCCATCTCATCTATGGCTGAGAACAGCCTCTTTGCCTCCTCTATAAGACCTGGGATCAGTACATACGTTTTCAGTGACTGCAAAACAACAATGCCAATAGAATAACTCCCTTCTCTGAAGATTATTCTGTCCACTGTGCTTCCATATGCTCTTCAGGGTCTAGGCTGGGTTACTGTACAATCTGACAGTTTATGTAAAAAGTTTGTTTTCAAATACATGTGATTTCTATGAGAATAATGAAAGTATGTACCTATGTCTAGAGCTGAGAGGTCGTTGGAAGTCTGGTTAGTATGAGTCAGAACTGATGTGGAAGCCTGTAAGGAACCATCTGAGGACCTTCTCTGTAAGCTCTGATGGGACGTCATATTCCACGCAGCCTCAAAGATGTCCTGTAGGGAGATCACAAAGCTAGAATACACCAGACATATACAGAAATAAATAAAAATATATATATACACACACACACACACACACACACACACAGTTGAAGTCAGAAGTTTACATACACTTAGGTTGGAGTCATTAAAACTCATTTTTCAACCACTCCACAAATTTCTTGTTAACAAACTATAGTTTTGGCAAGTCGGTTAGGACATCTACTTTGTGCATGACAAGTAATTTTTCCAACAATTGTTTAGACAGATTATTTCACATATAATTCACTGTATCCCAATTCCAGTGGGTAAGAAGTTTACATACACTTAGTTGACTGTGCCTTTAAACAGCTTGGGAAATGATGTCATGGCTTTAGAAGATTCTGATAGGCTAATTTACATCATTTGAGTCAATTGGAGGTGTACCTGTCGATGTATTTCAAGGCCTACCTTCAAACTCAGTGCCTCTTTGCTTGACATCATTAGAAAATCAAAAGAAATCTGCCAAGACCTCAGAAAAGAAATTGTAGACCTCCACAAGTCTGGTTCATCCTTGGGAGAAATGTCCAAACGCCTGAAGGTACCACGTTCATCTGTACAAACAATAGTACGCAAGTATAAACATCATGGGACCACGCAGGCGTCATACCGCTCAGGTAGGAGACACATTCTGTCTCCTAGAGATTAACATACTTTGGTGAGAAAAGTGCAAATCAATCCCAGAACAACAGCAAAGGACCTTGTTAAGATGCTGGAGGAAATTACAGGTACAAAAGTATCTATATCCACAGTAAAACGAGTCCTATATTGACTTAACCTGAAAGGCCGCTCAGCAAGGAAGAAGCCACTGCTCCAAGCCGAAGAACACCATCCAAACGTGAAGCATGGGGGTGGCAGCATCATGTTGTGGGGGTGCTTTGCTGCAGGAGGGACTGGTGCACTTCACAAAATAGATGGCTTCATGAGGAAGGAAAATTGTGGATATATTGAAGCAACTTCTCAAGACATCAGTCAGGAAGTTAAAGCTTAGTCGCAAATGGGTCTTCCAAATGGACAATGACCCCAAGCATACTTCCAAAGTTGTAGCAAAATGGCTTAATTAAGGACAACAAAGTCAAGGTATTGGAGTGGCCATCACAAAGCCCTGACCTCAATCCTATAGAAAATGTGTGAGCAGAACTGAAAAAGCGCGTGCGAGCAAGGAGGCCTACAAACCTGACTCAGTTACACCAGCTCTGTCAGGAGGAATGGGCCAAAATTCACCCTACTTATTGGGTGAAGCTTGTGGAAGGCTACCCGAAACGTTTGACCCAAGTAAAACAATTTAAAAGGCAATGCTACTAAAAACGAATTGAGTGCATGTAAACTTCTGACCCACTGGGGATGAAAGAAATAAAAGCTGAAATAAATAATTCTCTCTACTATTACTCTGACATATCACATTCTTAAAATAAAGTGCTGATACTAACTGACCTAAGACAGGGAATTTTTACTGTGATTCAATGTCAGGAATTGTGAAAACTGAGTTTAAATGTATTTGGCTAAGGTGTATGTAAACTTCCGACTTCCACTCTGTGTGTACACACACACACACACACACACACGTGTATATATGTGTACACACACACACACACACACACACACACACACACACACACACACACACACACACACACACACACACACACACACACACACACAGGACAGAGGAGGCTGGTGGGAGGAGCTACACAAGGATGGGCTCATTGTAATGGCTGGAATGGAATTAATGGAATGGCGTCAAACATGTGGTTTACATATACTTGATACCGTTGCGCGAATTCTAATTCCAGCATTACAATGAGCCCGTCCTCCCACCACCCTCCTATGATCTCTGAAATACACCATAGGCTTAACCATGCTTATCCAAACAATGTGGAGGAACAAGTTCATGGCACAGAAAACAAATTGCTGCCATTATACATCCATGTGTAGATCTTGATCATTCGACAAACTCATTTGTCAAGTGAATTAGTAATGATAGTAAAAGCAGCGATAATACAGTCTATGTTCATATCGTCATCATTGGGCCAGCTACCTCATTCTCCATGGGTTCCCAGTGCACCTTCTCCATGTTGATGTAAACCTGGAACTTGGCCTGCATCTCCCTGAGGATGCTCGTCCCCTCTCCCTCCTGGATGAGGAACCGCGCTACACCCGGTTCGTTCACTCTGATTGTTCTGCTCACGATGGACGACACCACGCCCCTCAGAACCTCCTCAGCCATTTGACACGCCCCTGCGGTGCCGTGGATCTACCAATCACAGACATGACGAGTATGAAACGGTGTATAAGACCATTATTCACAAAGACATTGGATACCCTTTTCACACTAGTGTGCCAACTTCAACAGTACTGTTCTGGCTCAGATATTTTCTTTTCACATTGTCCTCTCCAGCACGTGTAACCAGGCCAACCCAGTACAGCTCAGCTTGACTCGGTTGTGTGAAAAGGGTATGAGAGGATTACTGAATATACTGTGAATTCATTTATTTAATGCAAGGGCATGTTTTTATGATATTTCAAAAAGGTAAAACACTTACTCTGAGTCCACAGACGCCATGTGCGTCCAGAGGGAAGATAGACACCTGGTCCATATCAGCCAGTAGCTGGTGACAGTGAGTCTGGATGTACTTCAACATGCCTGGCTCCATAGAGATGATAGCCTCTGTTTCAATGGGTGTACTGAGGAACTCCACTATCTTAGCCTGCTTCTCCTCCTCCAACCCTCTCAGAGTCAGGACATCTATCTGTCCCCTCTCTGACACCTTAGCAGAGCAGAGACCCAGAGACTGGAGGAAGCCAGTCCACTCCTGGGCGTACAGCATACACTCATACTCTCTGTCCACAGGGATACTGAAGTCAGATAGCAGGGTCTTCAGCAAGCTACACGCCTGGCTCACCAAGCTGAAAGATGGAGACATTACCACAACAACGCAGTCCGACACTGTGTACATGGACGGCAGTCCCTTGTCCTTCAACGTCTGCAGCAGCTTGTCTTTCACTTCCTGTTTGGCCAGGAAGTGGGCCTTCTCGGGGTCAAACGTGAGATGAGCCTGGGCCACGCCCCCGAGGAACTCCAACACCGCGTTCTTCAGCTGCTCCAGCCCCAGACGGTCAGACCCGGCCATGTGGACCCCGTCTTCCCTGATCCGGGACGCTACAAGCTGGGTGGGCCAGCTGAAGGCTCTGGAGCAGGGGACTGAGCTGGAGCAGCTTGAGTTTCACTGGGTCAGGGACAGAGATGTGGCTCGACATGGGCTCTGGAATCAATGTTAGGTCCTCCATGCCTCCCTGGGCTGCTGTTTCCTGGGGCACAGGGTGGGACAGAAGGGGGACCAGGGGCTCAGAGGTAACCTGATGGGAGGACTGAGAATGGTCACTCGTACTGGCTGCAGGGAGAGAACCAGTCTGCGATCGCCCACCACTGTCTGTCTGCGGTGTGTTCGTTGTGATACTATCGGATGTTCCATTCAGAGAGGTCAGGGGAATGGTCAGAGGTGAGGTGTCCTCTGATTGGAGGAAGGAGAAGTAAGGCCTGACCATCAGATCAGTCTTCTCGAGTTTGTGTGATTGTTTAAGGACACGTTCCACTGCTGTTAGATGTATTAAGGAAGGGAATAAAACACATTCAACAGCTACATAGAACTTGCATGGTTTATAGCCATCAAATTAAAATCTGGATCTTGAAGCCAGTTCCAGTGCATTCTTCCCTTCTTATCAGGGACTGATTTAGACCTGGGATACCAGGTGGGTGCAATTAATTATCAGGTAGAAGACAGAACTCCAGACCCTCATGGTAGGATTTGAATACCCCTTCTTTATAGCATTAACATACAACATGAAAATGGATACAGCTACAACAGAAATGCTTGTATACAAATGTACATAGTCCTTTTTTTCTACAGTAGAAAACATAACTTACATTCGGTAGAGACACATTAAAAACATTATATAAGTCTGTTCAAAACTTACAGTCAAAGTCCATAAAGGAGACCCTGGCAACCCCCCCTGACATCATGGTGACTTCCTTAACTCCACCGCACCCGCCCAGTTGGCTCTCCAGGTACAGATTGAGCATGTCTGCTGTGATGCTGGGGTTCAGGTTCTCCACTAAGATGGAATCAGTCTGATCTATCTGTTCCAGAACGATCTGCGCTCCATCCAGAGGCTTCTTAGAAATCTTTGTGAAAAGCTTCTGGAAGTCTGTGCATGCAAAATAAAAGGAAGAATACACACATTAACTATACTGCATGCAAAAGCATAGCCACTTAAAATACATTCATAATTATATTGTTTGCCAAATAATTTAAATTACTTAAAATCTATGGTTTCGTTTATACTTAACTTTTATGCAAAGTTCAAACTTCCCAAAAGGTTTTTAAAAAGTGATACTGGTAGGCTTCAAGCTGGAATACTTAAAGAGATATTGCCAATGTCCTGAAGTGAGGTCCTTTATCTACTTCCCCAGATGAACTTGTTGATACCATTTGTATGCCTGTGTCATGTATGAAGGAAGTTAGAAGTAGTTCTGCGAGCCAATGCTAACTACCCATAGACTTCCAGACATTTGTGCTAACGCTAGTTAGCAATTGCGCTAGTTAGCAACTTTCTTTAAAACCCACGCAGACATAAAAAAGGTATCCACCAGTTCACCGGTCTCCTGGAGTATCCCTTTAATGGTGAAACAGTCCATGGTGCAAATTACAGGGGAGGCTCAGCTCCCCGGAATGAGACGTTAGTGCCCCTAAATGCAATAAAAATCTTGAAATAATGCTAATTTAAACCATTGTCCTTTGTTTAAATGCAGTGGTAAATATGAAGAAAAAAAAATCTTCCCCAAATTCAGTGCCCCACCACCTGTGGTCTACACAATTTGTTTCTGAGGCTTCTAAAGCCATCATGGAATTTTCTAAGCTGTTTAAAGGCACAGTCAACTTAGTGAATGTAAACTTCTGACCCACTGGAATTGTGATACAGTAAATTAGAAGTGAAATAATCTGTCTGTAAACAATTGTTGGAAAAATGACTTGTGTCATGCACAAAGTAGATGTCCTAACCGACTCGCCAAAACTATAGTTTGTTATCAAGAAGTTTGTGGAGTGGTGAAAAATGAGTTTTAATGACTCCAACCTAAGTGTTTGTAAACTTCCAACTTCAACTGTATACGGAGCGTAACTTTTTTTCACCGCAACCGGCAACCAGTTTACCCACCTACTTTTTTAAAACACTACATCACTGGCTACCAGTAGGCCTATTTGAACTTCATTTAAAATACACATTGTAGCCTAGTCTAGTAATTTGACCGTGTGTGTTAGGGTGACCATCACGTTTTTCTTGGGACAGTTTCAGCCCATTTCAAGTGTCCCAACTTTTCAGGCTACAAAAAAAGTATATTTGTCAGCAAGATGCATAAATTAATTTCGGCCTAATCGATGGCAATCGCTGAATGTCATTAGGAACACTAATGACTTTTTGTAAGAGATGTCTATTTCCATTCATCAAATGCCACGAGTATACATGCAGTTTAGATGCTGGAATTATTTTGGAGTGGACGAACATGCCTACTTTTTGAAATGATTTGTTTGACAATCAGATGAAAATATGATTTGCTGTATTCATGCCACATTAAAAAGGTAATACATTTTTACTGTTTAAATGATGTCTTTATTATTAGGCCTATAAAATACATTTTGTGCAAGTGCGTGCACTCGATACAGACACCACCTAAATGTCATGGTGTAAATCAAACTCTGCATGTCTGTTTGATTGCAGTAACTCAAAGAAGTTACTGCAAACAAACAGTTTTTTTCCCTTCTGACATCATTGCACACACGATAGAAGAGCACAATGTTTTTACAACGCTGCACGATATTCCTCAGCACGCCAACAAAAACAAGAGTGGTGGGGGCGGCTAGTGATGCCATTTCCCCCTACTGTGGAGTCCATCTTTAAACTTGATAGGAAAACCCCAAACCTTTATTGAAGGCCTGATGGAAGTGTACTAGGACCAGGTCCCTGCTAGGTGAGGGGTACAGAGTGTACTCGTCTATGTCCATTCCCATCATGTTCTCTACATACAGCTCCACCAGCTCCTGACTGGTGGTTGGGTTAACCCCACGCAGCAACAGTCTCCATGGATCCTTACACGCAGGCTTCCTCACAGTCAACTCAGCATTGTGCAGGACATGGGGACCTTTAGACAGGACCCTTGCTGCAACTGTCAATCAAACACAGATATAATCAGCATGCTATGGAGGACATTTTTTGGGTACAATATTCTCATAAATTTGTGGACCACAGCAATACTAGTTGTTGCTAAGACTTCAGCTTATGGGGATCCAGATAAAGAATGAATCACAAGATGTTGTGTAGGTACATAGGAAACTTATTAGCCTTCAACATTATATCAGATTACAAGAATTACAGACTGAATCCATTCTTACCCTCTGCCTCTTCAAACAGTAATAAGGCCCGGCTCCCTTCCAGCTCCACAGACACCAGACTACCTCCTCCAGAACGACGCTTGTTCTCAAAGTACAAATACAGCAGCTCATCCTCCACCTCCTCAGGTACTCCCAGTACCTCCACTGTCCGGTTCTCTTGGCTTTCAACAGACATCCTGACATACATACAACGCAGGAATAATTCATGAGATTGATTGACAATCTTTACAACTTTTATCTTGGCTTTCTAAAGGTGAAGAGAATAGACTACTGTATTGCAAAGCACAAGGTGAAAGTAAGTATCATAGCCAACACAGACAGGGCCTAGTGTGTATTGGTCACAAAATATGTCCTATTTGACTACAAAAGTAGGGTTAAGCTATTGACTTAAACACAAATAAATCGCTGAATATAATACAATGTGTTTTTTTTTTAGTACATTAGTTCTCATTTTCGAAGAAATAGAAACCATCTTCGACAACAACGCAAGCAGCACGGAAGGCAAAATGACACAATTGCATAATAAAAATGAATAACTCGCTGGGTATAAATATCAACTCATCCAGTTAGTTGTCGGTGATATTATTTATTTTCAAACACTGTTATTTGCAGTTTGTCGGGAAAACTTACCTTATATACAAGCATTCTCAGATCATGACGCACGGAATTCTTTTCACTAGCGACTTCCTGGTTGTTCGTCATGCCACCAGATAGCGGCGCTATTGCGCCAGCTACAGGATTTATGCATTACATTTACAGCAGCAAGGCCACTTGAGTATTTTATTTTAATTTAACTAGGCAAGTCAGTGAAGAACAAATTCGTATTTACAATGACGGCCTACCCCGGCCAAACCCGGATGACGCTGGGCCAATTGTGCGCTGCCCTATGAGACTCCCAATAACAGACGGATGTGATACAGCCTGGATTCAAACCAGGGGCTGTAGTGACGCCTCTTGCACTGAGATGCAGTGTCTTAGACCGCACCGCCACTAAGGAGTAAGTATATCCTAATTGGTTAAATATGCAAATATTCATGGAACATGAGGTCATATGGAAGGGGAGAGAGTCAGAGGACGCTGATGATTCTAGCTGGGTCATGTGCATGACTGCAATGTAGTTCTACACTATAATTTGTAGCCTAATGTATGTTTATACCTTGATCCTTCAACATGAGAGACTCGGGAGAGCAAAGATGATATTGTCATTATGCTCTTGTGAAGCAGAGCCATTGGCAAATAACACAGTTTATCCATTATCCACTAGGTCAAGGTTTCCCAAACTCGGTCCTGTGTGTGTGTTTTTTTTTTTTTTATGTGGAGCGTGTTATTATCACTGATATTGAATTCATTGACCATTAATAATAATACTCATACATTGTGTTACTGGTCTCCTTTTTTAAACAAATCTTTATTAAAATGAAACATGTTACAGGGTCTCAAAACATGGGAATAGCTTAATCGCAAACGCCTTGTCCTCTCTCCTCAAAACCCATTGGAAGAGAAGGTCAGAGGGGAGGGACCTCTGGCTTTCTTATCCAATGGATTTTGAGAAGGAGATGAGAGAGGATGTGAGGAGTATGCAATTGAGATCTTCCCCATGGCTCAAAAATGTATGGGGGGAGGGGGGAGGGATAAGACTAGAGCAATGAAAATATCCATTGACTAGCAGAGTTGCCTCAAGGCACATAACTAAAGTCCTAATGTCCCAAAGATAAATCAATCACAGAGGCATCCTTCAGCTTATCCTATGATACTTTAAATACAATAATGCTGGAATATTAGTTATCCTACCATGTCATTTCTCCTGTGAGGTTTGTTTTGTCATCTAAAAGGTGGAATTTAAATATGCAAGCGAAAGTAAAATATTTAAAATGCATGAATGAGTGCAATTACACAAGATTCAAGCACCCCATGTAAAAGTAAAGGGTGAGTGGTTCTGAATCTTACTGGCTTCAATATCACATTTAATAAACTTCAAACAAATATTCCCCTCAGTGCTAGGCAGTGGTGGAAAAAAAGTACCCACTTGTCATATTTGAGTAAAAGTTCAAGATACCTTAATAGATAATGACAAAAGTGAAAGTCACTCAGCTAAATAATACTTGAGTAAAAGTCGAAAGTATTTGGTTTTAAATATACTTAAGTATCAAAAGTATAAGTCATTTCAAATTCCTTATATTAAGCAAACCAGACAGCACTACTTTCTTGTTTTTAAAATTTAGAGATAGCCAGGGTCACACTCCAACATGATTTAGTGAGTCTGCCAGATCAGAGGCAGTAGGGATCTACTCTTGATAAATGTGTGAATTTAACAATTTTCCTGTCCTGCTAAGCATTCAAAATGTAAAGTAATTTTGGGTGTCAGGGAAATTGTAAGGAGTAAAAATGAAATTATTTTCTTTAGGAATGTAGTGAACTAACATTTGTCAAAAATATAAATAGTACAGATACCCCAAAAAAACTACTTAAGTAGTACTTTAAAGTATTTTTACACCACTGGTTCTAGGTCACTACAGTTTCCCATCATCGTTAAAGGTCTGATACATCTCTCTTTATCAGAGTCCAACTAGTAGAGATGTATTTGAGAAGCCCCTAACATCTGAAAAGCCTGTAATAAATAATAATACTGTATTTGGTCATGAGTTATTGCAGAACTGGCATGAGCAGCAGCTGCAGAAATATTTGGTTGAGATGTTGATCAATGAGATTACATCCTATATTCACTCGCTCAAAAAGACAGCCGTAAGTTTGTTGAATTCCCAATGTGTTATCACTATGCTTTCAACTGTCTAAAAGTACAACTGTTACAAATCCCTTTTACCCCGTGGTCTAGGGGGAATGGAATAGAGACCCGCAACATATCTTGTGCAAATTACTATGGTGAAAAGGGAACAGTGAGAACAAAAACAGACAACTTAAATCTACCGTCAAACACAAAAGGTTTATTTTAAACACACGGTAAAGTGGTTTGGGGAAAAGAGGCTGAGCTGGACCCAAGGAAAGAAATAGATAGTCAAAAACCCCTAAACTAATCTACCTGCGTCTCGAACAGCTAGCTACCTAACCAATTAAATACAGTGGGTGGTCCGCCCAGTTCTAACTAATGTATTTAACACAGGGTTTCCTACGGGTAATGTATGCCCAAGGGCGACTTGTCTGGTTATCCCCTTTTCCACCAACAAACACACAGCAATATAACACCACAGTACACACTCACAGTTAATGTGAGATGTTGGCACCTACACAAAAGCGATAGCGCACAACCAAACCAACATCAACTAGGCTTCACCCAGATACTACACCGAGCTAAAGCTCTGTAGCTACAAAACAAGCCAGCTACTAAACAACAATAGAGCGCAATGCATACACAAAAGTCAGTTACTAACCAAGAGTGCTACATACCAAAAACAAGCTAGAGAGAGAGCGATAACTGACTGGGTTTTAAACCAAGGGAAAAGGGATGTGATTGGGTAAGAGAAAAGGAGCAGGTGTGTCTTCTGATGGGGACTGATTGGTGATTGATGACGGCTGATGAGTGACACCTGTGAGTAGGGCAGAAGGAGAGAAAACAAACACACACAGGATACCTGTATCCGTAACAACAACCAAATTCCAATGGGGAAAAAAAGTTTTTGGTTGAGTGGTCACCTACAGTACCTTCAGAAAGCATTCACACCCCTTGACTATTTCCACATTTTGTTACAAAGTAGGATTAAAATTGATTTGTCATTTTTTTTGGTCAATGATCTACACACTAAATACATTTATGGGAAATAAAACAGGCATATATTTAGATAAGTATTCAATCCCCTGAGTCAATACATGTTAGAATCAACTTTGGCAATGATTACAGAGGAGTCTCCAAGATCTTTGCAAACCTGGATTGTACAATATTTGGCCTTGTGTTTTATGGTTATTGTCCTGCTGAAAGGTGGATTTGTCTCCCAGTGTCTGAACGCAGACTGAACCAGGTTTTCCTCTAGGACTTTGCCTGTGCTTAGCTCTATTCCTTTTCTTTTTATTCTAAAAAAACTCCCTAGTCCTTGCCGATGACAAGCATACCCATAACATGGTGCAGCCACCACCACACTTGAAAATATGAAGAGTGGTACTCAGTGATGTGTTGGATTTGCCCCAAACATAATGCTTTGTATTAAGGACATTTCTTTGCCATATTTTTCAAAGTTTTACTTTATTGCCTTATTGCAAACAGGATGCATGTTTTGGAATATTTGTATTCTGTACAGGCGTCCTTCTTTTCACTTTGTCATTTAGTTTAGTATTGTGGAGTAACTACAATGTTGCTGACCCATCCTCAGTTTTCTCCAATCACAGCCATTTAACGCTGCAACTGGTTTAAAGATCACTATTGGCCTCATGTTGAAATCCCGGAGCGGTTTCCTTCCTCTCCGTCAACTGAGTTAGGAAGGACAACTGTATCTTTGTAGCGACTGGGTGTATTGATACACCATCCAAAGTGTAATTAATAACTTCAATATTTGCTTTTTTTTACCCATCTACAAATAGGTGCCCTTCTTTGCAAGGCATTGGAAAACCTCCCTGGTCTTTGTCGTTGAATCGGTGCTTGAAATTCACTGCTTGACTGAGGGACCTTACAGATAATTGTATGCATGGGGTACAGAGATGAGGGAGTCATTCAGAAATTATGATTAACACCATTAATGCACACAGAGCGAGTTCATCCAAATTATTGGACTTCTAAGCACATATTTACTCCTGAACTTATTTAGGCATGCGGTAAAGGAGTGAATCAGCTTTTCATTTTTATAAATTAGTAAAAAAATAAAATATCAATTCCACTTTTACATGTGGCAATGTATGTAGATCTGTGATACATCTAAATGTTATCCATTTTAAATTCAGGGTGTAGTAACAAAATGTGGAAAAAGTCAAGGGTGAATGGTTTCTGAAGGCACTGTACATGTGTATCACTGCAGTTAAGAACATTTAAAAGCACAACAAAGTTCAAATGGGAATACAATGTCAGATATGTTATTTATACAATAACTTAGTGTTATCACTGTGCTTCATCTAATAGCACAACCAAATGACAGATTGCAATTGAGAATAGATGACATTAAAATGACATGGTGCAAGTGATCAATGCTGTTTATTGTAGAAATTGTGAAGCAGTCCACAGACCTGCGATCTTGAACATGCACTCTTTTTATGAATAAATATATATACACAACCCCCAAGCCCCCTCAAATACATGATTAACTTTTAAATTAACCAAAAGATTCAAACAATTTGCCTATATGTATTGTCTATTTTTAGTTGTGAACTAACACTTTACTTTTGTGTGTGTGTGTGTGGCAGGGGGGGTCTGATAATGGATATAACATTAAAGATCTGACATTGTTACAAAAAGGTACAAATGTAACATTTTATATAAGTTGTGTCTTTACAATTGGTTACCATGACATAATCCTGGTTAAAATGTCACCCTCAAAACAATTGTTTACATTGATGATACATTTTACACATTCATTCCACATCCCAATACATTGACAAATTACGTTGAAACTTCAACCAGTGGGTTGTGGGTAATGGGTAATCCCTGAGTCGACAGGATTTAGGCTGAGGAGGCTTGATGGTCTTAGGCCAATGACATCTCCAGATATCAGAAGCCTTTGAAAATATTGATCTTGTGTTTGTCAGCCAGAAATTGGGTGACGTTGTACTCATGGTCCGCATCATGCACCCCGGTTTTGCGGAATGCTCCTCCATGGTTATCATTTTCCCAGTAGTGGTGCCAGTTCCCATACTGGTCCATTCCGAACCCATACACACTAACCTAAATGATACAATACACCATTATGCAGAGATACTCATCCACCCTGGATTTGGCCATCAGTGCCCCCCCCCCCCAAACTGGTTTGGAGCACGATGCCACTGACTACCATTTGACTTTTATAGTCATATACATATGTGCTTTGACCCAGATAATGCCATGTGCCACAGAACTGATGAGGTGGAATGTTGCTGTACTGATTGATGTGTTTATATGGTGTTCTGGTACTCGGACACATATTAGATCTACAAAATCAAATTCAACTATTTGTGGGGGGGTTTTCTTGAAACCTACAAAACATAGACCTATTGATAAGGGCAATGCACTAACCCTAGATGTCAGTATACAGTCTAGAAAGTCTTAGCGCTCGACAAAGTCAATGTTAGAAGCGCAATGTAACAAACAATAGGACATTGGCAGTGTTCCAGTGTGTCTAGTTCAAAGACAGCTGCAGTTGCCCCTCCCTCTGCATCACTTGGGTAAACTGTATAGATTCCAGTTTTTCTACATTCAAAAGACTAATTGCCAAAAGGCTGTTGACAACCAAGGCAACATTTTTTATTAAACATAGCAGTTAACCTATTTCCTGAAGTTTTAAAATGAAATGTTTCATGTAAGTATATTTTCCATGTTTACTTCAAATAGAGCACACTTTTTGAAAATCATGTATTAAATAAATGTCATTAAAATATACATATAACTATACCTGGAGACACATGTATCAACTTTGAAACATGATTCTCTTTGTTTGGGCTAATGGCTTCTGCCTAGGAAATGGTAATTGCCTGCAATTCACACCTACCATGTAGATGAAGATAATTAGCATAACACTCGGCACTCTGCCCCTCTTTCCAGACCAAAATGTATTTGTAGAGCAGCATTGCTGCGTGAGCCAAGTGGTGGGTAGCTAATGCAGTGCTGCACAGCGTATGGATATTTTGTTGACGCAGGCGGTGATTCAATTCCATCGACAGTAAAAAAATTTTTTACGGCTTTAAACTCTAAAACCTCAGCACAAACTCAATGCGATCCCAGCTCATGCTTTGCAGTCACGCTCATGGTGTATAGAACTTCGGCAGACAGACACATGGAAGTGTAAAGCTTGTGAAGGAGGGTGGACTCACCTTATCGCAGATATGCACAGCGAACATTAGGCTGAGGAAGCCAGTGGAGGGATACCGGCCATGACTCTCCAGCCATGTGTCATAGACATATTTAAAGAAGGTTGGGCTGTATATCAGCACCTGCAAGAAAAAAACAACAGCTTTGACCTTGTGAGAAATTATTACAATTGAATGTTATCAACCAACCAACCAACCAACCAATCAATTACTCTTCAAAATCTTCATTCTTTTGTCTCCAGGTAAGGTAAACTAAAGCAGATCGACCCATACATAGGGCTTTGGTCAAAAGTAATGCTCCACTATAGGGTGCAATTACAGACAGAGCCAAAGGTTCACTCACCCTGTTCTTGTTTGCCTTAATCCTGGACCGGACAGGAATGTATGTTCTGCAGGAAGAAAAATGCATAATATAAGTACTATCAAAGTATTATCACAGATTATATATATACACACACAAAAGTAGGTTGACACCTTCAAATGAGTGGATTTGGCTATTTCAGTCACACCAATTGCTGACCGGTGTATAAAAATCAAAAACACACAGCCATGCATTCTCCATAGACAAACATTGGCAGTAGAATGACTTTCAACATGGCACTGTCATTGGATGCCACCAAGTCAGTTCAGCCACACAAGCTCAGAACGGGGCCGCTGAGTGCTGAAGCGCATAAAAATAGTCTGTCCTCGGCTGCAACACTCACTACAGAGTTCCAAACTGCCTCTGGAAGCAATGTCAGCATGAGAACTGTTCGTCGGGAGCTTCATGAAATGGGTTTCCATGGCCGAGCAGCTACACAAGCCTACGATCACAATGCGCAATGCCAAGCGTCGGCTGGAGTGGTGTAAAGCTCGCCGCCATTGGACTCTGGAGCAGTGGGAACGTTCTCTGGAGTGATGAATCACGCTTCACAATATGGCAGTTTGACGGACGAATCCAAGTTTGACGGATGCCAGGAGAACACTACTTGCCCCAATGCATAGTGCCAACTGTAAAGTTTGGTGGTGGTGGAGGAATAATGGTCTGGGGCTGTTTTTCATGGTTTGGGCTAGGTCCCTTAGTTTCACTGAAGGGAAATCTTAATATTACAGCATACAATGATATTCTAGATGATTCTGTGCTTCCAACTTTGTGCAGTTTGGGGAAGGCCCTTTCCTGTTTCAGCATGACAACGCCCCCGTGCACAAAGTGAGGTCCATACAGGAATGGTTTGTCGAGATCAGTGTGGAAGAACTTGACTGGCCTGCACAAAGCCCTGACCTCAACCCCATCTAACACCTTTGGGATGAATTGCAACACTGACTCGAGCCAGGCCTAACCACCCAAAAATCAGTGCCCGACCTCACTAATGCTCGTGGGTGAATGGAAGCAAGTCCCCGCAGCAATGTTCCAACATCTAGTGGAAAGCCTTCCCAGAAGAGTGGAGGCTGTTATTCCAGCAAGTTATTGCAACTCCATATTAAAGCCTATGATTTTGCTATGAGATGTTCAGGTGTCCACATACTTTTGGCAATGTAGTGTAAAAGGGGAGACCAAAGTATCTTTGGTACTGTCAGTATAAACCACCATCTTTGATAAAGTTCACCTTATTTCTGACAGAAACAGAGGCGCAGCCAACTTTGTTTACTTGGCTAACAGACTGACTATGAGCTCATCATGACAAACTAGTAGCCTATACTGGTAATACGTTCAGTAAAAGGTTGTCATGTCTGGAAAAGAAACCCAATTTCAGGTTAGAAAATGTTACAGTTCATAGTGAATTTGTGACACTGATACTGTTTTGATACTTGGTTTAACTGTTTGTGTTGGTACAGTAACAGTTTGCAAACAAATTTTCGAATTATAGTTTTTTACAGATAATCACAGTGACATTCCTAACGATGAAAATGACCAGATCCAGACGCAAACAGGTCAAGGGTTGTGCATTAGGTCATACACTATTATGATTTAAAACCACACTCTTAAGATGTGCTGGGTGTGAGGTCATTTAACCAATGTCGATTTGGGAATGATTTGATTTGCGCCACAAGTAGGCTGTATGAAAAGAAAAGCTGCACAGTGTAGCTCCAATTAAAAAATGTAATATACTGAACAAAAATATAAAAACACAACAACTTCAAAGTCAATTTAAATAAATGAATTAGGCCCTAATCTAACAATTTCACATGACTGGGAATACAGATATGCATTTGTTGTTCACAGAAAACCAGTCAATATCTGGTGTGACCTTTTGCCTCATGCAGTGCGAGTTGATCAGGCTGTTGATTGTGGCCTGTGGAAGGTTGTTCCACTCCTCTTCACTGGCTGTGCGAAGTTGCTGGATATTGGTAGGATCTGGAACACATTGCCTTTGTCAATACAGAGCATCCCAAACATGCTCAATCGGTCTGGTGAGTATGCAGGCCATGGAAGAAATGGGACATGTTCAGCTTCCAGGAATTGTGTACAGATCCTTGCGACATAGGGCTGTGCATTATTATGCTGAAACAGGCGGATTAATGTAATGACAAGGCCTCAGGATCGCATCACGGTATTTCTGTGCATTCAAATTGCCATCAACAAAATGTAATTGTGTTCGTTGTCCATAGCGTATGCCTGCCCATACCATAATCCCACTGCCACCATGGGGCAATCTGTTCACGTTGACGTCACCGAACCGCTCGCCCACACAACACCATACACGTGGTCGAGAGGCCGGTTGGACGTACTGTCAAATTCTCTGAAATGATGTTGAGATGGCTTATGGTAGAGAAACTAACTCATTCTGGCAACAGCTCTGATGGAAATTCCTGCAGTCAGCATGCCAATTGCACACTTCCTCAAAACATCTGTGGCATTGTGTGACAAAACTGCACATTTTAGAGTGGCCTTTTATTGTCCCCAGCACAAGGTTCACCTGTGTAATAATAATGCATTTGAAATCAGCTTTTTGATATGCCACCCCTGTCAGCTGGATGGATTATTTTGGCAAATGAGAAATGCTCACAAACAGATGTAAATACATTTTGGCACAACATTTGAGAGAAAAGATTTGTGAGTATGGAACATTTCAGGGATCTTTTATTTGAGCTCATGAAACATGGGAATTTATTTACATGTTGAGTTTATATTTTTGTTTAGTGTCGATACCAAAGTTGACAGCTATGCTGCCTTCATCAGGATTCATGCTGTACTGCGTTATAACTAGAGCTCTAAGACTTCTTGACCATCGGACCCATAACAAATATACAGTCCCAGTCAAAAGTTTGGACACCTACTCATTCAAGGGTTTTTATTTTTATTATTTTTTACATTGTAGAATAATAGTGAAGACATCAAAGCTATGAAATAACATATGGAATCGAGTAGTAACCAAGAAAGTGTTAAACAAATCAAAATATATTTGGGAATCTTCAATTAACCCCCCTTTGCCTTGACGACAGCTTTGCGCACTCTCTCCACCAGCTTCACCTGGAATGCTTTTCAAACGGTCTTGAAGGAGTTCCCACATATGCTGAGCACTTGTTGGCTGCTTTTCCTTCACTCTGTGGCCCGACTCATTCCAAACCATCTCAATTTGGTTGAGGTCAGGTGATTGTGGAGGCCAGGTCATCTGATGCAGCACTCCATCACTCTCCTTGGTCAAATATCCCTTACACAGCCCGGAGGTGTGTTGGGTCATTGTCGTGTTGAAAAACAAATGATAGTCCCACTAAGCGCAGACCAGATCGGTTGGCGTATCGCTGCAGAATGCTCTGGTAGCCATGCTGTTTAAATGTGCTATGAATTCAAAATAAAATCACAGACAGTGACCCCAGCAAAGCACCCCGACACAATCATACCTCCTCCATGCTTCACAGTGGGAACCAGACATGCGCAGATCAGCCGTTCACCGACTCTGCGTCACAAAGGCACGACGGTTGTAATCAAAAATCTCAAATTTAGACTCTGATTAAGGGACAGATTTCCACTGGTCTAATGTCCATTGCTTGTGTTTCTTGGCCCAAGCAAGTAACTTCTTCTTATTGGTGTCCTTTAGTAGTGGCAATTTGACCATGAACGCCTGATTCACACAGTCTCCTCTGAACAGTTGATGTTGAGATGCGTCTGTTACTTGAACTCTGAAGCATTTATTATTTGGGCTTGTAACTCTAATGAACTTATCCTCTGCAGCAGAGGTAACTCTGGGTCTTCCTTTCTTGTGGCGGTCCTCATGAGAGCCAGTTTCATCATAGCGATTGATGGTTTTTATGACTGCACTTGAGGAAACTTTCAAAGTTCTTGAAATTTTCCAGACTGACTGATCTTCATGTCTTAAAGTAATGATAGACAGTCTTTTCTATTTGCTTATTTGAGCTGTTCTTGCCATAATATGGACTTGGTCTTTTACCAAATAGGGCTATCTTCTGTATACCACCCCCTACCTTGTCACAACACAACTGATTGGCTCAAACGCATTAAGGAAATAAATTTCACAAATGAACTTTTAACAAGGCACACCTGTTAATTGAAGTGCATTCCATGTGACTCACTGCAATTGTGATACAGTGAATTAGAAGTGAAACAATCTGTCTGTAAACAATTGTTGGAAAAATTACCTGTGTCATGCACAAAGTAGATGTCCTAACCGACTTGCCAAAACTATAGTTTGTCAACAAGAAATGTGTGGAGTGGTTGAAAAACGAGTTTTAATGACTCCAACCTAAGTGTATGTAAACTTCCGACTTCAACTGTATGTATGTATGTATGTATACCCCAATTCCGTGATAATCAAATTGGTAGTTACAACTCGCTGCAACTCCCGTATGGACTTGGGAGAGGCAAAGGTCGAAAGCCATGTGTCCTCCGAAACACGACCCTGCCAAGCAACACTGCTTCTTGACACACTGCTGACTTAACCCGGTAGTCAGCTGCACCAATGTGTCAGAGGAAACACCATACAACTGGCGACCGTGTCAGCGTGCATGCACCTGGCCCGCCATAGGAGTCGCTAGAGCGTGATGGGACAAGGACAACCTGGCCGGCTAAACCCTCCACTAATCCGGACGACGCTGGGCCAATTGTGTGTCGCCTCATGGGTCTCCCGGTCGCGGCCGGCTGCGACACAGCCCGGCATTGAACCTGAATCTGTAGTGACACCTCAAGCACTGCAGTGCCTTAGACCGCTGCACCACTTGGGAGGCCTTACCCATAACATTATTAAGCTACCCGGATACTCAGGACTGGTCTGAGACCAGAAATTGTTCCTGCCATTTCTAACACACCGGCCCATTCTTTCCCCTTGAGGCCCCTATTATTAGCATGATAGTGATAATGTTGCGCAGAAAATCCAAGTTAGACAGGCCAACTGGGATAAAAATGGATCAACCCATCTGGCATTTGCCCAGAATTCCAGATACTCCAGGTGCCAGTAAAGATACAGGAGAGGAGTGGGGGAGTTGGGACGGCTTTTATGACTTAAAAGCCGGTCCTAAATAGTTTGCAGAAACTATCCCGCTGGTTCTCTGGTATGGGAAAACTGAAACCTCTTTGTTCCAGAGTCTCTTTGCCGCCAAAACATTTACGTCAATAAAAGTGGAACATTATTCCAATACAAGTAAATGCGCGCTCCCGGCTGGCACGCTCTGTGTTTTTTTCCTTTCTTATCGCCCAGTTTATATTCCGGTTGAAATATTATACTATTTATACATAAGTGTTCCTAAGGATACATTTACAATTGTTTGATTGTTCTTGGACAAGTTTATAGGTATAAGTTGAATGAGTTCTCTTCACATTTCAATGGACGAGTGGCGGCTGTATAAACTCATTATAACGCACCAACCAAACTGAGATTTATGGATATAATACATTACTTTTTCTAACAAAAGAACCATGGATTGTCTTCGTTGGACACTTGGGAAGCCCTCAGCAGAAGTTCTTCAAAAGGTAATTGATTTGTTTTCGCTGTGAAATGTGTTATGTGTGACCCGTGATGTCTTATGAATTCATGGTAATGGGAAAAATATGTGGGGTGCTATCCTCAAACAATCAAATGTGGTGCTTTCGCCGTAAAGCCTTTTTGAAATCTGACAACGCTGTGATATTGCCAAGAAGCAGAGATTTTGATGACTATATAACACTTGTATATTGATATATGTTTAATAATTCAACTTTTGGATTTGGCGCCTCGCTAGCGCCCCACCGCTCCCTAAGAAGTAAAGGATGGTATAACAAAGTAACTGTAACTCTGAAAGTGTAGGTATTCTATGTATCAACTTTACATCTAAATGTATAAAATATGATAATACTTTTGTGAAGATAGCAATGTGATTTTATACTTCTAAATTAGATACTTGTTTTTCATATAAACTTGTACACAGTCAGTAACCAAGCCTTGGTAGCAAAATGTACATTAGACCAAGCAGATGGACAGTGTAAGCTGGACGTCACGAATGGTTAAAACTACAAGACCAGAAAGAGTGGAGCGGTGGCAACACGTCTGAAAATGATGAGACCAATACATTGTCGGGTTACTACTGGTGTGTAGTGTTCGGGAGCTGAACACTGATTATTCAATCATTGAGACCACTACGAGACCAAAAGACGTGAGGCTGTGGTCAACACGTTGAAATGGTTAGAAACTCTGAAGCTCTCAACCTCAACACGAGGGAAGGTAATAAAGACTAGATCAGAACATTCACAGTCTGCAGCTGTGCATGCAAAAGTGGTCCTAGAACTTTGACTAAAAGACATGAGGTGGGAAGGAAGAATCCTTCACAGACAACCGTTGGTACATCAGAAGTATCTATTCTAACAAACACTTCACTACCAGAGCAGCTCTACAACTAAGGACATTGTGACCTCTTATCCGAATGTGCAAAGTATTACTATTCTTTTGAGCGTAGGTTCCAAGCGTAACAACGATAAGTTGAATCTCTGTCTCTCCCTTTTCTTTTCTTTCTATTGACCCCTCCTTTTATAACCAAGCAGTTATGCTTTGGTTAGTCCACCAGGGTCCTGCTTTCATTGTATTACATCTAATCAGTAGTCTATACCATGTGTATGTATGTATACGGTTTAATTATTTATTTACTAAGCCAATGTGTATTGCTGATTCATCAATAAAGTTAGGGTTGTTGCAGATTGCAAAGAGTATGCGACGTTCAGAATGAGATTGATATTAGGTAATGATTAATAATTTACTGTTATTGATGTAAGAGATATTTATATCTTTATTGAGTTTAATTCGTTAAACAGCTTTTCCCGTGGTGCCCCAAATTCCTAAAGAGTTAATTGTTACATGACTAATTTAGTCGAGTAACAATTAAAAACAGTTGATAAAATAAATAACAGTCATCAGATTAATGATAGTCACGTCACAACAGAAAGTTCATAAAGGATAAATGATTCCAGACCTCAGTGATGAGAACGTTGTTTATACTTTCATCTTTGCAGACAATTCCACAGGCGTCAACTACAGTTTCTATTGAAGGTTTGCTAAGGTGTACTTACATACTTTATGTGAACTTGATGAACGTGTAGTGCATGGTTATTTGTCACTCACTGGTTGATGGAGCCGGTGGTCAAGGCACTGGTGATCCACTGCAGGTCCAGAGTCTTGAAGGGGATGAGCAGAAGACTGGTGGTGGTGTTGTCCAGATCTATGGCGCTCTCTGGGTACATGACGTGATGCGTAGTCCGGGACCCAACATCCTCCTCAAAGCCAGAGGTAGGAGCCATGTTCATTCTGCAGGAGCAGGGTTACGGTTAAGATGGTATATTCTGCAATATAACATATGGATGATGCTACTTCCACATACTAATCAAATAGCTGTTGGGATGCCTGGAGGTTAAAAAAAAATTGAATTTGTATCTAAATTCAATGTATTTAATTTGGAATGTGGACATGGTGATGAATCATGTGGCAGTCTGTGGCATTCCTGCTTCTCCACATGATCATACAGTTCATATGTGTCCCAGTAACAGTGAGTGCATTGAGGGGAAAGCTGTGATTCTGCCTGTTCAATTAATGTAGTTAGTTCTGCAGAGAGGATCTCTCTCCGCGTTTGTGTGTTAAGTGAGTGTGGGATAAGCAGTATGATCCATTTCAGACAAGGACTTTCCTCCTCATTTACACATTGATAGTTAGTCTGATTCCTCATTGAAAAACAGTGCAGAAATCAAATCTAAAGCTGGACTTACATGTCGACTGCGTGAACTTTACAAAAACCATGTGATCAAACGTCATGCAGTTATTTATTAAGTTGCTTTCCAGTCACTTCTCACCAACTGCACCATGCAGCAATTACCTGCATTGTGGGATGCACTAAATTACTAGGGTGTTTTTGGTTAACCCACTCGAACGTGAGCAAAAGTGACTGAAACAGGAACCAACTTTGCTGCGATTCTAAAGCTACATGGGATACAAATGAAAGTGATGAGACCAATTAATTGTAGCCTACACGTTATGTTTTGTTTGATATGGGGGTATAGGAACATTTGACTTTTAGAAAGTAAAACTTTTATAAACGATAGCAGCTATGTTGACACTGCCAAGTTGAACTGAGCCTTGCTGTTGTTAACCACCCCAGTGTCTAACTTTCGGCTGTCGCTAATGCACCTCCCCCGACTTTAACTCACCGACTTTCGTCTACAGTCGGCTACGTGCGCCTTACTGCTCGAACAATCCCAATATTATTCGAGTGTATTGGCCAGTCCCTCCAGGATTCCGTGATATCAAAATGTTTAACAAAATCAACAATTCTCTGCAAATTTTACCATTCACACTGCACAATTTCAGCATAAAACAGTCATCGCATAAAACTGACCACGCACTGTAATACAAAGAGGGCTCATAATTGACCAATCATTGCACATTTATTGCATGTGGTTCCATCAAGCCACACGTAAACAAACTACTTCCCCTCATCAGCGCATTTCCGCAACAAGTTTGCCAAAATAGTTTTTTCTGCTGCAAAATCAAACATTTTTCCTGCAAATATCACAAAAAATCCTAGCGAAATCTTGGAGCGAATGGTTGGGAGTTTGGTAAACAAACTGAAAAGGTTCATACCCCCACCTATGTGCTGGAGTGTGTCTAGTCTCGCCACGTATAAAACCAAGGGCTATTAACTGCCACCTGCAGGTAGCCTTTCCTGTAGTCAATGACCAAAAGCGCACTCTTTGGCCTCATGTGTAGAATGTTAATTAATAAAGATTTCAGAAAATCCGGTGTTTCTATGTCAAACAGTTGTTATATTTCAGTCTTCTGTGCTATATATAAAGTGTAATATTTGTATGCAAACTCAATTTCAAATTTAAACTATATCTGAAATGGTACAGGTGTCTTTTATAAGCTCATAACGATGTGTGTGAGCTATATACTTTTGTTTCAAAATAGATTTGTTTAAGACTACCAAAAGTCACCGTGGCCCTAATTTAGCCCACTGCAAAAATAGTTTTAAAGGAACGTTTTCTCAGGAGTATATTTCATTGGCTGACCCCTTCTGCTGACCTGGATGGAATTCTGCGATCCTTCCTTAACCCATATCAAGTCCCAGTTGACTAGCACAAAATAACAAAAGCCCTCAATGGCGCTGCACATCATGCTAAAACAGCTTTTGGGCTTTGACTATCAAATTCTATGGGTCAAACTGACATGGGAACAACAGGTAGGGCAGCTGACAGGTGTGACACGATGTGAGGAACTGTCTTTGCTAGGGTGATATTGATGACATCCAACCAAATGGGGCGTCAACACCTACATGTACCTCATACCACGATCAGATCACAATATAATTCAACAAGCTTTTAGACCTATTCATAGCCTGTACAAACACCTTGATGGAACAAACTTGTACTTTGATGTGGTATTGTTATGATAATTGTAGTCTATAAAACGCTTTGTAAACCGTTTGTATACTGGCTCAGGTGTAATCTTATCAAAGGTAGGGGTGGGAATCAAGAAACAACTACAACAGTTGCACTTGCAAATAACATCAAAACCTAGATCTTGGTCAGACATGAATTCTATACAGAACAAAACCTTATCTGCCTTTGCAGTTCCATTCCTAATATAATACTCTGAGGTGTGACAAATAAAAAGCTTGCTCAGTCACCTGATGATGACATCACTTGAGTCGATGAGGGGGTCCGTAGCGGGAGCCCTTGAGGTTCCCAGAGTTCCCCACCACAGCACAGGTCCTACAGCGCTCAGGCCCCGCGTCCATGTAGAGGTCGTCATAATCAGGGATGACATGGAACATCTTCTCCACCACCTCGCTGAAGTTGGCTGGATCCTTCTCTCCCTGCAACCGCTGGAGAGAGAGGGAAAACGGTCAATCCTTTAGCGGTGTCTTCAACCACTCTGGACCTAGCAGAGACAGAAGAGGTAGACACACAGCATAGACAGCCCAGCTCCCACAATGTTCTGAGAACCATATGTTTCTTAGCGCTTGGTGAGAGCATGGTTGTCCTATGGTTATTTTGCATACAACCTTCCCATACCGTTTCCTCATGGTTCTATTTAAACTGTTTTTCTGTGGGAATTCCAGTATTTCAGCATAATGTTTTCTGCAGGTTTCCTCATCTGACGTCATGTTCAAGAAAACTCCATAAAAACCACAAAACATTAGTTCAAAGAACGTTCTAAGAATATTATTTAAAAACATATACATTTTGTTCTCAGCATCAAAAAAACAATCCTATTAAAGGGATACTTTGGGATTTTGGTAATGAGACACTATATCTACTTGCCCAGAGTCAGATGAACTCATGGATACCATTTTTACATCTGCGTGCATTTTGAAGGATGTTGCTAACTAGCACAATTGCCAATGACTGGAAGTCTGCTAGCAGAAACCCATAGACTTCTAGTGATTGCGCCAACACTAGTTAGTATTGGCTCTCAAAACTACCTCTATTTTAGCAGATGCTCTTATCCAGAGCAACTTACAGGAGCAATTAGGGTTAAGTGCCTTGCTCAATAGCACATCAGATTTTTCACCTAGTTGGCTCTGGGATTTGAGCCAGCGACCTATTATTTATTGGCCCAACACTCTTAACTGCTTGGCTACCTGTCGCCTTACTGAACGCAGACACATACAAATGTGCTTCATCACATACACTGCTTCATCTGACTCTGGGGAAGTAGGTAAAGGGCTTCATTGCCAAAATCCCAAGGTATCCCTTAAAGTGTGTTCAGGTGTGTTGGCCATGCCCACTAATTGGATCTTAATGAGTGCTTGTTTCCTTTGAAATAGAGTATGTTTGAATAGACTAAAATGACCAGATTTGGTGGAGCAGCGGATTCATTCAATGGATAGACAGCAGAAGATCATAGGTTTGAATCTGGGGCAATGCCACAATAAAAAAAATAATGTTTACATATTTAATGCCAAAGCAAATTAATTTCAACTAACCTATAACTGTCAACATGGCGACAGATTAGGTTCAAAAATAGAATGTCTCTGAAAGACTGAGCAACAGGGAGTGGAAGTTTTTTCCCTCTGTTTATTGGATCTTTTCTAGCAGTGTTGAATGGTATTCATTCAGTTCTTTCTGGTGCAATATGAGACACCTCATAATAAAGCATAGCTGACTAGATGGCAATGTAAGAAAACAAAGTTAATTGCGTTGGTACGAACATTTCATTAATAACGTAGTCATGGACACATTGTTTTCTTCCTTGTCCTGATTATCATTAGGATGGGTAGCCTGATGTGACTGAACCAAACGCATCTGATTATTCACCTGTAAGTCTCAGAACATCTCACCTGCCATCAGCTGTACATGTCAGTCAGCAGATGGTCCCTCCAGGTCATCAGAGGGTGGACTAACCCAAACTCTAACCCTTGTTTTATGTCCACATCCCGGTTCAACTAACCCTTGCCTCAACCCTAAACCTAACCCTTGATTCATGTCCACATCCCGGTACAACCCTAACCCTAGCTTCAAGTCCACAACCCAGTTCAACCCTAACCCAAGCTCAACCCTTGCAGTAGTAACATCTCACCTGCCACCAGCGGTATGTGTCGTTAGTCAGCAGGCTGCTCCTCCTAGACATCAGAGGGTGGACTGACAGATTGAACCGCTCAGTGAACCAGGGGTCGTCCTCCAGCTCTGTCATACACTGTCGACAGCCACACTGGCCATTAGTGAAGAAGCTGTCCGACTTGCGGATGGCATATTTGAAGAAGGACAGAGAGGGATCTCTCAAAGTGAAACTGAAGAAGAACATGGTGAAAGTTACAATAAAAGCTAACACAGTAAATGCCCTGAAGTTCTTCCGCATCGATAGAGACATGGTGTAGTGGTAGACTAAAAATTAAATGTTCATGGAAGCGGTGGGAAGGGAAAAACAGAGAAGCCCCTTATTGAAAATTCAGATTTCCAAGGGATGTCTAAGAATAATTCCTCCTCTGGAGATTTCTTGTCAAGAACAGGATGAACACTGGGTTCCTCTGATGAACAGAAATAGGCAGTGTCTTCATCACAATTACAGGCTCCACTTCGGGCCACTGGAAAACATTAACATCTCAGTAAAAATGTGACCATAATAATAGCTCCTTATATTTTGTAGGGAAAGCCTTGTTTTGATCAGACAAAAATCACTCAATTGAAATCCATAGATGAGGAATCCTTATGCATGTCCATTACTCGTCTGCTGACCAATAGTTTGGTAATTCTACTGTGGTACGCAATCCAGGATGGTCCTGTCAACTTAACGATGACCAGGTAACTACATCCATCTGCTCTTCTGCTGTTGACAGTGTGAGGTCAGTGACTGGTGGATCTAGCATTCACTGCCAGTCCAGTCAATCATCCACCTAGAAGGCAAACGAGACATTTAAAACAAATACAGACTGCTGGGTAAATTAACTATCATATGTGATTCAAAAATGGTTCTTCAACAGCTTTCAACTTTAAGTCTTCCCAGAACCAACTATAGCTTTATATTAAAAACAGAGAAGCAGGAAGACCTCCTGGGATCTACTGCCACATAAAAGGACAGAGCTCCACTATGCAGCAGGCTGGGTTTACTGTTAACATTTCACAGTACCGTTCACATTCAGCCAAGGCAAGTCTATAGCCACATTCCACACAAAAATCTCTCATCAAATTATAGGCAGAGGTGATAAAATAAGGGGTTAGCACAAAAACATACTAACTTCCCATTTTTGCTCATTACAAAGCTGTGGCATGTCAATTTATTGCAGATCTCCAAAACAAAGGGACACAGAGACCAGAGGCTGGGGGTGTTTAAAAAAATATATGTAAAAAAAAAGTGAGAGAAAAAAACACAAGAATTGAGGGAGAGCAAGTGATTAGGAGAGAAAGGGAGGAAAAGTGTGAAGGCTGAGGAGTTACAGGTTATTTTCTAATCTCGGGTTTATACAAGTTATCAACTTTACAGGATGGAGCAACAGATAGGTGCTCTGGGTTGTGTTCCGAGGAGTTACAGGTTATTTTCTAATCTCAGGTTTATACAAGTTATCAACTTTACAGGATGGAGCAACAGATAGGTGCTCTGGGTTGTGTTCCGAGAGATTGTTTTTTCTTTCCTGCGAGCAAGTTCAGCTCTCAAAATTCTGCAGAGATGAGTTCTTGAATCCCTTTTTTTATTACTTGTTTGACAGCACTTCTGTACTGTACAAAACATTCAAGCTAGAAAAATAACCCCCACCGAAATATAAAGCTATTACACACTATGTAGAGAGTTTCCTCACCTCAAGGAAATTACAATCAGATTGATGAGATTCTATTACAGTCCTTTACAAGACTGATCAGATAATTTTTACATGCAGTCAAAATTCCAGTGCTTTCTGCTTTGATAGCAAATCCTTAATTGTGTCAGTTTGAGGAATAGTAAGCATTTCCCAAAGTTAAAGCTTTTAGACCTAAAAATACAGCAGACTTCCAAGCAAGTTATTTAGGCTTTTTTCCCAAGTGGTGGAAAAAGTACCCAAAGGTCATACTTAAGTAAAAGTAAAGATACCTTAATAGACAATGACACTTGAGTTAAAGTATTGTTTCACATTTACTTAAGTATCAAATTCCTTATATTATGCAAACCAGACTTCACCATTTTGTTGTTTTTCAGCCACACTCAAACATAATTTACAAATAATGCATGTGTGTTTAGTGAGTCTGCCAGATTAGAGGCAGTAGAAAAGACCAGGGATGTTCTCTTGATAAGTGTGTGAGAATTTGACTATTTTCCTGTCCTGCAAAGCATTCAAAATGTAAGGAGTACATTTGGTTGTCAGAAAAAATGTTTGGAGTAAAAAGTACATTCTTTTCTTTAGGAATATGTAAAAGTTGTAAAAATATAAATAGTAAAGTACAGATATTAAAAAAAAAAAAAACTTAAGTAGCACTTGAAAGTATTTTTACTTAAGTACTTTACACCACTTCTGAATCCCAAATAGCACCCTATTACATATGTTGCACTATCAATGTCATTTATTTATAAAGCGCTTTTTGTGTCAGCAGATGTCTTAGTGCTATACAGAAACCCAGCATAAAACCCCAAACAATGCAGATGTGGAAGCACTACTATGGGCCCTGGTCAAAATGTGTGGACTATAATGGAGACGCACTCAGCCTTGGACACAGGATAACATGGATGTTTCCGATTAATCTTTGGGAGTGGACTAGAGAAAACTTCTCACTTCTCCCATCGGGTAAAAATATACGGTATTTTCATCAGACTGGCGTTAACCGTCAATGTACACGTTTATATTTCACTTTAACCAGAATTTAACCACAGATCAACATAATGTCACGGGTTAGTTCAATTCGTGTTGAATTTACATTTTTTCGCAACTCAAAATGAACCGTTAATTTGAAGTGTCATTAGGTTTTTTGCCCAGAAAGGGGGAGTATGCTCGTGTGACACATGAGAGCGCTCCTTTCGTAAATGTTGTTGTGAACTAACACTCGCACTTGACTTTTTATCCGCCAGCTCCGACTTTGCTGATTGATTCCTAGTTACTTTGAGGAAAAAAAATACTTACTATGACTGAGATATGTGGTTGTCCCACCTAGCTAATGTAACGAACCTGTAAGGCCACCGAAACTAGCAACGTAGTTTGTTGACTGGGGTTAACAGTCTAGGACACTGATTTCCAATGAAATAAATCAAGTTGTATTTTGTTTGGATGAATGCAGGCAGCGCACTCGGGCACTGACCCGCCGCACAAAACCCCTTCACACTCTCCCTCAGCATGCCCCAGCATCCGCACATACAGCAACTAACTTTCCAATGTGTCAAATATTACACTAACTTTAAGTCGCTCTCGTCTACTAAATTACTAAACGTTGTAAACTCCTCAGTGGTATTGTGCTCCATACAAACTTGTAAAAACGACCAGGGCTAATACAGCTCTGACAGTTATACATATTACTGACCTGGTTCAAGTGGTTTTTTAAACGCCCGTTGCAATGCAGCTTGTTTGAGTCCAACAGCACAGCATGTGTTTAGAGGAGCTGCATAATGAGCGAGTAATCGATGTGAGAGAGCAGATTTTGAGTTTAAGAATGACATCAACCCAGGCCGCCACGCCTATGACGTAGGTATAGTGACATTCATGTGATGACTCTGACTCTAATACCCTGACTACACCGCTCCCGTCGCGTGCAAGGGCGTTATAAAATAAATTTAGAAATCTATGTTATTCAATTATTGCACCCATACTGCTCACTTGCATCTAGTATAATCGAAGACAGAAGACAAAAAAATAGAAGACAGTTCTATTTCTGAAAGTCCTGCCTGTAGTATCTGTGATCTACATCTGTTGATATTAGTTACTATGCTGTTACTAAGCAGTAATGTATTACGGCAGTGTTACGTTACTACACATAATAGGAAATGCACATGCGCACGATCATGCCGGGTACTGTAGAGCACGAGGGTGTTCCGACTAAACGAGACTAACTGTTCTCCCGTCTCCTGTCTGGTCATTTCTCCACAACACAAATATTACACTGCCTCTCCCATCTCCTCATTGGTTTATAGAAGCAGGTACCAACGTGTCAACTCCTCATTGGTTATATCCACGTGGGTGACTGAAAGACAAACGAGGTCAGTGGCAGTTATGCACCTAATTCATGAAATCGCAATATAAAGTCAAGAGAAGAAAAAGCCTGGAAGGAGGAGAGATGACTAGAAACGATTCGGTTGACCGTTTTATGTGTGGATTAATTGGCGGAGTAGAGAACCTTGTGCATTTCAGGTAAAATAACAACTCAATGTTTATATCCCAGGACAAATTAGCTAGCAACAGCAAGCTATCAAAATAAGACAAATTAGCTAGCAAGTGCAAGCTAGCTAAATTGCCATAACGTTAAATGTTTACTGCTTTTCGACCTGTCCCCAAATTAATATAATTGGTTCAGAGTTTGTTTTGATATTTTAACCTGCGTGTCGTGATCACGTTTGGTGTAGGGGGACAAAATACATTTATGCATGATGACGCATGCGCGCAGCGGTCGGTTTGGGTTCCGTGTAATACCCTGACTACACCGCTTTCGTCGCGTGCGTTACAAAATAAATTATGAAATCTATGTTATTCAATTATTGCACCCACACTGCTCACGCGCGCCATCGAGCATCTGCGTTGCCAAGGCCTAAAATAGAAGTCAGTTCTATTTCTGACGCAGATCGTGCTGCAAGTCCTGCCTCTCCCATCTCCTCATTGGTTTATAGAAGCAGGTACCCACATGCCATCTCCTCATTGGTTATACCCACGTGGGTGACTGAAAGACGAACGAGGTCAGGGGCGGTAATGCACCTAATTTATGAAAGTTGCCAATCGCAACATAATGTCAAGAGAAGAAAAAGCCTGGAAGGAGGAGAGATGACTAGAAATGATTCGGTTGACCGTTTTATGTGTGGATAAATTGGCAGAGTAGAGGACCTAAAATAACAACTGCGTTTTTAATGTTATATCCAAGGATAAATTAGCTAGCAACAGCAAGCTAGATAAATAGGACAAATTAGCTAGCAAGTGCAAGCTAGCTAGCTAAATTGCCATAAATCTTTAATGCTTTTCGACATGTCCCCAAATTTATGTAATTGGTTTAGAGTTTGTTTTGATATTTTAACCTGCATGTAGTGATCGCGTTTGGTGTAGGGGGACAAAATACATTTAAGCACGATGACGCACGCGCGCAGCCGGTTTGGATTCCGTGTAACGGCGTAACCTATTTATTTCAATTTTGTTTGGAACAAAACGTATGAACGCCTGCTCACTTTGTTTGGGAATTAAGCAAGAGCATTGTGCAATACAGTGTTTCCTGGTCCTCAAACACACCCAACAATACTGTTGTATTGTAACCCCGGACAAGCACAACAGGTTCAACTTGTCAACTAATCATCAAGCCTTCAATGAGTTAAATGGGGTGTATTTAATGGCTACCACGAAACTGTGTACTATTAGGGGTACTCGATGACCGGGGTTGGAAAAACTGGTGTAACGCTTTCATAATGATTGGTATCGTAATTACACCCCTATAGCTGTCAATACAAACATCATGTCGAATAATGGTTTTGATTTGATTTTAAGATTCCCATTGGCGACAGTTAGTCTTACTGGGGTCCGATACATAACGAAAAAGACACTACAGACAAAATACTTTGCAATTGACATACGTAAAAAAAAAGTAACATGTAGTGCGTGTGCTTTTATCAGTTACACATGCACGTCAGTACAGATACACAAAAAAAGTATGTCACATGGGGGAGTGGCGTGAGGTTTTGCTTTATTTGTTTATAAAATCAGGTTTGCTGTTCCAATTGATAGGCTACCATACAACGAAGAAGGAACAAGTGCAGCAACATTCATTGCTTAACAACAGGCATTTATTTAGGTAACACCTTTTGCAAGATAGTGTTCTGAACAGCGTGAGTGAGAGAACATTCTAATTGAATTGTACCCAAGGTTTGCAAAGACAAAGGTATGTACTGTAATGTTTGTGGGAGTTTAGCACGCTAGTATTCCATGACGTTAGTATGAAGTCATATAGTTTGTCCCCTGATATAAACTAAAAAGATGTGTCTTAATCAGGACGTGAAACCATGAGACTGTACACGATGAGTAACTGATAATAACAATGTTTCCCAAATACCCCCCTATTCCCCATAGGGCTCTGGTCAAAAGTAGTGCACTATATAGGAAATTATACCAAATGTGGCAGCCTTTATTCAATTATGAAGAGACACTGCAATTTCCCTCTACTCAGCAGTAAATGTTATGTTTTTATTTATTTACCTTTGAGTGTTTTGTTTTAGCCTGACTTTTTTTGGGGGTTGAGTGTATGTTATGCTGTTTCTAACTTTATTTATACTTTACAGTTCAAATGGATCTATACCTTCCTACCTCCCTAAAACATCCCCCCCGTATTATATTGGATGCATAACATACCATCCACCAACTTAGTGACCTTATTGTAAGAGTATCTACTCTGGGATTGGGAGTTCGATCCTTGGCAGAGTCATACCAAAGACTGTTGTTACAGCATTTGTTGTCCATCTAATTGGTTTGTAATGTTGCAAAATACATCTTGTGAATGTTCTAAGGCAAGTCATGATAACAGCAATCTCCCCTCGATGGCAAAGCAAAGCAACATTTTCTTCTCCTAGTAGTGAACACTCTGCTCTCCTAGGTTGCTTCCTTTACTAACTTTATTTTCTATATAGTGCACTACTTTTGTTAGTGCACTACTTTGATTAGAGCCCTATCTAGGGAATAGGGTGCCATTTAGGGCGCAATCCTCCTAATGGGTAGGGTGTTTTTTCTCTGTGTGTTCTGTGTATGTGGTCTGAGATGGAGAAAACACATGGTAGTACAGCCCAGGGGCCAAACCATGGGGCCCAACACCATTGTAGCCTAACTCCAAAGGGGCAATCTACAACAACACTAAGGCCCTCCACAATAGCAATGGACTAATCCGTTCAGGAGGTTTCCACTATTGCACCCATAGGGATTCCACTTTCAGCTTCCTAAGTCTGACTTCTGAAATCCTTCATCCCCCAATAGTCATTAGATATTTAGAAAGGGGGATCTGCCAAATACACATTATCAATCATAATCTGGTTCTAGTGTAAAACTACACAACAGTTACACTAAACTACTTGACTATCTCTACTTTTCAAACCTAAAGCTTCAGTTAGTCAGGTATGATTTATACAGTAAGATGAATGAACAAAGGCCAGAGGTAAAAGAGATGAGAAATCATTAGGTTCCTGTCCTAAATGGTACACTATTCCTTTAGTGCACTAGTTGACCAATACCTTTAGGGGCCTATGGATTCAGACCCAGACACAAAGCTCCCTATTGAGTTTTTGGGGTGAAAAGACAGACGGTCATTGTCATAGAGAACAAAGACGACAACACAATGTCATTATACCAAATCCTTCAACATTAGCTCTGTTTTGTTTAAGACAAAACCAATCAGTGGCAGATCTTCCAGACAGGGTATGCGTGTGACCTGCTGCATAACACACCCAATATTCATATCAGATGGATGTCATGACTCTAATGTAATACAGACATTCTTCTGATGGGTGTCACCACCACATAACAGTTGAATTGAATTAGTCTCACAAAACAAAATTAATGTTGTGACCATTATGAAGAGCTGGGATCTGAGAGAGAACTCCTAATTAACACAACACCTCTGAGGCATGACAATTAGCCTCTTTCTAACAAACCTACCAACAGAAAGCAAGACAGAGGTGGAAGACAGAAACATTTTGGAGCACCAGGACATAGTTTCAAGTTTAAAAGTTTATTCGCCACGTGCACAGGATACAACAGCTATAAAACAATACAGATGAATTATTACCTTAAGAGCTCTTTCTCAACAGGGCAGTGATAATAATAATAATATTGATAATACAAATAAAATGACACACAAGGTGAGAGTTAAAGAAACATGAGAATGCACGTACATACAGGTTAGTACCAGTACCTTATTTAATGTGCTTGGTTACTGGAGTGGTTGAAGTGGTTTTATACATACAAAATGACTGGTAGTAGGATATACACTGAGTGTACAAAACATTAGGAACACCTGCTCTTTCCATGACATAGACTGACCAGATGAATCCAGGTGAAAGCTATGATCCCTTATTGATGTCACTTGTTAAATCAACTTCAATCAGTGTAGATGAAGGGGAGGAGACAGGTCAAGCCTTTAGACATGGATTGTGTATATGTGCCATTCAGAGGGTGAACGGGAAAGACAAAAGATTTAAGTGCCTTTGAACGGGGTATGGTAGTAGGTGCCAGGCGTACCGGTTTGAGTGTCAAGAACTGCAACGCTGCTGAATTTTTCACACTCAACAGTTTCCCGTGTGTATCAAGAATGGTCCACCACCCAAACGACATCCAGTCAACTTGATACAACTGTGGGAAGCATTGGAGTCAACATGGGCCAGCATCCCTGTGGAACAGTTTTGACACCTTGTAGAGTCCATGCCCCGAGGAACTGAGGCTGTTCTGAGGGCAAAAGGGTGCAACTCAATATTAGGAAGGTGTTGCTAATGTTTGGTACACTCATTGTACATGTAAACAGAAGAAATAGTGACCAGTAGCAGGATAAATAGATAAAACATGAATGGTAATGGCAATCAATTATCAATGGACAGCAGTGTAATGGAATAATACATCTAATCAATAATCATTTTAGCAGAAGCGTAGGTTGTGTCTGTGTAGGTAGAGACCTGTGGATGGGCATAGAGTCAGTGTGGATAGGCTGTGGGAGAGGGAGAACAGTAGTTGGTTTGCCATTTAACATGTGTGCTATTAAACGGAGTCAGTCTACAATAGGAAGTATAAATGTATTTCATTTTATCTAACAGACAGGGTCCGGGTCTGCGTGACCTTGTCAACATGACCTTATTATATAATAATACAAGGTTTAGGAAGAAGCTTTATGTAAGCTGTGGCCTATTCACATGACCGACAACACACGGGAGTGACTAAAGAATGGTTCCGCCCTACTGCGCCCAAATGGCACCCCAGTCTACTACTTTTGACCAGGGCCCATAGGGCTCTTGCCAAAGGTAATGTATCATAAAGGAAATAGGGTGTTATTTGGGACGCATCAACAGCGTGATGCAAGTCAAGGACAGAACATCTGTCCACCAAAACGAGAGGAAAAAAAAACATCAATTACATCTCATTTCTCGCAACAATCTATAAAATGTTATGTACAAAATGATAAAACATCTGGTGGTATCTACAGTTCTACATAATGCATCAATCCTTCCTGAAACAGAGCAGCTGTAGAAAGCCTTTTAAACACATTCTCTCCTTAGACAGCTGGCTGTTGCCTGTCTGCACCGTGTTCATTTATTTGTAGACAGAAGTTATGTAATATTAAGTCTTAATTGAGAGACGTGGTTAACTTTGATTAAATTGGTAAACCACTTCTAAACAGTGGTTAGTGCCAAGGAAAACAGACATTTGGCAATTCTCTCAACATAACAGCAATTTATTACTGCTTATTAAAAAAAATCCAAAAGGAGACAATATACAATTGCATGTGTCATGCCATGACGTCCGGGAAAGGTGACAACATTTGCATGTGTCATACCATGACGTCTGGGAAAGATGACAATATGTTGTTGTTTTTATGACCTCAGACAGCAGTAGAAAGCAGTGGACGAGTATGTGGAGTGTGTCACGTAGGATGCTGTGCTTTAAAGGTATGTTTGGCACAGAGCCAAGACTGTACATTTAAAAAAAGAGGGTGAAGCAAAAGCCCGGAGAGAATTATTCTTGAGAGAAACTCTGTAGAGGGAAAATAGTGTCTGTGACTGCTCTGAGTGGTTCAAACGGAGACAACTCTGATTATGCTGTCTGGGGGGAGACTCTGACTGTCTCCCAAATGACATCCTTTTCCATAGAGATGTAGGTTCTTAATTTGAACCAGTTTGCTACAGCAGGAAAATAATCCTGTAGCAACAAGAAATGTGAATTATTATGTGGATTATAATGAATGGACATTTATGTAACAGTTGATACATTTTTCATAAAGGAACATTTTAGTCTGACATTTTTTAGTGTAAATTATAAACTTCAGAAACTTTATTAAAGCTCAAATACACTACACATTTTAATTTCCTTCGTTGCATGAACCTGTAACCGGGTGATTAAATTAAGATCCTACATCTATACCTTGTGAACTGCTTTTCACCAGAGCCCTATGGGCCTATATTATTATAATAATACAATTTATTCAACTTCTATAGTGCTTTTCATTACAGAAATAATCTCAAAGCTCTTGAAAATGCAAAACAAACAAGAATCTAATTAAACAGATGACACAGTTAGGTCTGGGTACGATTTAGATTGAAGTCCACAAAAGATGGAGCGACAGTCAAGAAGGAACCACATGGCTTGAGCAAAGGGAGGAAGTGGTCAACAGGCGGACATGAGCAGATCCTCCAGAGGCAGGCAGCACAGTTCACTCTCTATTCTTGGCGTCTCACCGGCACCTCACACTGTCCCCGCTGCCTGACTGCAACTTTTGCCGTAATATGGACTTGGTCTTTTACCAAATAGGGCTATCTTCTGTATACCACCCCTTCCTTGTCACAACACAACTGATTGGCTCAAACGCTTCAAGAAGGAAAACAATTCCACAAATGAACTTTTAGCAAGACACAAATGTTAATTGAAATGCATTCCAGGTGTCTACCTCATGAAGCTGGTTGAGAGAATGCCAAGAGTGTGCAAAGTTGTCATCAAGGCAAAGGGTGGCTACTTTGAAGAATCTCAAATATAACACTTCGTTGATTCCATATGTGTTATTTCATAGTTTTGATGTCTTCACTATTATAAGTAAAAAATAAAGAAATGAAATATATATATATAGGGTATAGTGTGCCATTTTGGATGTCCACATAATGTACTATTGTGTGGACAGCATGCAGAGAGAACAGCATTATACCCTGCTACATTAGAGATAATACAGTCAACAGATGTTGGTCTGTGCTTACTATCATTGCTGTGCCATTGAGCAGTTAAGAGTTAATGGGGTCATATTGTCCGAGGTTTTACAGAGATATTAAGCTATGCAGTGTTACAGTTGACCTTTATACTAGTAAATATTTATGTCTGAAAACCATTTTGTATTATTACATTTTTTATTTGTATTTCCATTTTTTGCCTATAGCCCAATAACACAGGGTTCTTGAAAAGATAGTAATGAGGCAGTAGAAAGGTTCATACAGTTTGCACTGCTGATACTACTAACTAGATAGTTATACTCCTCACATATAGGCTACATTGTGTTTAGGAAATAAATACATTGTTGCAACAAATTCAACTAACCAGTACTCCTCAATTTATGGCTGTATGGTTAGGCTATTTCTAACCTGGGTACAGTTTAAAAGGTGACAGTATTTGATCGTTTTTTTTCAATATACCTATTCTATGAGATGTTAAAAAAAAGTTTCAAAATTTAAGTTAACACATTGGTTGTAAATATATTACAATGAATGGGAGAGTTGCCCTCTACCCTTACTGTACATTGAGTAGCCTAAGCTATATATAAAAACATATATTATTTGTACGGATAACGTGACTAATTAGTTCAAATCGAAGAACCAAAAAATTGCATATTTGATCATGCAAAACGCTTCAGTGGGTGGATACTTACTTTCAAATCCAAGAAAGCTCTGTTAGGAATGGGAGATCCATTATCCAGAGAATCAGAACAGCACAGCGGTAAGGTTATCCAAGCAATTTAGACTGGAAGAACGTTCTACAATCAAATGAGTTAGACAATTGTTGTAACTCCCTGATGAAAAAGCTAACAGACCTGATTGGTAAATATACTAAGACATTCAAAAGTAAGCAACGAAAAGTCTCCTTACCATAGCTGAATAATGACACTCGTCAGCTAATGAAAAAAAGAGACTATGCATTGAAAAAATCGCTGCTCTCCAAAACAAATACCGATCTCCTCATCTTTAAAGGATTGAGAAATGCAGTAGTCAGACAACTTCGTAAAGCAAAGACAGCCTATTTTATGCAACTGATTGAGGAATCTGAAGGAAATAGCGCATCCCTTTGGAAGTACCTCAACAGCCTTACTAAACTCAAGCCTAGTCAACAAAAAACAACAACAGAATTGGAAGTGAATGGAGTTATCAGCACTAACAATTTAGCTATTGCAAATGAATTTAATAACTTTTTATTCAGTCCGTGGAGGAGCTTGCTGAGACTTTTGAACCAGCAACCCTATCACGGACCACAAAGTCTGAGCCATCAAAGCTTTTCCAAATTAAAGAGGTCAGTCAGGAAAAAGTACATAAAATGATTAATAAATTAAAAAAGTCTAAGGCAAAGGATGTGTTTGGGTTGGACACTGCCTTCATTAGAACTTATTGCTCTGCCCTGGCTAAACCTGTAACCCACCTGGTAAATCTTTCCATCAGAGTGGGTAAATTCCCACACATTTGGAAACAAGCCATCATTACACCAATTTTCAAGGCTGGCGCAAAGGACCAAGCAAGCAACTATAGGCCAATCTCAATACTGCCTGCTCTATCAAAAATTTTAGAGAAGATTATTATAGAACAGCTAGTAGAGCATCTTGAGGGTAACAAACTTATCAATTTTAAACAGTTTGGATTCAGAGCAGGGTACTCTACAGAAATGGCTAACTGCTACCTTACCGAGAACATTAAGAGTAGGCTGGACAAGGGTAATGTTGTGGGAGCTGTGTTTATAGACCTAAAAAAAGGCCTTTGACACTGTGAACCACAATATACTCTTGAATAAACTTACCACCTTTAACTTCTCTGAACATGCTATTGGCTGGTTTGCATCATATCTGGAGCATAGAGAGCAACGTGTTAAAATAAACACTGAACTCTCAACACCACTACAATCCACAATGGGTATCCCACAGGGCTCCATTTTGGGGCCTCTGCTTTTTAGTTTATATATAAACGATTTACCAACATGCTTTCAGTCAGCCAACTGTCAAATGTACGCTGACGACACAGTAATTTATGCATCAGCTAGGACACCAATTGTGGTAGCAGAGACCCTGACCAAGGAAATGGAGGGTATATCCCAGTGGCTTAAAGACAACCATCTGACGCTTAACGTAAAAAAAAACTGTATCTATGTGCTTCTCTATCAGAGGGAAAGCTAAGTGTACTATCAAAATAGATCAAGAAGCCATAGAGGAAGTTGAGGAATTTAAATTCCTAGGTATTATTCTGGATTCCCAACTCAAATTCAATAAACACATTAATAAACTCTGTAAGACTGTCGGACAAACCTGAACTGTTTCAGAATGATAAGGTATCATATACCTGTCAAGCCAGCTTTACTGTTTTTCATGCCATGATACTCTCTCACTTATCTTATTGTGTTACTGTATGGGGCCAAGCCTCCCAGACAACAGTCAAACCCATTATATCATTATACAAACGGGCACTGAAAATAATGGATCAGAAACCAATCATGTGGCACCACTGTTTGATTGTACAGAAATACAACCTTTTAAATTTTGATAGCTTTATTAAGTTCTCTTTTCTCAAATTGACTTTTAAATGTGCAAATAATCTAGCTCCAGCCGTACTCTGTCCTTTTGTGACAAAAATAAACACAAGGAGAGTGGCCACTAGGAGAGCAGTGGGTGGCAACTGCATAGCAGAGGGGCGCAAAACCACTTTCGCCAGTCATGTTTTTCAGTGATAGGGACCCATTTTTGGAATGATTTACCAACCGAAATAAAAACACAAACCGAACTGAAAACATTTAATAGAAAGGTCAAATACTGGCTGAAAGAAAACCAAATATGTGGCCACTGAGTCAGTTTTGTTGTTATGTATTGTCTGTACTGGATGCCTGGTTGTTGCGCATGCTGCCAAGGATCACCCCACATGTGGGGTCTGGGTATGGGAGATAGTCTTGTAGCGGCCCAGGCCCTCACTATTGGGGTTGGGTATAGGTGAGCAGGTGTGGCGGCTGGGTGCTTGGGGCTTGTGTTGTTACGTGATGTGCTGTTTTGTGTAATGTGGTCTCGACTGTGAAATGTTGATGTTTGTATACAATGTATTTGCTGCATGATTGTGTAATTCACACTATGTGGTCCTTTTAAAAATTATATATTTGGATTACCTGTTTAGAAAGGCCTGACCAGGGACTGGGGTTGCAAATTAGCCTCTTGGCTAGAAACCTTTTATGCAACACATCTACACATATTATTATGGCCGACTGTGATAATTATGTATGTAATAATGTGCGCTGCATTGTCCCTGACAAATAAACGAAAAAAAAAAAAAAAAAAAAAAAGCAGGGAGCTGCTAAGGGGAACCATCCTGTTATAAATCGAATAGGGTAGGCTATTTTACAAGACCGAGCCGTTAACGTCGAAACATGCACTCCCTTATGCTACCAAAAGGTCATTTTGCTGCAAGTGGAGGGCTGGAGGCGGCGAGTCTGTTATTATTCAGTGATATGTTCCCGACGCATGGAGCGGTCAGTGGACTGCTTCTCGTCTACTGGCGGCGATCAGGCGCTCTAGGTTTAAAAGGGGTTTGCGTTGCGCTGTTGTGCCTCGCCAATCCACTTGGCTTTAGGTATAGCGGTTTGGACAGAGGTATGTATAATGGAGGTTGCCTTCATGGGATGGATTGGAAACTTTGACATAAGCAAATGAAATGAGTAGTCCTAGGCTACCTCTTAGATCATTAAAAGCAAATCTGTAGTACTAGTTATCCCACTGGGCAAAATCTTTCAACGTCATAAAAAAATTGTAAAAGATGATGTTGAATCAACGTGGAAAACTGATTGGATTTGCAAAGTCATCAAAGTAAGGGTAGGCCTACAAGGTATACCCACTTTTTTTCAGTGGGCATTGCGTATCCTACTGATGCCTAGAAAAGTAGTGGAGTGGAGTTATCAATTATGTAGTATAATAGATAAATCATGAACAATGTAGCCTGCCTACACATTTGCAAAGCACGTGAAATATTTCTAGCCTAGTTTGAATGGAATATTGTAGCAAGCGCAAGCAGCTCTAAACTGTCACATGGATTCGTTCACAGAATGTCAACATCGGTAACCGGTAGTGTAGTAAAGGAGTTTCAATCTATGATATCTACCAATAAATGCTTTGTCATGAGGGGCGGCAGGTAATTAAGAGTTAAGAGCGTTGGACCAGTAACCGCAAGGTTCGAATCCCTGAGCTGACTAGGTGAAAAATATGTTCACTTCCCTTGAGTAAGGCACTTAACCCTAATTGCTCCAGCGTTGACGTCAATAATGTCTAATCCCTGAAAGTGATGTTAATACTAGGAAAACAACACAGCATATTTATGCTCTCGCTATAGCATGTGTGTTTGAGAGCATCCTGTCGGGTTGTATCACGGCCTGGTACGGCAACTGCTCCGCCCACAACCGTAAGGCTCTCCAGAGGGTAGTGAGGACTGCACAACGCATCACCGGGGGTAAACTACCTGCACTCCAGGACACCTACACCACCCGATGTCACAGGAAGGCCAAAAAGATCATCAAGGACAACAACCACCCGAGCCACTGCCTGTTCACCCCGCTATCATCCAGAAGTGGAGGTCAGTACAGGTGCATCAAAGCTGGGACCGAGAGACTGAAAAAAAAAGCTTCTATCTCAAGGCCATCAGACTGTTAAACAGCCACCACTAACATTGAGTGGCTGCTGCCAACATACTGACTTAAATCTCTAGGAATTGGATGTAACAAATGTATCACTAGCCACTTTTTGTATATAATGTATATAATATAATATCCGACATTACTCATATCAAATGTATATAGCCACTTTAATAATAAAAAATAAATGTATCACTAGCCACTTTAAACGATGCCATTTATATAATGTTTACATATCCTACATTACTCATCTCATATGTATATACTGCACTCTATACCATCTACTGCATCTTGCCTACGCCGGTCAGCCATCGCTCATCCATATATTTATATGTACATACTCGTATTCATTCCTTTACTCTTGTGTGTATAAGGTAGTTGTTGTGAATTTGTTAGATTACTTGTTAGATACTACTGCATGGTCGGAACTAGAAGCACAAGCATTTCGCTACACTCGCATTAACATCTGCTAACCATGTTGATTTGATTTGATTTGTATGCTGCTCTCGGAATGGGCATTTACTCTTATTAGTGGCAGATTTTAAATGAGCTTCTGCCATGTAGCCTAGTGGTTAGAGCGTTGGGCCATGTAGCCTAGTGGTTATAGCGTTGGGCCATGTAGCCTAGTGGTTAGAGCGTTGGGCCATGTAGCCTAGTGGTTATAGCGTTGGGCCATGTAGCCTAGTGGTTAGAGCGTTGGGCCATGTAGCCTAGTGGTTGACCTGACAAAACTTTAGGAAAACTACTTTTTCAAACAGGGCACCTTTCTTTAGACTATACCCACTTCTCCAGGCACCACTACACCACAGAATAATGTCTTACGTTTGGCTTTTTAAGCCAATTGTGGCTAACCAGGGGTGGGATAATGTCAATGTGGCTTTGATCGGATAGTAAGTATACTGGGAGCTTGCCGTGTCTGATATTGGTGAGATTTGTTTATGACAGTATGTGTTGGAACACGTGGAAAATGCATGTACATTCAGAATTGTTTGGGAAGCTACTCAAAGGTTAGTCTTGGAAATCCGACCCTTGGCAACATTGGAACATTGTGGGAAGTAGCTTGGAAGTCTAGAGAAATTACTGATAGGAGAGCTGTTGGGCTAGCCCTACTTGTATTTCACGATCAACCTGTTGGAGTCCCCTGCTCTAGCCTAATAGCCACATCACTGCCTTTGAGGTTATCCTCCTGATTGCCAAATCCCACTTGAAGTCAATTTGATCATAGCAGTAGGTTATGAGTTCAATTTATAAAACCGCGAACACAGAATCCATGTTTGTAGATGTTCTGATTTTAACAACATACAGTGCCTTCAGAAAGTATTCATGCCCCTTGACTTATCCCACATTTTTTTGTGTGACAGCCTGACTTCAAAATGGATTTACACTTTTTTATCTCTACTCCATAACGACAAAGTGAAAACGTGTTTTTAGAAATTGTTGCTAATTTATTGAAAATGAACTACAGAAACATATAATTTAAAGTATTCACACCCCCTCAATAAATGTTAGAATCATCTTTGGCATTACAGCTGTGAGTCTTTCTGGGTAAGTCTCTAAGAACTTTAAGTTCTTCAAGGTCTGTCAAGTTGGTTGTTGATCATTGCTATAAATCCATTTCAAGCCTTGCCATAGATTTTCAAGCCGATTGAAATCAAAACTGTAACTAGGCCACTCAGGAACATTCAATGTTGTCTTGGTAAGCAACTCCCGTCTATATTTGGCCTTGTGTTTTAGGTTATTGTCCTGATGAAAGCTAAATTCATCTCATAGTTGGAAAGAAGGTTTCCTCTAGGATTTTGCCTGTACTTAGCACTATTCTGTTTTTTTTAATAAAAAAAAAAGTCCCTATTCCTTTCCGATGAGAAGCATACCCATAACGTGATGCAGCCACCAACATGCTTGAAAATATGAAGAGTGGTACTTAGTGATGTTTTGTTGGATTTGCCCCAAACATAATGCTTTGTATTTAGGACATTTATTTGCCATAAGTTTTACTTTAGTGCCTTATTGCAAACAGGATGCATGTTTTGGACCTTACAGATAATTGTACGTGTGGGGTACATAGATCATGTTAGACACTTTTATTGCACACACAGTGAGTCAATGCAACTTATTATGTGACTTGTTAAGCAAATTATTACTCCTGAACTTAATTAGGCTTGCCATAACAAAGGGCTTAAATACTTATTGACTCAAGACATTTCAGTTTTTAATTTTGTATTAATTTGTTAAAACAAAACTCTAAGCATAATCCAACTTTGTGTGTAGGCCAGTGACAAAAAAAATCTAAATTGAAACCATTTTAAATCCAGGCTGTAACACAACAAAATGTGGAAAAAGTAAATGGGTTTGAATACTTTCTGAAGAAACTGTATGTAATTTTCCCGTTTCCATAAAATTTTCGCGAGAAAGTCACTCTCACCACGAGTCCACAGGCCAAACGCATGTTTCACGTTGTCACACTCATGTTTTGTTTTGGACTTGTGACATTTATTTAGCCAAGCAATATCAGCTATCTCTACATGCCACAATAGCATGTCGAGCTTCTACTTTAAAAATCCACCTTTCCAGAAACAAGTTGCTCACCGTTGCCGCTTGTTATACACCCCCCTCGGCCCCCAGTTGAGCCCTGGACACCATATGTGAATTGATCGTCCCCCATCTATCTTCAGAGTCCGTACTGTTAGGTGACCTAAACTGGGACATGCTTAACACCCCGGCTGTTCTACAGTCTAAGCTAGATGCCCTCAATCTCACACAAATCATCAAGGAATCTACCAGGTACAACCGTAAATCCGTAACCATGGGCACCCTCTTAGATATCATCCTGACCAATCTGCCCTCTAAATACACCTCTGCTGTCTTCAACCAGGATCTCAGTGATCACTGCCTCATTGCCTGCGTGCGTACTGGGTCCGCGGTCATACGACCACCCCTCATCACTGTCAAACGCTCCCTAAAACACGAGCAGGCCATTCTAATCGACCTGGCCGTGGTATCCTGGAAGGATATTGACCTCATCCCGTCAGTAGAGGATGCCTGCTTGCTTTTCAAAAGTGCTTTCCTCTCCATCTTAAATAAGCATGCCCCCTTCAAAAAATTTAGAACTAAGAACAAATATAGCCCTTGGTTCACCCCAGACTTGACTGCCCTTGACCAGCACAAAAACATCCTGTGGCGTTCTGCATTAGCTTAGAATAGCCCCGCGATATGCAACTTTTCAGGGAGGTCAGGAACCAATATACTCAGTCAGTTAGGAAAGCTAAGAATAGCTTTTTCAAACAGAAATTTGCTTCCAAAAAGTTTTGGGACAGTGTAAAGTCCATGGAGAATAAGAGCACCTCCTCCCAGCTGCCCACTGTACTGAGGATAGGAAACACTGTCACCACTGATAAATCTACGATAATCGATAATTTCAATAAGCCTTTTTCCACGGCTGGCCTTGCTTTCCACCTGGCTACCCCCTACCCTGGCCAACATCTCAGCACCCCCTGCAGTAACCCCCCCTCCCCCTCTTCTCCTTCACCCAAAACCAGACAGCTGATGTTCTGAAAGAACTGCAAAATCTGGATCCCTAATTATCAGCTGGGCTAGACAATCTGGACCCTCTCTTTCTAAAATTATCAGTCGAAATTGTTGCAACCCCTATTACTAGCCTATTCAACTTCTCTTTCGTATCATCTGAGATCCCAAAGATTGGAAAGCTGCCCCGGTCATACCCCTCTTCAAAGGGGGGAGACACTCTAGACCCAAACTGTTATAGACCTATATCCATCCTGCCCTGCCTAAAATCTTCGAAAGCCAAGTTAATAAACAGATCACCGACCATTTCAAATCAAACCGTACCTTCTCCACTATGCAATCTGGTTTCCGAGCTGGTCATGGGTGTACCTCAGCCACGCTCAAGGTCCTGAAAAATATCATAACCGTTATCAATAAAAGACAGTACTGTCCAGCCGTCTTCATTGACCTGGCCAAGGCTTTCGACTCTGTCAATCACAGCATTCTTATCGGCAGACTCAATAGCCTTGGTTTCTCAAATGACTGCCTCGCCTGGTTCACCAACTACTTCTCAGATAGAGTTCAGTGTGTCAAATTGGAGGGCCTGTTGTCCGGACCTCTGGCAGTCTCTATGGGGGTGCCACAGGGTTCAGTTCTCAGGGCTGACTCTTTTTTTCTATATACACTGCTCAAAAAAATAAAGGGAACACTTAAACAACACAATGTAACTCCAAGTCAATCACACTTCTGTGAAATCAAACTGTCCACTTAGGAAGCAACACTGATTGACAATAAATTTCACATGCTGTTGTGCAAATGGAATAGACAACAGGTGGAAATTATAGGCAATTAGCAAGACACCCCCAATAAAGGAGTGGTTCTGAAGGTGGTGACCACAGACCACTTCTCAGTTCCTATGCTTCCTGGCTGATGTTTTGGTCACTTTTGAATGCTGGCGGTGCTTTCACTCTAGTGGTAGCATGCATGAGACGGAGTCTACAACCCACACAAGTGGCTCAGGTAGTGCAGCTCATCCAGGATGGCACATCAATGCGAGCTGTGGCAAGAAGGTTTGCTGTGTCTGTCAGCGTAGTGTCCAGAGCATGGAGGCGCTACCAGGAGACAGGCCAGTACATCAGGAGACGTGGAGGAGGCCGTAGGAGGGCAACAACCCAGCAGCAGGACCACTACCTCCGCCTTTGTGCAAGGAGGAGCACTGCCAGAGCCCTGCAAAATGACCTCTAGCAGGCCACAAATGTGCATGTGTCTGCTCAAACGGTCAGAAACAGACTCCATGAGGGTGGTATGAGGGCCCAACGTCCACAGGTGGGGGTTGTGCTTACAGCCCAACACTGTGCAGGACGTTTGGCATTTGCCAGAGAACACCAAGATTGGCAAATTCGCCACTGGCGCCCTGTGCTCTTCACAGATGAGAGCAGGTTCACACTGAGCACGTGACAGACGTGACAGAGTCTGGAGACGCCGTGGAGAACGTTCTGCTGCCTGCAACATCCTCCAGCATGACCGGTTTGGCGGTGGGTCAGTCATGTTGTGGGGTGGCATTTCTTTGGGGTGCTGCACAGCCCTCCATGTGCTCACCAGAGGTAGCCTGACTGCCATTAGGTACCGAGATGAGATCCTCAGACCCCTTGTGAGACCATATGCTGGTGCGGTTGGCCCTGGGTTCCTCCTAATGCAAGACAATGCTAGACCTCATGTGGCTGGAGTGTGTCAGCAGTTCCTGCAAGAGGAAGGCATTGATGCTAAGGACTGGCCCGCCGGTTCCCCAGACCTGAATCCAATTGAGCACATCTGGGACATCATGTCTCGCTCCATCCACCAATGCCACGTTGCACCACAGACTGTCCAGGAGTTGGCGGATGCTTTAGTCCAGGTCTGGGAGGAGATCCCTCAGGAGACCATCCGCCACCTCATCAGGAGCATGCCCAGGCGTTGTAGGGAGGTCATTCAGGCACGTGGAGGCCACACACACTACTGAGCCTCATTTTGACTTGTTTTAAGGACATTACATCAAAGTTGGATCAGCCTGTAGTGTGGTTTTCCACTTTAATTTTGAGTGTGACTCCAAATCCAGACCTCCATGGGTTGATAAATTTGATTTCCATTGATATTTTTTGTGTGATTTTGTTGTCAGCACATTCAACTATGTAAAGAAAAAAGTATTTAGTAAAATTATTTCATTCATTCAGATCTATGATGTGTTATTTTAGTGTTCCCTTTATTTTTTTGAGCAGTGTATATCAATGATGTCGCTCTTGCTGCTGGTGATTCTATGATCCACCTCTACACAGACGACACCATTCTGTATACATCTGGCCCTTCTTTGGACACTGCTAACAAACCTCCAAACGAGCTTCAACACTTTTAAACTAAGTGAATTCTCTTCAACCGATCGTTGCCTGAACCCTCCCGCCCGACTGTCAAGCAAAGAGGCACTGAGTTTGAAGGTAGGCCTTGAAATACATCCATAGGTACACCTCCAATTGACTCAAATGATGTCAATTAGCCTACCAGAAGCTTCTAAAGCCATGACATCATTTTCTGGAATTTTCCAAGCTGTTTAATGGCACAGTCAACTTAGTGTATGTAAACTTCTTACCCACTGGAATTGTGATACAGTCAATTATATGTGAAATAATCTGTCTGTAAACAATTGTTGGAAAATTTACTTGTGTCATGCACAAAGTAGATGTCCTAACCGACTTGCCAAAACTTTAGTTTGTTAACAAGAAATTTGTGTAGTGGTTGAAAAACGAGTTTTAATGACTCCAACCTAAGTGTATGCCAACTTCCGACTTCAACTGTATATGTGACCAATACAATTTGATTTGAGAGAATAAAATTGAGAACAGGAAAAACAGGAAATACGCTGGTTACGACCTGACAAGACAAGATGAATTGGCAACAGGAAATAAGAAAACACAGGTGTAAATACACAGGAGATAATGGGGATACATGGGAGACACTTGGTATGGGGTGGAGACAAGCACAAGACAGGTGAAACTGATTCATGTGACACTTTATCGGAAGAAAACCTTTGAGGTAAACAGGGAAGAAAGGGCGAGGGCAAGGCTGTTTTTTTAGTGAACATTCATAGCCGCAAGTGAAATAATTCTGGATGATGGATGTGAAACCATATATTGATGTTTCTAATTACAGATGACAGTTAAAGGGACTTGCCCAGGGACCAGGAACATTCTCACAGATAAATATGATAACCTAATTTAAGACACAATAATATGTGTGTACGACAGCTAGGAGTGGTGGATGTGGAGTCAGGCGCAGAGAGCAGGGTGTAGGGAAAATATTCCTTTTTAATGCGGCGTGTAAATATAACGCCCAAAACACAGCAGGCGCACACATATCAAAGGTGGCCCAAACAGGATGAGAGAACATGCCAAAATACACGACAGCCGAACGTCCACCAAACAGACAGAGAAACAAGCCCGCACGAAAGGAGGCGGGGTTGACCGGCTTAAATAGCCCTAGAAAATCCAAACACAAAAACAGGTGCAAACAATAAGAAAAATCAACAGAAAGAAAAGGAGGATTGGTGGCAGCTAATAGGCCGGTGACGACGACCGCCGAACGCCGCCCGAACAGGCAGAGGAGCCACCGTCGGTGGAAGTCGTGACGGTACCCCCCTCCTGACGTGCGGCTCCGCAGCGCGCCGACAGCGGCCTCGAGGGCGACCGGAGGGCGGGCGCAGGGCGATCCGGGTGAAAGCGGTGAAACTTCACCAGTAGTGACGGATCCAAGATATCCGCCACCGGTACCCAGCACCTCTCCTCCGGACCGTACCCCTCCCAGTCCACGAGGTACTGCAGGCCCCTCACCCGGTGTCTAGAGTCCAGAATGGAGCGGACTGTGTGCGCCGGGACCCTCGATGTCCAAAGGGCAAGGGGGCTCCGGCACCTCACCTTCCTGCACGGGACCAGCTACCACCGGCCTGAGGAGAGACACATGAAACGAGGGGTTAATACGGTAGTAAGATGGAAGCTGTAGCCTATAACACACCTCGTTTATCCTCCTCAGGACTTTAAATGGCCCCACACACTGCGGCCCCAGCTTCCGGCAGGGCAAGCGGAGGGGCAGGTTCCGGTTCCCCCGGTGCGAACACTGGGGCCTCACTGCGGTGACGGCCACCAGCCTGTTTTAGTGATTCCTGGACGGCTCTCCAGGTCTCCTTTGAGAGCTGCACCCACTCCTCCACCGTAGGAGCTTCAGTCTGGCTCTGATGAAATGGTGCCAGGACCGGCTGGTAGCCCAACACGCACTGGAACGGTGACATGTTTGTGGAGGAGTGACTGAGTGAGTTTTGCGCCACATCAGCCCATGGGACGTACCTCGCCCACTCACCGGGCCGGTCCTGGCAATACGACCACCAGAAACCTACCCACCTCCTGGTTCACTCTCTCCACCTGCCCATTACTCTCAGGGTGAAAATCTGAGGTCAGGCTGATCGAGACCCCCAGACGCTCCATAAACACCCTCCACACTCGGGACGTGAACTGGGGGCCCCGATCAGAAACGATGTCCTCAGGCACCCCGTAGTGACCGGGCAACGGGATAAGACGACAGGACTTAGAGAACCGATCCACAACGACCAGGATCGTGGTGTTCCCCTGGGACGGAGGAAGATCAGTGAGGAAATCCACCGACAGGTGAGAGTGTCTAGGAGCCTTACTCTGAGCGCACACCGAACAGGAGGAGACATAAAACCTCATGTCCTTAGCTAACGTGGGCCACCAGTATTTCCCCCTAAGACCCCGCACTGTCATCTCAACTCCCGGATGACCCAAAGAGGGTAGCGTATGAGCCCACCGAATCAATTTGTTACGAACACCAAGCGGCACGTACTGGCGACCTGCAGGACCTGAGGAGGCGCAGGTTCCAACCGCAGTGCCCGCTCGATGTCCGCGTCCACCTCCCATACCACCGGTGCTACCAGACATGACGCAGGAAGGATGGGAGTAGGCTCGATGGACCGCTCCTCGGTGTCATAGAGACGGCGCGTCGGCCTTAGTATTCTGGGAACCTGGCCTATAGGAGATCTTGAACTGAAAGCGGGTAAAAAACATGGCCCACCTAGCCTGCCGCGGATTCAGTCTCCTCGCTGCCCAGATTACGGTGGTCAGTCCAGATGAGAAAAGAGTGCTTAGCCCCCTCAAGCCAATGTCTCCACACCTTCAGAGCTCTGACCACAGCTAACAACTCCCGGTCCCCTACGTCATAGTTACGCTCTGCCGGACCGAGCTTCCTTGAAAAGAAAGCGCAGGGACGGAGTTTCGGTGGCGTGCTCGAGCGCTGTGATAGCACGGCTTCAACACCAGCCTCAGACGCGTCCACCTCCACTATGAACGCCAAAGAGGGGTCCGGATGAGCCAGCAAGGGAGCGTTAGTGAACAGCTCCTTCAAGCGACTGAAAGCTCTGTCCGCCTCCGCCCGACCACCGCAAAGCGAGCCGGCCCCCCCTTCAGCAGTGAGGTAATGGGAGCAGCCACCTGGCCAAAACCCCGGATAAACCTCCGGTAGTAATTGGCAAACCCTAAAAACCGCTGCACCTCCTTTACCGTGGTCGGAGTCGGCCAATTACGCACAGCTCTAATGTGGTCACACTCCATCACCACCCCAAAGGTGGAAATGCGATACCCCAGGAAGGAAACGGCTTGTTTGGAAAACACACATTTCTCCGCCTTGACGTACAGGTCATGCTCCAGCAGTCGCCCAAGTACTTTGCGCACCAGCGACACATGCGCGGCGCGTGTGGCGGAATAGATCAATATATCATCTATATACACCACCACACCCTGCCCGTGCAGGTCCCTGAGAATCTCGTCCACGAAAGATTGAAAGACGGCTGGAGCATTCTTCAACCCATACGTCATGACGAGGTACTCATAATGGCCAGATGTAGTACTAAACGCTGTCATCCACTCATCTCCCTCCCGGATACGCACCAGATTATATGCGCTCCTGAGGTCCAGTTTTGTGAAGAAACGCGCCCCCGTGAAATGATTCAACCGCCGTAGCAATGAGAGGTAGCGGGTAACTAAATCCCACTGTGATGGCATTTAGACCTCTATAATCAATGCACGGCCGCAGACCTCCCTCCTTCTTCTTCACAAAAAAAGAAACTCGAGGAGACAGATATGGAGGGCCGAATGTACCCCTGTCCCAGAGATTCAGTGATATAGGTCTCCATAGCCACTGTCTCCTCCTGTGACAACGGGTACACGTGACTCCTGGGAAGTGTTGCATTTACCTGGAGGTTTATCGCGCAGTCCCCTTGTCGATGAGGTGGTAATTTGGTCGCCCTCTTTTTACAGAAGGCGATAGCCAAATCGGCATATTCAGAGGGAATGCGCACAGTGGAAACCTGGTCTGGACTCTCCACCGTTGTGGCACCAATGGAAACTCCTTCACACCTACCTGAACACTCCTCTGACCATCCCTGGAGAGCCCCCTGTTTCCAAGAAATCATAGGGTTGTGCTTAGCCAGCCAGGGAATCCCCAGCACCACTGGAATGAGGTATAGACTAATCCACTCCCCATGACCCCCCTGCGTTACCATGTCCAGCGGAACCGTGGCCTCCCTGACCAGCCCTGACCCTAACGGTCGGCTATCTAGGGAGTGCACGGGGAAGGGTTGCTCTATCGACACTAGCGGAATACCTAGTCTCAAGGCGAGTCCGCGATCAATAAAGTTCCCAGCTGCGCCTGAATCGACTAGCGCCTTATGCTGGAGAGAGGGAAAAAACTCAGGGAAAGAGATTAATACAAACATGTGACCAACAGGGAGCTCTGGGTGAGTCTGGTGCCAACTCATCTGGGGTGACCGAGCAGTGCTCTGCCTGCCCTCTCGATTCCCAGAGGAGCTCCTCCAGCACCGATCGGCAGTGTGTCCTCTCCGACCACAACTGGTGCAGGAGGAGCCTCCTCCTCCGGTTCCCCTCGATGCCGCCCCACCTAACTCCATAGGGATAGGAGCGGAAGGCCCGGGAGGTGGAACGAACAGGGCACTTCCCGACTGTCCGCGAGCCACCAGCAGGTTGTCCAGTCGTATTGACATGTCGATCAGCTCATCGAGGGAGAGGGTAGCGTCTCGACAAGCCAACTCCCTGCGGACGTCCTCCCGGAGACTACAACGGTAGTGGTCGATCAGGGCCCTGTCATTCCACCCCGCTCCAGCAGCCAGGGTCCGATACTCCAGTGCGAAGTCCTGCGCACTCCTCGTCTCCTGTCTCAGGTGAAACAGCCGTTCACCCGCCGCTCGGCCCTCTGGTGGGTGGTCGAACATGGCCCGGAACCGGCGGGCGAACTCCGGGTAGTGATCCCTGGCGGAGTCTGGGCTATACCACACTGCGTTGGCCCATTCCAGGGCTCTACCCGTCAGACAGGAGACGAGGGCGCTCACGCTCTCCTCTCCAGAGGGAGTCTGGCGGACGGTGGCCAGGTATAACTCCAACTGGAGCAAGAACCCCTTACATCCAGCCGCCGTCCCATCGTACTCCCTAGGGGGGGCGAGACGGAGTGAGCTGGATCTGGACGCCGCCTAAGGCGGCCCAAACAGGTCGAAAGAACATGCCAAAATACACGACAGCCCAACGTCCACCAAACAGACAGAGAAACAAGCCCGCACGAAAGGAGGCGGGCTTGACCGGCTTAAATAGCCTTAAAAAATCCAAACACAAAAACAGGTGCAAACAATAAGAAGAATCTACAGAAAGAAAAGGAGGATCGGTGGCAGCTAATAGGCCGGTGACGACGAATGCCGAACGCCGCCCGAACAGGCAGAGGAGCCACCATCGGTGGAATGTGACTCAGGAAGATAACCAATATCTTTTTTTTTTTCTCTCTCTCAAAAGTCCTTTAAAATAAAGATTGAAATAGATTGTAAAAATATTAATTTACCTATCAAATCAAAATCAAATCAAATTGTGTAATGCTTACTTACAGACAATGCAAATAGTCCGGGTAGCCATTTGATTACCTGTTCAGGAGTCTTATGGCTTGGGGATAAAAACTGTTGAGAAGCCTTTTGATCCTAGACTTGGCCCTCCGGTACCGCTTGCCATGCGGTAGTAGAGAGAACAGTCTATGACTGGGGTGGCTGGGGTCATTGACAATTCTTAGGGCCTTCTTCTGACATCACCTGGTGTAGAAGTCCTGGATGGCAGGCAGCTTAGCCCCAGTGATGTCCTGGGCCGTACGCACTACCCTCTGTAGTGCCTTGCAGTTGGAGGCCGAGCAATTGCCGTACAGTGAGGCAAAAAAAGTATTTGATCCCCTGCTGATTTTGTACACTTGCCCACTGACAAAGAAATTATCAGTCTATAATTTTAGTGGTAGGTTTATTTGAACAGTGAGAGACAGAATAACAACAAAAACATCCAGAAAAACGCATGTGAAAAATGTTATGAATGGAATTGCATTCTAATGAGGAAAATAAGTATTTGACCCCCTCTGCAAACATGACTTAGTACTTGGTGGCAAAACCCTTGTTGGCAATCACAGAGGTCAGACGTTTCTTTTAGTTGGCCACCAGGTTAGTACACATCTCAGGAGGGATTTTGTCCCACTCCTCTTTGCAGATCTTCTCCAAGTCATTAAGGTTTCGAGGCTGACGTTTGGCAACTCGAACCTTCAGCTCCCTCCACAGATTTTCTATGGGATTAAGGTCTGGAGACTGGCTAGGCCACTCCAGGACCTTAATGTGCTTCTTCTTGAGCCACTCCTTTGCTGCCTTGACCGTGTGTTTTGGGTCATTGTCATGCTGGAATACCCATCCACGACCCATTTTCAATGCCCTGGCTGAGGGAAGGAAGGGAAGGTTCTCACCCAAGATTGGCGGTACATGGCCCCGTCCATCGTCCCTTTGATGCGGTGAAGTTGTCCTGTCTCCTTAGCAGAAAAACACCCCCAAAGCATAATGTTTCCACCTCCATGTTTGACGGTGGGGATGGTTTTCTTGGGGTCATAGGCAGCATTCCTCCTCCTCCTCCAAGTACGGCGAGTTGAGTTGATGCCAAAGAGCTCCATTTTGGTCTCATCTGACCACAACACTTTCACCCAGTTGTCCTCTGAATCATTCAGATGTTCATTGGCAAACTTCAGACGGGCATGTATATGTGCTTTCTTGAGCAGGGGGACCTTGCGGGCGCTGCAGGATTTCAGTCCTTCACGGCGTAGTGTGTTACCAAATGGTTTCTTGGTGACTATGGTCCCAGCTGCCTTGAGATCATTGACAAGATCCTTCTGTGTAGTTCTGGGCTGATTCCTCACCATTCTCATGATCGTTGCAACTCCACGAGGTGAGATCTTGCATGGAGCCCCAGGCCGAGGGAGATTGACAGTTCTTTTGTGTTTCTTCCATTTGCGAATAATCACACCAACTGTTGTCACCTTCTCACCAAGCTGCTTGGCGATGGTCTTGTAGCCCATTCCAGCCTTGTGTAGGTCTACAATCTTGTCCCTGACATCCTTAGAGAGCTTTTTGGTCTTGGCCATGGTGGAGAGTTTGGAATCTGATTGATTGCTTCTGTGGACAGTTGTCTTTTATACAGGTAACAAGCTGAGATTAGGAGCACTCCCTTTAAGAGTGTGCTCCTAATCTCAGCTTGTTACCTGTATAAAAGACACCTGGGAGCCAGACATCTTTCTGATTGAGAGGGGGTCAAATACTTATTTCCCTCATTAAAAGGCAAATCAATTTATAACATTTTTTACATGCGTTTTTCTGGATTTTTTTGTTGTTATTCTGTCTCTCACTGTTCAAATAAACCTACCATTAAAATTATAGACTGATAATTTCTTTGTCAGTGGGCAAACGTACAAAATCAGCAGGGGATCAAATACTTTTTTCCCTCACTATACCAGGCAGTGATGGAACCAGCCAGGATGCTCTCGATGTTGCAGCTGTAGAACCTTTTGAGGATCTGAGGACCTATGCCAAATAATTTTAGTTTCCTGAGGGGGAATGAGCTTTGTTGTGCCCTCTTCACGACTGTCTTGGCGTGTTAGGACCATTCTAGTTGTTGGTGATGTGGACACCAAGGAACTTGAAGCTCTCAACCTGCTCTACTACAGCCCCATCGATGAGAATGGGGGAGTGCTCAGTCCTCCTTTTCCTGTAGTCCACAATCATCAGGGCGTACAGGTAAAGAGTCAATGTGCGGGGGCACCGGTTAGTCGAGGTAATTGAGGTAATATGTACATGTAGGTAGAGTTATTAAAGTGAGTAGCAGCGCTGTAAAAGAGGGGGGATGGGGCAATACAAATACTCTGGGTAGCCATTTGATTAGATGTTCAGGAGTCTCATGGCTTTGGGGTAGAAGCTGTTTAGAAGCCTCTTGGACCTAGACTTGGCACTCCGGTACCGCTTGCCGTGCGGTAGCAGAGAGAACAGTCTATGACTAGGGTGGCTGGAGTCTTTGACAATTTTTACTGGGCTGTATGCACTACCCTCTGAAGTGCCTTGCGGTCGGATGCTGATCAGTTACCATACCAGGCAGTGATACAACCAGTCAGGATGCTCTCGATGGTGCAGCTATAGAACCTTTTGAGGATCTTTTCAGTCAGGGGAATAGGTTTTGTTGTGCCTTCTTCACGACTGTCTTGGTGTGCTTGGACCATGTTAGTTTGTTGGTGATGTGGACACCAAGGAGCTTGAAGCTCTCAACCTGCTCCACTACAGCCCTGTCGATGAGAATGGGGGCGCGCTCGGTCCTCCTTTTCCTGTAGTCCACAATCATCTCCTTTGTCTTGATCTTGTTGAGCGAGAGGTTGTTGTCCTGGCCTGCCTATAGGATGTTTCGTTGTCGGTGATCAGGCCTACCACTGTCGTGTCATCAGCAAACTTAATGATGGTGTTGGAGTCGTGCCTGGCCGTGCAGTCATGAGTGAACAGGGAGTACAGGAGGGGACTGAGCACGCACCCCTGAGGGGCCCCTGTGTTGAGGCTCAACGTGACGGATGTGTTCTTACCTATGAGAGAGAGAGAATGATGTGCACCCAAAATCTATGCCTCCCAGTGTGTAGCATACAATCAGGCCTCTGGCTTCAGTACTGAGCACCACGCAGCATCTAGTGTACAGCCCCCTGGCAATAGCTTTCGAACTGAGCACCAGGGTCAATCCGGCTAACTGGCATCGCTCTTCTCATCTCATCCCACTGCTGAAGGATTAACAGTATTGTGCAAAAGCCTCTCTTCATAAGTGCCTCCTATTCTTCTGCTTCATCTTTATCATGGTGCTTTAACAGTCCCCTCCAGATGGATGAATATTGTTGGTTGGTCTCTCCTCTCCCCTTTGGTCCTGTACTGAACTTCCGGCGCCGACAGAGATGGCAGCCTCGCTTCACGTTCTCAGGAAACCATGCAGTATTTTGTTTTTTTATGTATTACTTCTTACATTATTACCCCGGGAAATATAAAGTTTTATTACATACAACCGGGAGGAACTATTGGATATAAGAGCAACGTCAACTTACCAACATTACGACCAGGAATACGACTTTCCCAAAGAGGATTCTCGGTTTGCTAACCCAAACACAACAATAGACTGGATAGCACCCGGCTACTCAAAGCAACGGCGGCGCCGGAGAAGAGGGAAACGCGCCGGTCTTTTGGTCAAGCTACGTCGACGGGCGCATCGTGCACCTCTCCCGAGTATTTTAATCGCCAATGTACAGTCTCTTGACAACAAAGTAGACGAAATCCGATCGAGGGTTGCCTTTCAGAGAGACATCCGAGACTGCAACGTTCTTTGCTTCATGGAAACATGGCTCACTCAGGACACGCGTTATCTGAGTCGGTACAGCCACCTGGTTTCTCCACGCATCGCGCCCGACAGAAACAAACTTCTATCTGGTAAGAAGAAGGGTGGGGGTGTGTGTCTTATGATTAACGAGGCGTGGTGTGATCATAACAACATACAGGAACTCAAGTCCTTTTGTTCACCTGACATAGAATTCATTACAATCAAATGCAGACCGCATTATCTACCAAGAGAATTCTCCTCGATTATAATCACAGCCGTGTACATCCCCCCTCAAGCTGATACATCGACGGCACTGAAAGAAATTCATCGGACTCTATGTAAACTGGAAACCACATATCCTGAGGCTGCATTTATTGTGGCTGGGGATTTTAATAATTTAAGAACAAGGCTCCCGAAATTTTACCAGCATATCGAATGTGCCACCCGGGCTGGTAAAATCCTGGACCACTGTTATTCCAACTTCCGTGATGCATACAAGGCTATTCTCCGCCCTCCTTTCGGCAAGTCTGACCATGACTCCATTTTGTTGCTCCCAGCCTACAAACAGAAACTAAAACAGGAAACGCCCGTTCTCAGGTCTGTTCAACGCTGGTCCGACCAATCTGATTCCATGCTGCAAGATTGCTTTGAGCACGTGGACTGGGATATGTTCCGGATAGCATCTGACAACAACATTGATGTATACGCTGATTCGGTGAGCGAGTTTATTAGCAAGTGCATTGGTGATGTTGTACCCATAGCAAATATTACAACCTTCCCCAACCAGAAACCGTGGATTGATGGCAGCATTCGCGCAAAACTGAAAGCGCGAACCACTGCTTTTAACCAGGCTAAGGCTACCGGAAACATGACTGAATACAAACAGTGTAGCTATTCCCTCCGCAAGGCAATCAAACAAGCTAAGCGTCAATATAGAGACAAAGTAGAGTCACAATTCAACGGCTCCAGACACAAGAGGAATGTGGCAGGGTCTACAGTCAATCACGGACTACAAAGAAAACCAGCCCCGTCGCGGACCATGACGCGTCCTGCTCCCAGACCAACTAAACAACTTCTTTGCTCGCTTTGAGGACAATGCAGTGCCACCGACACGGCCCGCTACCAAAACCTGCGGGCTCACCTTCACCGCAGCCAATGTGAGAAAAACATTTAAATGTGTTAACCCTCGCAAGGCTGCCGGCCCAGATGGCATCCCTGGCCGTGTCCTCAGAGCATGCGCAGACCAGCTGGCTGGTGTGTTCACGGACATATTCAATCAGTCCCTATCCCAGTCTGCTGTTCCCACATGCTTCAAGAGGGCCACCATTGTTCCTGTTCCCAAGAAAGCTAAGGTGACTGAGCTAAATGACTATCGCCCGTAGCACTCACTTCTGTCATCATGAAGTGCTTTGAGAGATTAGTCAAGGATCATATCACCTCCATCCTGCCAGACACCCTGGACCCACTCCAATTTGCTTACCGTCCCAATAGGTCCACAGGCAGCGCAATCGCAATCACACTGCATACTGCCCTAACCCATCTGGACAAGAGGAATACTTATGTAAGAATGCTGTTCATCGACTACAGCTCAGCATTTAACACCATAGTTCCCTCCAAGCTCGTCATTAAGCTCGAGACCCTGGGTCTCGACCCAGCCCTGTGCAACTGGGTCCTGGACTTCCTGACGGGCCGGTCCCAGGTGGTGAGGGTAGGAAACAACATCTCCACTCCGCTGATCCTCAACACTGGGGCCCCACAAGGGTGCGTTCTCAGCCCTCTCCTGTACTCCCTGTTTACCCATGACTGCGTGGCCAAGCACGCATCCAACTCAATCATCAAGTTTGCTGACGACACTACAGTGGTAGGCTTGATTACCAACAACGACGAGGCGGCCTACAGAGAGGAGGTGAGGGCCCTCGGAGTGTGGTGTCAGGAAAATAACCTCTCACTCAATGTCAGCAAAACAAAGGAGATGATCGTGGACTTCAGGAAACAGGAGAGGGAGCACCCCCCTATCCACATCGAGGGGACAGTAGTGGAGAGGGTGGAAAGTTTTAAGTTCCTCGGTGTACACATCACGGACAAACTGAATTGGTCCACCCACACAGACAGCGTGGTGAAGAAGGCGCAACAGCGCCTCTTCAACCTCAGGAGGCTGAAGAAATTCGGCTTGTCACCAAAATCACTCACAAACTTTTACAGATGCACTATCGAGAGCATCTTGTCGGGCTGTATCACCGCCTGGTACGGCAACTGCTCCGCCCACAACCGTAAGGCTCTCCAGAGGGTAGTGAGGACTGCACAGCGCATCACCGGGGGAAACCTACCTGCCCTCCAGGACACCTACACCACCCGATGTCACAGGAAGGCCAAAAGATCATCAAGGACAACAACCACCCGAGCCACTGCCTGTTCACCCCGCTATCATCCAGAAGGCGAGGTCAGTACAGGTGCATCAAAGCTGGGACCGAGAGACTGAAAAACAGCTTCTACCTCCAGGCCATCAGACTGTTAAACAGCCATCACTAACATTGAGTGGCTGCTGCCAACATACTGACTTAAATCTCTAGCCACTTTAAACATAGGAATTGGATGTAACAAATGTATCACTAGCCACTTTAAACAATTTTGTATATAATGTTTACGTATCCGACATACTCATATCAAATGTATACACTGTACTCTAAACCATCTACTGTATCTTGCCTATGCCGTTCGGCCATCGACCTAAATCTCTAGCCACTTTAATAATTATAACTGGATGAAATAATGTATCACTAGCCACTTTAAACAATGCCATTTATATAATGTTTACATATCCTACATTACTCATCTCATATATATATATATATGTGTATATACTGTACTCCATACCATCTACTGCATCTTGCCTATGCCAGTCAGCCATCGCTCATCCATATATTTATATGTACATACTCGTATTCATTCCTTTACTCTTGTGTGTATAAGGTAGTTGTTGTGAATTTGTTAGATTACTTGTTAGATACTACTGCATGGTCGGAACTAGAAGCACAAGCATTTCGCTACACTCGCATTAACATCTGCTAACCATGTGTATGTGACAAATAAAATTTGTTGCTTCTGTGCTACTGTACACAGGCTGTACCTCACACCAGGTGCTGGTTCTACTTAAAGTAGTAATGCATAATAAAACTGACCCATCCCTGGGATGAGATGATACTGTATATCAGAGAGCATTGAAATAGCAATTTTCACCAGCGACTTGTTAATGTGACTGTCTGTAGCCTGCTCCCAGACACATAACTCAATAATTACTGCCTAGTCAGTCACACTTTAACTGAATCTCCTACATTCTCTAACAAGGAGATCCGCTATAAGGTCTCCATTCTGTTACGGAGAACAAAGATACAAACTTAATGTGTTTACACGCTGTTGTTTTGTTGCCATGTTTTGTGGTGACTGTCATTAGAATTAGGCAGTATGAGATCCGGGCGACTGAGGCCCTGAAAACGTCTCACCAAGCCCCATGATGAGAGATGAGAGGAGGATGAGAGAGGAGACCCCAGAAGTCTTTTAATGAGCAGATTATCAATTCTAGCTATCCACTGGGATGGGCCGTTATTTGAAATGTTTGTCCAATTAGATTCCACTTGCAGGAGGGAGAGAGAAGGGGAGAGGGAGAGGAAAGATTCATTTTAAAGTAGTGTTTAATGTACAACACAAATCCTTCCTAAGAACCAGTGAAGAAAGCTCCCTCTTGTCTCTTAAGAGACATGAGAGAAGGACGAGCCTCCAGAGATGTTTGTTCCTCTGCTGAGGAGGTGCTACCCCAGCATCCTAAACAACAGCGTTCAGATCACAGGGGAACAAGTTTCTACACCCAAGATTTAATCCTGGGTTCAGACACAAGTCTCTCTGGGTGGGTTAGTGAGTGTGTATCTCCCTCCTTTGATGTTAGGGCCAGGAACATCATCTATGTGGAGAGGAGAGCCTCAGCCAGGATCAGGATTGAGGCAATTACAATTATTTTTTTCATTATTAAGTTAGATGAATTTGTCAGTGTAAAGCAGGTACGGGGAGTAGAATATTTTATATGGAACAGAAATCCATTAGGACAGAGACAGCGTCAGAACCGGGTATGCAAAGACAAACTAACATTCATCCTGAAGCAGGGTGCAGGTGTGCAGGTGCAGGTGGTGTTTAACAACACTGTGTTCGGCCATTGAGCTAAAGCCTAGGCATTGGCTTGGGGAGCTAACACAAATCTTCACTGAAACACCCCTTCTAAAACAGCATTGGGAATTGTTTGTAATGTTTTTTAATGGACATACAGTATATGAAACATCAAGTTGAAGTTGTTACTGGGTGAATGATTGTTTTACAAAATTACAAGTCTGTAACTACCTCTAACAAACAACAACATTGATTAATATGTGGACTTTGTACCATATACAGTACAGTATGTTGATTCGATTGTTACAGCATTTTAGGCATTCTCTATAAGGTTCCTACGAATGGAATCTTAATGACTGGTTTAACCTTGATTACTGTAGGTGTTAATACACATTTTGCTGAAACCTTTCATAGTTTATTGAAGAATAATATCAAGGAAGTACAAAGGGACAATACGTCATTGTGATTCTCCTTATAGAGGTAGTTATTCACAGCAATACAGGTTACCTGTGTTCTCCACATGACTGCTATTTCAAGGTTTAGATTCAAAAGAGAGAAATGGAAAGAAAATAATTTCTCTCCTTTTGCATGAAAGTGAACATAATTAATTACTATTGTTTATCTGTCACCATGTTTTTGTTCTCTCTCTTATTTAGGACTCTTCAATGCATGTAAACATTAAGATATGACCTAATGGATCAATTTAATAAATGTCAAAATACAAGATCAAGCGAGAATAATTACAAATTATAATAATCCTGGCCTCTTTGTGGTCTGTAGAAACCATACAAATTACAATAATAAGGGGTATTATTATTGTCATTCTGTGTTTTATGAAGGGTTTAAAACCAGGATTTAGTTTTGGTGGATAGTACAGTATCATAGTTCACCATGTACAGCAACATAGTTCACCATGTACAGCATCATAGTTCACCATGTACAGCAACATAGTTCACCATGTACAGCAACATAGTTCACCATGTACAGCATCATAGTTCACCATGTACAGCATCATAATTCACCGTGTACAGTATCATAGTTCACCGTGTACAGCATCATAGTTCACCATGTACAGCATCATAATTCACCATGTACAGTATCATAATTCACCATGTACAGCATCATAGTTCACCATGTACAGCATCATAGTTCACCATGTACAGCATCATAGTTCACCATGTACAGTATCATAATTCACCATGTACAGCATCATAGTTCACCATGTACAGCATCATAGTTCACCATGTACAGCATCATAGTTGACCATATGTTATTACAATGGAAAGCTGCACTAAAGTTCATCATCTTTTATTAAAATGGAGAGTGGCAGTGGAGCTGTTAAGATTGCCAGGATTGTGAGGAGACCAGAATAGTCTTGACAAGACTGAGGATACAGACACCTCCTAACATACAGTGCCTTCAGAAAGTATTCACACCTTTTTACTTTTTGGACATTTTGTTGTTATACAGCCTGAATTGAAAATGTATTAAATAGCTAGCTATGTTTTGTCACTGGCCTACCACAATACCCCATAATGTAAAAGTCTAATTATGAAAAGCTGAAATGTCTTGAGTCAATAAGTATTCTAACCCTTTGTTATGGCAAGCCTAAATAAGTTCTGGAGTAAACATTTGCTTAACAAGTCACATAATAAGTTGCATGGACTCACTCTGTGTGCGATAAGTGTTTAACATTATTTTTTTTATGACTACCTCATCTCTGTACCCCACACATACAATTATCTGTGAGGTCCCTCAGTTGAGCAGTGAATTTCAAACACAGATTCAACCACAAAGACCATGTAGGTTTTGCAATGCCTTGCAAAGAAGGACACCTATTGGTAGATGGGTAAAACAATTATAGACATTCAATATCCTTTTGAGCATGGTAGAGTTATTAATTACACTGTGGATGGTGTATCAATACACCCATTCACTACAAAGATACATGCGTCCTTCCTAACTCTGTTGCCGGAGAGGAAGGAAACCGCTCGGAGATTTCACCATGAGGCCAATGGTGACTTTAAAACAGTTACAGTGTAATGGTTGTGATAGGAGAGAACTGAGGATGGATCAACAACATTGTAGTTACTCTACTATCATGACTCAGGATAAAACCCAGATGCAGACACAGGAGGCAGATAGTTAGAATCTCAGATATTTATTATAACACAGGGGGCAGGCAAAGGGCAGGTTGAGGGCAGGCAGAGGTTCGTAACCCTGGTTAGTCTGGCAGGGACAGGTCAGGCAGAAAGACTAGAAACAAAAATGTGAGAACAGAGACAACAGGAAATACGCTGGGACAACCTGACAGGACAAGACGAATTGGCCACAGTAGAAAACGTAGGCATAAATACACAGGAGATAAGGTGGAAAAATGGGAAACACCTGGTAAGGGTTGAGATGAGCACAAGACAAGTTATATAGATAATGGTGTGACACTCCACAATACTAACCTAATTGACAGGATGAACAGAAGGAAGGTTGTGAAGAACACAAATATTCCAAAACATGCGTCTTGTTTGCAACAAGGCACTAAAGGAAAGCAAATTGTTATGTTTGGGGCAAATCCAAGACAACACATTATTGAGTACCACTCTGCATATTTTCAAGCATAGTGGTGGCTGCATCATGTTATGGGTATGCTTGTAATCGTTAAAGACTGGGGAGTTGTTCAGGTAAAGCTTGTTACCTGTATGAATCAGCTATATGTGTATTACAGTGTACATATGCAATTTAGCAGATGTTTTTATCCAAAGCTGTCATGCATGCATATTTTACATATGGGTGGTCCTGGGGATCATCAGTGTTGTCAAAGTGCTTTTCATAATACAAATAATTACATTTGTATAGATAATGTACTTATTATGATGATGTACTTCACAAACAGGTACAGGGTAGTACATATAAGTACTGTACATAGGATTATGTTATTCACATACAGCTACATAGGGTTCAATGTAATTATATGGCTCACGGATATACCAGAATAAATTATATAACGTTGTCTTTAGGAAATCACAGCAGACTACTTGCGACTCCATGGGTAACACTTTATTTGTTTGCAGTCACTACAGACCCTGGTTCAATTCCGTGCTGTATCACAACCGTCCTTGATCGGGAGTCGCATAGGGCGGCGCGCAATTGGCCCTGTGTCGTCCAAGTTAGTCCCGGGGTAGGCCGTCATTGTAAATAAGAATTTGTTCTTAACTAACTTGCCTGGTTAAATAAAAATAAAAACATTTGAAGGGGGTATACATACACTACATGACCAAAAGTATGTGGACACCTACTCGTCAAACATTTCATTCCAAAATAGGAATTTTGTCTCCCATTTGCTGCTATAATAGCCTCCACTATTATGGGAAGGCTTTCCACTAGATGTTGGAACATTTCTGCAGGGACTTGCTTCCATTCAGCCACAAGACAAATAGTGAGGTCGGGCACTGATTTGGGGTGATAAGACCTTGCTCACAGTCGGCGTTACGATTCATCCGAAAGGTGTTTGATGGGGTTGAGGTCAGGGCTCTTTGCAGGCCAGTCAAGTTCTTCCACACCGATCTTGACAAACCATTTCTGTATGGACCTCGCTTTGAGCACAGGGGCATTGTCATGCTGAAACAGGAAAGGGCTTCCCCGAACTGTTGCCACAAAGTTGAAAGCACAGAATCATTTCAAATGTCATTGTATGCTGTAGCGTTAAGATTTCCCTTCACTGGAACTAAGGGCCCTAGCACACACACACACAGCCACATCATATTTAGTTTACGTTGATTGGACTAAATAGTTGTTGGTATGTTGGTATCTTTTAGTTATTAGACTGTATTAGACTAAGCATAGGTGATTGGATGATACTGAAGTTGAAATGGTGCTGGAATAGGGGAGGCAGCTCCTGTTTTCTTTGCCATGAGTTCTAAATCAATAGTTGTTTAGTTGTCCAAAAATGTTGGAAACATTAACTTGCTTGACCATGCTGTAGGTCATGTAACTGTTTGTTACATGCAATATGTTTTGTGGACTCCACCAGACAGACGTTGCTCTCTGGTTTTGTAATGAAACAACGGTGTGGTTGAATTTCTTCGGCCTCTGTGTCTTCTTATTGTATCGGCCTCAGGTCTATATATCACGGTGGGAAGACACATGAACTAACAGGTTATAGATCAGACAACGCAATTATCACAACAAAGAAGTTGTAATACCTGTATTTAGTTTCAATCATAGCACATATTTTGCCTAGTGGCGCACAATGTCAAGTTTTGGCCACATGAGGGACAAATGCGACCATTCGCACAATCCTCCTAAATTCTCATACAGTAATGTTATGCTGTGCCATTATATTTGGCTCCGTTATGCAGAATACAAGCATTATGTACTCTTGCAGACATTGACTGACCTTTGATCTAACGTATTTAAATGAGCACCATTCGCCAGAGTAGCCTAGTCCGAATGAGAAGAGCAGAGAATGTGAGTAAAGTAGAGAATCCCCCACATGCGCAGAAGCTTGTGGGGGAATAACTGTAAAATGAAGCAGTACTTTCCTACCGTATCACCAATGGGGACATGTGAAACATTTCTCACAGAGTATCTCCTCCATATCCATTTACAAATTCTAATATAGAACGTATAACATTTCTGACCCCTTAATGACTTTTAGTAAATTGTGCTGGTTGACCTCGGAGAGAGTGGTGGTGCGTTTCATGTTTGTTAATTGTAAGGAATACATCCTCAGGCCAGGAGAGAAAGCAATACACAATGTGCTGCACCACAGGAATGAAATTCATATTGTTAGGTTGTGTAAGTACAGCACTGTTTGTTAATTCAACTCATGTCTTTTCATTCTCACAGAAGCATATGTCACGACTTCGACTGAAGTCGGTTCCCCTCCTCGTTCGGGCGGCATTCGGAGGTCGAAGTCACCGATCTTCTAATCATCACCGATCTACTTTTCATTTTCCATTTGTCTTGTATTGTTTTTCACACACCTGGTTTGCATTCCCCATCATTATCTGTTGTGTATTTAACCCTCTGTTTCCCCCCATGTCCTTGTGTGTGATTGTTTATTGTTAAGCTGTTTCTTTCCGGCTGGTGCATTTCATATATATCTCGCCTGTTTTGCGTTTGGCATGTTTATTTGTATTTACGTGTTTAGCGTTTTTCATGTTTATTTTGTTTGAGTAAAGTTTTTTGCTCACTCAGTACAGTTCTCCTGCGCCTGACTTGTTCTCCTGCGCCTACTGTTCTCCTGCGCCTGACTTGTTCTCCTGCGCCTACTGTTCTCCTGCGCCTACTGTTCTCCTGCGCCTGCACCAGCTACACAAGAGCTTCACAGCATACCACACACACATCAACACACTGGGGGAAAGGACATCTGTGATTCAATTTTCTGAGTAGATTGAAAGCCAACATAGAAGTCAGCTCAGAGAAATAGTTTCAGCAATTGAAAGGAGTTGTTGAAGGACATCAGGGGGTGCGAGGCAGATTGACAGGTAGACGGGTGTCCTGACTGCTGAAGGTTCAGCAAACAGAAACAAGAAACTAGACACTACCCACTGGGCAATCACTGGTTGAATCAACATTGTTTCGAATAAAAATGGAGGCGCAGATTACATCTTACATTCCAGTGTTCCAACTAAACACGGCTGAATGGGATGTCTGTTAACGCGACTCCATGCAGTCAATGGCAATGTCCGCTTTAGGTAGAATGCCGAGAGCTCCTTGTGGATTTTACAGCTCTAACAATAGTTTCACCTCTGACACCGCCAAAACAACCGCTATGCGGATGTCGGCTAAAGCGGATCTGATTGAATAGAGCACTAAGGCTACATTCATTAACAATAATTGATAAGAACTTAATCAATAGACAATGGTGAAATATTTACCCCTTACTATGAGCAATTAGCTTTACAACTGGGTTTGTTCATATCTTTATAGCCTCATAAGTAGCTCTATGTTTTATAAATCCATTAAAAAAATGCGCTATAAAGGTTTTGTTTAATTTCAGCCAGTAGTTTTGAAGTAGTACTCACGAGCCAAAACGGGTCCCTGAAAATCGTGCACAATTGTATACAACGTCATCCATTTCATTTGATGTTACACACTGCAAATTATAATTTTTTTGTAATCCTGCAATTCGTATATGTTACGAATTTGTAAGTGTTTAAGATCCCCTTCAATCTCTTTAATTCATCATTCCGTCATGATAGCTGCATTAAATCATGTGAAGTAATTAATGAACATTGTAAAGAGTACTTGTAAGGAATAATTGATATGCACAGACAGTAACCGAGTCCTAAATAGCACCCTATTCCTTATATAGTGCACTTGTGACCAGAGCCCTATGATCAACAATAGTCTACTACTATATAGGAAATAGGGTACCATTTGTGTTCACGGGATATAGTATGACCTAATTATAATATGATGGCATGATGCAATCTCCTTCACCTCGCAAGCTTTATGGTCTATATTTTAGTTGTCACTGTATTAGACTAAGCATAGGTGATTTGATGATGTTTAAGTTGAAATGGTGCTGGAATAGTGGAGGCAGCTCCTGTTTTCTTTGCGATTTGCGGTAACTCTGTGGTTCTAAATCAATAGTTGTTTAGTAGTCTGAAAATGTCAGAAACATTAACTTGACCATGCTGTAGGTCATGTAACTGTTTGTTACATGCAATACACTTTGTGAACTTCACCAGACAGAGGATTCTCTTCAATTTTGTGATGAATTTATTCTGCCACTGTGTGTCTTCTTGTCAGATTTATAGTATGACCTAATTGTAATATGATGGCGTGATGCAATCTCCTTCGCCTTGCAAGCTTTATGTTCTATAAAACATTAAGCATGAGACCTATCATCCTTTACATCAGTAAAATATATGGTCTGTTCTCTCTGTTATGCCTCGTTTAGGCTCTGTGATATATTAGAAACCCAGGATGCGTCCAAAATGGCACCCTATTCCTTATATAGTGCAGTACTTTTGACTAGGAAAGTAGTTCTCTACATAGGGAATATGGTGCAATTTAAAATGCAGCCGCAATGATTTAACCCAGCTAGCTGCCAGTGTCACGACTGCCGCCGAAGTCGGTCCCTCTCCTTGTTTGGGCGGTGTTCGGTGGTCGACGTCACCGGTCTTCTAGCCATCGCCGATCCATTTTAAATTTTTCCATTTGTTTTGTCTTTGTCTTACACAACTGGTTTCAATACCCCAATTACTTGTTCATTATTTAACCCTCTGTTCCCCCATAGTTTTTTGTGAGTGATTGTTTGTATGTTAATACGGTCCGTTATTTGTGGGCTCGATATCTTTGAGTTGTATTTTGTGATTATTTGAGTAAATACGTTTTTTACTCATTACTGCTGTCCTGCGCCTGACTCCTATACATCAGCTACACACAGGATCTATTACAGCCAGAGAGATTCACAAGACACCAAGGTCTTTTAGAAGAGAAACACGCTGGCCTTAAGAGATTTCCATGAATGAAATGCTCAGTCTAATAGGTGCGGTTTCATTTTCCCTCACATACATTTTCAACTTTTTTCTCTGTCAAGGTTTGTTTATTTTGAATCTCTTTTGTTATCCATAATTTTTCAAATCTTATTGTGTTTCTCTCGAAGGACAGGAGGGAGTTATAGGCCTGGCTAACTAGAACATAATAGGCTTAATTGTGCCTTGCAAAACTATTCAGACCCCTTAGATTTCTTCACATTTTCTTGTTAAAAAGTGGGTTTCAAGTTTATTTAATTGTAAAAAAAAATTAAAAAAAGTCAACAATATACACAAAATACTATGTTATGTCAAAGTGGAAGAAAAATGTGAGAAAGAAATATGAATAAAACATGTAATAACTAAAATATAGTCATTGCATAAGTATTCAGCCCCTTTAGGCAAGACTAAATGAGTTCAGGAGTAAAATGTGGCTTACCAAATCACATAAAAAGTTACATGGACTCACTCTATGTGAAATAATAAGGGTTGACATGATTTTTAAATGACAAACCCATCCTCTGTCGCCCATACATACATACAACATCTGTAAGGTGTCTCAGTCAAGTATTGAATTTCAAGCACAGATTCAACTACAAAGACCAGGGAGCTTTTCAAAAGCCCCCCCAAAAAAGATAGTGTTTGGTAGATGGGTAACAATATCAAATCAGACATTGAATATCTCTTTAAACATGGTCTAGTTAATATGCTGTGTATTATGTATTAAACTACCCAGAAACAGTCGTCCTTCTGAACTGAGCTGCAGGACAAGGATGCAACTGCTCAGGGATGTTACGATGAGGCCTTGGGGATTTTAAAACAGCTACAGAATTCAATGGCTGTGATGGGAGAAAATTGATGGATCAACAACATTGTAGTAAATCCACAATAATGACCTAAATGACAGAGTGAAAAGAAGAACGCAAATATACAAAATAAAAATGTAGTACAACATTTATTGTGTATGCAACAATGCACTAAAGTAATACTGCAAAACAACATGGCAAAGGAATACATGTTTTGGGCCAAATGCAAAGCCCTATGTTTGGATTAAATACAACATCACTGAGTAACTGCCTCTTTATTTTTAAGCATGGTGGTGGCTGCATCATGGTGTGGGTATGCTTGACATCCGCAAATACTGGGATGTTATTCAGGATAAAAATAAATGGAGTAGGGCTGAGCACAGGCTGAATCCTAGAAGAAAACCTGCTTCCGTCTGCTTTACACCAGACACTGAGAGATGATTTCACCTTTAAGCAGGAAAATAACCTACAACACAAGGCCAAATCTACACTGAAGTTGCTTACCAAGAAGACAGTGAATGTTCCTTAGTGGCCAAATTACAGTTTTGACATAAATCTCCCCTAAATACTATGGCAAGACTTAATGATTGATGTCTAGTCATGATCCCCAACAGAGGTTGAAACATTTTGAAAAAAATAACAGACAAACATTACACAATCCAGGTGTGCAAAGCTCTTAGAGGCTTACCCAAGAAGACTGACTCACAGCTGTAATTGCTGCCACATGTATGGACTCAGGGAGCTGAATACTTATGCAACTGCTATATTTGATTTATTACATTTTTATTAATGTTTATTTGTATTTATTAGAGATCCTCATTAGCTGCTGGCTTGCATCTATTCTTCCTGGGGTCCAAAAACAATAAGGCACATACATCATACATAAAGCAAAAGATAAAACAGTACATCATACAACGTATGCGTGTAGAGTGCGTGTGTGTGTGCGTGTGTCAGTACCTGTGTGTGTGTTTGTGTCTCTTCACAGTCCCCACTGTTCCATAAGGTGTATTTTTTATCAGTTCTTTAAATCTGAATCTACTGCTTGCATCAGTTACCTGATGGGGAATAGAGTTCCATGAAGTCCTGGCTCTATGTAGTACTGTGTGCCTCCCATAGTCTGTTAAGGACTTGAAGGGATCTCTGGTGGCATGTCTTGTGGGGTATGCATGGGTGTCCGTGCTGTGTGCTAGTAGTTTAAACAGACACCTAGGTGCATTCAGCTTGTCAACACTTCTTACAAAAACAAGTAGTGATGAAGTCAATCTTTCCTCCACTTTGAGCCATGAGAGATTGACATGCATATTACATTTATAAGGCCAGCCGTGCTTCCTTGTTCTGAGACAATTGTAATTTTCTGAGATCTCTCTTTGTGGCACCTGACCACACGACTGAGCAGTAGTCCAGGTGCAACAAAACTAGAGCCTGCTGGACCTGCCTTGTTGATAGTGTTGAGCAGCGCTTTATTATGGACAGACTTCTCCCCATCTTAGCTACTGTTGTATTAACATGTTGTGACCATGACAGTTTACAATCCAGGGTTACTCCAAGCAGTTTAGTCACCTCAACTTGGTCAATTTCTACATTATTCATTACAAGATTTAGTTGAGGTTTAGTGAATAATTTGTCCCAAACACAAGGCTTTTCGTTTTTGAAATATTTAGGACTAACTTATTCCTTGCCACCATTTCTGAAACTAACTGCAGCTCTTTGTTAAGTGTTGCAGTCATTTCAGTCACTCTAGTAGCTGACGTGTATAGTGTTGAGTCATCCGCATACATAGACACACTGGCTTTACTGGGGAATTCCTGATTCTACCTGGATTACGTTGGAGAGACTTCCATTAAACAACACCCTCTGTGTTCTAGTAGACAGGTAACTCTTTATCCACAATATAGAAGGGGGTGTAAAGCCGTGACACATACCTTACGTTTTTCCAGCAGCAGACTATGATCGATAATATCAAAAGACGCACTGAAGTCTAACAAAACAGCCCTGTCACGTCCTGGCCATAGATAGCCTCTGGGTTTTCTATGGTGGTTTTGGTCAGGACGTGACTAGGGGGTTTATTTGGTTTTCTATGTTTTGTATTTCTATGTTTTGGTTTTGTATGGTTCCCAATTAGAGGCAGCTGATTGTCGTTACCTCTAATTGGGGATCATACTTAAGTTGTTATTTTTCCCACCGGGGTTTGTGAGTTATTGTTTCTTGTTAGTGCCTGTGAGCTACACATATGTTACGATCAGTCATTTTCTTTATTGTTTTGTATGTTTCACTGCTATTAAAATGTGGAACTCTACGCACGCTGCGCCTTGGTCCGTTTATTCACAAGACGATCGTGACAGAATAACCCACCACACCAGGACCAAGCAGCGAGCCCAGGAGGAGAAGGTGTTCTGGACCTGGGAGGAGATAATGGGGGTTTGCGAGACCCTCCCGTGGCGGGAGTCGCCGAGGAGAGAAAAGGAACAGCGACGAGGCCGGGGTCCGCGGCCACAAGGAGCCCAAGGGAAACCCCAATATTTTTTTTTGGGGGGGGGGCACATGGGGCTGTCGGTCGAGCGGAGGAGAGACCCTGAATGGAAGACAATAGAGGAGTTTAGAGAAGGATATGAGAGAGAGGTCTTGGCAAGGAAAATGCTGCAGCGCAGGCGCTTATAGAAGCGTCTGCCCAGCCCGGTACATCCTGTGTCAGCTCTCCGCACTCGCCCTGAAGAGTGTGTCATCAGTCCGGTGAAAACTGCGCCGGCTCCACGCACCAGGATTCTGGGAGACTAGTCAGGTTCGAGGCAAATATGAACAGAGCAAAGTACAGAGAGATCCTTGATGAAAACCTGCTCCAGAGTGCTCAGGACCTCAGACTGGGGTGAAGGTTTACTTTCCAACAGGAAAACGACCCTAAGAACACAGCCAAGACCACACAGGAGTGGATTTGGGACAAATCCTCGAGTGGTCCAGCCAGAGCCCAGACTTGAACCCGACCGAACATGTCTGGAGAGACCTGATACTCCCCATTTTATTTTTTATTAGCTAACATTTCTAAAAACCTGTTTTTTGCTATGTCATTATGGAGTATTGTGTATGGATTAAAGAGGGGGGGAAAACCAATTGAATACATGTTTGAATAAGGCTGTAACCTCACAAAATGTGGAAAAGGTCAAGGGGTCTGAATACTTTCCGAAGGCACTGTATACACTATTTTAGGCCCAGCCTTTGGAACTTTGGTTTTCCTAGATATGGCTACTATACTGTGATCACTACATTCGTTGGATTTGGATACTGCTTTAAAGCATATTTCTGCAGCTTAGTGAAGATGTGATCAATGCATGTTGAAAATTTGATTCTTGTGCTGTTTTTAACTCCCCTGGTAGGTTGACTGATGACCTTAACCAGGTTGCAGGCAGTGGTTCCATTTTTAAGTTTTTTTTTTGAGTGGGCAGCTGAATGAAAGCCAGTCAATATTGAAATCACCCAGAAAATATACCTCTCTGTTGATATCACATTCATTATCAAGCATTTCACACATATTATCCAGATACTGACTGTTAGTGTAACTGGTGTGAAATAGATAGCTAGTTAGCGGGGTGCGCGTTAATAGCGTTTCAATCGGTGACGTCACTCTCTTTCCCTTGTTCTGCAAGGCTTTTGTGGAGCGATAGGTAACGATGCTTCGAGGGTGTCAGTTGTTGATGTGTGCAGAAGGTCCCTGGTTCGAGCCCAGGTAGGGACGAGGTGAGGACGGAAGCAACACTGTTACATTAGCACTTGGTGGTCTATAGCAGCTTCCCACAAGAATGGGCTTTAGGTGAGCCAAATTAACTTGTAGCCATATTACTTCAACAGTATTTAACATGAGATCCTCTCTATGCTTTACAGGAATGTGGTTCTGAATATAGACTGCTACACTGCCCCATTGGCATTTCTGTCGATGTTACCACTGTATCATCAAAGGTATTATCTAAGTGAGTTTCAGAGAGAGTCAGAAAATGAATGTCATCTGTTACTAGCAAGTTGTATTTGCCAACACCCCTGGGAAAATTCACCGTTGCACAACTCAGCAACACAAGGGATTCATTGAGCTGGTCTTGGGTCACTGATAAGTCTATTCAAGCTGCTTACTTGAGGGGTGTGTTGTAGAAGTGACTGACAGGACAATGTTTGGTTAAGAATAGGGATTTGGTTTCGTAAATGCTTGTTAAACACTATCACCTCTGGCCACACTATCTTTACAATAATACAATTTGGCGGGTGCTTATATTTGTCCTTTTTCACACATGTAGGCCTACAAGTGTGTATTAGATAAAACACATTTTGCATGTCCCAAAGAGACCCATTATCAACAGCAACCCTGAGGCATTTAGGGTTAATAGCCTTGCTCAAGGGCACATTGACAAGGTGAAAAATCTGTCAGCTACTTGCCGCACCCAAGAGTTAGGTGTTGATGGCCCACAAAAAAAGATATCCTAGGATTTGCATGGCTCTGTTGGGTAAAACATACCACTGTTTGTTCCAAGAGGTATCTGTGTTTTACCCCGCAATGTACCAGAGATGTTCTCTAAAGTCTAAAGACAGCAGCGTCTTCACAGAAACACTTGGGACCCATCCAAAGCCAGATAGTATTATCATCCTACACCACACCACCCAGGCCTTGGTTTGGACTGAAGCTCCTACTCCCACTACTCTGTTCCTCCGTCTTACAGGTGTGGGGCTGTGCCCTCCCATGTCTTCAGCGATAGAGTTATTATGTAGGCTTGAAACATTTTGAAAAGAATAATAGGCAAATATTACAATATCCAGATGTACAAAGCTCTTAGAGGCTTACCCAAGAAGGCTGACTCACAGCTGTAATTGCTGCCACATGTATGGACTCAAGGAGCTGAATACTTATGCAACTGCTATATTTGATTTATTACATTTTATTTATGTTTATTTGTATTTATTAGACATCCCCATTAGCTGCTGCCTTGCACCTACTCTTCCTGGTGTCCAAACACAATAAGGCACTTACATCATACATATAGCAAAAGATTAAACAGTACATCATACAACAATATTACAACGTATGCGTGTAGTGTGCGTGTGCGTATGCGTGTGTCAGTACCTGTGTGTGTGTTTGTGTTTCTTCACAGTCCCTGCTGTCCCGTAAGATGTATTTTTTTATCAATTCTTGTAATCTGATTCTACTGCTTGCATCAGTTACCTGATGGGAAATAGAGTTCCATGAAGTCATGGCTCTATGTACAGTCATGGCCAAAAGTTTTGAGAATGACACAAATATTAATTTCCACAAATGTTGCTGCTTCAGTGTCTTTAGATATTTTTGTCAGATGTTACTATGGAACTCTGAAGTATATTTACAACTTTTATAAGTGTCAAAGGCTTTTATTGACAATTACATGAAGTTGATGCAGAGTCAATATTTGCAGTGTTGACACTTCTTTTTCAAGACCTCTGCAATCCACCCTGGCATGCTGTCAATTAACTGCTGGGCCACATCCTAACTGTTGGCAGCCCATTATTGCATAATCAATGCTTGGAATTTGTCAGAATTTGTGGGTTTTTGTTTGTCCACCCACCTCTTGAGGATTGACAACAAGTTCTCAATGGAATTAAGGTCTGGGGAGTTTCCTGGCCATGAACCCAAAATATCGATATTTTGTTCCCCGAGCCACTTAGTTCACTTTTGCCTCATGGCAAGGTTCTCCATCATGCTGGAAAAGACATTGTTCATCATTAAACGGTTCCTGGATGGTTGGGAGAAGTTGCTCTCGGAGGATGTGTTGGTACCATTCTTTATTCATGGCTGTGTTCTTAGGCAAAATTGTGAGTGAGCCCACTACCTTGGCTGAGAAGCAAACTGTTATAGAAATTTTGTGCTCAATGTTCACAAACTGAACTTCAATTTAACAAACTCTGTCTGTTACCCAGTATTTGTAAGATACTGGTTGAAATGAGACAAACAGAGGCCCAATCTATTATGGTCAAATGTAAATTGTTTATTCAGGAGAGCTCTGAGCTCTAAAAGGTGTACACAGTCTCTTATATGGTACAATGTTGAAATACAAAGATACTAAAGCCCCACCATTTTCCCCACCCTTTCCAAGAAATAGTGTCTTCCCACAGTACCCATTCATTCCTTATCACAATCTTTGCAACATAAGTCAAACTTGGGCGGCTCTTTAACTATCCCTCCTGTCTTCAAGGACAGGAGCCTCTAGCATGTGTCTGGTAGAATCAAAGAATTCTTTGTTCTCCCAGATACTCCCTAAATGAAGTCATACCAGCCTGTTGCACTTCTACACACAAAGTTAATATCTAGACACACACACATCAATTGGACTACCATCTGTCTTATAACCCTATCTCTATTGCATACATTTTCAGAATGGAATATTCTTAGATGTACAAACATTTAGTCACAACCATAAAATCTATAACACAACCCCACACATGAATGGTCTCAGGATGCTTTACTGTTGGCATGACACAGGACTGATGGTAGCGCTCACCTTGTCTTCTCCGGACAAGCTTTTTTCCGGATGCCCCAAACAATTGGAAAGGGGATTTATCAGAGAAAATGACTTTACCCCAGTCCTCAGCAGTCCAATCCCTGTACCTTTTGCACAATATCAGTCTGATGTTTTTCCTGGAGAGAAGTGGCTTCTTTGCTGCCCTTCTTGACACCAGGCCATCCTCCAAAAGGCTTCGCCTCACTGTGCGTGCAGATGCACACACACCTGCCTGCTGCCATTCCTGAGCAAGATCTGTACTGGTGGTGCCCCGATTCGGCAGCTGAATCAACTTTAGGAGATGGTCCTGGCGCTTGCTGGACTTTCTTGGGCTGCCCTGAAGCCTTCTTTACAATAATTGAACCGCTCTCCTTGAAGTTCTTGGTGATCCGATAAATGGTTGATTTAGGTGCAATCTTATTGGCTGCAATATCCTTGCCTGTGAAGCCCTTTTTGTGCAAAGCAATGATGACGGCACCTGTTTCCTTGCAGGTAACCATGTTTGACAGAGGAAGAACAATGATTCCAAGCACCACCCTCCTTTTGAAGCTTCCAGTCTGTTATTTGAACTCAATCAGCATGACAGAGTGATCTCCAGTTTTGTCCCCGTCAACACTCACACCTGTGTTAACGAGAGAATCACTGAGATGATGTCAGCTGGTCCTTTTGTGGCAGGGCTGAAATGCAGTGGAAATGTTTTGGGGGGATTCAGTTCATTTGCATGGCAAAGAGGGACTTTGCAATTACTTTCAATTCATCTGATCACTCTTTATGACATTCTGGAGTATATGCAAATTGCCATCATACAAACTGAGGCAGCAGACTTTGTGAAAATTAATATTTGTGTCATTCTCAAAACCTTTGGCCACGACTGTAGTACTGTGTGCCTCTCATAGTCTGTTATGGACTTGAAGGGACCTCTGGTGGCATGTCTTGTGGGGTATGCATGGGTGTCCGTGCATTGTGCTAGTAGTTTAAACCGACAGCTCGTGCATTCAGCTTGTCAACACTTCTTACAAAAACAAGTAGTGATGAAGTCAATCTTTCCTCCACTTTGAGCCATGAGAGATTGACATGCATATTATTAATGTTAGCTCTCATTGTACATTTAAAAGGCCAGCCATGCTTCCCTGTTCTGAGACAATTGTAATTTTCTGAGATCTCTCTTTGTGGCACCTGACCACACGACTGAACAGTAGTCCAGGTGCAACAAAACTAGAGCCTGCTGGACCTGCCTTGTTGATAGTGTTGTTAAAAAGGCTGAGCAGCGCTTTATTATGGACAGACTTCTCCCCATCTTAGCTACTGTTGTATTAACATATTGTGACCATGACAGTTTACAATCCAGGGTTACTCCAAGCAGTTTAGTCACCTCAACTTGGTCAATTTCTACATTATTCATTACAAGATTTAGTTGAGGTTTAGTGAATAATTTGTCCCAAACACAAGGCTTTTCGTTTTTGAAATATTTAGGACTAACTTATTCCTTGCCACCATTTCTGAAACTAACTGCAGCTCTTTGTTAAGTGTTGCAGTCATTTCAGTCGCTCTAGTAGCTGACGTGTATAGTGTTGAGTCATCTGCATACATAGACACACTGGCTTTACTGGGGAATTCCTGATTCTACCTGGATTATGTTGGAGAGACTTCCATTAAACAACACCCTCTGTGTTCTAGTAGACAGGTAACTCTTTATCCACAATATAGCAGGGGGTGTAAAGCCGTGACACATACCTTACGTTTTTCCAGCAGCAGACTATGATCGATAATGTCAAAAGATGCACTGAAGTCTAACACAACAGCCCCCAATCTTTTAATCCTCAATTTCTCTCAGCCAATCATCAGTAATTTGTGTAAATGCTGTGCTTGTTGAATGCGCTTCCCTATATTTTGTATTTATTTATTTTATTTCACCTTTATTTAACCAGGTAGGCTAGTTAAGAACAAGTTCTCATTTACAACTGCGACCTGGCCAAGATTAAGCAAAGCAGTGTGACACAAACAACAAAGAGTTACACATGGAATAAACAAACATGCAGTCAATAATACAAGAGAAAAGTCTATAAAACAGTGTGTGCAAATGAGGTAAGATAAGGGAGATAAAGCAATAAATAGGCCATAATGGCAAAATAATTACAATATAGCAATTAAACACTGGAGTGATAGATGTGCAGAAGATGAATGTGCAAGTATAGATACTGGGGTGCAAAGGAGCAAAATAAATATGGCCCACAAAAAAAAGATATCCTAGGATTTGCATGGCTCTGGTGGGTAAAACATACCACTGTTTGTTCCAAGAGGTATCTGTGTTTTACCCCACAATGTACCAGAGATGTTCTCTAAAGTCTAAAGACAGCAGCGTCTTCACAGAAACACTTGGGACCCATCCAAAGCCAGATAGTATTATCATCCTACACCACACCACCCAGGCCTTGGTTTGGACTGAAGCTCCTACTCCCACTACTCTGTTCCTCCGTCTTACAGGTGTGGGGCTGTGCCCTCCCATGTCTTCAGCGATAGAGTTATCATGTAGATGGAAACTTCAGACCACACTGCAAACAAGAGGACCATTAAACATACATTAGAGGTGACTTGGCTGGAAAAGAAGGTTAAAACATCCCCAGAATCTCTATACTGTAGCTCTGGAGAGGAGTGGACAGGAATGATTCAGATATACAACAACACAACATACTGCATAATGCAACAACAATCTTACGTTCAAGGTTTTGAAATCTCAATATTGCCTTGGATTTCTGTTTTATTAGAATAACTGTTTGGGTTTTATTAACAAAGAGAATCAGAGCAAAGAGCATAAAGCCTTCAACAGAAGACAACAAATCTCCCCACTGGGCACAAACTGGTTGAATCTATGTTTCTTCAATGTAATTTGTCAATGTATTTTGATGTGGAATCTACGTTGAAAATAGATTGGATTTGAAAATGTTATCCACTATTGTTTTGAGGGTGAAATTTCGACCACAGGATTGTGTCATCATTTTCAACATAGTTAAAACTTGTATGAAATATGTAGAATTTCTGCATTTGAAATAATGTCAGATCTTCAACGTTATATCAACTATCTGAAAAAAACTATAAGCTGGGCAGCACCTCCTACAGGACAGTTGATTTATCCCTTTGTTCTCCCATCCCAGGTTTTAACCAAGCCCTGCTTAGCTTTTATATTTGTCACTACCAGGTGGGACCAAGCCATTGTTTTACAAGTAACAAGTAAGTCTCAAGTCTTAGCACTCAAGTCCCAAGTCAAGATAAGCAAGTCCGAGTCAAGTCTCAAGTCAAGACCGTCAAGTATCAAGTCAAGTCTCAAGTCCTAAACTTTGAGGTGAGTCCTAAACAAGTCATAATGTGCTCTTCACCAAATGTAATACCATTTCATATTTAAAAGTAATTGTTAGTATATTACATCTTGAATGCTTTTAAAAGTATATTTATTATTTTCCAAATAAACTTTATATTTCCATGGAAATACATGGGTAGCCATAAGAAAGACCCCCAATAGCTATCGAGGATCGCTATGGGGCGCAATCAGGCGATGTAGCCTTGTACACAATCACCCAACCTTAACACACACACACACAAAACTTTGTGTGTGGTGTGGTTACAGTAGACTAACATATGTCAATGGCTTTAGGAACAGAAGTAACATCAGGCAGGAGTTAGGCTACCAACTGCCTAGCCAGTTGTAGCTCAGTCTTGGGTGCAATGATCACGTTCAAGCACTGACTGACTGCGTGGAGGCTCATTGATTTAACATTACTTTAGTCAACATGCTACACTGGCAAAGTTATGAATGATATAGCTGTCGGCTATATTAGCCACGACTTATCGTTCTTTGTGCAGCTTCAAATGTCGAACAAATTTGGAAGTTGTTGCGCCTCCGTCTATCATTTTCTTCCCGCATGTTTTGCAAGTTTCTATCAGTTTTTTGTTGATACAGCATAGTCTTTATATCATAAAATAATAATTTTGGGTATCATCTTTCCAAGGGCTCCATCTGAATTCACTCGCCGACGTTTCTCTGCACTGTCACGCGCGAATCATTTTCTCAGCTGGCACAATTTGATTGGCTGCTGTCCGATTCAAACTGTAATCCGTTAAACGAAGAGTTGATGCGCTGCACACTTTTTTAAATAGCATAATGTTTAATATTTGGGTTTGGGGAGGGTGTCAGGTCGAGTCATAAGGCTCAAGTCCAATTCAAGTCAAGAGTCATTGGTGTCAAAGTCGAGTTGCAAGTCATCATATTTGTGACTCGAGTCTGACTCAAGTCCAAGTCATGTGACTCGAGTCCACACCTCTGGTCACTACCAATGACTACAACCAATGTGCTATCATGAGTATAATTATTAAGAGATCTCTTAACAAATAAATAGATTCACTGTTGCTATCGAAGTCATTCCAAAGGGTAGGTTTAACAGAGCAAATGAAATGTTTAAAAAAAAAAAATTATTTCACCTTTTATTTAACCAGGTAGGCAAGTTGAGAACAAGTTCTCATTTACAACTGCGACCTGGATAAGATAAAGCAAAGCAGTTCAACACATACAAACACACATTGGAGTAAACAAACACACAGTCAATAATACAGTAGGATTTTTTTTTTAAATCTATATACAATGTGTGCAAATGAGGTAAGATAAGGAACATAAGGCAATAAATAGGCTATGGTGGCGAAGTAATTACAGTATAGCAATTTAACACTGGAATGGTACATGTGCAGTAGATGAATGTGCAAAGTAAAAATACTGGGGTGCGAAGGAGCAAGATAAATAAATGACTACGGTAGGGGATGAGGTAGTTGGTTGGGTTATGTACAGGTGCAGTGATCTGTGAGCAGCTCTGACAGCTGGTGCTTAAAACTAGTGAGGGAGATAAGTGTCTCCAGTTTCAATAATTTTTGTAGTTCGTTCCAGTCATTGGCAGCAGAGAACTGGAAGGAAAGGCAGCCAAAAGAAGAATTGGCTTTGGGGGTGACCAGTGAGATATCCCTGCTGGAGCGAGTGCTGCGGGTGGGTTCTGCTATGGTTACCAGCGAGCTGAGGTAAGGCGGGGCTTTATCTAGCAGGGACTTGTAGATGACCTGGAGCCAGTGGGTCTGGAGACGAGTATGTAGCGAGGGCCAGCCGACTAGAGCATACAGGTCACAGTGGTGGGTGGTATAAGGGGCTTTGGTGACAAAGCGGATGGCACTGTGATAGACTGCATCCAGTTTGCTGAGTAGAGTATTGGAAGCTGTTTTGTAGATGACATCGCCGAAGTCGAGGATCGGTAGGATAGTCAGTTTTACTAGTGCAAGTTTGGCAGCATGAGTGAAGGAGGCTTTGTTGCAAAATAGAAAGCCGATTCTAGATTTAATTTTGGATTGGAGATGTTTAATATGAGTCTGGAAAGAGAGTTTACGGTCTAGCCAGACACCTAGGTATTTGTAGTTGTCCACGTATTCTCGGTCAGAGCCGTCCAAGGTAGTGATGCTAGTTGGGCGGGCGGGTGCAGGCAGCGAATGATTGAAAAGCATGCATTTGGTTTTACTAGCGTTTAAGAGCAGTTGGAGGCCACGGAAGGAGTGTTGTATGGCATTGAAGCTCGTTTGGAGGTTAGTTAACACAGTGTCCAAAGAAGGGCCAGAAGTATACAGAATGGTGTCGTCTGCATAGAGGTGGATCAGAGAATCACCAGCAGCAAGAGCGACATCATTGATGTATACAGAGAAGAGAGTCGGCCCAAGAATTGAACCCTGTGGCACCCCCATAGAGACTGCCAGAGGCCCGGACCATTGGCCCTCCGATTTAATACACTGAACTCTGTCGGCAAAGTAGTTGGTGAACCAGGCGAGGCAATCATTAGAGAAACCAAGGCTGTTGAGTCTGCTGATAAGGATGTGGTGATTGACAGAGTCAAAAGCCTTGGCCAGGTCAATGAGTACGGCTGCACAGTAATGTCTCTTATCGATGGCGGTTATGATATCGTTTAGTACCTTGAGCGTGGCTGAGGTGCACCCGTGACCAGCTCGGAAACCGGATTGCACAGCGGAGAAGGTATGGTGGGATTCGTAGTGGTCAATGATCTGTTTATTAACTAGGCTTTCGAAGACTTTAGAGAGGCAGGGCAGGATGGATATAGGTCTATAGCAATTTGGGTCTAGGGTGTCACCCCCTTTGAAGAGAGGGATGACCATGGCAGCTTTCCAATCTTTTGGGATCTCGGACGACACCAAAGCGAGGTTGAGCAGACTGGTAATAGGAGTTGCAACAATGGCAGCAGATAGTTTTAAAAAAGAGGGTCCAGATTATCTAGTCCAGTTGATTTGTACGGGTCCAGATTTTGCAGCTCTTTCAGAACATCTGCTATCTGGAATTGGGTGAAGGAGAAGCTGGGAAGGCTTGGACAAGCACCTGCGGGGGGGGCGTAGCTGTTGGCCGGGGTTGGGGTAGCCAGCAGGAAAGCATGGCCAGCCGTAGAGTAATGCTTGTTGAAATTTTCGATTATCATGGATTTATGTAACCATACTATAACCAATGTAACCATACTTAAAACATCATATATCATCAATTATACTAGTAAGGCCTTTATAGCATTTGCAAAGTCATCAACAGCTATTGTTTCAATTCAACCCAGGGTTCAACTATAAATAGACAATACTAGGCCTAGGTCAGGGGTGTCATTCCATGGAGGACCTAGTGTCCTTCCTTTCAGGTGAGGGGAATTCCTTACTAATTAGTGACATTAATTAATCAATTAAGTACAAGGGAGGAGCTAAAATCCGCAGACACTCGGGCCTCTGTGGAATGAGTTTGAACCCTGTGGCCTAAGGTTTTTCAAGCTTTGGTTGATTTCACATGTAATCTTCAAGGTAATCATTAATATGTTGAATTCACGTCTCCATCTAAACCAAAAATCTAAGTTAAAGAATAGGACTGAATCAAATCACTTTAAATAAAGTTATCTGATTTAGTCCTATTCTTTAACTTTGACTGTTGGTTGAGAACATATAAACATATGAAACCAACATATACGTTATTAATATGTAGACAAACTGGAATTAAAGCCAGACTCAGTGGCATTCAACTAAACCAAAAAGAAAAGTTAAAGAATAGGATTAAGACAGTGGGTCAGATGAAACTATCCAAGCATTAGATGCGTTGTCAACCAAATACAACTCAGTAATACTTTTGTAATACTGTAAATCTTACAATCTAATATAACAGTATTTATTCAACCAATGAGCAGCACATCCATGACCACATTTTAAGGTTAGCTTAATGTAATTATAAATGCATTCTTATGTAAACATAGGAAGTGTGCATGTTCAAGATGTATTTATTGTCATGAGTCTTTTCCTGAGGTAGCTTTACAGAAGGGTCACTAGCCACAAAGTAAAAAAAATATTATTTTAAACCAAATCCTAACCACACCTAATCCTAACCACACCTAATGCATAACCCTAACCTTAAATTAAGACCAAAAAGCACATTTTTATATTCATACATTTTTACGATATAGCCAATTTTGACTTTGCAGCAGGCCCATCTAGTGGAAACCACTCAGTTCTGCCTCCAGGGCAAGACTTATGACAATAAACGTCAACCTGTGTTCAGATTGCATGTAAATGTTGCAGGTCTGCAGAGATCTTAAAAATTGCTATAATTATCTGCGCAGAATCTTGAACAGCATTGATCACTTGCACAATATAGTCTACTTTTAATGTAATCTCAACTGCAATCCAGGTTATTTCTTTAATGAGTCCAATGCGAATGATATACTGCTTCTCCGAGACTAGGCCCAAATCCCTGTCATTCGCGTGAAGAAAAGACGGAAATAATACAGGGGGACGGAGAGCGGGGTGCCTTGTGAGAATTCGTCGTCGAGTGGGTAACCCGCCTCTATTATCCGTTCTATTGGCCAAGGTGCAATCACTGGAGAATAAACTGGATGAGCTCCGTTCGAGACTATCCTACCAACGGGACATAAAAAATTGTAATATCTTATGTTTCACCGAGTCGTGGCTGAACGACGACACGGATAATATAGAGTTGGCTGGGTTTTCTGTGCATCAGCAGGACAGAACAGCTACGTCCGGTAAGACGAGAGGTGGGGGTGTGTGTCTTTTTGCCAATAACAGCTGGTGCGCGATGTCTAATATTAAGGAAGTTTCAAGGTATTGCTTGCCTGGAGGTAGAGTACCTCATGATAAGCTGTAGACCACACTATCTACCAAGAGAGAGGGCTCATCTATATTTTTTGTTGCCGTCCATTTACCACCACAAACCGATGCTGGCACTAAGACCGCACTCAACGAGCTGTATAAGGCCATAAGCAAACAAGAAAATGCTCATCCAGAAGCAGCGCTCCTAGTAGCCGGGGACTTTAATATAGGCAAACTTAAATCTGTTTCACCTAATTTCTACCAGAATGTCACATGTGCAACCAGAGGAAAACAACTCTAAACCACCTTTACTCCACACACAGAGACACATACAAAGTTCTCCCTCGCCCTCCATTTGGCAAATCTGACCATAAGTCTATCCTCCTCCTTACAAGCAAAAACTAAAGCTTGAAGTAACAGTGACTCGCTCAATACGGAAGTGGTCAGATGACGCGGATGCTACGCTACAGGACTGTTTTTCTAGCACAGACTGGAATATGTTCCGGGATTCATCCAGTGGCATTGAGGAGTTTACCACCTCAGTCACTGACTTCATCAATAAGTGCATCAACGACATCACTCCCACAGTGACCGTACATACATATCCCAACCAGAAGCCATGGATTACAGGCAAGATTCGCACAGAGCTTGACAATTTTAGGACCTTCCTCTGACACCACCTGGTATAGAGGTCCTGGATGGCAGGAAGCTTGGCCCCAGAGATGTACTGGGCTATACGCACTACCCTCTGTAGTGCCTTGCGGTCGGATGCCGAGCAGTTGCCATACCAGGCAGTGATGCAAGCAGTCAGGATGCTTTCGATGGTGCAGCTGTAGAACCTTTTGAGGATCTGAGGACCCATGCCAAATCTTTATAGTCTCCTGAGGGGGAATAGGTTTTGTTGTGCCCTCTTCACGACTGTCTTGGTGTGCTTGGACCATGTTAGTTTGTTGGTGATGTGGAGACCAAGGAACTTGAAGCTCTCAACTTGCTCCACTACAGCCCTGTTGATGAGAATGGGGGTGTGCTCGGTCCTCCTTTTCCTGTAGTCCACAATCATCTCCTTTGTCTTGATCACGTTGAGGGATAGGTTGTTGTCCTGGCACCACACGGCCAGGTCTCGGACCTCCTCCCTATAGGCTGTCCCGTCGTTGTCGGTGATCAGGCCTACCACTGTTGTGTCAAACTTAATGATGGAGTCGTGCCTGGCCGTGCAGTCATGAGTGAACAGGGAGTACAGGAGGGGACTGAGCAAGCACCCCTGAGGGGCCCCTGTGTTGAGGATCAGCATGGCGTATGTGTTGTTACCTACCCTTACCACCTGGGGGCGGCCCATCAGAAAGTCCAGGATCCAGTTGCAGAGGGAGGTGTTTAGTCCCTGGGTCCTTAGCTTATTGATGAGCTTTGAGGGCACAATGGTGTTGAACACTGAACTGTAGTCAATGAATAGCATTCTCACATAGGTGTTCCCTTTGTCCAGGTAGGAAAGGGCAGTGTGGAGTGCAATAGAGATTGCATCATCTGTGGATCTCTTAGGGCGGTATGCAAATTGGAGTGGGTCTAGGGTTTCTGGGATAATGGTGTTGATGTGAGCCATGACCAACCTTTCAAAGCACTTCATGGCTACAGACGTGAGTGCTACAGGTCGGTAGTCATTTAGGCAGGTTACCTTAGTGTTCTTGGGCACAGGGACTATGGTGGTCTGCTTAAAACATTTTGATATTTCAGACTCGGACAGAGAAAGGTTGAAAATGTCAGTGAGGACACTTGCCAGATGGTCAGCGCATGCTCGCAGTACCTGTCCTGGTAATCCGTCTTGCATTGCGGCCTTGTGAATGTTGACCTGTTTAAAGGTCTTACTCAGATCGCGGCGGAGAGTGTGATCACACATTCTTCTGGAATAGCTGGTGCTCTCATGCATGTTTCAGTGTTATTTGCCTCAAAGCGAGCATAGAAGTAGTTTAGCTCGAATGGTAGGCTCGTATCACTGGGCAGCTCTCGGCTGTGCTTCCCTTTGTAGTCTGTAATGGTTTGCAAGCCCTGCCACATCCGACGAGCGTCAGAGCCGGTGTAGTACAATTCAATCTTAGTCCTGCATTGACGCTTTGCCTGTTTGATGGTTCATTGGAGGGCATAGCGCGATTTCTTATAAGCTTCCGGGTTGGAGTCCCGCTCCTTGAAAGCGGCAGCCTTTAGCTCAATGCGGATGTTGCCTGTAATCCATGGCTTCTGGTTGGGGTATGTACGTACGGTCACTGTGGGGACGACGTCATCGATGCACTTATTGATGAAGCCAATGACTGATGTGGTGTACTCCTCAATGCTATCGGAGGAATGCCGGAACATATTCCAGTCTGTGCTAGCAAAACAGTTCTGTAGCTTAGCATCTGCCTCATCTGATGCATCTCTGTATGCGTCTCTGTGTGTGGAGTAAAGGTGGTCCAGAGTTTTTTTCCCTCTGGTTGCACATTTAACATGCTGATAGAAATTTGGTAAGATGAATTTAAGTTTCCCTGCATTAAAGTCACCGGCTACTAGAAGCTCTGCCTCTGGGTGAGTGTTTTCCTGTTTGCTTATGGCGGAATACAGCTCATTCAGTGTGGTCTTAGTGCCAGCATCAGTCTGTGGTGGTATGTAAACAGCAACGAAAAATACAGATGAAAACTCTCTAGGTAGATAGTGTGGTCTACAGCTTATCATGAGATACTCTACCTCAGGCAAGCAAAACCTTGAGACTTCCTTAGATATTGTGCACCAGCTGTTATTTACAAAAATATATAGTTCTCACGCTCATGTGTGGTGTTTCCCCTCGGCAATCACCTGCCCCTTGGCAACATAGCACACATGATCTAGTTTAACCAGCTCTCTGGTTATGCATACTGTTGTGTAACATCCAAAGCAGCCAGTATACTATACACACTGATAGACGTTGCAGTCTGTGTGATCATCACAGTCTTACAAACCTATATGGTTCCGTTACCACCTGCTACAATTTTACCCCAGGGATAATAGAGTCATTATCAAGTGAGAGAGAGACCCCAGACTGCTGGAGCAGCCTGGTTTTAAAAGCCATCTTTAAAGGCTTGTCATACTCCAGAGAGGTCCATTATCTTGTGGTTACTTCTAACCAGTTGCTCCAATCAGCCTGTAATGGGAGATCCCTCTGCTCTTCTTAATAGGGTAATAGTTCAGACTGCATGCTACTGAGCAGTAGTAAGAAAAGGTTCAATGGTGTTGCAGCTCCAGCCTTAGCGATATGGAGCTAAAAGGGGTCTATACGTACAGAAGGGCATGGGTCTCAACATCTACAACATCATTATGCTTGTCTATTCCTATTTTGTGATGGCAGGAATTGTGTCTGAAATGCAGTAACCACACATCTTACTCTGTGTCAGTTAGTAAATAACGCACTGAGACGCAGCTTACAGTAATTAAAATGCATCCTTATGGCTATATTAGATGTCTCCACTGCTATTGCCAATACATAGTCTTACTGTGTACATGTTTAAAGGACATGAACTGTGCATACAGAAAGGCACCTGCCGACATGCCTTGAGCATGTCGAGATAGCTGATTCAAGCCAAACCAGTTTCAGACAAATATAGCATGCTTCACATACCTTGATGACAGTATAGTGCATGGCCTTTGTTTTCAGCCACACCCATTGCTGACAGGTGTAAAAAACATTAGCACACAGCCATTCAATCTCCATTGACAAACATTGGCAGTAGAATGGCCTTACTGAAGAGCTCAGTGACTTTCAAATATGCACCGTCATAGTATGCCACAATTCCAACAATTCCGTTTGTAAAATTTCTGCCCTGCTAGAGCTGCCACGGTCAATTGTAAGGGCTTTTTTGTGAAGTGGAAACATCTAGGTGCAATAGATGGTATGGAGTACAGTATATACACACATATATATATATATATATATATATATATATATATATATATATATATATATATATATATATATATATATATATATACACACACACACACACATATATGAGATGAGTAATGTAGGATATGTAAACATTATATAAATGGCATTGTTTAAAGTGGCTAGTGATACATTATTTCATCCAATTATAATTATTAAAGTGGCTAGAGATTTGGGTCGATGACCGAACGGCATAGGCAAGATACAGTAGATGGTTTAGAGTACAGTGTATACATTTGATATGAGTATGTCGGATACGTAAACATTATATACAAAATTGTTTAAAGTGGCTAGTGATACATTTGTTACATCCAATTCCTATGTATAAAGTGGCTAGAGATTTAAGTCAGTATGTTGGCAGCAGCCACTCAATGTTAGTGATGGCTGTTTAACAGTCTGATGGCCTTGAGGTAGAAGCTGTTTTCAGTCTCTCGGTCCCAGCTTTGATGCACCTGTACTGACCTCGCCTTCTGGATGATAGCGGGGTGAACAGGCAGTGGCTCGGGTGGTTGTTGTCCTTGATGATCTTTTGGCCTTTCTGTGACATCGGGTGGTGTAGGTGTCCTGGAGGGCAGGTAGTTTAACCCGGTGATGTTGTGCAGTCCTCACTACCCTCTGGAGAGCCTTACGGTTGTGGGCGGAGCAGTTGCGTACCAGGCGGTGATACAGCCCGACAGGATGCTCTCGATTGTGCATCTGTAAAAGTTTGTGAGTGATTTTGGTGACAAGCCAAATTTCTTCAGCCTCCTGAGGTTGAAGAGGCGCTGTTGCGCCTTCTTCACCACGCTGTCTGTGTGGGTGGACCAATTCAGTTTGTCCGTGATGTGTACGCCGAGGAACTTAAAACTTTCCACCTTCTCCACTACTGTCCCTCGATGTGGATAGGAGTGCTCCTCTCCTGTTTCCTGAAGTCCACGATCATCTCTTTTGTTTTGTTGACATTGAGTGAGAGGTTATTTTCCTGACACCACACTCCAAGGGCCCTCACCTCCTCTCTGTAGGCCGCCTCGTCGTTGTTGGTAATCAAGCCTACCACTGTAGTGTCGCCAGCAAACTTGATGATTGAGTTGGATGCGTGCTTGGCCACACGCAGTCATGGGTAAACAGGGAGTACAGGAGAGGGCTGAGAACGCACCCTTGTGGGGCCCCAGTGTTGAGGATCAGCGGGGTGGAGATGTTGTTTCCTACCCTCACCACCTGGGACCGCCCGTCAGGAAGTCCAGGACCCAGTTGCACAGGGCTGGGTCGAGACCCAGGGTCTCGAGCTTAATGACGAGCTTGGAGGGAACTATGGTGTTAAATGCTGAGCTGTAGTCGATGAACAGCATTCTTACATAAGTATTCCTCTTGTCCAGATGGGTTAGGGCAGTATGCAGTGTGATTGCGATTAAGGCTGCCTGTGGACCTATTGGGACGGTAAGCAAATTGGAGTGGGTCCAGGGTGTCTGGCAGGATGGAGGTGATATGATCCTTGACTAATCTCTCAAAGCACTTCATGATGACGGAAGTGAGTGCTACGGGGCGATAGTCATTTAGCTCAGTCACCTTAGCTTTCTTAGGAACAGGAACAATGGTGGCTTGAAGCATGTGGGAACAGCAGACTGGGATAGGGACTGATTGAATATGTCCGTAAACACACCAGCCAGCTGGTCTGCGCATGCTCTGAGGACACGGCCAGGGATGCCATCTGGGCCGGCAGCCTTGCGTGGGTTAACACATTTAAATGTTTTTCTCACATTGGCTGCGGTGAAGGTGAGCCCGCAGGTTTTGGTAGCGGGCCGTGTCGGTGGCACTATATTGTCCTCAAAGCGAGCAAAGAAGTTGTTTAGTTTGTCTGGGAGCAGGACGTCATGGTCCGCAACGGGGCTGGTTTTCTTTTTGTAGTCCGTGATTGACTGTAGACCCTGCCACATTCCTCTTGTGTCTGAGCCATTGAATTGTGACTCTACTTTGTCTCTATATTGACGCTAGCTTGTTTGATTGCCTTGCGGAGGAGTAGCTGCACTGTTTGTATTCAGTCATGTTTCGGTAGCCTTTACCTGGTTAAAAGCAGTGGTTCGCGCTTTCAGTTTTGAATGCTGCCATCAATCCATGGTTTCTGGTTGGGAAGGTTTTGATATTTGCTATGGGTACAACATCACCAATGCATTTGCTAATAAACTCGCTCACCGAATCAGCGATACATCAATGTTGTTGTCAGATGCTATCCGGAACATATCCCAGTCCACGTGCTCAAGCAATCTTGAAGCATGGAATCAGATTGTTCGGACCAGCGTTGAACAGACCTGAGAACGGGCGTTTCCTGTTTTGGTTTCTGTTTGTAGGCTGGGAGGAACAAAATGGAGTCATGGTCAGACTTGCCGAAAGGAGGGCGGAGAATAGCCTTGTATGCATCACGGACGTTGGAATAACAGTGGTCCAGGATTTTACCAGCCCGGTGGCACATTCGATATGCTGGTAAAATTTCGGGAGCCTTGTTCTTAAATTAGCCTTATTAAAATCCCCAGCCACAATAAATGCAGCCTCAGGATATGTGGTTTCCAGTTTACATAGAGTCCGATGAATTTCTTTCAGTGCCGTCGATGTATCAGCTTGAGGGGATGTACACGGCTGTGATTATAATCGAAGAGAATTCTCTTGGTAGATAATGCGGTCTGCATTTGATTGTAATGAATTCTATGTCAGGTGAACAAAGGACTTGAGTTCCTGTATGTTGTTATGATCACACCACGCCTCGTTAATCATAAGACACACACCCTCGCCCTTCTTCTTACCAGAGAGATGTTTGTTTCTGTCGGCGCGATGCGTGGAGAAACCAGGTGGCTGTACCGACTCTGATAACGCGTGTCCTGAGTGAGCCATGTTTCCGTGAAGCAAAGAACGTTGCAGTCTCGGATGTCTCTCTGAAAGGCAACCCTCGATCGGATTTCGTCTACTTTGTTGTCAAGAGACTGTACATTGGCGATTAAAATACTCGGGAGAGGTGCACGATGCGCCCGTCCGACGTAGCTTGACCAAAAGACCGGCGCTTTCCTCTTCTCCGGCGCTGCAGTTGTTTTGAGTAGCCACGTGCTATCCAGTCTGTTGTTGTGTTTGGGTTAGCGAAAGGAGAATCCTCTTTGGGAAAGTCGTATTCCTGGTCGTAATGTTGGTAAGTTGACGCGCTCTTATATCCAATAGTTCCTCCCGGTTGTATGTAATAAAACTTAATATTTTCCGGGGTACGTGTTCTTCGTCCGACTGACGAATCTGGGTTTGGCGGATTGCAGGAGAACGCTACCTGCCTCAATGCACAATGCCAACTGTAAAGTTTAGTGGCTGAGGAATAATGAATTTATAAGACTGTAGTAAAACATCTGTTAGCAGTTAGCATCTCTGCTAGCTCAGCAGGTTAACATCAACATCCACCACTCTGGGGAAGAACAAATTAGAGAGATTCAGACTAAAATGATTGGAGCAGAATTTTATTGACCTCTCAGCTGTGTTATTTTACTAAGTTTGCCTATTTTTTGAGATTAAGGAATTCAACTAAAAAGTCTTTACTAGATGACCATGCTGCAAAGTCAAATTTAGCTGCCATTTAAGCAAGGGTTTTTGGAAAGAAATAGTGCAACCTCATTCCATTGCAGAATGGCTAGACATGCTGCCCAACACAAAGGCACCAGCAGACTGCAGTCAGTCCTGAGAAAGAAACATCCATCAGTGTTAAGAGTGATGATCACATCAGCTTAGCCACAGAATGGGCCTATAAATCTCTTAGTCCCAGCAGCTGTGGCGCTACTCTGCTATGTCTGGGTGATCTATTGGCTGCATTTAACACGGGAACTGTATAAAGTCTCTGGGAAGCCATTCTGCCTCAATGACAGTGTGGCTGATGCTCTGTCTTCACTACAACAATCAAGTTTGAAAGGTGTGTGTCTGTGTGTCTGTGTGCGTGTGTGCGTGTGTGTGTGTGTGGTGAGGAGGGGGTGGGGGAGATTACTTTCCAGGTGGCAATCAGGTTGTGATTCATATCTGGGTATCAGAATACAGTGTCAGACAGGATAACCTCTCAATCTCACACGGAAGAGGGTGGCCAGACATTTTGATAAATTGACAGGTGGGGCAGACTAGAGCAGTGGTTCCTAATCAGGGGTACAAGGACCCTTGGGGGTACCACTCTCAGACAGAGAAATTACAACATAACGTAAACAAGACTAATACAGCTGAACATCTTGGATTAGGATAGGACATTATAATTCTACTAAACTCATATATTACATGACCAAAAGTATGTGGACACCTGCTTGTCGAACATCTTTTTCCAAAATCATGGGCATTAATATGGAGTTGGTCCTCCCTTTGCTGCTATATCAGCCTCCACTCTTTCCACTAGATGTTGGAACATTGCTGTGGACTTGGTTCCATTCATCCACAAGAGCATTAATGAGGTTGGGCACTGATGTTGGGTGATTAGGCCTGGCTTACAGTCAGCGTTACAATTTATCCCAAAGGTGTTCGATGGGGTTCTGGTCAGGGCTCTGTGCAGGCCAGTCAAGTTCTTCCACACCAATCTCGACAAACCATTTCTGTATGGACCTGCATGGGGGCATTGTTATGCTGAAACAGGAAAGGGCCTTCCTCAAACTGTTGCTACGAAGTTGGAAGCACAAAATATTCTCGAATGTCATTGTATGCTGTAGCGTTAAGATTACTCTTCACTGGAACTAAGGGGCCTAGGCCCAAACCATGAAAAACCACCCCAGACCATTATTCCTCATCCACTAAACTTTACAGTTGGCATTGTGCATTGAGGCAGGTAGCGTTCTCCTGCAATCCGCCAAACCCAGATTCGTCAGTCGGACGAAGAACACGTACCCCGGAAAATATTAAGTTTTATTACATACAACCGGGAGGAACTATTGGATATAAGAGCAACGTCAACTTACCAACATTACGACCAGGAATACGACTTTCCCAAAGAGGATTCTCCTTTCGCTAACCCAAACACAACAACAGACTGGATAGCACGTGGCTACTCAAAACAACTGCAGCGCCGGAGAAGAGGGAAACGCGCCGGTCTTTTGGTCAAGCTACGTCGACGGGCGCATCGTGCACCTCTCCCGAGTATTTTAATCGCCAATGTACAGTCTCTTGACAACAAAGTAGACGAAATCCGATCGAGGGTTGCCTTTCAGAGAGACATCCGAGACTGCAACGTTCTTTGCTTCACGGAAACATGGCTCACTCAGGACACGTTATCAGAGTCGGTACAGCCACCTGGTTTCTCCACGCATCGCTACGACAGAAACAAACATCTCTCTGGTAAGAAGAAGGGGGGTGTGTGTCTTATGATTAACGAGACGTGGTGTGATCATAACAACATACAGGAACTCAAGTCCTTTTGTTCACCTGACATAGAATTCCTTACAATCAAATGCAGACCGCATTATCTACCAAGAGAATTCTCTTCGATTATAATCACAGCCGTGTACATCCCCCTCAAGCTGATACATCGACGGCACTGAAAGAAATTCATCGGACTCCAATTAGCTTTTGGAAAAGTTATTAGCCTAGGGGTTCACATACTTTTTCCAACCTACACTGTGAATGTTTAAATGATGTGTTCAATATAGACAAGAAAAATACAATAATTGGTGTGTTATTAGTTTAAGCACACTATGGTAGTCTATTGTTGTGACTATGATGAAGATCAGATCAAATTTTATGACTAATTTATGCAGAAATCCAGGTAATTCCAAAGGTTTCACATACTTTTTCTTGCCACTGTATACTACACATTAGGAATATTTTTTTGATAAAAAAAGAACAAATTGTTTTTAAGATTTGAAAATAATGGTTATGTTCCAGAACACTGGAGATCACTTTTGTTCCCGGTTCTGGTTCCATTCCTCGAAAAATGTAGTTATTTTCGGTTTGGGGTTCTGAACCGGTTCCAAGCCCTGATTCCATATATATTGCACTACTTTTGACCAGAGCCCATTGAGAAAATATAGACCTTCTTCTTTAAAGTAAGACTGATAGTATTCCTTTGTGGTAGAAACACTTGTTATTTTAAATCCATGAGAAGGACAAACAGTATTCTACACATCTGAACTGTTTTGATACTTGACATAATCCTCAAATGATGTTCTGTGCCTTGGTCCAGGAAATTAAACTACGAGTGAAGGTGTTAATTCACACTGCGCTGAACTGCAGTTGTTTAAGGAAACAGATATTCAACAACCATTCCTCAAGTCACTATTTGACGTTCACTGCTTTACATGTGTCAGATGCCCTCGATCCTGTACAACCAAATAACAGGGACAAGAACAAATTTCACAGACACACTGATGGTGACTTGAGTGCTATTTGACAGTCACATCTCTATTTGAGACAATATAGCCTCAATCCTCATAACAGTTAAATCTCTATTTTACTATATTTTACTCTATTTAAAATACCCGGAACCTACAGAACCCAGAGAAACAGTGGTGTTGTTGTTGATCCTTGTTATTCTTACGTCAGCCAATGAGCTGATCAGATAGACCAAGCGGAAATTGCCAATATGTAGTTCTGATTACTTGAAGATCAATAAACAATTATACTGACAGGGGGTTAATTGTTAATTAATAAAGTCTTACAGTATAACTCAGAGTCTATTAAACCTTGTCATTAAAGCTGGCTGGCTGTAGCCACTTCGTTTTAATATGAGCAATATGTGTGAAGGGGAAAGATCACTGACTAACCTACAGAAAGAAAAATAGTGCAAAACGTCATACTATGGGTTGGATGCCTGGAAAATAAAGTTACTTAAGAGGTTATAAAACATATATTCATATCCTGAAAGTGTTTTTCAAGGCAAATAGAAGGTGCTAATTTCCAGTATTGACTCACAACCATGGCTAAGGTTCAGTAACACTGAGGAACTGCAAATAACAACCAAACTGATACTTACCTGTGGGAGCCTCACACGGGAATAACTAACATATCTGAAACACCTGGCCAGTCAGCAGCAAACCCATTTACCTCACCTGTCTATCAAACTGTCTCTCACCACCAGCATAACCGTGGAGGAGGGTTAACCTGGTGTCCTCTCACCTGTAGTAATACCAACATGTCTGTAATATCAACATGTTTCAAGCAGACCACCATAGTCCATGTGCCCAAGAACACTAAGGTAACCTAACTAAATAACAACTGAACCGTAGCACTCACGTCTGTAGCCATGAAATGCTTTGAAAGGCTGGTCATGGCTCACATCAACACCATTATCCCAAAAACCCTAGACCCACTCCAATTTGCATACCGCACCAACAGATCCACAGATGATGCAATCTCTATTGCACTCCACACTGCCCTTTCCCACCTGGACAAAAGGAACACCTATGTGTGAATGCTATTCATTGACTACAGCTCAGCGTTCAACACCATTGTGCCCTCAAAGCTCATCAATAAGTTAAGGACCCTGGGACTAAACACCTACCTCTGCAACTGGATCCTGGACTTCTTGACGGGCCGCCCCCAGGTCGTAAGGGTAGGTAACAACACATCCGCCATGCTGATCCTCAACACGGGGGTCCCTCAGGGGTGCGTGCTCAGTTCCCTCCTGTACTCCCTGTTCACTCATGACTGCATGGCCAGGCACGACTCCAACACCATCATTAAGTTTGCTGATGACACAACAGTGGTAGGCTTGATCACCGACAACGATGAGACAGCCTATAGGGAGGTCAGAGACCGTGTAGTACAAGGACAACAACCTCTCCCTCAACGTGATCAAGACAAAGGAGATGATTGTGGACTACAGGAAAAGGGGGACCGAGCATGCCCCTATTCTCATCGACAGGGCTGTAGTGGAGCAAGTTCCTTGGCGTCCACATCACCAACAAACGAACATGGTCAAAGCACACCAAGACAGTCGTAAAGAGGCCATGACATAACCTATTCTGAAAAGATTTGGCATGGGTCCTCAGATCCACAAAAGGTTTTACAGCTGCACCATCGAGAGCATCCTGACGGGTTGCGTCACTGACTGGTAATGCGACCGCCAGGCACTACAGAGGGTTGTTGGTTAAGGGCTTGTAAGTAAGCATTTCACTGTAAGGTCTACCCCCTGTTGTATTTGGCGCATGTGACAAGTAAAATTTGATTTGATTTATAGGACCACAGCCTCCTCATAGGGTTTTATGTGATACAGTTTTTGTCAGATTTGACTTTTTGTAGCAGGTTAGTAGAACTTACACAGCAGAATTAACGTTGCAGGTTAGGAAAAGGGTTAGAGTTAGCTAAAACGCTAAAAAAAACTACACTTTTGACATTAATTGGAAAAAAGCTGTATCCCTTCTAGCCATGACCCCCTCACAGCTACAGCAAACTACATTAGAGAGATAGTTTGGTTAAACCAGACTTAACGCTCTGCTCACCATTGTTAACGTGAAGTGAAGTAATGGTGAAAAGAAGCATATCAGTTTGGATGCCAGTTAATAATTGATAATAATTGAGTGTGAAAACTAAAATCAGTCCCTTGATTGCTCTCAGCCTCCCAGTTTAACCGCTTCTTCTTGCCTACTGCCTCTGGGAAAATAACAAGCTAGCTGGAGCCATTGATTGCTGAGAATTACCACCATTTACTTGTATGTCTTTTTCCTTAACCCATACTCCTATAAGTGAGCGAAGGATATTATCAGATGCATCTGAAATGGCACTCTATTCCATATATAGTACACTACCGTTGATCAGGGCCCACTATAGGGAATAGGGGCTGGGCAAAAGTAGTGCACTACAGTCGTGTCAAAAAGTTTAGAGAATGACTAAATTATTAATTTGCTCAAAGTCTGCTGCCTCAGTTTGTATGATGGAAATTTGCATATACTCCAGAATGTCATGAAGAGTGATCAGATGAATTGCAATTAATTGTCCCTCTTTTGCCATGCAAATTAACTGAATCCCCAAAAAAACATTTCAACTGAATTTCAGCCCTGCCACAAAAGGACCAGCTGACATGTCAGTGATTCTCTCGTTAACACAGGTGTGAGTGCTGACGAGGACAAGGCTGGAGATCACTCTGTCATGCTGATTGAGTTCGAATAACAGACTGGAAGCTTCAAAAGGAGGGTGGTGCTTGGAATCATTGTTTTTCCTCTGTCAAACATGGTTACCTGCAAGGAAACACGTGCCGTCATCATTGCTTTGCACAAAAGGGCTTCACAGGCAAGGATATTGCTGTCAGTAAGATTGCACGTAAATCAACCATTTATCGGATCATCAAGAACTTCAAGGAGAGCGGTTCAATTGTTGTGAAGAAGGCTTCAGGGCGCCCAAGAAAGTCCAGCAAGTGCCAGGACCGTCTCCTAAAGTTAATTCAGCTGCGGGATCGGGGCACCACCAGTACAGAGCTTGCTCAGGAATGGCAGCAGGCAGGTGTGAGTGCATCTGCACGCACAGTGAGGCGAATACTTTTGGAGGATGGCCTGGTGTCAAGAAGGGCAGCAAAGAAGCCACTTCTCTCCAGGAAAAACAGACTGATATTCTGCAAAAGGTACAGGGATTGGAATGCTGAGGACTGGGGTAAAGTCATTTTCTCTGATGAATCTCCTTTCCGATTGTTTGGGGCATCCGGAAAAAAGCCTGTCCGGAGAAGACAATGTGAGCGCTACCATCAGTCCTGTGTCATGCCAACAGTAAAGCATCCTGAGAACATTCATGTGTGGGGTTGCTTCTCAGCCAAGGGAGTGGGCTCACTCACAATTTTGCCTAAGAACACAGCCATGAATAAAGAATGGTACCAACACATCCTCCGAGAGCAACTTATCCCAACCATCCAGGAACAGTTTGGTGACGAACAATGCCTTTTCCAGCATGATGGAGCACCTTGCCATAAGGCAAAAGTGATAACTAAGTGGCTCGGGGAACAAAACATAGATATTTTGGGTCCATGGCCAGGAAACTCCCCAGACCTTAATTCCATTGAGAACTTGTGGTCAATCCCCAAGAGGCGGGTGGACAAACAAAACACAAATTCTGACAAACTCCAAGCATTGATTATGCAAGAATGGGCTGCCATCAGTCAGGATGTGGCCCAGAAGTTAATTTACAGCATGCCAGGGCGGATTGCAGAGGTCTTGAAAAAGAAGGGTCAACAAATATTGACTCTGCATCAACTTCATGTAATTGTCAATAAAAGCCTTTGACACTTATGAAATGCTTGTATTTATACTTCAATATTCCATAGTAACATCTGACAAAAAATTCTAAAGACACTGAAGCAGCAAACTTTGGAAATTAATGTTTGTCTCATTCTCAACTTTAGGCCACGACTGTATATATGAAATATAATGCCCTTTAGGATGCACAATAATTCCAGTGCTTTAATTACAGCTCCTGTGGCTCGTTAATATAGTTTAATTAATCCACTGGGAGGTAATTCATGATTGGAAACAGTCAGTCCTACGTGGTTACTATTAAATTAACTTGTAGATCTGCTACCTCAGCTAAAACATGTCTGACATTTTCAATGTGGAACTGTCTGACTACGCTCTCTCCCGTCTCCTCTCTCTAAAGCAGTTTCTCAATCCTTGTCCTGGGGACCCAAAGGGGTGCATTTTGCTTTTGGCCTAGCACTGTAACATGATATCATAGGAAAAAGTCACAGTAGCTGAAGTTTTTTTCAATACATTGCAGTCAATGGGAAAAGCTGAGTCACAGAGTTAAATCTTTTCTCGTTTCTCTCATGTCTGTCTCTCTCTGACGGAGCCTTTTCTGGCAGCGAAACAGTTCGTTCTGCCTCATTTACTGCCTTTTAAAAAACCATAGCTGATATGGTCGACTTGCTTAACATAACAAATTACTAGCTAGACATTTTACAACTCCGGGTGTGTTCCTTAAATTCAATCTGGAGTGCCATAGGGCGCTCAGAGAGCTCTCTGGGCGTTAGTAAATTCAGAGCCTTTGTCAGATTGTCAGTTTGTAAATTCAGAGCATTTCGCTCTCGGAGCGCACACTGGATGCTCTGGCCGAGGAGTAGGGTTGACCGGAGCGTTCTGGCCTCACAATGGCAGTCAAGCAGCCAAGCTAACTGGCTAACGTTGGCTAGCTTGCTAGCTACTTCCAGACACAAATGCGAGAACAACTCACTCCATTTTACTCGCCCTGGCAGAGCTGGTTAGGCAGTTTTCATGTTATCCAGAGCATTGGTGGTTAACTGTGCTGCTGCTGGCAACAATTGAATTACGCTGTTTTGCCGAAGTTTACTGACACCGGCCATATTCAACGGGTGTAAATTCACCAGTTATTCTGCGCTCTGCTACACTCAGATGAGAGTGCTCTGAAATCGGAGTAGCTAGCCAGAGCGAATTTACAAAAGCACCAAAATGTCTATTGAGAATGCACAACGACTATACCACTTAGCTAAGTATGACGGGAATAACCAAGTCAATAAGCTTTTGGTAGTTAGATAGCATATAGTTAATATACTGGCAGGTTTCATTTATTAGTAGCCAACTAACGTTAGGTAGCTAACTAACATACCGGTATATACTGCTGTAATTAAATATTATGTGGTTCGTTAGGATAGCATAGCTAACAAATTGTCAGCCAACATAACGTGTAAGGTAACTTATTTGAAAAGTCATTACTTTATTACATTGCTCAACATTTTCTTAACATTTGTCATAATTAGTTAAAGCAATAAATTTTTATCCTCTCTTGTTGGACTTCGGCTGCATATTTTCCGCCATTTTCTTCAAATCTGAAAACGAAGTGAAGCCACGCCCATTTTCGGAAGAATTGCATTATGGGCCCTAAAAGCACGAATATAGTGTCCACTGCTTCTATACTTTGTATTTTGGCCAATATAGTACGACATCTGGCATACAAACTATATCCATACTGTGACAAATAAGCATACTATATACTCAATTTGCGTCACAAATAGTATGGTTAGTGCAGTTAGTATGAGTCTCTTTTGTTTTTCTGAGTAAGGCAGCTCCAAAATGCAGGTATTTCAGCCTAGCTCAGTGCTTTCTGTGGTGTTGGGGCAAGCCAGCAGAAAATACAGAGATGTGCACAGTGATTGGCTCAGTGTTCTGTCACTCATGGGGACACTATGTCACTGCGAAGTCTAAGGGTAGAGCTTGAAAATTCAAGCCCCATGGATGCTGCCATAGAGTTACATTAGAAGTGCCCATCCAAGAAGGCTCAAGGTCATTGGCCACAGATAAAATGTCAAATCACGTTATATCTACAGTAGCTTTGATTGGACTGATCAATTCAACATCATACTTCTTAGCTAGCAGTCATTATCATGAACCAAGTCGACAATCTACTGGCAAATCCTTTTTAATTATTGTCATATGAAGAGAAATACTGAAGAGAAATTATAGATAAAATGTATCGGTGCTCATCGGCCATTGAACATTAACTTTACACAACAATGAGTGGTTTGGAAGGAATCAGTGGCTAACTGCAAGCATTGCAAAGCAATCATTAACCTGCTATTCCGTGGAGTGGCTCTGTGGTCCCAAGTCTAAGATTAATGGTCTCTTTTCCTAGTTTAAAATTATAAACATTCAACAATTGCCATGCTGTCAATGAAGCCTGATTTGTGCCTCGCTCAAAACAACTGTTAACTCGTAACTGCAAAATCGGACTTTAGTGAGTTCAAGACAACTGGGAACTTGGGGGAAAAACGAGCTACGACTGGGTAAATACATTTTGAACTTTCATCTAACTCTGAATTGTAAATCAGGAACTCGGGCCTCTTTCTAGAGCTACCACCTGAAGATCACTGACGTCATCATGATTCAACCTTTTTTTCTCCGAGTTCCCACCATAAATCCAGAGAATTGCCAGATGTAGCTCCCTCCAGTAACCACGCGCACAACCGTTCCTTGATTTTAACTGGCGGTTTTATTCTGTGGTTTTAGTCAGAATGATCACCTTCAGTGAGAACTCACTGCTCTTCACGAGCAAGAGAGAAAGAAGAATCTCATCCAGCTGTAAACGTTTACAAGATTCTCAAGTCCTGGTAGGCCCGGTCATCTGCCAGATAAGAGTTCTGCACCCACCTGCAACCAACGAATAAAATCTCTACATAAGGAAGAGTCGTGAAGCAATACAAGGTCAAGGCTAACAGGAAAGTCAGACACGCAAGTACAAGTCAAGGTGTTTGAAGGTGGTCTTTGCCTTGTGAACTGCTAATAAGAGACTTTAAGATTACAATTCGTAAGGACTGAAGATAGTTGTGTATTTGATCAAAACGCTGGTATTATGCATTTGCTCTTTCTATTTTAATGTATCGCTGGTATATGTATTACTTACTTTTTTTTTGATACTTACTAAAAGGTGTATATATAGTTACAAACATTAAGGGTCAGTGTACACCTATTGATTTATATTTTCACCTGTAAATGAGTGTAATTTGGTAAGGTGTTTGTTCAAGCCTTTGTTACAAGCATTATACATGTTTATACCACGTACTAAGGTTTAAATTGGAATATAAATTACCTACTCACTTATCCAAACTATACCTAGAATGTCAGAAAGAGGTAGTTTCACTAAAGGTGATAACGATGGGGTGGGTCAAGTTGAGCAGCCGCAGCAACACCTTGCAAACTTCAAGCCTTCATCAGAACAAAGAGAGCAGCAGGAAGAAATCCAGACTGGTGTGGAGTCATGGCTGCCAGCGAATGATGATATAGAGGCTGCTAATGAGACATCACAACAAGAGCCACGAAAAGGTGAGAGGGTCCGCAGGTTAACTGAAAAGGGCCAAGAACTGCGCATAGCGAAAGGTGGAGACAGCTCGAACATCGTTTCAGGGTCAGCTATGAGAAGTGGAAGGCTCTGGTAAAGGAGGCAAAACTGTCGCTGACAGGCTGTTGCTCTGAGGACCTACTACAAGACCTCTTAAACAAGATTAGCCATACTTCTACAGATCTAAACCTTGCCTATGTAAATTTGCGTCAAATCGACATTCCCGACAATGATATACGCCGCAGAGTGGATACTTGTGAAGCAGTTACGAGGTCTATTATCGACACTGTGAGGTGTCATTTAAAGGGCAGAGAAGAAGGTCAAAGTAACAAGATAGAGCTGCACTGGAATGACAGCAATTCCTTGTGCATGTCCGAACCCTCACATAAGTCAAGTCTCAACTATCAGCCCTCAAGTGCTTCCTCCCAGTCTCAAAGCAACTCGAAGGTCACCTCCAGACGCTCAAGCGTGTCATCTGTCAAGAGACAAGAGGCTGCAGCGGAAGTTGCTGCTAACCAAGCAGCTCTAGAAGTAATGGTTAAGCAAGAACGCCAACTAGAAGAGCTTCAGAGACTCGAAGATGAAGATAAGAAGAGGACAGCGGAGCAAGAAGCTGAGGCTATGAAACGCAGCTTAGAAGAAGCTAGGCTGCGAATCAAGTTAGAGGTAGAAAATGCTGCCAGACGAAAGACACTAGAAGACAAGCGTAGAGAGCTTGAGCGCCTAGAAGTGCTCAAGAAACTAAATTCTGCCAAGGCGCGGATGCAAGTGTATGAGCAAGATGAAAACTCAGAGGACGAAAAGAGAGAACCACTCTCTAACTGCAAATCTTTGAAAGAAGCCATGCACAGAAGTGTCTCATTTCACAGTCTCTCACCACAACATGTTGTGACAAGCACACAACAAGAAGATGGCACCAAGACCATGTTCAGGTTACTAGCGGAATCCATCAGTGAAAGCCGCCTCCCCATACCAGAACCAGTAACATTCATTGGAGAACCACTCTCATTCACGGACTGGAAGGTCTCTTTTCAGACTCTGATAGACAGGAAAAGCATACCAGCAACTGAGAAGATATACTACTTAAGAAAATATGTTGGTGGGCCTGCCAAGAAAGCCATCGAAAGTTACTTTATGTTAGGAACAGAGTCAGCCTACCATGCTGCGTGGACCATTCTTGAAGAAAGGTACGGAAACAAATTCCTCATCGCCAAGTCCTTCAGAGATAAGCTCAATGCATGGCCTAAGATAGGATCCAAGGACAGTCTTGAACTTAGAGACCTTGTAGATTTTCTTCGTAGCTGTGAGGCTGCTATGTCTCAGAATAAGGGCCTGGAGGTGCTTAATGACTGTAATGAAAACCAAAAGATCCTCGCTAAACTTCCAGATTGGCTAACTTCAAGATGGAATAGAAAGGTCATAGACATCTTAGAAGAAACTGAGACCTTTCCTAGCTTCAGTCAGTTTGTGAAGTTTCTCACGAGAGAAGCCAAGATTGCTTGCAATCCTGTAACATCCCTTCATGCTTTGAAACCAAGTGAAGATGGAAAACCTAAGACACCAAGGATTCAAAGCCCTGGAGCAAGGGTATTAGCAACTAACTCTGATGAGAAAGATACTGTTACTAGTTGTGTCTTCTGTGAGAAGTCAGGTCACAGTCTCCACAAATGTTGGAAGTTCTTGGATAAGCCCACTGCAGAGCGACAGAAGTTTGTTCAAGAGAATAAATTGTGCTTTGGATGTTTAAGACCTGGGCATCGTTCGAGGGATTGTGATAACAGGAACACCTGTGACACGCGTTTCATAGCCTCAGCTTCTTGCTCCGCTGTCCTCTTCTTATCTTCATCTTCGAGTCTCTGAAGCTCTTCTAGTTGGCGTTCTTGCTTAACCATTACTTCTAGAGCTGCTTGGTTAGCAGCAACTTCCGCTGCAGCCTCTTGTCTCTTGACAGATGACACGCTTGAGCGTCTGGAGGTGACCTTCGAGTTGCTTTGAGACTGGGAGGAAGCACTTGAGGGCTGATAGTTGAGACTTGACTTATGTGAGGGTTCGGACATGCACAAGGAATTGCTGTCATTCCAGTGCAGCTCTATCTTGTTACTTTGACCTTCTTCTCTGCCCTTTAAATGACACCTCACAGTGTCGATAATAATCCCCGTTGCAACAGTTATTAGCCACTTAGTTCCGCTTGTCTTATCATTTCCCCCGGATAGCGAACGTGTAAACTATTTAAACAAAAAACAGCAACATAAACTTACAGGTTAACTGTCAGTTACACCAGACTTTGATGACAAAGTTTAATGACAGAATTTTCCCACAAAGGACCGCCGCGCCACCTTCCTGTTCAAATGAGCAGAGCACAACAATGTGAGTCCAAAAATGTCTTGTATGCTGCTGCATAAATTGTGATATGCCAGGGAGATATGTATACTGTAGCTAAGAAAGTAAAACTAAGTGTATGTTGTGTAGTAAGCTGTTAGTAGCCTCACCCATTAATTTGGTATATTTTCACCTCTTAATTTCACCTACTGTTCTGACTTGGTGGTGCACATGTAGCCTTTAACCTGTTTTTGAGAAATGTAATCATTGAATATTGTAAGAGCTTTCATTGTCTGCTTATATGCCCCCTTTATATATCCTACGGTTCTGATTTGATGTACAGGGAGAACACTGTAAGAGTGGCTCATGTTCTGAATTCTGTCATTGTAAATTTAAAAAGTGCTGAACAAATAGTTATATTTACTAGGTCCGTCCTAGCTCGCTCATTAATGTCTTAATCGAAATTACGGATTTCCTCTTATCTGCTTGTCGTCCCCTTATGTCATAGTTTGTACATCTCAATTGTCAGTAGAAACCACATTTGTTTAATGCCAAAATAACATGCAAAACAGGCAAGCCCCCCCAAACATGCCCTGAATGACGGGTCGCCACTGGTCATTTTCTATTAAGGTATCTTTACTCAAGTATGACAATTGGGTACTTTTCCACCACTGCTTCTCTCTCCCTCTCCCTCTCCCTCTCCCTCTCCCTCTCCCTCATTCTTTCCCTGCCTCTCCCTCCTCACTCCCGGACAGGCCAACACAGGCAGACAGACAGGCAGGCCGACAACAGACAGGCAGGCAGGTAGACGGACAGACAGGCAGATAGACACAGACAGTTTTAAGTCAATCTAGAAAAACGTGACCAAAATCTTATAGAATTGAAAGACAATTGTGTCCAATGGAGGTCAAAAACGCATTTGGGTTGATTGACTTCACGTTTCAATGACGCTGCCCTGGTCACAAACATGTACAATTTGGTAAGATTAAACCTTTCTAACCCTTCAAAACCATCCCTAGGACCCCCAATTAAGTCACTTCCTGTAATTGTAGGAAACAGAAATTCAATGTGTGGCCTCCTGGGGACACTCTTTAACGATGCCCAGAGTTTCAAGTCTTTTTACTTCTCTGTCTGTGAGTGGATATGTATGTCTGTCTTTCACCAATTTACCCATTGCAGCTCCATCACCAACACTTGATGCATATCTATGTGTCAATATCCTGTCTGTGGAGAAGGGAGAGAGAGGAGGGAGAGAAATAGATTAGAGGGAGGAGGGAAAGAAGGAGGGAGAGTGAAGGAGGGAGGAAGAGGATCTCTCTGTACTTTGCTCCATTAATCTTTTCCTCGATCCTGACTTGTCTCCCAGTCCCTGCTGCTGAAAAACATCCCAACAGCATGATGCTGCCACCAACATGCTTCATCGTAGAGATGGTGCATGCCACCGTAAAGATTAATACCACACATCTCAACATCATCTGTTCAGAGACTGCGTGAATCAGGCCTTCATGGTTGATTTTCTGCAAATAAACCACTACTAAAGGACACCAATAATAAGAAGAGACTTGCTTGGGCCAAGAAACATGAGCAATGGACATTAGACCGGTGGAAATCTGACCTTTGGTCTGATGAGTCCAAATATGCAATTTTTCTGTTCCAACCACAGTGTCTTTGTGAGATGCAGAGTACGTGAATCGGATGATCACCCCATGTGTGGTTCTGTTGGGGTAGGTTCCTTGATCCTTGTCAATCATTTGCTTATTGGTGAAATCAGCAATCAGACAAAAATCTTTAAGTAAATCAATCAAAACCTTTATTAATGCAATTGCAGACAGAAGTTGACAACGGGAACATAGCACGCATGTTTCCGAGTAAGTTCTGCAAAATAGGAAAGGTCCAAGTTGCTTTAATATGCTTGCAGTCAACCCCTAGTGATGTAACTGCCTACGTCAACACCTTCTACTCATGAGACCAAGCCCATGCACAGTGGTATGTCTGACGTGTCTCTTATCTTTTTCACTCCCCTGCAGGGTTCTGTGTCTATGAATCTCTTTTAGCCTTGAGGCGCTTTCTCACAGACACCCTGTTTTGACTGCAATAACACACACATCTCTCAGACCATTTCTTATAAGAGGCAGAGACTAGAAAATAACCGTGGAACAGTATTTAAACCTTATTAATGCATATATTGCTAATCTTTGGTCCAGGACCCTATAGATGTAGTGGGGGAGGGGTTCTATAGCCCTTCCCCTTCTATTAATACAACATAAGCATAATCAATTATTATAATACATAAATAATTTAGTGCAGCCTCTATCATGACCCCATCAGTTACCACCATGAAGCATGGAGGAGGGGGTGTGATGGTGTGAGGGTGCTTTGCTGGTGACACTGTCAGTGATTTATTTAGAATTCAAGTCACACTTAACTAGCATGGCTGATACGCCATCCCATATGGTTTGCGCTTAGTGGGACTATAATTTCTTTTTCAACAAGACAATGACCCAATACACCTCCAGGCTGTGTAAGGGCAATTTGACCAAGAATAAGAGTGATGGAGTGCTGCATCAGATGACCTGGCCTCCACAATCACCCGACCTCAACCCAATTGATGGTTTGGGATGAGTTGGACTGCAGAGTGAAGGAAAAGCAGCCAACAAGTGCTCAGCGTATGTGGGAACTCCTTCAAGACTGTTGGAAAAGCATTCCTCATGAAGCTGGTTGAGAGAATGCCAAGAGTGTGCAAAGCTGTCATCAAGGCTACTTTGAAGAATCTCAAATATATTTTTATTTGTTTACACTTTTTGGTTACTACATGATTCCATATGTGTTATTTCATAGTTTATGTCTTCACTATTAGTCTACAATGTAGAAAATAATACAAATATAGAAAAAATCCTGAATGAGTAAGTGTGTCCAAACCTTTGACTGGTCCTGTAGGTGAGGAGAACTATCCTGGTCCCAGATCTGTTTGTATACCATAAGTCCTATGGTCAGATGGCAAAGACAGCACAAACAGATATGGGTTCAGGCTAAAGGGGAACCTCCTGAGAGAGAACAACTCTCATCCTCTTCAAAACAGTCTTTCCTCCAGAACAATGATCTAAGAGAGAACTTTTTCTCTCAGGCTTGTTTTTCATGCTGTCTGTGGTTCCAGCTGTGAGGAATGAGATATGTTAAGGGGGGCTGATAAATTACTGTGTTCAGTAAGCTGCAGTGACAACTGTCCCACCGATTACCTCACCATACATCAGTACGGGCCTGTTACATTTTCATTCATCTCAGCTAAGCAATTACATTACAGTTCATCAGAAGAGTTCACATTACTCATTGGAGACCAACAGTGACACTCCATCCTACACTGTCACAGTCAACCACAGGTGCCATGGCTACCACCTTGCAGCAAGCACTGCAGAGGCAAGTTGTTGCTCTGAGTCCCTGACCCAAGGAGGAGAGGAGTAAAGAAGAATAGGATAGAGGGGAGGAGGAGAGAAAGAGAGGATGAGGAGAGGAGGATCGAGGAGAGAGAGCTGACGAGATCCAACTGTTCTGTGTCAGACATGACAAACCTGAAGAGTAGTTAGGACAGAAAGGACAGAAACACGTTGTGTTTTTGGGATAAGGATGAACTCATGCGACAGTATGATGCAATGCACCAAAGCAGCTATGAGAATATTTGCATATTGGGTCAAAGACCATGCTCTCGAAAAGGAAAGGATTGCAAAAAGGATGAAGGGATAACATAATTCACTGCCTGTTAAATCTGAGGTTTCACAAGTTAGAGCTGACATGATTTCATCTCAGAGTTCAGAATAAATCACCACACAGAGCATGAAAATTAATACAGAAGTACAGTATCAATGCCTCTGTCTGATGGCTGCCAACATTAAAATGTGTCCCGTCTTCCATTTCTCTAGAAGGGGAGAGAAGCGGTCACGCTCTGCAAATGTAATGTCTTTATTAATAGAGCGTTCATATTGTTGATGGTAGAGTACAAGACTGCATTTACACAGGCAGCCCAATTCTGATTTTTTTTTCACTAATTGGTCTTTTGACCAATCAGATCAGCCCTGAAAAGATATGATGTGAAAAGATTGATAGGATTGGTCAAAAGGCCAATTAGTGGAAAAAATATCAGAATTGGGTTGCCGGTGTAAACGCAGCCTATATTATTAAAGCTACTCATAACAACGTACTTATCTTGATGGTTGCTCCTTCAGTAGAGAAGCATGGTTAAGAACCTGTGATTAAAATGGCATTACGTGGTATAGATCTGGCTACAGTAATTAACATTAAAGCAATCAAGATACCCAATATTTGTTTTACCTGAGGTTCAAGTGTTATTTCATATACAACATTTTTTTATTTCACCTTTATTTAACCAGGTAGGCCAGCTGAGAACAAGTTCTCATTTACAACTGCGACCTGGCCAAGATAAAGCAAAGCGGTGCGACAAAAAACAACACAGAGTTACACATGGGATAAACAAAAGTACAGTCAATAACAAAATAGAAACATCCATATACAGTGTGTGCAAATGGAGTAAAGAGGTAAGGCAATAAATAGGCCAATAGTAGCAAAGTAATTACAATTTAGCAAATTAACACTGGATTGACAGATGTGCAGATGATGTGAAAGTAGAAAATACTGGTGTGCAAAAGAGTAAAGTAAATAAAAACAATATGGGGATAAGGTAGGAAGTTGGATGGGCTATTTATAGATGGGCTGTGTACAGCTGAAGCGATCAGTAAGCTGCTTAGATAGCTGATGCTTAAAGTTAGTGAGGGAGATATAAGTCTCCAACTTCAGTGATTTTTGCAATTCTTTCCAGTCATTGGCAGCAGAGAACTGGAAGGAATGGCGGCCAAAGGATGTGTTGGCTTTGGGGATGACCAGTGAGATATACCTGCTGGAGCGCGTGCTACGGGTCGGTGTTGTTATGGTAACCAGTGAGCTGAGATAAGGTGGAGCTTTACCTAGCAAAGACTTATAGATGACCTGGAGCCAGTGGGTCTGGTGACGAATATGTAGCAAGGGCCAGCCGACAAGAGCATACAGGTCGCAGTGGTGGGTGGTATATGGGGCTTTAGTGACAAAATGGATGGCACTGTGATAGACTGCATCCAATTTGCTGGGTAGAGTGTTGGAGGCTACTTCATAAATTACATCGTCGAAGTCGATTATCGGTAGGATGGTCAGTTTTACGAGGGTATGTTTGGCAGCGTGAGCGGAGGAGGCTTTGTTGCGAAATAGGAAGCCGATTCTAGATTTAATTTTGGATTGGAGATGCTTAATATGAGTCTGGAAGGAGAGTTTACAGTCTAACCAGACACCTAGGTATTTGTAGATGTCCACATATTCTAAGTCAGAACCGTCCAGAGTAGTGATGCTAGTGCGCGGGCGGATGCGGGTAGCGATCGGTTGAACAGCATGCATTTAGTTTTACTAGCGTTTAAGAGCAGTTGGAGGCCACGGAAGGAGTGTTGTATGGCATTGAAGCTCGTTTGGAGGTTTGTTAACACAGTGTCCAAAGAAGGGCCAGATGTATACAGAATGGTGTCGTCTGCGTAGAGGTGGATCAGAGAATCACCTGCAGCAAGAACGACATCATTGATATATACAGAGAAATGAGTCGGCCCAAGAATTGAACCCTGTGGTACGCCCATAAAGACTGCCAGAGGTCCGGACAACAGGCCCTCCGATTTGACACACTGAACGCTATCTGAGAAGTAGTTGGTGAACTGTGCGAGGCAGTCATTTGAAAACCAAGGCTGTTGAGTCTGCCGATAAGAATGAAGTGATTGACAGAGTCGAAAGCCTTGGCCAGGTCGATGAAGACGGCTGCACAGTATTGTCTTTTATCGATGGCGGTTATGATATTGTTTAGTACCTTGAGCGTGGCTGAGGAGCAACCGGCTCGGAAACCGGATTGCACAGCGGAGAAGGTACGGTGTGATTCGAAATGGTCAGTGATCTGTTTGTTAACTTGGCTTTCGAAGACTTTAGAAAGGCAGGGCAGGATAGATATAGGTCTGTAACAGTTTGAGTCTAGAGTGTCACCCCCTTTTAAGAGGGGGATGACCGCGGCAGCTTTCCAATCGTCAGGAGTCTCGGACATTACGAAAGGGAGGTTGAACAGGCTAGTAATAAGGGTTGCAACAATGGCGGTGAATAAGTTTAGAAAGAGAGGGTCCAGATTGTCTAGTCCAGCTGATTTGTATGGGTCCAGGTTTTGCAGCTCTTTCAGAACATCTGCTATCTGGATTTGGGTGAAGGAGAAGCTGGGGAGACTTGGGCAAGTAGCTGCGGGGGGGCGGTGGAGCTGTTGGCCGGGGTTGGAGTAGCCAGGAGGAAAGCATGGCCAGCCGAAGAAAAATTATTATTGAAATTCTCGATTATCGTGGATTTATCGGTGGTGACAGTGTTTCCTAGCCTCAGTGCAGTTGGCAGCTGGGAGAAGGTGCTCTTATTCTCCATGGACTTTACAGTGTCCCAGAACTTTTTGGAGTTAGAGCTACAGGATGCAAATTTCTATTTGAAAAAGCTAGTCTTTCCTAACTGACTGCGTGTATTGATTCCTGACTTCCCTGAAAAGTTGCATATCGTGGGGACTATTTGATGCTATTGCAGTACACCACAGGATGTTTTTGTGCTGGTCAAGGGCAGTCAGGTCTGGAGTGAACCAAGGGCTATATCTGTTCTTAGTTCTACATTTTTTGAAAGGGGCATGCTTATTTAAGATGGTGAGGAAATTACTTTTAAAGAACAACCAGGCATCCTCTACTGATGGGATGAGGTCAATATCCTTCCAGGATACCCGGGCCAGGTCGATTAGAAAGGCCTGCTCGCAGAAGTGAGAGATATGAACATATAAAATGATTGTGTTATACATTGAGATGAAAGAGAAAGGAAAACTGCAATGCTGGGATCAGCATGTTCCAGTTTGAGTTAGATGCTTTATAATTGATAGTTCTGGGGACCCATTGGAAAGGAAACCAGCCTATTCATCAGGGAGCAATTCCAAATGGCACCCTATATGATAGGGCTCTGCACAAAAGTAGTGGACTATATAGGGAATAGGGTGCTATTTGGGACACATCAGAAATGTGTAGCTCTATAGCCATTGGCTGTGACATTTAGCGCTCTCATTTAGCAGCTCCTGCTTTATAATGATAGAGATGTCTCATTTTTGACTACTCTCCACTCAAATGTAAATCTTGGCTCCAGCTGCAGTAGCCTACAGTGTGGCTTCAGTACAAAGACACTACATGACCAGAAATATGTGGACACCTGCTCGTCGAACATCTCATTCCAAAATCATGGGCATTAATATGGAGTTGGTTCCCCTTTTCTGCTATAAAGGCATCCACTCTTCTGGGAATGCTTTCCATTAGAAGTTGGAACATTGCTGCAGGGACTTGCTTCCATTCAGCACGAGCATTAGTGAAGAAACACCGTACACCTGGCGACCGTGTCAGCGTGCATTGCGCCCGGCCCGCCACAGGAGTCACTAGACCATGATGAAAAAATTTCATCCCTGCCGGCCAAGCCCTCCCCTAACCCGGACAACGCTGGGCCAATTGTGTGGCGCCCCATGGGTCTCCCGGTTGCGACAGAGCCTGGACTCGAACCAGGATCTCTAGTGGCACAGCTAGCACTGCAGTGCCTTAGACCACTGCGCCACTCGGGAGGCCCACGCTGTGGGGTATTTAACCCCAAGCCAACCTAGCCTGTATACACAGACCTACCAAGCAACAATAGATACTACAGTGCCTTGGGAAAGTATTCAGACCCCTTGACTTATTCCCACTTTGTTACGTTAGTCTTATGAGTTCGAAGGAATTGTACATAGAGCTCAGAGACAGGATTGTGTCGAGGCACAGATCTGGGGAAGAGTACCAAAAACTGTCTGCTGCATTGAAGGTCCACAAGAACACAGTGGCCTCCATCATTCTTAAATGGAAGAAGTTTGGAACCACCATGACTCTTCCTAGAGTTGGCCGCCGGCCAAACTGAGCAATCGGTGGAGAAGGGCCTTGGTCAGGGAGGTGACCAAGAACCCGGTGGTCACTGACAGAGCTCTAGAGTTCCTCTGTGGAGATGGGAGAACCAGGACAACCATCTCTGCAGCACTTCACCAAGCAGGCCTTTATGGTAGAGTGGCCAGATGGAAGCCACTCCTCAGTAAAAGGCACATGACAACCTGCTTGGAATTTTCCAAAAGGCATCTAAAGACTCTCAGACCATGAGAAACATTCTCTGGTCTGATGAAACCAAGACTGAACTCTTTGGCCTGAATGGCAAGCATCACGTCTGGAGGAAACCTGGCACCATCCCTACAGTGAAGCATGGTGGTGGCAGCATCATGCTGTGGGGATGTCTTTCAGCGGTAGGGACTGGGGGACTAGTCAGGATCGAGGCAAAGATGAACAGAGCAAAGTACAGAGAGATCCTTGATGAAAACCTACTCCAGAGCACTCAGGACCTCAGACTGGGGCGGGACAACGACCCTAAGCACACAGCCAAGACAACGCAGGAAAGGCTTCGGGACAAGTCTCTGAATGTCCTTGAGTGGCCCAGCCAGAGCCCAGGGAAACTTAAATCCGTTTTATCACATTTCTATCAGCATGTTAAATGTGCAACCAGAGGAAAAACAACTCTGGACCACCTTTACTCCACACACAGAGACGCATACAAAGCTCTCCCTCGCCCTTGGCAAATCTGACCATAGTTCTATCCTTCTGATTCCTGCTTACAAGCAAAAATTTAAGTAGGAAGCATCAGTGACTAGATCAATAAAAAAGTGGTCAGATGAAGCAGATGCTAAGCTACAGGACTGTTTTGCTAGCACCGACTGGAATATGTTCCAGGAATACTCTGATGGCATTGAGGAGTACACCACAACAGTCATTGGCTTCATCAATAAGTGCATCGATGACGTCGTCACCACAGTGACCGTACGTACATACCCCAACCAGAAGCCATGGATTACAGGCAACATCCGCACTGAACTAAAGGCTAGAGCAGCCGCTTTCAAGGAGCGGGACTCCATCCCGGAAGCTTATAAGAAATCCCGCTATGCCCACTGATGAACCATCAAACAGGCAAAGCGTCAATACAAGACTAAGATCGAATCGTACTACACCGGCTCTCACGCTCGTCGGATGTGGCAGGGCTTGCAAACCATTACAGACTACAAAGGGAAGCACAGCCGAGTGCTGCCCAGTGACACGAGCCTATCAGACGAGCTAAACTACTTCTATGCTCGCTTCGAGGCAAATAACACTGAAACATGCATGAGAGCACCAGCTGTTCCCGGAAGACGGTTCCCGGATCACGCTCTCCGCAGCCGATGTGAGTAAGACCTTTAAACAGGTCAACATTCACAAGGCCGTGGGGCCAGACGGATTACCAGGACGGGTACTGTGAGCATGCGCTCACCAACTGGCAAGTGTCTTCACTGACATTTTCAACCTCGAACTGTCCTAGTCTGTAATACCAACATGTGTTAAGCAGACCATCATAGTGCCTGTGCCCAAGAACACTAAGGTAACCTGTCTAAACGACTACCAACCTGTAGCACTCACACCCGTAGCCATGAAGTGCTTCGAAACGCTGGTCATGGCTCACATCAACACCATTATCACAGAAACCCTAGACCCACTCCAATTTGCATACCACCCTAACAGATCCACAGATGATTCAATCTCTTTGCACTCCACACTGCCCTTTCCCACCTGGACAAAAGGAACACCTATGTGAGAATGCTATCATCAAATTAAATCAAATTTATTTATAAAGCTCTTCTTACATCAGCTGATGTCACAGAGTGCTGTACAGAAACCCAGCCTAAAACCCCAAACAGCAAGCAATGCAGGTGTAAAAGCATGGTGGCTAGGAAAAACTCCCTAGAAAGGCCAAAACCTATTAAAGTGACTACAGCTCAGCGTTCAACACCATAGTGCCCTCAAGCTCACCACTAAGCTAAGGACCCTGGGAGAAAACACCTACCTCTGCAACTGGATCCTGGACTTCCTGATGGGCCGCCCCCAGGTGGTAAGGGTATGTAACAACACATCCGCCACGCTGATCCTCAACACAGGGGCCATTCAGGGGTGCTTGCTCAGTCCCCTCCTGTACTCCCTGTTCACTCATGACCGCACGGCCAGGCACGACTCCAACACCATAATTAAGTTTGCCGATGACACAACAGTGGTAGGCCTGATCACCAACAACGAGACAGCTTATAGGGAGGAGGTCAGAGACCTGTCCGTGCGGTGCCAGGACAACAACCTCTCCCTCAACATGATCAAGACAAAGGAGATGATTGTGGACTACAGGAAAAAGAGGACCGAGCACGACCCCAATCTCATCGACAGGGCTGCAGTGGAGCAGGTTGAGAGCTTCAAGTTCCTTGGTGTCCACATCACCAACAAACTAAGCACACCAAGACAGTTGTGAAGAGGCCACGACAAAACCTATTCCCCTCAGGAGACTATAAAGATTTGGAGCGCCAAGTCTAGGTCCAAGAGGCTTCTAAACAGCTTCTATCCCCAAGCCATAAGACTTCTGAACAGCTAATCAAATAACTACCCAGGTGCTAATCAAAAGTCTACTCCCCTTCTTTTATACTGCTGCTACTCTGTTATCATCTACGCAGTCACTTTAATAACTCTATCTACATGAACATATTACCTCAACTAACCGGTGCCCCCGCACATTGACTCTGTACCAGTACCCCCCCGTAGTCTCGCTATTGTTATTTTACTGCTGCTCTTTAATTACTTGTTACTTTTATTTCTTATCCGTATTTTTTGGTTTAACTGCATTGCTGGTCAGGTGCTTATAAGTATACACCTGTTGTATTCGGTGCATGTGACTAATACAATTTGATACTATTACTTACTTGGAATAAATTTCTTTATACGTTCCCATTGACTGATTAAAATAATACACACCACCTGCATCAGTTAGGGATTACATGCCCTTTGGTGTGTATGGACTTCACATGGCTCTATGATCATCAGTACAACACTGACATCTAGAGGCTAAACACGGGGATAACGTTTTTTACATTGTTAGATTGACATTTTCAGTGGTGTCAAGTACTTTAACAGTGGTGTTAAATACTTCAAGTACTATTTAAGTAGTTTTTTTTAGGGTATCTGTACTTTACCATTTATATTTTTGAAAACCTTTACTTCACTACATTCCTAAAGGAAATAAATGTACTTTTTACTCCATACATTTTCCCTGACACCCAAAAGTACTCGTTACATTTCGAATGCTTAGCAGGACAGGAAAATGGTCCAATTCATGTACTTATCCAGAAAACATCCCTGATCTCTGATCTGGCAGACCCACTAAACACAAATGCTTCATTTGTAAATTATGTCAGAGTGCAACTGGCTATCTGTAAAAAGGAGAAAAAAAAGTGTGCCATCTGGTTTGCTTAATATAAGGAATTTAAAATGGTTTATACTTTTACTTTTGGTACTTAAGTATATTTAAAACCAAATACTTTTAGACTTTAACTGAACTAGTATTTGACTGGGTGACTTTCACTTGTACTTGAGTCATTTTCTATTAAAAAGGTACATATCTTAACATTTACTCAAGTATGACAATTGGGTACTTTTTCCACCACTGGACATGTCTTTGGAATGAAAGATGACTTTCTAAAAAAAAAACTATCACCGTTATGTTCTCATTTATACGTTTAGAAAATATTTTGTCATCTTCATAAAACACATCTGATTGAATCAGAAGTGGAAAGAGGCTGACAGGTTGTTAGGTATTTCTGTTCATTTTTATTATTAACAAATACAGAAACAACGGGACAAGTCACATACCAAGAAATACAAACTTCATACATTGAACATAATATGCACTACAGGCATTTTAACATTTCAGGGTGGGATCTCTGCTAGTTTTAAAGTTATGGCCCATTCTATACAGAGAAATTGGCACTGTAGGCAATGTAACCAATTATAGCCCTGTTTTAATTGTATCATTGCACATCCTGAAACCATTTTCACATTCATTCTGTTGGTAATGCTTGGAAATTGGATCACAACTCTAAAATGGTAGCAGAGATCCTACTATGGAACTTTGATATGCCTGTGGCTCAGGGCTCTCCAACCCTGTTCCTGGAGAGCTACCCTCCTATAGGTTTTCACTCCAACACTAGTTGTAACTAACATGATTCAGTTTATCAACCGGCTAATTATTAGAATCAGGTGTGCTAGATTAGGGTTGGAGCAAAAACCTGTAGGATAATCACTCTCCAGGAACCGGGTTAGAGAGCCCTTATGTAGAGTATATTATGTTCAACAATATATAGGAAAATTAGCCAAAGCAAAAAGTAGTTTATTCAATATTCATAACAAAAAAATGAAAATACTACTCATATTACAGAACAAATGTTACCAATTTTTGTAGCATCTACAGATGAAACATGTTGGAGTCTTAAAGGAGGCCTGGGTGAGACCAAAATGTCACAAACATTCCAACTTCAATTAATTATTTCTCAATTATGCTTTAAAAGATACAAATGTCAAATGTATGTCAACAATGCTTCCTCCAAAGGACCATTCTATGGATTAAACTGAATGAAAATCATGGTATTTTTTCTTCCTTGTTTCGTATGGAATCACCCTGGTAGATAATGATCCTTCATCCATAGCATGGACCTGCTGACTGTCTGTCTTCCTGTTTGGTTGGGTGTCTATCCAAGCCAGTTAAAGTAAACAGCCTTCTCCCAGCCTCTGCTGCCAACTCACAGCTGAGTGTAGGATGTTTACATTAACTGTAGTCTTAGCACTGTATGGTCTGTGTGTATGGTGTCCTCTAGAGTATTGTCATGAATAAGCTGTATGAGCCAGCCGAGGTGTGGAAATTACAACTGAGATGCACATATTAACAGTTGTCATCACAAGTTCATTTAAGAATTCCATTGAGATCAGTAGAGAAGTGTTCTTCAATTTAGGTCCTGGAGACCCACAGGGTGTGCACTGCCGGCTTCTGATTCAGCCCACTGGGCTCAGCACTGTAGTCTTGACCATTAGCTATCCTACATCAGGTGTGTTAGTCAAGCTGGAGTGGCACAAAAGCCTTCACAGCTTGTGGATCCCCAGGACCAAGGTTGAAGGACACTGAACTATGGCATTGGTAAGGATACAGTCTGTGGTACTAACAGTATCATTAGCAGGTCAAGCACCACATGGCACTGGTCTGTTTCCCAGTAGGAGCTGGAGGCAGCCAGCAGCAGCAAACACCTGACTGAAAGCTCTGATGATGTAGAACAGATTCCAGTCGGGGATGTTTACAGCCCCAAACAGCCCTCGTTTGGCACAAACTAGGTGGGATAACATACGTCTCTTATTTGACAGTTTGCATGATCAACAAAAAAATGCATCCCACTTGCATCTTCAAAATAGCCAAATTAACAATTACACTTTGCACAACGCAAGATATTGTGATGTTAAGTAGAGCCTACGATTGGGGTCAAACATAGCTATCCACACACGACACAGCTCTATCCCATTTATCAAAAAGCTTTGTTCAGGGAGAGGCATTGTGTTTAGGGTCAGAGGGGTCACCAGAGCTGTTCCTTCCCAGCCCCCAGGGCTGAATCACTTTGGTCAAAAGTAGAGCACTATAGGGAATAGGGTGCCATTTGGGACGCACACCACCACAACTACATCACAGATGTGGTAGAACTCTGATTCCCAGCCAAGATGCCTAGGCCACCGGTTGGTCTAACAATGGGCCTGGGTCAGGACAGCAGTGACATGGTCCTCCACCAAGGATCAGCTCCTGGCTCCTTGTTCTCACAACCCAATGTGCCACAGTCTGGACAGCTGAGAAACAATGCGGTCATCTGGAAAACACTGACATGAGGGGCCAGGGAGGATGAATGAAGGGAGGTAGGATGTTGCTCAAGTGATCACCAAATGGCACACTATTCCCTATATAGTGTACTACTTTTGACCAGGCCCCATTCTGAATCACTTGAGGAACATCCTTGATCTCCCAAGCCAAGCACTAGTGCTCTCTTAAAATGTTTATATATAAATGACTAAGAGAACATACATCAAAAATAAATATAAAGTACATTGAATTATTACAATGGCATAATTGAGGACAACATGAAACAAATCAAATCACATCAAATGAAGATGCTCCAAATTACAAGTTTTGTTTTGACATTGACTTGATTGGAGGGACTTTTGTCCTTGTCTGAACTTGGAATATTGACACTGCGAACACCATGCAACAACCCTCATCATAATTATAGATACAAAGAAGAGCTTAAAATGTTATGAGATAAAGGAACGCTATCATTGACACTAATTTGCCCCAACTAGCTACTAACCATCAGTATACAGCTGGCTGGCTAGCTTAGCTAGAATAGCCAATATTTAAGATAGTGTCCTTCCATATATCAGTAACAGAAGTCATACACCGCACAGGTAAACAAGCGTTTTCTGCCGATGCCTGTAGCTACTTAGCTAGCTACCTACCTAAATGTGGCTAACAAGCTCAAAATCAACAAGAACAGACTTTCCCTTTGTTGTTGTTTGACAAGGTTAATGGACAGCAACCGGTCTACTTTGAGCTAGCTAGCTACTTTGCTAGCTAACGTTAACTAGTTATTATGGTAAATGTTAGTTAGCAAAGCTATTCAGTGAATGAGGTGTCAAGTAGTTATTCTCCCTTCTTACCCGAGTATTCTTTCAACTGTTTGTAAAAACAATAGCCAACAGCTAGTAGTTAGCTTGGTATATCACAGTGCCTGTAGACATCCCTTGAAGATCAGCTAACTTTGCTGGCTAGCTAACGGTTTTCTACTGATATGACTTGACAATTCCTTACCACCAGCTTCTCCGTATATTCCCAGCCAATTAAAACGCGGTATCCTTCACAACAAACCACTTCACCTACTTTTACTTTTGTTTCTGCAACAGTTAAAAACGTATTTCTCCAGTTTGCTTCCGTTTCACTCACTTGTATTTATTTTGACCTTTGGTTACCCGACAAACGATATTGACGTCATTGTCATGGAAACAGAACTACTTCTTCTTCGTGTGGCTTTACGACAGACTAGACGCTTTCTTGCGTATTGCTGCATTTACAGCTCGGAGTTTGAATTGCACATTTTGGTCATAAAAAAGGGAAAAATGGAAGGGGGAAAAAAGGCATTTCACCACCACCTAACCTCGCACATATAAACCAATATCTCCCAAAAACCCACCACCCATTCCCGCTACTTTGGCCCTAACAGATCCTACACTAGGCGGCCGGCCTGGAAGAATCCCAGCTAGCACAGTGGATCTGGGCCGATTCCGGCTGAGAGTCGGGGCACTCAGCTGAGAGTTAGACTCGGCCCGAGTCTGGACCGCCTTCGGCAGTATTACTTATGGCTAGGATGCGGGGATTAAGCTCGAGCCGATTCTGGTGTGAGTTATCTAGCCCAAATGTATTACTTGGGGCTCGGGATGATTGGGGCTACTCACTGGCAGATGATTACACGGGCTGCTTTATATAATTAACGTTTCATTATTTATTCCATATGTTGTCATAGTTTCTGTGATAAAAAATACAATTAAAATTTAAATTAAATTCTTTAAGAGTCCTGTGTAGTATTTTGATACTTTGTGCAAGGTAATTAATAAACATTAAAAACTTTGTTGTTGAAGCCTGGTTCGAGACCCTTGCCGGCCGCGACCGGGAGACCCAATGCCGGCCAAACCCTCCCGAGTAAAGGGTCGGGAGTAAAGGGTAAAGAGAGGGTAAAGAGAGGGTAAAGGGAGGGTACTGGACGGCAAGCAGGCTCAGGGTAAGCAGAGGTCAAAAATCCACCGGGGCAAAGGTAGGCAGGCTCAGAGTCAGGGGCAGGCAGACTGGTCAGGCAGGCGGGCTCAGAGTCAGGACAGCCAACGGTCAAAACCAGGAGGGCGAGAAAAGAGAGACTGGGATAAAGCAGGAGCTGAGAAACAAAACGCTGGTTGACTTGACAAATAAGACGAACTGGCAACAGACAAACAGAGAAAACAGGTATAAATACACAGGGGATAATGGGGAAGATGGGCGACACCTGGAAGGGAGTCATTAAAACTTGTTTTTCAACCACTCCACAAATTTCTTGTTAACAAACTATAATTTTGGTCGGTTAGGACATCTACTTTGTGCATGAGACAACTAATTTTTCCAACAATTGTTTACAGACAGATTATTTCACTTATAACTCACTGTATCACAATTCCAGTGGGTCAGAAGTTTACATACACTAAGTTGATTGTGCCTTTAAACAGCTTGAAAAATTCCATAAAATAATGTCATGGCTTTAGAAGCTTCTTATAGGCTAATTGACATAATTTGAGTCAATTGGAGGTGTACCTGTGGATGTATTTCAAGGCCTACTTTCATACTCTTTCAAGACCTCAGAAAAAACATTGTAGACATCCACAAGTCTGGTTCGTCCTTTGGAGCAATTTCCAAACGCTCAGGAAGGATACGCGTTCTGTCTCCTAGAGATGAACGTACTTTGGTGCGAAAAGTGCAAATCAATGCCAGAACAACAGCAAAGGACCTTGTGAAGAAGCTGGAGGAAACAGGTACAAAAGTATCTCTATCCACAGTAAAACAAGTCCTATATCGACATGAAACCTGAAAGGCCGCTCAGCAAGGAGGAAGCCACTGCTCCAAAACCACCATAAAAAAGCCAGACTATGGTTTGCAACTGCGCATGGGGACAAAGATCGTAGTTTTTGGAGAAATGCCCTCTGGTCTGATGAAACAAAAATAGAACTGTTTGGCCATAATGACCATCGATATGTTTGGAGGAAAACCGGGGAGGCTTGCAAGCCGAAGAACACCATCCCAACCGTGAAGCACGGGGGTGGCAGCATCATGTTGTGGGGGTGCTTTGCTGCAGGAGGGACTGGCGCACTGCAAAATAGATGGCATCATGAGAAAGGAAGATTATGTGGACATATTGAAGCAACATCTCAAGACATCAGTCAGGAAGTTAAAGCTTGGTCGCAAATGATCTTCCAAATGGACAATGACCCCAAGCAAACTTCCAAAGTTGTGGCAAAATGCCGTAAGCACAACAAAGTCAAGGTATTGGAGTGGCCATCACAAAGCCCTGACCTCAATCCCATAGAAAATTTGCGGGCAGAACTGAAAAAGTGTGTGCGAGCAAGGAGGCCTACAAACCTGACTTAGTTACACCAGCTCTGTCAGGAGGAATGGGCCTAAATTCACCCAACCTACTGTGGGAAGCTTGTTGAAGGCTACCCAAACATTTGACCTAAGTTAATCAATTTAAAGACAATTCTACCAAATACTAATTGAGTGTATGTAACCCACTGGGAATGTGATTAAAGAAATAAAAGCTGAAATAAATCATTCTCTCTACTATTATTCTGACATTTCACATTCTTAAAATCAAGTTGTGATCCTAACTGACCTAAGACAGGGAATTTTTACTGAGATTAAATGTCAAGAATTGTGAAAAACTGAGTTTAAATGTATTTGGCTAAGGTGTATGTAAACTTCCGACTTCAACTGTATGTTTGTTGTATGTGTCGTTGTCTCATGTCACTCAAACAAGTCAGAGGCGCTGCGTGTAATGACTCAATTGGGTTGTTCTGCTGTCTACATAGAACTGGATGGGCTGTAGGCTGATTCTGCTGCTACAATTGGATGGCGCGCAGCTGTTTCACTGTTCACCCTTATTGCATGACAATTCTCCTTGCATGTTTTGCTCTGATCATTTAGATGGCCGCTGTTAGCTGTCCCGTGTTAGTGGGAAAGTGAGAAAGATTGAAATCCAAACCCAACCCTCAAATATCCAAGGTATAAATTCATAATACTCACAATCCCTGTCTTGTAAAATAATGCCTTAATGACTAAAGTTATCCTACTTTCCCTTTTTAGTAAATTTGGGGACTATAATTGATCATTATGACAACTACCGGTGCCATATAGGCCGTTTTCAACCAGAAAAGTTAATTTTTTAGTATTTAATATTAATATCTCCCTTATTACACTCTTTAAGGAAGGAGAGGATATTCTTAATTGTCAGATCACTTTTGGAGACTTTCCAGGAACCAAAATAATTCTGCTCTAACATTACCGTATCACTTCCCAGTTTCTGCCTTAGACCATCAGTTCCAAACAAAGTCATTTCTGAAATCTATATAAGACACACATGACGAACTAAACTAGACATATGGAAATTATTATTCTCAGAAAGTGACTCCTTGTAGATATTGGACTCTCATGTTGCTTGGCAACAGCGCTAGTTTATATTGAATGATAAAATGTATAGAATTATCATAGTCAGATGAGTGTTTCAGTGTATGGCAGGCATAGCTACTTATTCACCTGAGACGTGTCTGCACTGCCTTTCATATTTAAAATAAACATATCAGCAAACGTTTTGTCAATTTGAATGGGAGCTAAAATTTAACACACATTATTGTGCTACAAAAATATTACTTGTGCAGTTGTTTTATTGTTTCTTGTTTTTCAGGCCATACATGCCACTTCAATATTTCTGGCAATCATGCTGTGTTTTTCCAAAACATTCCATCAACAAGATGAACACAGAAACTGACAATGAAATTCCTCTCTCAAATAGTGTAACAAGTGACAAAACCCCCAAAATAAAACATGTCTACTGCATACTGGATGATAATGAAACAACTAGCGATGTTGTTGACCTTGGGAGAGGTTGTCCATTGTATCAAGCGTCCCCCCATGGCCCTAAATCAATGGGAATAAAAAGGCTCTCATCCAAGAAGCGCTGCAATCCAATACTACGTCACCCAGAAACCCTCAAAGATCATTGTGACATCAGTTTTTGATTACCATATCGGAAAAGAGTTCCATGTCGTGACCTGATGTCTGCAGAACACAATTTGATGATTTCTCCAGAGGTGGTATTTGCATTATTGAAGAGGAAGCCGTATAAGGCCAGAGGATTTTAGTGTCTCTTGACTTGTTTCCGATAGTATAATATAACCCATCTGTCCTCTCTCAGTGTAACACAATCAGTCTGTCTATCAAAACACCACGGCCAGCATGGTGCCTGAGTTGGTAACCTCACTCCTCAGCTTGAAATGTCATAAAATTGCTAGCTTTTAGGTGGCGCAGCTGGCTAAGAGGTTGTCAATAAGGCAGTTGTGAGTTTGCAAGACAGTGGTCCCAAGATCCAATCTTGGTGTGAGCTAGTGAGCTAGGAAGAGGTACTGTTAAGCATGCAGTGTGATGCATGTTACAGATGCATGTTACAGTGGTGACTTCAGACTCGGATCTGCAGTTGTACTAAGCACAACGGCTGGGGTCGCTATGGAGTGAGTTTTGAGAGGTGTGTCACGTTGGTATAAAAGGTCAGGAGACAGGCACGGGAATGTGTAATAGTTTTTTTTATTTCTTTACCCAAATTACAGCGTGCCGTGTACAGGCACGAAGACTCAACAAACACGTATACCAAACACAGGGTTGAGACCCAAACATAAGAGCGAGGAGTACCTCAAATAAATACACAATCGCACAATGATTGTCACACGGGACGAGACCCGTAATCATCTGCACATTACACGTGGCACGAAAGCCAAAACAACACAGCACGGGTACTTACATGACCAACGGACAATGGAACAATGATCGACAGGACAATGGTGAACAAAGGGCACACTTATACAATTACTAATCAAATGGGAATAGGGACCAGGTGTGCGGAATGACAGTTCCGGAGGGATCCGTGACAAGGTGAGTGTAAACGGGGCTATTGAGTCATGTCAAAGAGTGGCAGATATTCAGCGCATGTGACAAATAAAATTGTATTTGATCATGATCGGATCATGTAAACCCTATGTTAATGCAAGATGTAATCTGGGTTTCGTTGTCATATGATCGGATCATGTAAACCCTATGTTAATGCAAGATGTAATCTGGGTTTCGTTGTCATGGCATTTAACTGGTGCAGCTAGATTCTGCTAAGAAACTGTGTTGTGGGACAAAACACAGTCACCATTAGTCCTGAGAGTCCCGGGCTAACAGCCCTAAACGAAGCACAGAAGCAATCCCCAACCGAGCCCCTCTTTCAATCACATCAATTCAGGACTTCCTGGTATGGGATGCCCTGAAGACATAACTCACAGCCACGACCATTCCATATTTTTTCTGTCCTCTTCCCTAGCCATTTGTCACTGCATGTTGGAATGACGATCCAACAGAGAGCTTGTTGGGATCCAAGCGCAACCCCCCTGGCTCTCAGTCTCATCCCATTCAGACTAATGTGAGAAATATGCCCCAACACAGTAATGTCCTTCATTTGTCTCTAGTTTACAGTGATTTGTCAGTGTAATTTCCTTCTCATTAAACTCAATGAAAATGGACCTAAACAAAACAAAATTTACTGTTCACAGTTTGTTAAACAACAACAACACCTCCTCCTCCGTTTAGATACCCTGGCTGCCTCATTCTGGATGTTGTCAGTTCTTCTTGCCTGTAAAGGAGGAGAGGAAAAATGAATCTGTCGTTAAATCCATCAGTCCCGAGTTGATTGGAACAGTGTTGATTCCATTGTTTGCTTGAGAAGGAGAGCAGAGGGGGATGAGAAGGAGAGCAGAGGGAATGAAGAGCAGAGCAGAGGGGGATGAGAAGGAGAGGAGAGGGGGATGAGAAGGAGAGGAGAGGGACATGTACTGTATATCATTAGTCCTTGAGTGGTACTCTGAGGCGCTATTGTCAATAAGCATAGCTGCTGTGTGTGTATGTGGCGCGTGCGTGCTTGTGTGTGTGATGCCGTCGTCAATAAGCGGAGCCATCGATCGGTCCGGAGGGAGTAATTATTGCAGTATGAATCTGCCGAAGAGGAAATGTTATACCATCCCCCACAGCCTCATTATCCTGGATGACAATGATGAGGGGAATTTCATACAGAAAGCAAAGGCTACAAAGTGTGGCAGATATGAGTTAAAACTTTTGTATGTGTGGTGTTTTTGTCTTATAATGCTTTTGATCTTAAATCAAAGTTCACTGTGGCAGATACGCTAGCTACCTTCAGGAAGCACGTGCCGCAAAAGCCTGAAACAACCCTTACTGCTCTGCCCTGCCCCATCCTGTCCCAAATGTTCCCATCTTGCCCTAAATTACCCCTTCATGCCCCATCCTGTCCCAATCTTACCTTATCCTGTCCAATCTTACCCCATCCTGTCCCATCCTACCACACACAGCCCCATCCTGTCCCAGTTTGCCCCATCCTACCACATCCTGTCCCATCCTATCGCACCCGACCTCCTCTGTCTTCACCTACCCCATCCATTCCCATTTCCCCATCCTGCCCCATCTAGTCTCCCTGCCACCTCTACCCTGTCCTATATACCCAATGGCCTTGGAGAATTTATGTTTTGTGTTAAGTAAGGCTGAAGCTACTCATGTTATCTCACTCCATCAATAGCAAATACATTAACAATATCCAGTGGCTGCAAACACTCTATTAATTTACCACGGCCTGTCCCTACAGGGGGCAGAGGGATAGTTGGAGGCAAGGAGGTGGATCCCCTTACGCCTCCCTGGGAACCGGCGTCGACTCGCTGCTGGGGGATCGATGCCCATCGAGCTGGGCTGGGCGATAGGCCATTCTGGGGGGAGAGGGTAACAGGCTGGGCTGGGGGGGAGAGGAAGGTTGGGCTGGAGGGAGAGGGAGAGAGGCTGGGCTGAGAGGAAGAGGCTGGGCTTGGGAAAAGGGGGGCTGGGGGGCCGGGAGAGGAGGGGGGCTGGGGGAGAGGGAGGCAGGCAGCCAGGGAGGAGGAAGCCCCCTGCCTCCAGCTCAGAGCGCTCCTGGTACTCCAGGTCTCGAGTGACACTGCCCACCACCTAAGAGCCCCAGCAGAGCAGACGCAGCGGAGACAAAAGGGATGTGCTGTCCAGGATTGTAGAGGACAGGGGTAATAGATACTGTGGGCCCTGGTCCATGGCAGAAGGCTAAGACCTCCATTGACAGTTAATTGTTAGGCAGACATTGAGTCATTTATCACTTGGAGAAGAAATAGCTCTCCTCTGGCTTCCAGTGGATTTGATCCTCTTAGGTTGACATTTGTGCATCTCAAATGGCCTCCTATTCCCTATGTACTGCACTACTTTTGACCAGAGCCCTTGTAGTAAAGGGAATAGGGTGCCATTTGGAATGCACACATGGTAACCTTTAGTTCACGCTCAGGGAGAAGCACACAGGGGAATGAAAGGGCAGTGTACATGAGATAATGGCACCAGAGGAGATGGCTGTCGTTTTACGGTCCCCTAACCAAGTGTGCTATTGTGTGTGTTTTTTTGCGTATTTGTAACTTATTTTGTACACAATGTTTCTGCCAACGTCTCTTATGACCGAAAGAGCTTCTAGATATCAGGAGAGCGATTACTCACCTTGTACTTGAAGAATATTTTTTCTTTATGGAGTCGGACGCAAAGGATTTACTTCAGACACCGGACAAGGCCCTCATCCCTGTCATTCGCAGGAGAAAGAGACGGAGATATCGGGGACGTAGGTCGGGGTGCCTTGTAAGGATCCGACGGCAAGTGGGTAATCTGCCTTTACCATCGGTCCTATTAGCCAATGTACAATCATTGGATAATAAAATAGACAAACTACGATCATGTATATCCTACCAACGGGACATTTAAAACTGTAATATCTCATGTTTCACGAGTCGTGGCTGAACAATGACATGAATAACATACAGCTGGCGGGTTTTACACTGTATCGGCAGGATAGAACAGTTAAGACAAGGGGTGGAGGTCTATGTATTGTATATTTGTAAACAACAGCTGGTGCACGAAATCGAATGAAGTCTCAAGGTTTTGCTCGCCTGAGGTAGAGTATCTCATGATAAGCTGTAGACCACACTATTTACCAAGAGAGTTTGATCTATATTCTTCGTAGCTGTCTATTTACCACTACAAACCGATGCTGGTACTAAGATCGCAAACAGGAAAACGCTCACCAGCATGTTAAATGTGCAACCACAGGGAAAAAAACTCTAGACCACCTTTACTCCACACAGAGACGCGTACATAGCTCTCCCTCGCCCTCCATTTTGCAAATTTGACCACAATTATATCCTCCTGATTCCTGCTTACAAGCAAAAACTAAAGCAGGAAGCACCATTGACTCGGTCAGTAAAAAGTGGTCATATGAAGCAGATGCTAAGCTACAGGACTGTTTTCCTAGCACAGACTGGAATATGTTCCCGGGATTCTTCCAATGGCATTGAGGAGTACACCACATCAGTCACTGGCTTCATCAATCAGTGCATCGATGTCATCGTCCCCACAGTGACTGTAAGTACATACTCCAACCAGAAGCCATGGATTACAGGCAACATCCGCACTGAGCTGAAGGGTAGAGCTGCCGCTTTTAAGGAGCGGGACTCTAACCCGGGAGCTTATAAGAAATCCCGCTTTTCCCCCAACGAACCACCAAACAGGCTGTCAAACACTGATCTGTTTCACCTGTCTTGTGCTTGTCTCCAACCCCAACCAGGTGTCTCCCATTTGTTCCCGTTATTCCCTGTGTATTTATACCGGTGTCCTCTGTATGTCTGTTGCCAGTTCGTCTTGTCTTGTCAAGTCAACAAGTGTGATTTTCTGTGCTCCTTTTTTCCTAGTCTCTGTTTTTCTAGTCCTCACAGTCCTTCTTACCCTTTGCCTGCCCTGACACTGTACCTGCCTGATCATTCAGCCTGCCCTGACCTCGTGCCTGCCTGCTGCCCTGTAAAAAAGAAAAAGAATTACAGGACACCGGATAAGACAGGAGAAATACTACAGATATAACAGACTGACCCTAGCCCCCAGACACAAACTATTGCAGCATAAATACTGGGGGCTGAGACAGGAGGGGTCGGGAGACACTGTGGCCCCGTCCGACGATACCCCCGGACAGGGCCAAACAGGCAGGACATAACCCCACTTTGCCAAAGCACAGCCCCCACACCGCTAGAGGGATATCTTCAACCACCAACTTACTTCCCTGAGACAAGGCCGAGTATAGCCCACGAAGATCTCCCCCACGGCACGAACCCGAGGGGGCGCCAACCCGGGCAGGAAGATCACGTCAGTGACACAACCCACTGAAGTGACGCACCCCTCCTAGGGATGGCATGGAAGAGCACCAGTAAGCCAGTGACTCAGCCCCGGTAGTAGGGTTAGAGGCAAAGAATCCCAGTGGAGAGAGGGGAACTGGCCAGGCAGAGACAGCAAGGGCGGTTCATAGGGACAGTAAGCAGGCCTGCGTCTTGTGACTTTAGTGTGCGTGTAGGTATGTACGGCAGGACCAAATCGGAAATATAGGTAGGAGCAAGCCCATGTAATGCTTTGTAGGTTAGCAGTAAAACCTTGAAATCAGCCCTAGGCTTAACAGGAAGCCAGTGTAGAGGCTAGCACTGGAGTAATATGATCAAATGTTTTGGTTCTAGTCAAGATTCTCGCAGCCGTGTTTAGCACTAACTGAAGTTGATTTAGGTCTTTATGATTTAGGTCTTTAGGTAGCCTGAAAGTAGAGCATTGCAGTAGTCTAATCTAGAAGTGACAAAAGCATGGATACATTTTTCTGTATCATTTTTGGACAGAAAGTTTCAGATTTTTGCAATGTTACGTAGATGGAAAAAAGCTGTCCTTGAAACAGTCTTTATATGTTCATCAAAAGAGAGATCAGGGTCCAGAGTAACGCAGAGGTCCTTCACAGTTTTATTTGAGACGACTATACAACCACCAAGATTAATTGTCAGATCCAACAGAAGATCTCTTTGTTTCTTGGGACCTAGAACTAGCATCTCTGTTTTGTCCAAGTTTAAAAGTAAAACATTTTCCGCCATCCACTTCCTTATGTCTGAAACACAGGCTTCCAGGGAGGGCAATTTTGGGGCTTCACCATGTTTCATCAAAATGTACAGCTGTGTATCATCCGCATAGCAGTGAAAGTTAACATTTTGATCCGAATAACATAACCAAGAGGTAAAATTTATAGTGAAAACAATAGTGGTCCTAAAATGGAACACCGACATTTACAGTTTATTTTTCAGAGGACAACCATCCACAGAGACAAAGTGATATCTTTCCAACAGATAAGATCTAAACCAGGCCAGAACTTGTCTGTGTAGACCAATTTGGGTTTCCAATCTCTCCAAAAGAATGTGGTGATCGAAGGTATCAAAAGCAGCACTAAGGTCTAAGAGCACGAGGACAGATGCAAGTAATTTACCACCTTCACAAGTACAGTCTCACCGCTACGATGGGGTCTAAAACCAGACTGAAGCGTTTCGTATAAAAAAAAATGTTCAGGAAGGCAGTGAGTTGCTGCTCAACAGCTTTTTCCAAAAATGTTGAAAGGAATGGGAGATTCGATATAGGCTGATCGTTTTTTTTTATTTTCTGGGTCAAGTTTTGGCTTTTTCAAGAGAGGCTTTATTACTGCCACTTTTAGTAAGTTTGGTACACATCTGGTGGATAGGGAGCTATTTATTATGTTCAACATAGGAGGGCCATGCACAGGAAGCAGCTCTTTCAGTAGTTTAGTTGGAATAGGGTCCAGTACGCAGCTTGAAGGTTTAGATGCCAAGACTATTTTCATCAATGTGTCAAGAGATATAGTATTAAACAACTTGAGTCTCCCTTGAGGCTAGGTTCTGACAGTGTTGTGCAGGCTCAGGACAACTGAGCTTTGGAGAATTATGCAGATTTAAAGAGGAGTCCGTAATTTGCTTTCTAACGATCATGATCTTTTCATCAAAGAAGTCCATGAATTTATCACTGCTGAAGTGAAAGCCATCCTCTCTCGGGGAATGCTGCTTTTTCGTTAGCTTTGCGACAGTATCAAAAATACATTTTGGCTTGTTCTTATTCTCCTCAATTAAGTTGGAAAAATAGGAGGATCGAGCAGACGTGAGGGCTCTTCGATACTGCACGGTACTGTCTTTCCAAGCTAGTCGGAAGACTTCCAGTTTGGTGTCGCGCCTCTTCCATTCCAATTTTCTGGAAGCTTGCTTCAGGGTTCAGGGATTTTCTGTATACCAGGGAGCTAGTTTCTTATGACAAATGTTTTTAGTTTTTAGGGGTGCGACTGCATCTAGAGTATTACGCAAGGTTAAATTTAGTTTCTCAGTTAACCGATTTGTGTACTCTGACGTCCTTGGGTAGGTGGAGAGGGTCTGGAAAGGCATCTAGGAATCTTTGGGTTGTTTATAGCACGGCTTTTGATGATCCTTGGTTGGGGTCTGAGCAGATTATTTGTTGCGATTGCAAACGTAATAATATGGTGGTCCGATAGTCCAGGATTATGAGGAAAAACATTAAGATCCACAACATTTATTCCACGGAACAAAACTATGTCCAGAGTATGACTGTGGCAGTGAGTAGGTCCGGTTCAATACCTTCCGTCATGGACTGTCAGAGGAGATAAAAGAGGAGCTCGCAGTTCGGGAGTTACCTTTAGACCTCGATTCCCTCATTGCTTTAACCATTAGGATTGATGGGCGTCTACATGAATGCAGGAGGGAGAGGAGGTCTGGTCCCAGACACACTCACCCATCCGCAGCTGCTTGCTCATCTCCAAAGAAGTCCGGAAGTCCCCGATGTCTGTACTTCCGAGAGGAGCCGAAGCCACCCGAGATCCCTCTGGACTCATCGGGGACGGGCGATTCGTTCACTCTGGAGCCTATGCAACTGGGCAGAGCTAGATTATTGCCTAAGGAACTTTCACGTAGGCTGAGCTCCAACAGTTGTCTGTATTGTGGTGCATTACATAGCCACCTGCCCAGTAAAAGACCAGGCTCATCAGTAGGTACGAGTACGCTGGTGGGCCAGACTGGGTGTTTTCTAACTCCCATTACTCGTATTCCTTTTCATGTTATCCTGCTGTGGGGTGACCGGTCTAAATCTCTCCAGGTGCTCATTGACTCTAGGGATGATGAGAGTTTTATGGACGCTACTCTGGTATCTGAGCAAGGTATCTCCACACAACTAGTCAAGTCCTTGATCCGGGCAAAAGGGCTCAATCCTTGGCAAAGGGAGTGGGAAGCTAGTAGTAAGGGGAGGCAATTTTATTGCGTGCACCGGTCAGATAAGGAAGAGGTGGGGAGTATGGGATGTAGGAGAGAGGAAGTGATGTGGAGTAGACTACGGTTTGGGCACACAGGTTTGAATGCCACGTTGTGGATGATAGGGAGACATGAAACAGGTCTGTGTGATGAGTGTTTAGTGGAGGAAACGGGGGAGCATGTGTTGATATTTTGTGAACTATATGACGTATATAGGGAGAGGTTTTGTGAAAGGGTTTGAGAGGCTGAATGAGGAAGGAGTTTGGGTGATGTAGTGAGGGGAGGAAAGTGGAGGGAAGTGGTGTCTAGGGCTCTATTTCACTTTCTTAGAGGAACAGGACTAATGAAGAGATTTGAATGTAGGTAGGCCATGACTGGCCTTACACTATAGTATTGTAGGTGCCGGTGTATGCGCATTAATTTCAAAGAAGAAGAATTTCTAGCATGGATGCAGGACACGGTCAGCTCCCACTCCCGGTTAGAGTGTAGTTCTATTGTCCGGAGTGTTGTTGTTTGCTCAGCTGATTTCTACTTGTTTACTACTTTGAAGTATTGTCCGTCCATTGGCATGTAAGTGTTGGGAATATTTTTGGGGTTATGTTGGGTTTCCATACCTCCAAAATCATGTTGTTGTCATGCCTCTGAGCCTGGTTCTCAACTATCAATCAAATGTATTTATAAAACCCTTTTTACATCAGCAGAAGTTTTTTTTATTTTTTATTTAACCAGGCAAGTCAGTTAAGAACAAATTATTATTTACAATGACGGCCTACCCCAACAACGATGGGCCAATTTTGCACCGGCTTATGGGACACACTTTCACGGCCGGTTGTGATACAGCCTGGAATTGAACCAGGGTCTGTAGTGACACCTCTAGTACTGAGATGCAGTGCCTGAGACCGCTGCGCCACTCGGGAGCCCACGCTCACTTCTCACAAAGTGCTATACAGAAAGGCTAGTAGTAGGCCTACCTACACCCAGGTGTTGCACATCTTCCCCATTATCCCCTGTGTATTTATAAATGTGTTTTCTGTTTGTCTGTTGCCAGTTTGTTTTGTTTCATCAAGCCTACCAGCGGTTTTCCCTCTGCTCCTGTCTCTCGATTGTTCCTGTTTCCTAGTTTCCCCGGTGTTGACCATTCTGCCTGCCCTGAGCCTGCCTGCCGTCCTGTACCTTTGCCCCACCTATCTGGATTAGTAACCTCTGCCTGACCTTGACCTGCCTATTGCCTGCCCCTGTTCGATGAATAAACTGTTGTTACTTCAACGTTTTTATGCATCTGGGTCTTAACTGAAACGTGATAGTACGAACTGGCGATAACTGACACAGCAGACTCGGACCAGCTGCGCAACGCCACCTCCTCCCAAGGAGCCACCACCTCACTGGTCACTCCACCTTCCCGGGAAGCCCCGCTTACCTCCCCCGGAACGCTTCAATGGAGAGCCGGGCACCTGACGGCCGTTTGTAGCTCAGTGTGCCCTCATCTTCGAGCTTCAGCCTTCCTCCTTCCCCTCCGATCGCTCTAAGATAGCGTACCTTATCACGCTGATGTCCGGGAGGGCGCTCACCTGGGCTAGAGCTGTATGGGAGCAACAGCCGGCCATATGCGTCAGTCTGGAGGAGTTCATGGGAGAGGTAAAGAAGGTGTTTGATGCCCCATTCTCCGGGAGAGAGGCTGCCCGGAAGCTACTCCAGCTTCGGCAGGACTCCCGCAGTGTGGCAGACTACGCGGTGGATTTCTGCACGTTGGCAGCTGAGAGTGCCTGGAACCAGGAAGCGCTGTTTGACATGTTCCTACACAGAGTCTCGGAGGAGGTCAAGGACGAGTTTGCAGCCTGGGAATTACCAATGGATCTCAATTCCCTCATCGCCTTGACCATCAGGATCGATGGGTGACTACGGGACCGACAGAGGGAGAGGAGATTCGATTTCTCTCACCCGTCCAAAGGTTCCCCGAGAGTTGCCGAAGACGGGAAAGTCACCGTTTCCCGAGCCTATGCAACTAGGCAGAGCTGGGTTGTCTCCAGCGGAACGGCTATAAAGGCTCAACACTAAGAGTTGCCTGTATTGCGGGACTCGTGGTCATTTTGTGTCCTCTTGTCCGTTAAAAGACCTGGCTCACCGGTAGGAGCGAGTACTCTGGTGGGCCATATGGAGAACTTTTCTGACTCGCACTCCGTTTCATGCCATTCTGCTGTGGGGAAACCAGTTAAAATCTTTCCGGGTCCTCATCAACTCTGGGGCCGATGAGAGCTGTTTGGACTCTACCCTGGCTTCCGAGTTGGGCATCCCCACTCACCCCCCTCCATTCCCTTGGAGGTTAGAGTGCTGGACGGGCGCTCTATAGGCCAGGTCACCCACAACACCACTCCCATCAACCTACGTGTCAGGGAACCACAGCGAGGCTATCCAGTTCCTGCTCATTTAATCTCCTCAGATTCCTGTGGTATTGGGATTCTCCTTTTCTCCAGCAACACAATCCCCTCATTAACTGGTCTACTGTTGCCATCATGGGCTGGAGCCTGTTCTGCCATGCCCATTGCCTGAAGTCAGCACAACCTGCCCCGGGATGTCTTCCTGGGGGTTCGGAAGTTGCCCCGGACCTCTCCGCCATTCCCGCGGAGTTCCAGGACCTCCGTGAGGTGTTCAACAAGGCCCGGGCCACTTTACTTCCGCCTCACCGACCATATGACTGCGGGATTGACCTTCTCCCTAGCACTACTCCACCCCGGGGGACGACTGTACTCTCTGTCTGGACCAGAGACCAAGGCGATGGAGACCTACATTGGGGACTCCCTAGCTGTAGGATTCAGCCGTCCTTATTCCTCTTGCCGGCATAGGGTTCATCTTTGTGGAGATGGACAAGACCCTGCGCCCGTGCATTGACTACAGGGGTCTCAATGACATAACGGTGAAGAACCGCTACCCGCTACCAACTACCCCTCATCTCCTCGGCATTCGAGGCGCTCCAGAGGGCCACCGTGTTTTCCAAGCTGGATCTACGGAACGCCTACCACTTGGTGCGAGGACGGAAAAGGGACGAGTGGAAGACCGCCTTCAACACAGCCAGCGGTCACTACCAGTATCTGGTCATGCCATTTGGCCTTATCAACGCCCCCTGTGTTCCAGGCTCTGGATAATGATGTTCTCTGCGACATGTTGAACTGGTTCGTCTTTGTCTACCTCAATGACATCCTCATCTTCTCCCGCTCCACCCAAGAACATGTGCTTCACGTCCGACAGGTTCTCCAACGCCTACTTTATACGGGATTACAGCACCCTGGCTTCCCCCCTGTCAGCACTCACCTCGCCCAAGGTTCCGTTCACGTGGTCTCCAGCTGCTGACTGGGCGTTCCGGGACCTCAAACATTGCTTCACCACAGCTCCCATCTTGGTTCATCCTGACCCATCCCATCAGTTCGTGGTGGAGGCCGATGGCTCGGATGTTGGAGTGGGGGCTGTTCTGTCCCAGGGTTCTGCCCTGGACCTCAAGCTACATCCCTGCGCCTTCTTCTCCCATCTCCTCAATGCCACAGAGAACTACGACGTGGAGAATCATGAGCTTCGTTGGAGGAATGGAGGTACTGGTTGGAGGGGCGGTTGGGGGCCTGATAGCCGGAACTTCGTTCCTGACACTGTCCCGAGGCACGGTCCTGGACTCTTCCAGGCTTGCCTGCCACCCGGGCTCCTGTCGGACCCTGGCTTTTGTGCGACATTGCTTTTAGTGGCCTACCATTGTCCCTGACGTGTCCGCATTCGTCACCGCTTGCTCAATCTGTGCGCAGAACAAGACTCCTCGGCAAGCTCTGGCTGGTCTCTTCCAACTCCTGCCTGTGCCTCACTGTCCCTGGTGTCACATCTCCCTGGACTTTGTCACGGGTCTTCCCCCATCTGATGGCAACACTGCCATCCTGACCGTCGTGGATCGGTTTTCCAAAGCTGCCCACTTCATTCCTCCCCCCAAACTACCCTCTGCCAAAGAGACGGCCCAGCTCATGGTGCAGCATGTCTTCCGGATCCATGGACTACCAGTAGGCATGGTCTCCGACTGGGGTCCTCAGTTCTCGTCCCAGTTCTGGAAGCCGTTCTGCACCCTCATTGGGTCATCCTTGGGTCATCCAGCCTGTCCTCCGGGTTCCACCCCCAGTCCAACGGCCAGTCGGAGCGAGCCAACCAGGACCTAGAGACTACTTTGCTCTGCCTGGTCTCCGCCAACCCCACCACCTGAAGCCAGCAGCTTGTGTGGGTCGAATATGCCCTCAACACCCCTCCCTGCTCTGTCACGGGCATATCACCTTTTGAGTGTTCCCTAGGGTATCAGCCCCCACTCTTCCCTGAGCAGGAAGAAGAGGTCGGCATACCTTCTGTCCAGAGGTCGGCATACCTTCTGTCCCATCTGCATCTGGGTCTTACCTGAAATGTGATATACCTGTTCTGCGCTAGGTGTATATGTTGAGAGTTGTAACAAGTTATTTGCTAATGATTGCACTAGTGATGGGAAACCGAGGCTTTCTGAACCCTTTGGGGCTTTCACCAAATTGTGCCAAATTAGTAACATCTGCTGGTCAGGAATAAATATAAACGTGTTTGACGTTTATATAGACTTGTTTTCCCATTGCATTCATCAACATTTTCTGCGAAATGTTTAGGTGTGAGCATTAAGATTACTTTATTGGTCAATTACACACAACTTTCTGGTTGCCAGCTCACTTCTCACAATATTTTTCCTTTTGAACCCGGGATTCCAATTCCTTAATGTAGATAGAATGTGGGGTTTGAATCCCACATCTTATTTACCACTTTTGCTTCCAGGTTCACTCTGCATCCATGGCATTATTTAGGATGCTGAATACAAAAGATGACTATAGTCTACACTAAAAAATTATTTTTTGAACAACAATGGGAAGTGTGATTTCACAGAAAATACATTTTCAACCATAACCATGATTTGAGCTTGTGCCTATGCTGGTGTCTGAGCCCAAAGCCCCACCACTACCAGCTGAGCTACCATTTAGGTGCCATAAACTGAAGGAAAAAAATCGAAGTAAATGGTAAATAAGGTGTCCAGTAGAGGTTGGTGTTTGAAAGCAACTTTGCATTGAAGAAAGCAGCGAAACCAGTGGGATCTCGCATTTTGCAATACATGCTTAGAAAAAGCATGTGACCAAATGGACGTTATTGATCACTTGCTAACATTGAAACTATCCGTTTATGCTTTGAAACGAGCAGCCTAGGTTTTTCTTGGCCAGTAGGACAATTCCCATGTAACATAATGTAACAGATCTTTCACTTTAAAGTGTATGCCAAACAAAAACCAATCATTGCAAAGTTAAACAAACCATACAACTCTATGCACAAAGACGACTTTTAACAATTTCCATTGAACATTTTACAAAAACACATTTACTTGAAGAACAGGGTAGATGCAAAGTAAAGTCTGTAGCCAGGCCAGGGGTGAAATTATTAGTGCAAACAGTTGCAAACGGGAAAGGAGAGTCTATTGGACAAATTCAGGTAGGTCCCTCCCCACTTCGTTCTGTTTGCTAACGCTTGGTTCTTTTTCGTTCCTAGACAATACACCCCTAAACCTTTATCGCCCTGTGCTGACTATTTCTCCCTCTGTGGCAGTATTCTAGTACGTGTGAATAGCACTGTGTTTGCATGTTATACTATTGCCTTCATTGTTGTTCTTATATTATGCTAGTTTGCTCATCTGCATGATGTATGTTAATTAATCCCATGATTGTAAACATGGATCCTCATGATTGAATTTGTTCTTAATTTTATTGAACCATGTTAAATACTTCAAGTGGTACCTGGTTTTCAGTGTGACAATATAGTACAGTTATGGGTCTGAGCATCTACCTTTTCTGACTGGACAACCCTGTAGTGGGTCAGACCTTCAGCAGCCAGTGTTAGTTATTAGCGGGTGAGGGCATTTACAGCTGTCCGCTCTGAATGTCCCAGCTAGTCGTTTTTACAGAATGTCATAGATTTAAGCCCAGCATATAGGCCTAACCAATGCAACATACTACTTGACGTGAGACTCAATATTTTGACCATAGAATGACTAGAATGACTAATGGCATTCTTTTTCTATGATTCTGATGCCAACTATTATATGACCCGTTGAGTGGTCTAATGATAAAATCAAATGTATGACTTCTTGATCTGACAGGTTCTATTGGTTAAGGAAAGCTGAAACTCTTCTATAGTGATAGCTAATAATGTTAATATTGATCACTGGCCTCCTTCATCCTCCCAAAGAAACGGGACACCAAGTACTTTGCCACTGCTTTGCACGCACGCACACACACACACACACACACACTGGTGATGCTGCTCATTAGGACATATTTTGTTGAAGACGCTCAGGGATTAAACACTCTGACAGTCCCTGTATTCAATGTTAAGTCTAAGTATTGATGGGACTATTATTAATAAGGCTTCCAGAAATGAGAGGGGGCGGAGGGTTGGAAGTTCTCAAGTTCTACTAGCTATTTGATCCAGTGGCTTTGAATGTGTCATTTTCACATTAAGGACGATTAAGTTGAAGGTAATGATTTGGCCTGGTCTGAGGGGTGAGGACAGAAGAAAAGTATTTATTCATAGCTGTTGCATATTGTAAAACCCAACTCTGCATCTTCATTTAAACCTTTAGACAAAACTAAAGGTATCACAATCCACTGCACTGTTCTTTATCTGGACATCACCTTCAATATTTATTAGTCCGCTGCCCACATACTGTACAGTCGTGGCCAAGTTTTGAGAATGACACAAATATTCATTTTCACAAAGTTTGCTGCTTCAGTGTCTTTAGATATTTTTGTCAGATGTTACTATGGAATACTGAAGTATAAATACAAGCATTTCATAAGTGTCAAAGGCTTTTATTGACAATTACATGAAGTTGATGCAAAGAGTCAATATTTGCAGTGTTGACCCTTCTTTTTCATGACCTCTGCAATCCGCCCTGGCATGCTGTAAATTACCTGCTGGGCCACATCCTGACTGATGGCAGCCCATTCTTGCATAATCAATGCTTGGAGTTTGTCAGAATTTGTGTATTTTTTTTGTCCATCCACCTCTTGAGGATTGTCCACAAGTTCTCCATGGGATTAAGGTCTGGGGAGTTTCCTTGCCATGGACACAAAATATCGATGTTTTGTTCCCCGAGCCACTTAGTTATCACTTTTGCCTTATAGCAAGGTGCTCCATCATGCTGGAAAAGGCATTGTTCGTCACCAAACTGTTCCTGGATGGTTGGGATAAGTTGCTCTCGGAGGATGTGTTGGTACCATTCTTTATTCATGGCTGGGATTTTAGGCAAGATTGTGAGTGAGCCCACTCCCTTGGCTGAGAAGCAACCCCACACATGAATGGTCTCGGAATGCTTTACTGTTGACATGACACAGGACTGATGGTAGCGCTCACCTTGTCTTCTCCTGACAATCAACTTTAGGAGATGGTCCTGGCGCTTGCTGGACTTTCTTAGGTGCCCTAAAGCCTTCTTCGCAACAATTGAACCGCTCTCCTTGAAGTTCTTGATGATCCGATAAATGGTTGATTTAGGTGCAATCTTACTGGCAGCAATATCCTTGCCTGTGAAGCCCTTTTTGTGCAAAGCAATGATGACGGCATGTGTTTCCTTGCAGTTAACCATGTTTGAAAGAGGAAGAACAATGATTCCAAGCACCACCCTCTTTTTGAAGCTTCCAGTCTGTTATTCAAACTCAATCAGCATGACAGAGTGATCTCCAGCCTTGTCCTCATCAACACTCACACCTGTGTTAATGAGAGAATCACTGACAAGATGTCAGCTGTTCCTTTTGTGGCAGGGCTGAAATGCAGTGGAAATGTTTTGGGGTATTTAATTTGTTTGCATGGCAAAGAGGGACTTTTCAATTAATTGCAATTCATCTGATCACTCTTCATGACATTCTGGAGTATATTCAAATTGCTATCATACAAACTGAGGCAGCAGACTTGTGAAAATTTATATTTGTGTCATTCTCAAAACTTTTGGCCACGGCTATATGTGCCTTTATATAGATACACTGACCGGGATTCAAGCGCACACACACACACACACATACACAAATAAATCTCCCCCTTTGACCTCACCCCTGCCTCAGATTAGACCACTACCACTTATCCTCCGTGCTATGGGACAGATTGCCGAGAGAGACTGTATCAGCAGCATAGCAGTTGACAATAACTCAGAAGAAACAGCCCCAGCAGGAAGGTTACTTTGGTTGTGTTCCAAATGCCACCCTGTTGCCTATATACAGTACTGCACTACTTTTGACCCAGACATAGGGCTCTGGTTAAAAGTAGTGCACTATATAGAGAATAGGGTGCCATTTGGGACGAAACCTATATCAGCAAGTTTCTCAGCGTCTGACTGGCTTACTGGTGGCCCTGAGAGAGGTCAGGGGTTAGGAACAGAACGGTCGCAAGCAGAACAGGGCTTACTGTGTGGCAGTGCTGAGAAATCACTGTGTGTGTGTGTGTGTGTGTGTGTGTGTGTGTGTGTGTGTGTGTGTGTGTGTGTGTGTGTGTGTGTGTGTGTGTGAAATTGAGGCACAAGATATTTTGAGAATCCAAAGATTTAGAGTTTTGCTTGACCCAATTCTAAGCTTCTCGTCATTCTGTGTTGACTTGCAGTGCTAGCCATTTACAGTAGTTAGTTGTACTTGTCAATTGATCATCCAGTCACATGTAAAATGGCAAGTTAAAATTAATTCAGTCATTATCAAATATTTAGGCAATAAGTCAACAAAGGTTAATCAACTGTTTCCTGACTTTGGCAATCAACGAGCATGTAATTGCAGAAGGATTATACTTTTTAAATAACTTGATTCTTTAATCTTCTCTCTCATTTAGTTGTACTGAAATGTATCCCCCCTTCCCAATTCACAAACACACACCTTGTTTCACAATTCCTAGCTGCCTTAGATTTTGAGGGCCTCAGTTACGTCATGGAAATATGTCAGTGTGCAGGCAGCCTGATGGTCCAGCCCTAATAGCCAGCCACTCTTGTCCTGCTGACAGCTAGCTAGCTGCTCAGAGTATTGTAGCTCTGCTTCTGCCAGGCCCTTATCAACTAACTATACAGCAGACAGAGAGAAAGTACCAGGCTGGAAACATGTAGCCTGGTCCTAGATCAAACTCCTATGCTCATTGTAACGAAAAGACAGCACAAACTGGAAGTCTGGAACCAGGCTAGGAAACGTGTTCTCCTGCACCATCTGAATAGCTGCTGCTGTTGTCCAATCTGGTAGCTATCTCTCCCCTTAGAGGCTGAATAATTATGACATATATGCAGAATGTGTTTCCACACAGGGCCTAGTTATTTCTGAATGCTATCTACGGTGTTACAGGTTGATGTGGATAACACTCGCTATATTATACCTTGTGCTGTACCACTCTCCTCACACAGTTCTGTATCTCACATAATACATGTTCTAGATGTTGTCGTGGAGATGTACACTACCGTTCAAAAGTTTGGGGTAACTTAGAAATGTCCTTGTTTTTGAAAGAAAAGCACATTTTTGCCCATTAAAATAACATCAAATTGATCAGAAATACAGTGTAGACATTGTTAATGTTGTAAATGACTATTGTAACAGGAAACGGCAGAGCGTTAAGGCTCTCCAGAGGGTAGTGAGGACTGCACAACGCATAACCGGGGGTAAACTACCTGCCCTCCAGGACACCTACACCACCCGATGTCACAGGAAGGCCAAAAAGATCATCAAGGACAACAGCCACCCGAGCCACTGCCTGTTCACCCTGCTATCATCCAGAAGGTGAGGTCAGTACAGGTGCATCAAAGCTGGGACCGAGAAACTGAAAAACAGCTTCTATCTCAAGGCCATCAGACTGTTAAACAGCCACCACTAACATTGAGTGGCTGCTGCCAACATACTGACTTAAATCTCTAGCCCTCTGGGTTCTCTATGGTGTTTTAGGTCAGGATGGGACTAGGGGGGTTTATCTAGTTGTTTTATTTCTATGTTGGGGTTGTGCATCTTTCCCAATTAGAGGCAGCTGTTATTCGTTACCTCTAATTGGGGATCATACTTAGTGTGTTCCTTTCCCACCTGTGTTTGTTGGATATTGTTTTGTGCTAGTGCCTGTGAGTGCTATGGCATTGTCTGATTAGTTATTGCTTTGTAGTTTTTGTTTGTTTCACTTTTAATAAATATGTGGAACTCCATGCACGCTTCGCCTTGGTCCATTAATGTAAAAGACGATCGTGACAGAAACTACTGCATGGTCGGAACTAGAAGCACAAGCATTTTGCTACACTCGCATTAACATCTGCTAACCATGTGTATGTGACAAATAAAATTTGATTTGATTTGTTATGGAATATCTACATAGGCGTACAGAGACCCATCATCAGCAACCATCACTCCTGTGTTCCAATGGCACGTTGTGTTAGCTAATCCAAGTTTATCATTTTAAAATGCTAATTGATCATTAGAAAACCCTTTTGCAAGTATGTTAGCACAGCTGAAAACTGTTTTCCTGATTAAAGAAGCAATAAAACTGGCCTTCTTTAGACTAGTTGAGTATCTGGAGCATCAGCATTTGTAAGTTTGATTACAGGCTCAAAATTGCCAGAAACAAATAACTTTCTTCTGAAACTCGTCAGTCTAGTCTTGTTCTGAGAAATGTAGGCTATTCCAATGTGAGGAATTGCCAAGAAACTCAAGATCTCAGTACGTCCTGTGCCGGCTCTGTGTACTACTCCCTTCACAGAACAGCGCAAACTGGCTCTAACCAGAATGGAAAGAGGAGTCGGAGGCCCCGCAGCACAACTGAACAAGAGGACAAGTACATTACAGTGTCTAGTTTGAGAAACCGATGCCTCACAAGTTCTCATCTGGCAGCTTCATTAAGTAGTACCCGCAAAACACCAGTCTCAACGTCAAAAGTGGAGAGGCGACTCCGGGATGCTGGCCTTCTAGGCAGAGTTCCTCTGTCCAGTGTCTGTGTTATTTTGCCCATCTTAATCTTTTATTTTTATTGACCAGTCTGAGACATGGCTTTTTCTTTGCAACTCTGCCTACAAGGCCAGCATCCTGGAGTCGCCTCTTGACTGTTGACAATGAGACTGGTGTTTTGTGGGTACTATTTAATGAAACAGCCTGTTGTTATGGAGCAGCATCCGGCCTGGACTGTTTGAGAGAATGACATGTTAAACTTTAAAGATGTCTGTCTGTCTGTCTGCCACTGCACCTCATTTGTGATTACCTGCAGTCATCTCTGTGCTGACAGGAATGTTTCCTCTGCAGCTGTAGAACTCGGCCACACAGCAAGAACCAGACACCGGCGCCTCTGGGTTGGGAGGCAGCCGCCACCAATTACCTTCTTTTCTTCCCCCTCCCTTCTCTCCATTTTCTTCTCTCAATTCTTAATTAGGGATGGTGGGAGAGGAAAGTGCCACTGCTCTAAGTCATGTTAGAAAATGATCCAATTCCTATAGGAAACCTGGACACAAACGTTATCAGTGTACAATGGTGTTTGATGTTAGCTTTTCCATTCATACCTATTACAGGTGTTTGAGTGATGTCTCATTTTTGTTTGTGTACATCCCTCAGCACAAAGAAGATGAGGGCCAAGAGTATCTCCATGTGGTGGTATTCCCAGCATCTAGTAGTGGCTCATCTACTGTACATGCAATAACTGTAGCTAAACCAACATCTTCAAGCTGTTCCATGCTGTTGGTTGATTAGAATATCTTCCCCAATTATCTCCTGTACAGCTCCAATTCTAACTGTTGTCTTCATGTGGAGGTCATTTAGTATCTAATTCATTATCCTATTAGCCTCACTGGACTGAGAAGTATTTTAACAAATGTAGGATTTCTGAAAGGTATCTCAAGAAAACATTACTTTCTCCCACAAGACCCCCTGAAATCATGTTTGTTCTTCAATTTGATTGATACAATAACATCTATACAGTTTATCATTAAAATATTTATTTTTCCCCTAGTTATTGTTAATGGTTCACTCTTTTTCAGATAAAAAAAAAAAAAAAAAACTTTTGTACACATCTGTCATTGACCCTATTCCTTCAGGAGAGATGGAGGAAGAGTAAGAGGAGGAGGAGACGGTATCTGTGCACCATGTGTGAAATTTCACCACATTCCGTTGCCATCGCCCTGAGGTCATGTTCCTCCTCTCTCTCTCTCTGTCTTTCTTTTGTCTTTCTAGGACACACAGACCTATAAGCAATTCTGATTTCATATGATTATTTCTTCTCTGTGGGAAAACCCAGTAACCCCATTCTCCATGGGGGGGGAGGTGGGCGAGGAGGAGGGATGTGTGCTGTACCATGTCGACAGCAGCGGTGGCTGGTCTGTAGGCCTACTAACTACGTTGAGGGACGGTAGGCCTATTGGTTCACTGCCTAACTCTGCTGCTCTCAGTTGGCTTGTCTTGTTTGATGGGAGACATTGTGTGCACCACAAATGGCTCCCTATTCCCTATACAGTGCACTACTTTTGCCCAGTGCCCATAGGGTAGTGTCCTATATAGGGAATAGGGTGCCATTGTTCTTCTTATGCTCCCAATAAACAGACAAGCAGAGACATGCTAGTCAATATAGACACAGCCAGTATCCTGTAGGAGAAATGTATTTCACAACAACACCTACAATAGGTAAGGCTTAGAGAAAGTACAATATGCGGAGGAAGGCATGTCTGTCCTTCACAGAGACAGGTTCCTCTTTCAGTGAACTTAATTAAAAAGACATGCTGTCTGGACCTGTTGAAAACAATATAGTGAGGCTGAGAATCCCCATGGGGACAGTAGGCGGTCGGGTTAAAGTACTGGTGCTTAATGACATAATAATAGGAACAGAGATCACCAGCTAAAGACCCAGTTCTCCAGACATTAATTACAGACGTTGACCTGGTGTCCTTCACTGATTGAATAATGCATTTGTTTGCCATGGTAACTGTCTAGGTGCTAGCCACTTGCCTTGTCCCAAATTGCACCCTATTTCCTATACTGTGTGTGTGTGTGTGTGTGTGTGTGTGTGTGTGTGTGTGTGTGTGTGTGTGTGTGTGTGTGTGTGTGTGTGTGTGTGTGTGTGTGTGTGTGTGTGTGTGAAAGGTGGTCGGTGGGTGGGTCGACCTTGGCTTCTCTCCTGCCTGGTGCCATTGATTTGTGTACCTACGCTGGGCTGACAGCCTCTCATTAGGCTTCTGTTACACACACACACACACACACACACACACACACACACTTCCAGAGGAAGAGAACAGTCTCTTCACAGCTAGGGGACACAGCTGATCAATGCACCTGATAGATTGATGCTTACAGTATCATTGTATTGAACGCCTGTTTAGCGGATGTGTGCGCGACATTGAGTGACTGCTCCAAAGTGACCTTCGTTGTGTGGTGTTTGAGAGATCTAACAAAAAGCTCTTTGCAGGAAGAGGTCAGAACAGACATTGCCACTCAAACTGCACAGCTTGAACTTGGAAAAAAAGGTACGTGGCGACACTGTGCTGGTTATAGCTTCCACCAAACCAGCACATACTGTGGCAGCTTCCCAAGTGGCACCCTATTCCCTATATAGTGCACTACTTTGGACCAGGACCCATCGTGATCATATCAGAAGTAAAAAACATTTAACTGGCCCCCCAAGTAGCGCAGTGGTCTAAGGCACTGTATTGCAGTGCTAGCTGTTCCACTAGAGATTCTAGGTTTCAGTCCAGGCTCTGTCGTAGCCGGCCGCGACCGGGAGAACAATGGGGCGGCGCACATTTGGCACAGCGTCGTCTGGGTAGGGGAGGGTTTGGCCGGCAGTGATGTCCTTGTCCCATCGCACACTAGCGACTCCTGTTGCGGGTGTTTCCTCCGACACATTGGTGCGGCTCGCTACCGGGTTAAGTGAACATTGTGTCAAGAAGCTGTGTGGCTTGGTTGGGTTCTGTTTCTGAGGATGCACGGCTTTTGACCTTCGCCTCTCCCCAGTCCGTACGGGAGTTGCAGTAATGAGACAAGACTGTAACTACCAATTGGAAACCACAGAATTGGGGAGAAAAAGGGGTAAAATAAACCATGTAATTTCTAGTGATCACAGCAGAAACAGAAAACATGTCATAGAGGAAGTGATTGCATGCGTCCTTGTAATTCATAATTCTTATTTAGTGGGTATTACATTTCATTGGCTCTGACGTCATGCTGCTGTGAACGTTTCCTGAGTTCTCCTGAGCCTCATAGTATTGAATACGGTATTTAGTTAGAATTTCACGATCATCAAAGACGATTATTTTCCATATTATTTTCCATATTTTGTCTTGATTCAATTTTATTCAACTGTTACCATACACCTGCAAAAAAGATAGCTCTGATGTGCGAGTGCCTTTTGAATTTTGTCTTGATGGAATTGACATGAAATGTATGCCATTGAGCGTGTCCTTATGAGACTGCCTGTTGAGCTGATAGTCAACTCCTGTACTCTTTTCACTATCAGGCTGATACATATGGTCAGTAGGAGGCAGTGTTGTCACTTTAAATACAGCAGCAACTGTCACTTCCAAACACACACACATACGCACACACACACATACACACAAACATTCCATGGGCAGTTTTTTTATATGGCAGTTGTTTTAACATAAACCAACTTCGGTTTGTCATCACATTACCAACTCTATCTCTTTAAATGTTGTGAAATTGCCAATCAATCAGGGAGATGATTGATGCCAGGGAAAACCTGTGCAAGCGAAAGAGAGAACTGAAAGAGAATCACACTGCATATTACATGAGTGGAAGACATTAGCACATTGCATATTCAGCTTGTAATGTGAGACGTTAGGCAGCCAGCCCAGCCATCAGCCCCAAGACACATCGCAGCATAATCAGTCCAGAGGTGACAACACAGCTATTCCATCTAGAAGACAAGCATGGGATTTTTATTTAGTATGGAGAGACTGAAAGCTGACATTTGGGAAAGTTTTTTAGATTTTATTGGGAAAGTGTATTTTTATTGTTTTTGTTCTTCTACTCGGTTTATCTGTTTGTCAAGCCCTATAAAGTTTTAGAAGAGGTATTTTTCTTTGAGTACCGAAGTGTGAGTTGGTTTTTGAGCCATCATTTTTGTTCCTAATTGAAACAGACGGTTGAGTTAACTCAACTGTATCTTAAATTTTTCATGCAAATTAAAGCATCATTCTGTGACTATGAGAAAAAACACAATCATGCAGAATGAAAAAAATATTTTGATAAAAAAATTAAAAAATGAAGTACTTTCTTTCACATATGTTCAGTGGGTAAAGTGTATCAAAATCCTCTTTCTGGGCTTTTCAATACATCATCTACATTAATCCCTGAATTGACCTGTTGCAGCAGATAATTGCCACGTCTGGGTATATAGGTCTAGACCATCTTCAGTCACTGGTGTAATTAACGTTATATTTACGGTGTATAAAGGCACTAAACGTGGGGCCACTTTGGAGCAGCAGGGTACAGGTAGAGGCTCAGTGTGATAATAAAACACACACTCTGTCAATGTAATGACCCACTGTTCTGTTACACCGTCTGATGACTGGAGCTGTGTGTGCTTGTGTGTGTGTGCACACGTGCACGCAAATCCTTTCACTGCTCACCTGGTAGTCTAAAAATTATGAAAACTAGTTGCTACACCAACTTTGATTCAATCAATCAAATTTATTTATAAAGCCCTTCCTACATCAGTTAATGTCACAAAGTACTGTACAGAAACCCAGCCTAAAACCCCAAACAGAAAGCAATGCAGGGGTAGAAGCACCTTTCTTTGGAAATAGATGTCTTGCTAATGACAGGATCGTTGCTTTCCTCTGTAAAGTGCTTTGGCATAACAACATCGTTAGAAGAGATGTGTGTCTGGTTCAGATGTAGAACAGGAAGGGACAATACTTTGTTTCTTTTAGAGGCGACTCTTTTCGAAGACGATCAAGAGCAACAGATGGCTGCATATGTATAAATAAGTCCCTCTCTCTTCTGAGGAGGAGATTACTGCATTTGGATTTTTGATAGTGTTTTTAATGACCCATGAAGACAGATTAAATTGTAAGCTGTTTCATACCACGTTTTTTTTTGTTTAGAGCTAAACATTTATTAACAGGTCTCTCGCCAATTACTGGACAAGGTTTCAGTGAGGTTGGAGGATGAGATATTATGTAAGGGATGGATACAAATGTACAGAATTTGTACCTGGAGGAAAATGGTGAGGGTCATGCTTTTTCAATTTCAGTCAAGGGGATGGTTTAGTATATTTTTTTTATCTAGTTGGGTCATGTAATTTGTAATTGATGACATTTCAATATTTCTGAGTGTTATATATACTGAACAAAAATATAAACACAACATGCAACAATTTCAACGATTTTACTGAGTTACAGTTCATATAATGAAATCAGTCAATTTAAATAAATTCATTAGGCCCTAATCTATGATCTCACATGACTGGACAGGGGCGCAGGGGAGCCAGGGCCAGCCAATCAGAATGAGTTTTTCCCCACAAAAGGGCTTTATTACAGACAGGAATACTCCTCCGTTTCATCAGCTGTCCGGGTGGCTGATCTCAGACGATCTCACAGGTGAAGAAGCCTGATGTGGAGGTCCTGGGCTGGCGTGGTTACACGTGATCTGCGGTTGTGAGGCCGATTGGATGTTATTGGAGGTGGCCTATGGTAGAGAAATGAACATTCAATTCTCTGACATAAGCTCTGGTGGACATTCCTGCAGTCAGCATGCAAATTGCACACTCCCTCAAAACTTGAGACATCTGTGGCATTGTGTTGGGTGACAAAACTGCACATTTTACAGGGGCCTTTATTGTCCCCAGCACAAGGTGCACCTGTGTAATGATAATGCTGTTTAATAAGCTTCTTGATATGCCATACCTGTCAGGTGGATAGATTATCTTGGCAAAGGAGAAATGCTCACTAACAAGGATGTAAACAAATTTGTGCACATTTTAGAGACAAGCTTTTTGTGTGTATTGCACATTTCTGGGATTTTTTATTTCAGCTCATGAAACATTGGAACAACACTTTACATGTTGCCTGTATATTTTTGTTCAGTGTAATTAGTTGCTTATAAGGCTACATATCGATGTATGCCCAATGCCGCCCCTCATTTCTGACTCTCCTCTGGGCACGCACTACGCTATTTATTCTGGTGTTCATCAAATGATCCATAGCCTATAGGCTATAGGCTACGAAGTGCATACTTGGAGAAGCACAGAGCAAATTTATATTTCTAAGATAGCTGCTGGGATGGTGTAAATAAAACTAGGCTGCATTACACACAGCAACGGATATTCCAACCCTGAGCCCTGGCCTGTTCTGCTCTTGCTGATCCTTTCTTGTGTGCTGCCTAACGAATGCTGTGCTGTGTAGGCCTATAGTGGCAGTTCAGGAGGCTAATAAAAAATATTTTTTTATTAGCCCTAGTCCAAAAATGGCAATATCTTGAAGCAGACTAGCCTATAGCCTATGTTCTGTTCAGTTTGAGAAAGAGAGCCCGAAAATGAGAAGGAGGACTGGAGGTCAACTTAGATAACTTGCTACTACTATAATTGATTTGAATAAAAACAGTATGTCTCATGCCCATTGTGTATTTATCAGACTTATTGACCTCACAGATTCAAGTAACTTGTTGGTGCTGAAACTTGAAGCAGCAGCCGTGGCACAACAATCGGAAATGGACAGCTCATTGTGCTGAAAGTAGGCAAATTCGAGTAGGCATAATTCATTTCAATCCTTTTTTTATTTAGGGATCACTTGCGACAACATCCGGTAAAATGCAGAGCGCCAAATTCAAATTATAAAAATAGTAATATTAAATATTCATGAAAATACAAGTGTTGCACACCATTCAAAAGCTTAGAATCTTGGTAATCTCACAGCGTTGTCAAGATTTCAAAAAGGCTTTACGGTGAACGCATAGCATTTGATTGTCTGAGGACAGCGCCCCGCATACTTCCCCCATTAGCATAATAACATAAACTGCACAGGTGTCACAAAACTCAAAAATAGCAATAAAATAAATTGCTTACCTTTGAAGATCTTCCTCTGATGGCAATCCAAAGGGTCCCAGCTACACAATAAATGGTCATTGTGTTCGATAAAGTCACTCTTTATAGCCCAAAGCTCAGTTTGGTTGGCGCCATTTTGTTCAGTAATCCACCGTTCCACTCCAGTCAACATACACATACAAACGAAACCGAAAAAAGATACCTATAAACTTTGTCCAAACAACTCAAACAACGTTTTTAATCAATCCTCAGGTACCCTAATATGTATATAAATTATAATATTTCAGACGGAAAATAACCTGGTCAATAGAAAAGGAGAAAAACGAAGCGCGCCCAAAACAGTATCCACTCCAGAGTCCACTTGGAAAAACAGCTCTTACTCCTTGGTTTTTCAAAAACCAAGCCTGAAACCTTGTCTAAAGACTGTTGACATCTAGTGGAAGCCATAGGAGCTGCAATCTGGGAGCTAAATTATTGTGAAATAAATAGCATGTCCATGGAAAAAGCATGATATCACAAAATCCCATTTTCCGGATGGATTTTCCTCTGGTTTTCACCTACCAAATCAGTTCTGTTATACTCACAGACATTATTTTAACAGTTTTAGAACCTTCATGGTGTTTTCTATCCAATACTACTAATTATGTGCATATCAGGCATTTTACTTTGGGCATGCCAGACGCTCCGAACCTCCGAACACTGCCCCCGATCCCTAACAGGTTTTCAAATCACATCAAATCAAATTTTATTTGTCACATACACATGGTTAGCAGATGTTAATGCGAGTGTAGCGAAATGCTTGTGCTTCTAGTTCCGACCATGCAGTAGTATCTAACAAGTAATCTAACAATTTCACAACAACTACCTTATACACACAAGTGTAAAGGAATGAATACGAGTAAAGAAGTAATCCATAAAAAAACAAAATACTTCATAGCTTCCTGAGAACGTGAAGCGAGGCTGCCATCTCTGTCGGCGCCGGAAGTACAAATTAGACTTTACTAACGACAAGAGGGCTTTGTGTTGGAGCTTATTTCTTCCAATTTAAGAAATGAGGTAGGCCTACCTGCTTGACAGACAAAACTTGGCTATAGGCTGCTATATCAATATATTTTGTCTTCCAATTCCTCCACCCACCATGCACTCTTTAATTAGCCTACCTCCATGTCAGTTCCATAGGCCTACCTTGTTATTAAAGAAAAATGGCAAAAAGAACAGGCCTACCCCTTGTTAGCTTATTATTTTGAAGAAAATAAAACAGATACCATTTAAATGAAATGCTACAAACAAGCTGTAAAGACGTGACTATGAAAAATATGGGGATATCATTGTATCATTTATTTGACATTCAGAGGCTGAGCTACAACCTTCTACAGCCATGGAGACAAAAGATAGGCTTTGCTTGGAAAGTAATCTAATTCTGTCACTATCTATTGATTAAGCTATTCACTTTCTGTACAGTAGATGTTTAAACCCAGACAGCTTTTAGGGAAACACTTGTGACCTTCTCTCATTGGGTTAAGCAACTGAAGAAGAGTAGCCAGCAGTTAAAGCTTAAATGTTTCTGCGATGGTAGGCCGATTCTGGGGTGGAAAGGTAGGCCTAACTTTTGAAAGTACCAAGATCAGATTCCTAATGACGTCTTAGATTTAATTATTTGCAAACAGGGACAGTTTCTGTGCAAACAAGAAACACTGATTTGTCATTGAAGCAATATGGTAAGATGAACACATACGCATATCTCTATCCATTCTTAGCCTGTAATTTCGATAATTTTGTGGTATTAAAAAAACATTCTGCTAATATGTAAAATTACTTAGAATTGCATGAAAGTCTATAAAATGCATCGTTTTATCATGCAATGCTTTTACTATAAAGACAATCTTTCCACCCCTACTCTTGTCCATTGTGGTCTGTGAACCCACAACATTCTGGCCCACAGCCCTCTGCACTATCAAAATTAATGCGTTGCCATGTAATGCTTAGAGGAGGAAGAACAGTTTCTAAAACTGCATATCTAAGGCCCTGGTCTGTCCAAGAAGTGAGGCTAAAAGGTAGGCATGTTCTCTGCTATCCATTTTATGTTTTAATTATTATTTTGGGTATAGGGGAGGTTCACTTGCCCCTCCCTACATTTTGCATCCATTTTCATTTCAGAGAGGTCCGATGTTCTCCATGTAACCCTTATTATAAATAACGTTCACTCCCTAACTACTTACATTGTTATGTCATATCACATGTTACTTACTGTGTGGGACTGTGACTGTCTCCAGCGTTTCTATCAGCTTGATTTTATAAGCAGCAGTACACAATCTAACCCACTACTTTTTTACCAGGCACTTGAGTTACACATCTGATTAATGAATTAATTAAATATCAATGAAATACCAACAAAGCTAAATTTTAAAAGTATTTCCTGATCCATGTGGATAATTGTCAGGATGTGCAGTTAGCTGCACTGAACATAGCACTGCCTGCAGAATGCCACATTATAATATGTTAAGCATGCGGTTGCCTATAACTACTGGCTAACACTTTACTTGACATCCAGCGTCATAACACGTTATGACATGGTCTTAACCATGTCATAATATGTCATAGCAGCTGACATAACGTGTCATTACCTGTTATAATATAGTCATAACACTGTCATATATTTAGACTTGTTGTGACATATATTGCGTTATTTTATGGCTGGTTATGATGGTCGTAATGCTTCTTGACAGTGTCATAAATTATATTCCTCAGTCCAAGTAAAGTGACACAGGATGGCTATAATGCTTCATGACAATGTCATAACGTTTATTTTCCGGAAGTTATTTAAAATATATCGGAAAATAATTCATCACAACAACAATAAAGGACTTAAGAAACAAACTTTCAAACGAAAGAAATCTTCTTGGCAGAGAATAAACACATTTGAATAAATGTGGGATTTGACACTCAATGTAGGTGTAATAACCAGCCATAAAATATAGGAATATACAGTATGTCACAACAGATGTAAATATATGTTTCATGACAGCGTTATGACCATATTATGATGTGATTATGACTATGTCATAATGTGTTATGACAATGGGTGTCAAGTAAAGTGTTACCAACTACGGTATATATATATAAACCTATGATATAATGCCCAAGCAGTTCTTTCCGAGTAAATAAAGAAAGGCTCACCTCAGAGTTTGTTGAGGACAAATATAAAAGCATTGATAAATATACATGAACCAGCCCTGCTTCTAGCTTCTGGGTCGCATCTCAGCCAAGTTATTGAGGAGGAGAGATACTTCTCGCAACCTTTGGTGATTGTCATTATATAACCCGTTCTTATCATCCATCTTACGTTCTGTATAACGCCCACCTGGGGCATACCTCTGCATCCTTCACACATGTTGACAGGAGCCTCGTCTTTCGACCTTGTCTCCCACTGAAATAACGATTTTACTTAAGATTATAGCGCCTGTTTCTCCCTCTATAGTGTAAATTGTGCACAATCTGTAAACACACTTAACAACCTCAGGGCTGATATGCTGCTGTGCGTTCACTGTGTGTTCAAGTAATACTCGTACCTAATTTTATACAATCAATCAATACATTTGTGTTTCTGTGATACAGTATGAGCAAACACATTCACAAGATATTCTATACACTGACGCTCGTGATACTTGAACTATTAGCCTCCTGTGATGAAATGTCGGATTCAGTCTAGGGCTAAGTCTGATCCAGCATTATCAACACAACTGTAGTGATATATGTAACAAACATGGAGCAGAAAATAGAAAACACATAGGCCTACATTTGAATAATATATAGGAATCCAGTGAAACACAATGTGAAGTGACCACTGTACCACTGTGTTGAGATAACAAAGGTTTCGCCTTCAATGCGCGGATACGTCATGTAGAGAAAATGCAATGAACAGCATAAGAAATGCACAGGCACTTCTTTTCTAAAAGGGTCAGAGTGACCTATAGTAAGGTGGATGGATTTCCTCTGAACTATTGACTGGTTGTCTTAAGTGAAAGGAACCTGAGAAGTCTGGTATCAAAACAATCAATTCCTAAAGGTACTGAGAGAATTAAAGCCACGATAAATTAGCCTTTTTTTCTTGTATAATCGTTCCACAGTCAGAGGGTGTGTCCAAATGGCATCCTATTCCCTATATAGTGCATATAGGCCCTGGTCAAACGTAGTGCACTAAGGAGATAGGGTCCCATTTCTGACGCACATGTGAGTATCCTCGAATCATACTGAACCCAGTGGTCTTTCTTTGTAGATTACAGATCATAGTTAATGTTCAATCTTCCATGATTCAAAACAGATTTAAACATACCCTACAGAAGCGATGCATTGTCTTAAGCTCTTCATGGCCAAAAGGCATGGCAAAGTCATCCACACCTCTGTTCAAGTTCTGTTTGTCATTTTAAACCATGGTAAAAATCGACCACATGTTGCAACAGAGAACAGAGGGATACATGTCCACAACAGAACAGTTGATACCTTAGGCTACCCGTCAAGCCATGGTCAACCATTAGAGATGATAGCTCATGTTATTTTGACTGTCGGGAGAACTGAATCTGCTGCCAGGACTAAACTCCAAACCCCCTCGTTATGACCTGCAGTTAAGAGTTTCTTTTTAGAGAGCCCACAGCTTGAACGTCATTATTATTTCCACAACTTTGTATAACATGCAGCTCTGAAAGTGAGTTTACACGCACTCTCCTATTTCGAATTTATACAATCGGTGCTGTTGAAAATACAATAAAGGGTGCCTATGTATGTAGCATATCAGTTTTACCCCCCAGAGTTCATACATTGGAAACTGATATAGGTATTTGTATATATTTGCATATTGATGGGCTATTTGGTTTGGGCACATTTTTATTCTACAATTTAACAAGAGAAGGACTGTTATTAATGTTCTCTCTGCATTGTAATTCAGATCGTTGCTGGCTCGTGTCACATCGAACAACATATAGCCGCGCGCGGTGGAATCAGCACCATGGATAGTTCCAGCTGTTCCCCTCACTCCAGGCTGGAGCACCCGCCCCTTCTAATGACTGACGCTACATTGCATTTTCTTGAACACTGATCCGCAACCAATAGTAGAGGAGCTGGAATGAGCCCTCGTTGCTAGTGGAGACGTTCCGGGGGAGCTTTAAAGTGCTTGTTTACAGAACGGAGAGAGCCTCTAGGTTGGCGGTGTTGCATGCGAGGGGTCTGCAAGGTGACGTTGAATATATAGGCTACTACACGGATGGGATAACGGAATTCGTACCGGAGACACCCGCGCACAGACAGTTTTTGGTCGTTGTTACAGCTTAGAACTACTTATGTGATGTTATAGTGGTTGCGAATGACATTGCCGCATTCATTTTCTTAAAAAAAAAATATATTTACCGTTGCTAGTTTTGGTGGGGGCAAGTGTTGGGAGTAAGGCGAGGTTTAAGATTTGTATCGCTGCCGAATTATTTTGTGGACGGCGTGGACCATCGGCACGGGACGAAATGGATAACGAAAAGTACTTACCTGAGCTGATGGCAGAGAAGGACACACTGGACCCCACGTTTCATCACTCTCTACGACTACTAGATCAAGGTAAGACAAGAAAACATCCCAATGTATTATGGGACGTTTGTACTGTATAGCTTTAAATACTAACCTATACTGTTTGGGTTATGTTGGTTCCTATGTTGTTTGGGTTATGTTGGTTCCTATGCTGTTTGGGTTATGTTGGTTCCTATGTTGTTTGGGTTATGTTGGTTCCTATGTTGTTTGGGTTATGTTGGTTCCTATGTTGTTTGGGTTATGTTGGTTCCTATGTTGTTTGGGTTATGTTGGTTCCTATGTTGTTTGGGTTATGTTGATTCCTATGTTGTTTGGATTATGTTGGTGCCACTTTGACCTAATACGACACTTTAAAAACATATTTGAAGTTTTGATTAGGTGCTGGCCCAAATAGACCATAATACAGAACAGATCCACGCTCAGGCTATTTGATGTATTCCAGAACCAGCACACTTTATTCGACTAAGGGCTTGTTGATTAGTTGAACATTTGAATAACTGTCTGGAATACATAAAATAGCCTAAGTGGAGTGGCTGGCGGTTGCCTAGCCTACGCTAAAAAATGCCACGCCTTTCTGTTAGCCTATACATAAATAAACATTCAATCATAATTGTAAATCACCACTCTACTTATACAATGTAGGCCTACAGTATTTGGTAACACTACATGTCTCTATGTTTGCATACAACTACTATGATAAACTGAAAACAATGTAGGAGCCTCTCCAAGTAGCCCAGTCATCCAGAACTGAGACGTGTAAATGATGATGTTAACAATGAAATCAACACATTCTCATTATAATTTGGATTTGTTTTCCCCTTTGAAGAAATTTACTTGATTCTAATGCAATTTGAGCGGATAGAGGCGCGTGTTCCACAGCGATTTGAATCGAAGACTGTTTAATGAATCCATTGCTGAGACGTGTGTGCGCGCCGAGCATACTGTTGGCTTTGAAGCTGTCAGAATTTTACAATACTTCCAGACGCACCCCCCTGCGTCCACTCTTGTGAGAAGAGCACCAGAATAGCATCCAAGTACATCCTTTAAATACCACTTGTAAATGAGCTTTGTGTCTAGTGCTGTCTGCCTGGATTTCAGAAAATAAAATCCTATTTGCAGAATGTCTATATCTCGTTAAGCTTTGAAAGCTTTTGATTTGTGTTGTAGGCTACTGGCCACCTAATTGTAATGGTCAGGTTTGACTTTAACGACAGCTACTGATGTAAACTTTACATTCACAGTGGTTGAACTGCACCTATACCTGACATATAATAGATAAATAAGTAGACTACTGGATATAATATTCCTATCGAGTAATATGCAAATGCTTGGTTTGGTGAACCATGCTCGACTAAGAGTAAAAATGCCTGAGATCTGACGACTTGCGTTAACTCCCTGAGCTAATGCCTAGGCTTTAGCTCAGCAGGCTAACACAGTTGTGTGGCATGCAGGAGCCCCTCTGTACCCAGTCCCATTTTGTACCCATTATGGATAGATTGTTCAGTTTTAAGAAAGTGAAATAGCCTTTAGCTAAAAGTATTGAGTTGGGCAATACGGGAAAGAATAGCTGAAAGCACTGAGTTAGGTTAATACCAGGACAGAAGGGCCTTTATGAATGTGTTTCTTTCAGCTCTATCACTTAGAGCTGAATCAGTGTAGTCAGACGGAGATAAGAACGTATTTTACTCAGCACTTTCTCCTTATCAGCTGGTTTCAGTCTGTAAAATAACGTTGGCCTTTTTCTCCAGCACAGATTTCCCAGCTTGCCATGCGATTTGAAGGAAATATACATTTGGTTTAATGTAATGCTCATTTCTTCGACAGAGTGTCGTTGAGGGTTCACGTAAGTTGCATAAATGAACGAGCCAATGCTTTCAATGGAGTTGGAGGAGTGTGATTCTGAATATTCCACAAGCATTTCTACTGGGATATCACAACTCTTGGATCCTATAATTTTAACAGATTCCCGGTGTCCCAAATGGCACCCTATCCCCTACAGTACATTTATTTTGACCAGAGCCTTATTGTAGTCAAAAGTAGTGCACTATATAGGGAATGCGGTGCAGATTGCCGTCGTATTTCATCAAACAAACCAGGCTCAGTTGTGCCGTGAGTCGGTCCGTAAGAGCCAGTAACAGTCAGTGACTGTCTGTAACAGTCAGTAACAGTCAGTAACAGTTTGCCACAAACTCCAAAATGTAAATACTGTTATGTCTTGATGCAATGGAACAGAGCACTACTTTAAGCACTTCTCTAATAACAATTATTCTGGCATCTTCCCCACCAGCTCTCGACTTGATTATGCAGTTTTCAGGGGAAACGAACAGAACTACAGAGAATAGGCACACAGACAGACAGCAAGTGGCCGCATACTATGTAGATAACTGTATGTCTGGAGAGATACACATGCCGGTGAAGTTGGGGGGGGCGTCTGTACTCGGAGATGGAAGTTTAGATACCTGTACCATTCTGTAGGTATACTGTAGGGCGGCAAGTAGCCTAGCGGGTAGTGTGTTGGGCCAGTAACCAAAAAATAAGTCCCTGTCCTTGAGCAAGGAACTTAACCCTAATTTGCTCCAGGGGCACCGTACTACTATGAATGACTCTTTAAAACAACACATTTCACTGCACCTATCCAGTGTAAGGTACAATTAGATACACATATTTTAAGGAATTAAACAGGACTGCTTTCTGCTGTGAGAACCTCACATAGAGTGTGACATTGTTGCAAAAGTTGTGTTTTGCTATGAGGCCTATCGTGTTTTAAACTGCACAAACAGCAACTCATATTTCAAGTTTTTTTAAATGAATCTACCTGCGATATCTGCAGATATATGGGCCTTATCAGCTGGTTTCAGTCTGTAAAATAACGTTGGCCTTTTTCTCCAGCACAGATTTCCCAGCTTGCCATGCGATTTGAAGGAAATATACATTTGGTTTAATGTAATGCTCATTTCTTCGACAGAGTGTCGTTGAGGGTTCACGTAAGTTGCATAAATGAACGAGCCAATGCTTTCAATGGAGTTGGAGGAGTGTGATTCTGAATATTCCACAAGCATTTCTACTGGGATATCACAACTCTTGGATCCTATAATTTTAACAGATTCCCGGTGTCCCAAATGGCACCCTATCCCCTACAGTACATTTATTTTGACCAGAGCCTTATTGTAGTCAAAAGTAGTGCACTATATAGGGAATGCGGTGCAGATTGCCGTCGTATTTCATCAAACAAACCAGGCTCAGTTGTGCCGTGAGTCGGTCCGTAAGAGCCAGTAACAGTCAGTGACTGTCTGTAACAGTCAGTAACAGTCAGTAACAGTTTGCCACAAACTCCAAAATGTAAATACTGTTATGTCTTGATGCAATGGAACAGAGCACTACTTTAAGCACTTCTCTAATAACAATTATTCTGGCATCTTCCCCACCAGCTCTCGACTTGATTATGCAGTTTTCAGGGGAAACGAACAGAACTACAGAGAATAGGCACACAGACAGACAGCAAGTGGCCGCATACTATGTAGATAACTGTATGTCTGGAGAGATACACATGCCGGGGAAGTTGGGGGGGGCGTCTGTACTCGGAGATGGAAGTTTAGATACCTGTACCATTCTGTAGGTATACTGTAGGGCGGCAAGTAGCCTAGCGGGTAGTGTGTTGGGCCAGTAACCAAAAAATAAGTCCCTGTCCTTGAGCAAGGAACTTAACCCTAATTTGCTCCAGGGGCACCGTACTACTATGAATGACTCTTTAAAACAACACATTTCACTGCACCTATCCAGTGTAAGGTACAATTAGATACACATATTTTAAGGAATTAAACAGGACTGCTTTCTGCTGTGAGAACCTCACATAGAGTGTGACATTGTTGCAAAAGTTGTGTTTTGCTATGAGGCCTATCGTGTTTTAAACTGCACAAACAGCAACTCATATTTCAAGTTTTTTTAAATGAATCTACCTGCGATATCTGCAGATATATGGGCCTACCCGCTAGAAATTATTTGACTAAATGCAGAATGTGCTGCTCACTCCGAACAGAGACCATCTCTATGGCGCCATCCCAGGTTCTGCACATGAGAAGTAGTTCTATACGATACCCTGTATTATAATTGTCTGTTCCGCTGCAGGCACCCAGCACAGTGTTTGTATTACATTAAAGAGTTCCGCTTGGGTAGACCAGGTTAGGCCACAATGGAAGGAACCCCAAAATAAAATGATCCTAGCAGTTCTGAACAAAGACATGAGCAGGTGTGTGGTGGAGTCCATTGCAGATCTTCTTTCAGAAGATCTCCTATAGCAGTTGGTTCACACATACAGTATATCCCTCTTCTCAACAGAAAGAGCAGCTTTGATTTGCCCCAAAATGTACTGTGTCTGTGTGCACTGCAGACTAGTGCTGCGTCCGGAAAAGCACACAACCTATTCCCTATATAGTGCACTCCATTCGACCAATGGTAACAGTGGTGGTAGGTGCCGTTTAAGATGAGGGAGGACAACATTTTCTTCATGAGCATGGCCTTATTTTTATTACAGCATATTGGATGACTGTCATTCATATTCCATTCACCCAGCTCAATGTAACGTCGATAGGTTTAGGCTACTACATAATACTACAATTTTCCCTATACTCATCATGAGGTTGCTACAACCTTGCCTATGAATGAAAGTTTACAACGTAGGTGCACAGTTCGAGAGAAATTTGAGGAATCAAGGTGATATACATTGACACATTCAATACCGTCTTGCATAATCTTGCCTGAATCTAGTTGATCTAGGGTTTAGTCCAACAGTTGCAAATTAGAATTTCTATTGGACAAATTCAGGTATGTTTATCCCAGTTTTGGTCCGTTTGCTGCGGAATGAATACACCCCTGATCACAAACAAACACAGTTCACTTTCATAGCAGCCACATACAAACAGCTGGATAATTCCTTCTCGCATCTACGTGCTCTCCTCTCCTCCTCTCACCTTTTCCCTTTTCTTGTGACCTTCAGTGCACAACACATCAGCTGTCTGTAACCAGGCGAAAAAACCTTTCCAAGCCAAACCTTCATATCGTAACCTCTAACCGCTACACATATCCTACATCGTTGTCACCATATTAGCTAACATGAAGTCAACATAGCTACTACAACTAACACAATAGTTAACCCGTTACAATCATGCAGTACAGTTAGCAAGCATTTTAACAATTACACCGGCAGGCCCCGGTGGAAATAAATTAATAAAACCAAAAGCTTACCTTGACATGAAAGAGTTCCAGAATTGGATAGCCATAGCCATCTAGATAAGATAGCATCTCTCTCTGTTTGTTTGAGTAGGCTAAACTAGCTAGCTGCAGTCACTAGCTAAGTAAGTTAAAGTGAAAGTGAAAACAATACAAAATATAGCTAGCTCTCTCTCCCCTTCTCTCTTGCTTCTTAATTTTTGAAGAAATACATTTGTTCAAAACTGTTTAACTATTGTCGTTCTCTCTCTTTGAGTCAGCTACTCCCCACACTTTATACACTGCAGTGCTATCTAGCTGTAGCTTATGCTTTCAGTATTACAGTAGATACATTTTCTGATCCTTTGATGGGGTGGACAACATGTCAGTTCATGCTGCAAGAGCTCTGATAGGTTGGAGGACGTCCTACGGAAGTTGTCATAATTACTGTGTAAGTCTATGGAAGGGTGTGAGAACCATGAGCCTCCTAGATTTTGTATTGAAGTCAATGTACCCAGAGGAAGAAGGAAGCTTGCAGCCTCCGGCTACACCATTGTGCTACTCTACAGAGTGCTGTTGAGGCTACTGTAGACAGTCATTGAAAAACGGTCTGTTTTAATAAAGATATTTGTTGAGATTAATATATTTACTATAGTTTTACCTAAAAAGCATAACTTTTTTAATGTTTCAATATTTGTATGAAATTCACTGAGGAGGATCGTCCTCCCCTTCCTCCTCTGATGAGCCTCCACTGAATGGTTATGTTTTGGACGCATCCCAGGAACGCACATCCAGCAGTGAGCAGAAATAGGCCTTAGCAGAGCATCAAAGCCTGAGATACTGTTGTGTTGCTAGGAAAACAGTGGATGATAGTGATAAACATCAGTGCCTGGCCAGCACACTGAGCTAGTCGACTACACAGGGAGACAGATACAGGACAGGAAGGGGTCCACTTACTCTGGGATCTGACCTACAGATGTACTGTTACGCTGTTGAACTCACAGGTGAAGTGAGAGAGAGTGAGAGAGAGAAAGAGAGAGAGAGAGACCCAGAAACCACTTTACATTTCGACTAGTAGGTCAGGGTTGCACTGTGTAAGGTGTTGAGTGGTGCTGTGTGTGAGCTATGGCTCAGAGGTCTCAGGTGTTTGTTGAGCGGTGGTTCACTCCTCTAGCTGAGGCATCCCAGAAGACTCTACAGGAGGGTGAGATGTAGGCCAGGCCTAACACAGACTGAGACAGTCACGCTTGGTCATAAAACCTAATGGCATGTCATTTATGGGACTGATTAGTTTACATTGCGACATTGATCTCACTGTTAATGTGTGATGCATGGAACACCCGCTATGTCACAGGTAATGAGGTGGCGATGCAGTAATTCAACAGTCTTCTCACCACCAGGACTCTAGGGTTTCGTCCCAAGTGGCACCCCATTCCCTACGTCCCGAATGGCACCCTATTCGAAAAGTAGTGCGGGCCCTAGTCAAAAGTAGTGCACTATATAGGGAATATTTAGGATGCGCTCTGACTGATCCAGGTGCATTAGTTAGTGGATAAAAATGCAGAAGCACAGAATAATTGTCTGGATAAAAACAAATGATTAATACTGTAATATTACATCCTACGGGTAAACAACGCAGTTATCTTTGTAGATGAATCAGTTACTGTGCCCTCCGTAATTATTAAGACAGTAACACATTTGTTGTTGTTTTGGCTCTGTACTACTGTACTTTGGATTATAAATGATACTATGAGGTTAAGGTGCAGACTGTCAGTTTTAATTTGATGATATTTTCATCCATATCGGGTGAACCGTTTAGAAGTTACAACACCTTTTGTACATAGTCCCACCATTTTATGGGACCAAAAGTATTGGAACAAATCACTTATGTGTATTAAAGTAGTAAAAAGTAGAATGTTTGGTCCCATGTTCCTAGCACGGAATGATTACATCAAGCTTGTGACTCTACAAACTTGTTGGATACATTTGCTGTTTGTTTTGGTTGTGTTTCAGATTATTTTGTGCCCAATAGAAATGAATGGTAAATAATGTATTGTGTCATTTTGGAGTCACTATTATTGTAAATAAGAATAGAATATGTTTCTAAACACATTAATGTGGATGCTACCATGATTACGGATAGTCCTGAATAAATTGTGAATAATGATGAGTGAGAAAGTTACAGATACATAAATATCATACCCCCAAGACATGCTAACCTCTCACCATTACAATAACAGGGGAGGTTAGCATTTTGGGGGGTATGATATTTGTGCGATGAAAATATGGATGAAAATACCCTCAAATTAAATGTACAGAGTACAGATGGAGTACTAAGCCAAAAAAACCTAAAACATGTATCACTATCCCAATATTTACATAATAATTCCATTGCTGGTTGATGTTTTCCTATAGTAACCAGAGCAGATGAAAGCAACATTCACCTCCACAAATGCTGTTTACATACTGAATAAAGCAGTTAAGGGACCTCATGGGCACCCTTAACTTTTTCACTTAACTTAAGTGGGAAATTCACCTTAAAATGTTTTGTGCAACTGACTTAAAGTTAAGGAAACTTTAAGGGAAAAGATAAGGGGAAAATTAACTTAAGGTGTTTTATGCACCTGGGCCCTGTTGTTACCTCATATCCCAGTGATAATGCCTTGCATTACACCTGAGAAGGAAACATTTTTCAACTTGCCATTGGCTCAACCATTGGCTCATCTTACCCCATGGCCATTGGATCAACCAACCCCATGCTAAACATTTGACTATTAGCCCACACAGCTACAAGGATTCACTTTCATGCTTGGTTTAGGACCTCATATTGAAGCTTATAGAGACCCCAACTGGTGTATAGAACAATATTTAAATAATTTATTTTGTTTAGATACAAGCATCATGAAACCTCTAACACAAGAATTTCATTTGACTTAGTGAAAATCTGTTTTTTGGACCTTGCTTACCACTTTTTCCATGTGCTTTCTTCCTTCACAGATGACCTCTTCCTAAATATTTGGTCAAATTATACATTTTGAGTAGAAACAAGGGTGGCTCAACTTCCGCCACTCTGGGTTATATCTCACACGATTTCTCAACAAGTATCCACATCATCCGGCTTCTTTCCGTTATGATGTGCACTTTTCCTGCATGCCTTCCAATTAAACCCAGTGGCTTGGAAAAGGTGCTTTGCATACATTTTTTTTAGTTAAAATGAGTAGGTGTTTAAAGCTTTGAGTTTTTCGTTGTCAGCAGCTGCTGATGCTCCAGTTTGTCATGGTATAAGGTGGAGCAAGGACCAGAGGAGCAGTTACACAGAGGAAGCACCTCTCTGCATCTTATCACTGCTTTCAATGGAAGATTACCTGAAATAAATTAGCTGGCAACAGAGTCAACATAAACAGTCACAACAACCAAATTTAAATAAAGAGAAACCTGATATCCCCCTGATGGCAAATGAGGCCCAGGCGTGGCACGCTGATATGGACATGATAGCTGGCCTACTAGGACACCATTGGACAAAACCCTATGGACAATACAATTTTACGCAAAACGTGATCGTTTAAAATACAATAAATTGTGCTAAAACATTTAAATGTCTTCCCCTACCCAGCTGGTCAAGCTGCTATCCATATTTAACAGTGCTATATAGCCTCTCATCGCTGTCTTAAATAATGCACCAGTGCTTGTTTAGAGAGGGCAGTAGTAGTCAGAGAGCCCCAGATCTGAAAAGAGATCGTTTAAGCCCAGCGTGCAGTCAGAGAGTGTTGAGGTCTTCAACTAAACCAGAAGCACCAGTTACCAGCTACCAGCACAGACCTCCAACTTGGCTCCTCTCCTCTCCTCTCCCCAGCCTTTTGGCCTCCGGGCTTAACACAGCCCCTCAGCTCTCCTCTCCTCTACTTCTCTACTCTCCTCTCCTCTTTCTCCTCTCCACTCTCCACTCTCCACTCTCCTCTCCTCAGCCTTTTGGCCTCAGGGTTTAACACAGCCCCTCAGCTCTCCTCTTCTCTACTCACCACCAGTACGTTACTTTAACTCTTATATTAATCCAGGGCAAACTGTGTTCTTCCCAAGGCTCGCCCGCCGCAATTATAAATCCATTAATCAAATTCTTATTGGATGATAATGCGCTGATGTCTGCCCAAGACAGCACAAAGACAGCACTGTGTGATTACTTTGGATTAGACTGGGAGCTAGAGAGAGACAGAGAGAGAAAGAGCTCTGGTATGTGAGCATGTGTTTACTGTAGTTACGGGCAGCTGAAAGAGGTAAGGGTTCACATCCCCTGGGGGAATGTTCTTTGTGAAGGATTGGACTAAAACTCAGTTAAAAAAGGGAAAATGCATTAGGGGGGAGGAGGAAAGTGACGAGTGGAATGAAATTGGAATTGAAATAGAAAAAATAAAAGGAAAAGTGGTAATGGGAAAAATTGCTAGATCTGAAAGTGACAAAAAATAATATATATATATATATATATATAAGATAGAGAAAGGCAGGTTAAGGTGTAGACCCCTGCTTTCATTCCATACCCTCTGAATCTCCTAGAACCATTTTATGTGTCTAAAAAACATTTCATGGTGAGGTTAGTTTATGTGTTTAGGTGAATAGCTGAATAGGCAGATGCATCTTGCGCATACCGGGTCCCTCTGAGTGAAACGGCGTGGTTGTATAGCTGTGGGGAGAAAGACAAGTGTAAATGTACCACTCGCTCCGAAGACGGGGAAGGTGTAAATTCAATGCTTATTCATTTTTTGTCACCAGCATCGCATTTCAAATTCTGCTTTTTTATCACTCATGTAATAACCAGACAACAGTCTTCACACACTGAACAGTGTTTAATTTGTCCCCAACCCTGCTAGCTTGACCGATTCAATATATACCAGAATGAGAATGAGACCCATAAGAAAATGCTGTTGTATGTTTTTGCTCTCTGACCAGGAGTATCAACTTGTCTAATAATAGCTCTGCACATCCAAACACTGTCACTCCTCTCTGTCTCTTCTCTGTATATCTACCTGCTTTCTAACAGTGATTAGAAGCCTGTCAGATTCAATGAACTGCCATTGATCTCGCTCATAGTCTGCTTCACTGTGAAGTAGTTGGGTGTATTTGTCCTCGTTTTGAAAAGGGCCCTTTTCAGTGGCCTTACCTTGATCTCTCTCTTTCTCCGACAGCTTCCTTCCTTTCCCCTCCTTCCCTCTCTACTTCCCTTTATATATTCCCTCTCACTTTATTTACACTGTGTTGGGTCGGTTGGCACCTTATTTCGAGGGGATTGGTTCAGGATTAGCCTTCCCGCCTTCCCAGCTGATCCCATCCATTTTGTTGTAATCCAACTAAATTTAATTATGTTTATCGTTCCACCTTGCTGGAGCCCTGGACCGTCAGGCAGCGCAGCTCCGCTTCAGTCAGATAAGGAGCACCTTGCCGTGCCTCGCTCGCTTCTTGTGCACCTTGTGTTGCTGGCACTATGTCAAATTGCACCCTATTATAGTGTCCTACTTTAGACGAGAGCCCTAGGGGCCCTGGTCAAAAGTCATGCACTTCATAGGAAATAGGGTACCATTTGGAAAGCATCCTAAGTCACCTAGACTCTTGGTAAATAAATAAACACCTCCCAAAATCATTATCCTGCTTTGCTCTATGACGTGCGACTCAACATGTTTTTTCCTCTCAATATGTGTGGTATCAGGTCAAGCCAAGCAGATCTAATACTGAGGATGTAAACCTATACCTTCTGTAGGGTGAGATTCAACCAGCTGCAGCTCTGTAAGGTCATAGAGAAGAGGCCCGTATTTCATATAAAGCCAAAGTGTTCTCACTGTGTATACAGTTTCCTTTATTACTTTGGTGGGCCTAATCCCCAACATGCAATATGAGAAGCTCACAATACAAACCTAAAAATAGCAATGTAAGCAGAAAGAGAAAGTTCATAAGAGGCTCCAGGAGAACTCAGACCTAGTTTTAGGTAGAACTTTATAATATTTTTGAGTACAGCCATTGTGGTCCAACAGCATTAAACTTATGATGAGATGAAATGCATTCAGAGCCTTCCCAGTAAGCAAAATAGCATTGAAAAGATGTCTAAAATATGTGTTTTCTAGACGTTGAAGTTAGGCTCATTTTAGGTTCTGAATGAAATGTGAACAGTTTTTTTGGGGCGATTAAAATATGTATTTTCAGGACATTGAAAATACACCTTTTCTGGACGTTGAAATCAGGTTCATTTTCGTTTTTTACTGAAAGATGAAAATATGTTATTTATTTAATGAATTATATGGCCAAATTTCAGCTGCACATACATTCTCAATGAAGTAAACTTCTTATCACAATAATATTTTTTTAATCCATATAATATAGGAAAAAGGAGCCAACTGAAGATCGCAACATAGAATATTTCTGCTTATTGCTTTTTGGTCCACTTTTCAGAATAAACCAACCGAGCACTTCAAATGCAATAACATTCCCAGTAACAGAAATATGTTTTTCTTGTTATGACTGTGATATGTTGTTGTTTATCTACCTTAATTGAATGCACTGACTGTAAGTCGCTCTGGATAAGTGTCTGCTGAATGATCAAAATGTAAATGTGAAAACAAACACTTGCAAAGCATGCTGGGTATTATTCTAATGAGCTCCGCCCCCAAACACGTTGAAATTTGGCTGGTCCAGACCAGACCATATCTGAACAGAACAATTCAGTATAGTAGAACACCGTACAGCACAGGACAGTAGAGTTTTATTCAGTACAGTAGTGTACAGTACATTACGGTGCCATACAGTACAGTAGAGTCTAATTTAGTAGAGTACAGTACAGTCAAGTTTAATTCAGTAGAGTACAGTACATTAGAGTTGAATTTAATAGAGTATAGTGCATTCGAGTAAAGTAGGGTAAAATACAACTTTATTGTGCTGAACTATACTTTACTGTACTCTGCTGTGCTCTAATGTATTTTACTGTACTTTAATTTACTGTACTCTACTGTACTGTAATGTACTATACTCTTCTGTGCTCTAATGTATTTTACTGTACTGTACTGTACTCTACTTTAATTTATGTACTGTACTGTACTGTAATGTACTCTGCTGTGCTCTGCTGTACTGTGCTGTCCAAACTTGTGAAACATAGATGTCTATGATTGGTTCAGATTTTGGTCCTGACCAGTCCAAATCTGAACCAAAAATAGACGTCTACTCCAAATCAAGGCCGGTCCGGAAAGGAAAATTAAAGACGTCCAGTCCAGAAAGGACAAAAAAAAAACGTCCAAAAGACGTTGTCGTCGGTCCGTGCTTAGTGGGATTGGGCTGCTAACTAACTGCACCATGATTATTCTGTATGAACAGGAAGACTTATCCATTCTCACCCAGCACCATGTCAGTGTTATCATTTTTACTAAACACCAGATGTTACACCACAACACACAAACAAAGACTAAAATAACAGTTTCTCTGTTTCCTGTGTAGAATTCTTTCCTCATTCATCTGCACTGTATGCTCTGATGAACTTACTGTTAATAGAGCCACTAGGACTCATCTCTCATCTGAAGCTCTCGGTTTAAACTCTCTGCACGTCTCTCTGTCTCAATAAATAGCACTCAATGTCTTCAGGCTTTTAGTGCTTTGCTCACCTCATGAAAAAAAAAATATATATATCTCTGAACATGGATGGTGGTGGTGTTGGTGGGTATGAATCTTTGAATCTTTCATGACTGAAGTAGGAAGTAGGATATCAGTAAATGAAAGTTAAGTGCATTTTCTGGGTTTTTGGAACAAGGGAATTTATCCTGTAAATATACTGAGAGGAGGAGACTGGGGGGAGGGGAGTGGGAGAAAGGGGGGAGGAAATGGATGCTCATTAAGGCTAGCCCCGTCGCCAAGGGACCTCTTCTTGTTGTCCTGCTAAGCCGCTTGCTTCACTTTGTCTCCCGTCTCTATTTTAAGAGGATGCTGTGAAAGCCTAATTGTATTCAGATTCTGGAGACATCTCTTCTCTTCAAGTTAAGGACCCATGGTGGACTCTTTCCTCATGTCTGCAGATCCACATCTCACCAAAGGGCCCCGACAACCACATGTGGTCGTCCACACTGTATTTAAAAAAAGTAGCACACCTGTCATGCGTTTGAAATAATGGCATTCAATCAACCTTAAAAGTGTTTCAGACGGTTCAGATCGATGCTATGATTTATATTTCCTATCAATTTATACCTGACAAAACAGCCAAAGACAACTGGCAGCAGGCATGAGATTTGTGTCTGTTTGTATCTGATTATCGCTGTGAATGAGTATTGAATGCTCATTTACTTTTATAGCTCCACAGTAAAACACTTGTGGATTCAAGTATGAATTGTTTCTCCCAATAAAAAGGGCACTTCATTCCACTGTTGGTGTAGTCTAGTTTTAAAACACAATTATAAGAGATCTGAATGTTATTGAGAGTCTGAAGCATTATTTTGACCATCTATATGAGACCCTTGCTGTGCTGTTGGCACCCTGACAGCAACAGAAGAAACACACACAAACACACACACACACACCAGATCCTAGCTCTATATAATGGACAGCAGCAGTGTGAGGGTTGTCGTTATGAAGCCCCACTGTAGCTGGTCATATCCTCTCTCAACTGTGATTAGTCCATCTTGTCTGCTTGATGAGGATGATGGTAATGATACTTATTGTTCAGTCCTGTTGTTGTCCATTACTTTACTCCAATTAGGGGAGGGGTGGTAGGGTTAGGGGAAAATAATATAGGAAAATACACTACAAGAACAAAAGTATGTGGACACCTGCTCATCAAACATCTCATTCCAAAATCATGGGCATTAATATGGAGTTGCCCCCCCCCCTTTGCTGCTATAACAGCCTCCACTCTTCTGGGAAGGCATTCCATTGGAACATTGCTGCGGGGACTTGCTTCCATTCAGCCGCTTTGTGCATGGGTGCATTGTTATGCTGAAACATTAAAAGGCCTTCCCCAAACCATTGCCACAAAGTTGGAAGCACAGAATCGTCTAGAATGTCATTGTATGCTGTAGTGTTAAGAGATCCCTTCACTGGAACTAAGGGGCCTAGCCCGGACCATGAAAAACATCCCCAGACCATTATTCCTCCTCCACCAAACTTTACAGTTGGCGCTATGCATTGGGGCAGGTAGCGTTCACCTTGCATCCACCAAACCCAGATTCGTCCGTCGGACTGCCAGATGGTGAAGCGTGATTCATCACTCCAGAGAACCCGTTTCCACTGCTCCATAGTCCAATGGTGGCGAGATTTACACCCCTCCAGCCAACGCTTGGCATTGCACATGGTGATATTTGGCTTGTGTGCGGCTGCTCAGTCATGGAAACCCATTTCATGAAGCTCCCAACGAACAGTTATTATGCTGACTTTGATTCCAGTGGCAGTTTGGAACTTGGTAGTGAGTGTTGGAACCGAGGACAGCCGATTTCTACGCGCTACGCACTTCAGCACTCACCGGTCCCGTTCTGTGAGCTTATGTGGCCTACCACTTCGCAGCTGAGCCATTGTTGCTCCTAGACGTTTCCACTTCACAGTAACAGCACTTACAGTTGACCGGGGCATCTCTAGCAGGGCAGAAATTTGACGAACTGACTTGTTGGATGACGGTGCCACGTTGAAAGTCAATGAGATGAGTTTGTCTATAGAGATTGCATGGCTGTGTGCTCGATTTTATACACCTGTCAGCAACGGGTGTGGCTGAAATAGCCGAATCCACTAATTTGAAGGGGTGTCCACATACTTTTGTATGTATAGTGTAAATAAACAAAATATATATTATATATACACAGTACCAGTCAACAGTTTGGACACACTATCACACCCTAATCTGTTTCACATGTATTGTGCTTGGCTCCACACCCCACTAGGTGTCTCCCATTTGTCCCCAGTTCGTCTTGTCCTACCAGTGTCTTCTTGTGCTTTAGTTTTTGGTTTTCATGCTCTTCCCTGTTCTAACCTTTCTGCCTGCCCTGATCCTGCCCGCCGTCCTGTACCTGCCTGACTCTGATTTGGATTACGACTCTTTGCCTGCCTTGACCTACCGATTGCCTGCCGTCCTGTACCTGCCTGACTCTGACTTGGATTACGACCCTTTGCCTGCCTTGACTGCCCTTTTACATACCACTTGTATTATAATAAACTCTGATACTCGTACTATCTGCATCCTGTGTCTGCATTTGGGTCTTAGCCTGAGTCCTGATACACACCTACTCATTCAAGGGTTTTTCATTATTTTGACTATTTTATTTTTTGACTACAATGTAGAATAATAGTGAAGACATGAAAACTATGAAATAACACATATGGAATCATGTAGAACCAAACAAGTATATTTTATATTCTTCAAAGTAGCCACCCTTTGCCTTGATGACAGCTTTGCACACTCATTCTCTTAACCAGTTTCACCTGGAATGCTTTCCCAACAGTCTTGAAGGTGTTCCCGCATATGCTGAGCACTTGTTGGCTGCTTTTCCTTCACTCTGTGGTCCAACTCATCCCAAACCATTGCTTGAGGTTGTGGAGGATAGGTCATATGATTCAGCACTCCATTGCTCTCCTTCTTGCTCAAATTGCCCTTACACAGCCTGGAGGTGTGTTGGGTCATTGTCCTGTTGAAAAACAAATGATAGTCCCACTAACCGCAAACCAGATGGGATGGCGTATCACTGCAGAAGGCTGTGGTAGCCATGCTGGTTAAGTGTGCCTTGAATTCACAATAAATCACTGACAGTGTCACCAGCAAAGCACCATCACACCTCCTCCTCCTCCATGCTTCATGGTGTGAACGACACATGCAGAGATCATCCGTTCACCTATTCTGCGTCTCACAAAGACACAGCGATTGGAACCAAAAATCTCAAATTTCCACTGGTCTAATGTCCATTGCTCGTGTTTCTTGGCCCAAGCAAGTCTCTTCTTCTTATTGGTGTCCTTTAGTAGTGGTTTCTTTGCAGTTATACGACCATGGAGGCCTGATTCATGCAGTCTCCTCTGAACAGTTGATGTTGAGATGTGTCTGTTACTTGAACTCTGTGAAGCATTTATTTGGGCTGCAATCTGAGGTGCAGTTAACTCTAATGAACTTCTCCTCTGCAGCAGAGGTAACTCTGGGTCTTCCTTTCCTGTGGCGGTCCTCATGAGAGCCATTTTTATCATGGCGCTTGATGGTTTTTGTGACTCCACAAGAAGAAACTTTCAAAGTTCTTGTTATTTTCCGTATTGACTACTATCTTAAAGTAATGATGGACTGTTGTTTCTCTTTGCTTATTTGAGATTATTGGACTTGGTCTTTTACCAAATAGGGCTATCTTCTGTATACCACCTCTACCTTGTCACAACACAACTAATTGGTTCAAACGCATTAAGAAGGAAAGAAATTCAACGAATGAACTTTTAACAAGGCACAGCTGTTAATTGAAATGCATTCCAGGCGACTACCTCATGAAGCTGGTTGAAAGAATGCCAAGAATGTGCAAAGCTGACATCAAGGTAAAGGGTGACTACTTTGAAGAATCTCAAATATATTTAGATTTGTTTAACACTTTTTTGGTTACTACTTGATTCCATATGTGTTTTTTTCATAGATTTGATGTCTTCACTATTATTCTACAATATAGAAAATAGGAAAAATAAGGAAAAACCCTTGATGAGTAGTTGTTTCCAAACTTTTGACTTGTACTGTATATATTTAACAAAAAATATATGGGGGATTGGAAATGATGCTGACAATTATATTGATGGAAACCACAATCTATCTGCAATATTAAAGCTGATCTACCCCCCCACACACACACAAAAAAAAGAAAAAAAGAAAAGATGAACTGTACATATTTTTTTATGGATGAAGTGTGGGGGCTGAGCGAAAACAAATCAAGCTTATAGATTGGTGGTTCAGACATGTTCACACTTCCAGTCTGATGCTGCTGGTGGTGGTGGTATGTGTGGTGGGGTTATGGTTTAAATTGCTGTCCGTCGCATGGTTAGGTTGGTCTGAGAAGACAGTTTTGAAGGGAGAAAGGCAGACGGGGAAAGGGAAGGTAGGATAGTTTGGGTTGCTTTATCCGCTTCGTGGTTGTTGTTGTATTGACAGTTCCTGGTTCCTGGAGAAGCTGATGAGAAAGCAGGAGCCACAGAGCCAGAAGAGTGAGGCAGTGAGAGACAGGGAGAGACAGAGTCATGGATGAGTGGATCACCTTTCAGCCTCAGACATCGGAGCTGTTTCCCTGGGATGCGTTCCAAATGGCACCCTATTCCCCATATATTGCACACTATAAAAGTAATGTACTACATGGAATAGGGGGCCATTTGGGCTGCAGGGGCTTCTGGGCTGTAGAAAGACTGCCAGATGCTCCTGAGGAGAACAGGGTTGGGCTCAATTCCATTTCAATACAGTCAATTCAGAAAATAAACTGAAATTCCAATTCCAATTAGGAAACTTGGAATTAGAATTTCAGTTTACCTGAATTGACTGAATTGAAATGGAATTGAGCCCAACTATGAAGGACAAGTACAGTGTAGAGGAGGAATATCTGTCTGGATTCTAACTGAGCCACACATAGCAACGCAACAACAATCTCCACTTGTTAAGGAATAATATAATAATGTCAGCAGATGGTTGGGCATGAGGGACCTCGGGCTGCAAGTTAGACAAATGAAACCGCTGTATGTAGAATGTATGTGGAGCGTCATGCAAGCTTTTCTCATTATTGAGGATCAATGAGGCAAAATACATTGATTTACTGGTCACTGACTCGTGTAAACAAAATAGTCCAAGGTTGTTTTTTCTTACATTATGCAGTCATGGCTTATTACTATTTTTGACTGTGAGTGTTCAGACTCATTTTAAGCAGAGACAAACATTCCTGCCCCATATTTCAAACCTGAAAGATGACAACACGTACGTTCAGTGTCACACAACACTTGTATTTAGTAAACAAACATTGCAATCAATTATATATTTTTTGATTCGACTTACAGTACTGTACTGTATATTTACATTATCAGAGGGAATTATCAGTGTCACAATGCTCATTTTTACTAGTATAGTACATAACCCATACTGAGCGTCTGAGTATCCCAAATGGCACCCTATTCCCTATATATGGGACCCTGGTCAAAAATAGTACACTATATAGGGTAGAGCGTGCCATTTGGGTTGCATGTTAGCGTTTTTCGTCATGAATCTTGTTCTGGAGGCAGAGTGGTCACTAGCTAGCACAGCCACAAAGTCATCAATTCTAACCCTAATCTTAACCCTAACCTTAACCACACTGCTAACTCTATTGCCTAACCCTAACCCCAAATTAAGACCAACATTTTTACAATACAGCCAATTTTGCAGCTGGCCCAACTAGTGGAAATCGCTCAGTTTTGCCACAAGGAAAATACTCATCCCAATAAACGTCAACCTGCATTTGGAGCACAGCCTCAGCCAGTACTGAAGCCATACTGTGCCACTACATTACTCCTATTGAACTACATTACTCCTACTGAGCCTATATTGTGCCACTACATAACTCCTACTGAGCCACTACATTACTCCTACTGAGCCCATACTGTGCCACTACATTACTCCTACTGAGCCACTACATTACTCCTACTGAGCCCATACTGAGAAACTACATAACTCCTACTTAGCCACTACATTACTCCTACTCAGCCACTGCATAAGTCCTACTGATCCACTACATTACTCCTACTGAGCCCATACTGTGCCACTACAGCACTCCTGCTGAGTCATTACATTTCTTCTACTGAGCCACTACATTACTCCTGAGCCACTATATTACTCCTACTAAGCCCATACTTAGCCACTACATTATTCCTACTGAGTCACTACATTACTCCTGCTGAGTCACTACATTAATTCTACTGAGCTATTACATTACTCCTTTTGAGCCACTACATTACTCCTACTGAGCCCATACTGAGCCACTACATTACTCCTACTGAGCCCATACTGAGACACTACATTACTCCTACTGAGCCCATACTGAGCGACTACATAACTCCTACTGAGCCACTACATTACTCCTACTGAGCCACTGCATAACTCCTACTGAGCCACTACATTACTCCTACTGAGCCCATACTGAGCGACTACATAACTCCTACTGAGCCACTGCATAACTTCTACTGAGCCACTACATTACTCCTACTGAGCCACTGCATAACTCCTACTGAGCCACTACATTACTCCTACTGAGCCACTACATTACTCCTACTGAGCCACTACATTACTCCTACTGAGCCACTACATTACTCCTACTGAGCCACTACATTACTCCTTCTGAGCCACTAGCGTACTCCTAGCGTACTCTGCACTGATTTACCCAGTGAGAGATAATTGTGACACCCACTGAGAGGGAAGAGCCCAGTATACAGGAAAGGAGAGGAGTTGCTGTCTCCTGCTAGCTGTTACTGTAGGGCTAGTGAGTGAGATATGGAGGGGGAGTGAGACTGAGCACAACACTCAGAACACTTCTGTCTGAGGGTTAAGTTAATACAGACCTGGGATATGTTCTATGTCTATCTCGGCATTGATTCTCTAAATATATTTTCAACATGACTGATCAATGACACACACACACACACACACACAGGCATGCACACAGGCATGCACACAGGCATGCACACACACACGCACGCACGCACGCACGCATGCAAACACACACACTCAAAAATATCGCAACGAGCTCTGTTCATCTCCGGCGCGACAGACATAAATCAGCATCTCTTTCCATTATTATATTATTATTCAAAAGGAAAATCCACAGAGACCGCTTGGTCTAGAACACAAACATCCCCCCTAGCGATTGGCTTAGTGTCTGCCTCATTATCATGTTTATTTAAAGTATCCTATGACCCATTTCATTCTAGCATGGCCCTGGCAACGTGATGGAAGAGGTCCATATCTAAGGGTAGTCCTGTGGGAAGGACAGGTATTAAACACATGCCTTTAATGGGACAGTCACCTCACAGCGCAGCAGCCACGGGCCTATCATTATCACTACTCACTCACTTTATAAACACCCTAGTGTTTAATGTTTTTTAATTGTGCAATAATTTAGTATGATGAATGTCAAATCTAGGTTTGTTCAACACACAGAATATAATAGGCCTAGCTACATTTCTTTCTGTGGAGTATAACTGTAGGTACTGTAGCTCGCTCCTCTTTCAGTATAGTTCTGAAAGAGCATTATTCCTGTAATATGTAATGAAACCCATTGTAAATAACATGTTTGGTGGTCTAGTGATGGAGTTTACAGAGCTGTGCTGGCTGAAGGGAAGGGTCAGGCGGTGCCCTGGTTGTAATCTGACCAACCTAATGGTGCAGGACTGACTGATGCTCATTGATTTACCAATAATACTGAGAAAGATTGGTCAGATTGCTAATGTTAACGACAGTGTAACCCATTAATGGTGTGTGTGTGTGTGTATGCTGTCACTAAACCCAGTCTAATATGGCCTCTGGCCCAGTGGCAGTAAACAGAGGGTGTATTACATGTATGTCTCTGATCAGACGGATTTAATGCATTCCAAATGGCACACTATTCACTTTATAGTGCACTACTTTTGACCATGGCTCTGTTCACAAGTTGTGCACTATATAGGGAGTAGGCCATTTGGGATGTAGACATTGAATGAGCTCCGGTCTCTTGGGAATTTACAGTTCTATTTCTTCAATTTGCACAAATGCAAAAACATTGTTGTCTCTGTTCACATCAGTCATTGACTTCCTGCAGACCTGCTAGCTGATGTTGTACTGTGTCTGTCCCTCTGCCTGTCCCACTCAGTCTGTCTCTCAGTCTGACAGTCTGTCCATCTCTCTGTCTGTCCCTGTAGTGTGTCTGTCCCTGAGTCTCCCTACGTGGCAGATTTTAGATCATGTTGTTCTTCTTGTAAGAGTTGATTCTCTATGTTCCTTTGAGTTAGCTACCGTTCTCGACAGCCCAGGACAGGACAGTGGACATACAGAGGCCAGGACAGACACACTTCTGCTTTGGAAAGACAAGCTGGGGGTGAACAGCTACTCGTTAACGGTGGTGGGGGCCTGTGGACTGATATTAATGAGATGTACTTGTCTGCTTTCCCTTCTCTGAGCAGAGAAAGAGAGAGAGAGAGAGAGAGATGGAGGGAGAGAGAGGGACATAATGAGAGAGACACAGAGAAAGAGACATGTCTGTAGGGACTTGGTAGAAGCTGTAAGGCCAGGAGAAGAGGAGGAGTGGAGGATATATTCAGTCACAGAGTGGGTGTTGATAGGGGAACTAATACAGCTTTGTCTCCTTATCAAGTTACCAAGACATAATCATAAACTAAATATCTCTTATATTTCACTTCAATAAATAATCAAATTGATATTGTTTGTGTTAGTCGTATAAACCGTGTAAGGCAATTTAATTGTATTGGGTTATACCTCCATTATACTGTATATCAAACTCTATTTCTAGACATTATTCAGACAAGGCTATGTGAAGTATCTGACCTCGATGAGATGCACTCCATTTATTCCATCTTTGGTACAGAAACACATTTTTTAAAGGAGGATTGAAGCCCTTTAGTTTAATGAGAAGGGATGGCACGCTTCCTGAACCATTAACAAATATGTGTGCATGCCTTTTAGCTATAGGCTTCAATCATCTAGTGGGAATTTGCTACTAAGCCATGCTTTCACACCTAGCGTTTTCATGGAACCTTAAGCAACAAGGCATGAGGTTTGTTTCTGTGAAAAGCTCACAGCCAGCCGAGTCTCGGAAGTCAAGCCTTGCGTCCCAAATGGCACCCTATATAGTGCACTACTTTTGGCCATGGCACTTAGCATCCAAGATGTATCGTCAAAATTAGTTGCGACAAACGGCAGGTATTGTCAAAGTCTCACCAAACCAATCAGGATGACCTCACATTATACAAGCTCAATTAAACTCAATTAAGCATAACACGGATAACCTAAGTGTTGCGATCTACAGAACATCACCAATCTCCACATGCGGGCTCTGATCAAAACTAGTGCACTATACAATGCCCTTGGAAAGTATTCAGACCCCTTTACTCTTTCCACATTTTACGTGACAACCTTAATACATTTTATTTATGTATTAACAAAAAAAAAGCCTCAGAAATCTACACACAATACCCCATAATGACAAAGCGAAAAGAGGTTTTTATACATTTTTGCACAAAAAAAAGAGAAAACAGAAATACCTTATTTATTCAGGTGCATCCTGTTTCCATTGATCATCCTTGAGATGTTTCTACAAGTTGATTGGAGTCCACCTGTGATAAATTCAATTGATTGGACATGATTTGGAAAGGCTATATAAAGCTCAGAGACAGGATTGTGTCGAGGCACAGATCTGGGGAAAGGTACCAAAACCTTTCTGCCGCATTGAAGGTAGCCAAGAACACAGTGGCCTCCATCATTCTTAAATGGAAGAAGTTTGGAACCCCCAAGACTCTTCCTAGAGCTGGCCGCCAGGCCAAACTGAACAATCGGGGGAGAAGGGCCTTGGTCAGGGAGGTGACCAAGAACCCAATGGTCACTCTGGCAGAGCTCTAGAGTTCCTCTTTGGAGATGGGAGAACCTTCCAGAAGGACAACCATCTCTGCAGCACTCCACCAATCAGGCCTTTATGGTAGAGTGGCCAGACGGAAACCACTCCTCAGTAAAAGGCAAATGACAGCCTGCTTGGAGTTTGCCAAAAGGCATCTAAAGACTCTCAGACTGTGAGAAACAAGATTCTCTGGTCTGATGAAACCAAGAATGAACTCTTTGGCCTGAATGCCAAGTGTCACGTCTGGAGGAAACCAGGCACCATCCCTACGGTGAAGCATGGTGGTGGCAGCATCATGCTGTGAGGATGTTTTTCAGTGGCAGGGACTGGGAGACTAGGCAGGATCGAGGCAAAAATGAACGGAGCAATGTACAGAGAGATCCTAAGCACACAGCCAAGACAACGCAGGAGTGGCTTCGGGACAAGTCTCAGAATGTCCTTGAGTGGCATAGCCAGAGCACAGACTTGAACCCGATCAAACATTTCTGGAGAGACCTGCAAATAGCTGTGCAGCAACGCTCCCCATCCACCCTGACAGAGCTTGAGAGGATCTCAAGTTCTTGGGTATGATGCAGTAGCATCAGAGAGATCCTTGATGAAAACCTGCTCCAGAGCGCTCAGGACCTTAAACAATAAGACTCAAGACTGTAATCGCTGCCAAAGGTGCTTCAACAAAGTACTGAGTAAAGGGTCTGAATACTTATGTAAATGTGATATTTCAGTTGTAGTTAAAAAACAGTTTTTGCTTTGTCATTATGTGGTCTTGTGTGTAGATTAATGAGGAACAAAAACAATTTAATACATTTGAGAATAAGGCTGTAACTTACCAAAATGTGGAAAAGGTCAAGGGGTCTGAATACTTTCCGAAAGCACTGTATAGGGAATAGGGTGCCATTTGGGACTTATATCTGTTCTTGTAGAAGCCGTTATGCTAATGACTTAGAGTGGGAGTTGATGCATTAAGGATGTTGTAGATGTTGTAGCTGTATCTCTGTCTCTGCTATGTGTTCACAGTTTATTCTTATATGTCTGTTCAGCGGATATGACATCTTCAATGTTTTACACTGCGAAAGAGCATTACTGAAGAGTTAATGTGAACACCCCTCAGAGGGTTTAATGTGCACACCCCTCAGAGGGTCTCACTTTGTCTGCTGTGTGTGTGTATGTGTGTGTCTCTCATTCACACGGTGTGATTCAGTCATCCGTTTCCAACACACAGCTCTGACATTAATCACAGTGTCAATTCATATTGTCAGTCACAGAGTGGGTGTTGATAGGGGAGGTAATAAAGCTTTGTTTCTCCTTATCAAGTTACCAAAACATAATAATTAAATATATATTGTATTTAATTTGATTAAAGGTCCAAAGCAGCTGTTTTTATCTCAATATCAAATCATTTCTGAGTAAAAATGAAGTACCTTACTGTGATTGTTTTCGATAAAGGTTGACTCAGTGATATGACTCTGGTGCGATACATAGATATAGTTGAAGGGTGAGGCTCAACTTCTCCGCTGTTTTGGTGCCCTGGTTACCACGCTCTAACGTTAAGCAAGGCCGTGCACATGCGCAGATACTGTGTGATTGTGTAAGAGCGAAGTCTTGCGTCTCGCTCATCTCAATATCTGCGGTGAGTCTACCTTCACATTTTTCAAAAATAAATAAAAATAGCTTCTCAGCAAAGAGCAATTTCTCAAGCAATAATTTTGCTAGGACTGTCTGGGAGTGGTCGAAGTTGGGAGGGGAACACTGAAAACTAGCTGTCATTGGGAGAGAAGTTTATAACTCTCCAAAACAGCTCTTACACTAAAAGGGTATTATCATCCTTTTCACAATTTCACAGTTTTATTCCAACCTCATAGTGTGGAAATATATATAAAACACATGAGAATCATGTTTTTGACTGCACTGGGCTTTAAATAATCAAGTATATGTCATTTGTATCAATCGTATAAACAGTGTACGGCCATTTAAATGCATTTAATAATATTGGGTTTTACCTACATTATTCTGTATATCATACTCTATTTCTAGTATGGATTGTAGGACATATTTGCATACGTTACCAGCTTCTCTGACATTATTCAGACAAGGCTATATGAAATATCTGACCTTGTTGAGACATGCTCCGTTTATTCCATCTTTGGTATAGAAACACATTATTTAAACTAACAACAGATTTGACTCACAGTTTAGTGAGCGGGGAGGGCCCATTTCCTAAATCAATAGGAAATACAGTGGGCATCATAAATATTGGATTTGGGGATTTTTTCACATTTTGTTGCATTGCAAACTGTGATAGAAATTTACTGAAATATACTTTTTCTGTCTGTAATAAAGCCATTTTGTTTCGGAAAAACTCATTCTGATCCCCAGTGGGTGGTCCTATGCCCTCAAAGGCCCATCCATGGCTGTACGGGATGGAAACGTCTCAGGGATGTTACCATGAGGCCATTGGCGATTTTGAAACAGCTGCAAAGTTCAATGACTGTAATGGGAGAAAACTGAGGATGGATCAACAACATTGTAGTGACTCCACAATAATGACAGAGTGAAAAGAAGAACACAAATATACAGAATAAAAAAAATACAAAACATGTATCCTGTATGCACCAAGGCACTAACGTAATTCTTCCAAAAAAAACACGACAAAGGAATATACAACACATCACTGAGTAACTGCCTCCTTATTTTCAAGCATGGTGGTGGCTGCATGATGGTATGCTTATGCTTGACATCGGCAAGGACTTGCCAATTTTTCAAGGGAAAAAGAAACGTGATTGAGCTAAACGCAAGCAAAATCCTAGTGGAAAACCAGCTTCAATCTGCTTTAGAGCAGACACGGAAAGGAATTTACATTTCAGCAGGGCAATAACCTACAACACAAAGCCAATCTACACTGGAGTTGTTCACCAATAAGATAGTGAATGTTCCTTAGTGGCCAAGTTACAGTTTTGACTTAAATATGCTTGAAAATCTATGGCAAGATTTGAACATCACTGTTTAGCCATGATCCCCAACACCTTGACAGAGCTTGAATCATTTTGAAAAGAATAATGGGCAAAAATTGCACAATTTGTGTTGATCGTTGACAAAACATGACAATTAAATCCATAATAAAATGTGAAGAAATCCAGGGTGGGATACTTATAATAGGTACTGTATGTGTAATTGTATGCATGCCCTTTAGCTATAGGCTTCCATCATCTAGTGGGAATTTGCATTTGTTTGTTGCTAAGCCGTGCTTTCACACCTTGCGTTTTCATGGAACCTTAAGCAACAAGGCATGAGAATTGTTTCTGTGAAAAAGCTCACAGTCAGCTGAGTCTTGGAAGTCACTGTGTGCTGTGGTTCTCTTATTCACACTGTGTGATTCTGTCATCAGTTTCCACCACACAGCTCTTACATTGATCATATTGTCAATTCATATTGTCAGACTCGTGTGTGTGTGTGTGTGTGTGTGTGTGTGTGTGTGTGTGTGTGTGTGTGTGTGTGTGTGTGTGTGTGTGTGTGTGTGTGTGTGTGTGCGTTAAAGTCGAGAGAACATATAACAAGGACAGAGGAAGTGATGGTGTACCTCACCCAATGCTAATGATCAGGAGCAGTATTTGTGATTGATATAAAGCTATGAATTTGTAGAAGTACTCCTCTCTGATATGTCCTAGACTGTAGACTGATGTAACACATGCCAGAGGAGGACAACACAGAGCTGAAACAGGTTTACAGGTTTATACCAACTCTTCAATTTCCTCTGTGTCAATGTTTTATTATCCTTGTGGGGATTTTAGGTCCTCACAAGGATAGAAGAACCAACAAACACACACACACACACACACACACACACACACACACACACACACACACACACACACACACACACACACACACACACACACACACACACACACACACACACACACAGTGATATAAAGATCTAGAGTCCATCTGACTGAATCAAAACAATCTGAAAACTCTTAAAATGGGATAGGCCAAGGTTTCCCAAACCTTTATAGTAACTCTAAATCCGCCCCTAGGAGCTGGTGACACCCGGTCTGTCTGCTGCTCTCCTCTCTGTGCCCTGGGAAAGATTGTCCTAAAAATGGTGTGTCAAGGAGAGAGAGCCGGCGGCGGTGCTTTTTGCTGAGTCGACAGCCCCACTGTGTTTGTGTGTGTGAATGTGAGTGTGTGCCGACAGCCCACTGTTTCCGGGAGTAGTCCATTAGCTCTATCTGGCCCTGCCCTCCCTTGGGTGTCCCAAATGGCACCCTATTACCCATATAGTGCCCTATGGGCCCTGATCAAATGTAGTGCATTATGTAGAGAACAGGGTAGCCACAACAGCTAAGTGAACCCAGGCATAATTTCACACTGCTAAATCAGATTAGTTATGGGCATGTCATAGTGATAACATACGCTGGCATAAATTCACTTAAAACTGTTTAATTACATTGTGCTTACAGTGAAGTGGAGACTGAGGCTGCTGAGTAACACACACACACACACACACACACACACACACACACACACACACACACACACACACACACACACACACACACACACACACACACACACACACACAAACAAACAAACAAACAAACAAACAAACACACACACATAAATGGCTCAAATATACCCAGTCCTGAACCTCATAGACCACACAGTGTAAGTCACCTGCTCAAGGGAGATGCTGTGTTTGTGAGTGTGTGTGTACAGCATTAGCTGCAATCTGAAACAGAGTTAGAGAGAATGGAAGGCAATATTACTGGACAGAGGAAAGCAACAGAGATCTGGTACTTGATAATACATGATTAGTTATACCTACATTGTTCCTCACATGTATCGTTCTGTTTTTTTTAAAAACACTCTTTTTCTTTTCAATACCACCTTGCCACATACCTCTGTTTGATTCTGTTGTTACTTTGTACTTTGAGCTTAAAGAAATGTCAGTGTAGTGTTGCAGCAGCCTTACTGCGGAGCAACTGTCATCCCCTCCAGCGTGTGTGTGTGTGTTTGTGGGGTGTGTTTCTGTGTGTGTGTGTGTGAGTGTGTGTGCGTGCGGCATCCCCCCTCCAGAGTGTGTGTGGTCGATAATGAGATTGGTGGGGAACCAGAACAACTCGATGAACTCTCATTCATTCCCTTAATCTAGGCTCCTGTGCCGGTTCAGTTTCACCCAGTCATTACTCTCCAACATTACATACCACTACTTGATTACACACCGCCTCCTTTGGCCTGCATGGATAAACCAGAGAACAGAGATCTGCCCACCAAATGAAACACTCTGTAATGTAAGATCTTAAATAAAGACATGGAACAAGTCTACTTGTAAAGCTCCATTTAAAAATGATTAATTGCGCCAAAGCCTCCCCTCCGACTCCAGGCTATACAGTGTAACTGGTGACCGCAGCATGTCAGATTATATGTAACTAGTGACCTCAGCCTGCCAGGCTATTCAGTGTAAATGGTGACCTCAGCCTGCCAGGCTATTCAGTGTAAATGATGGCCTCAGCCTGCCAGGCTATTCAGTGTAAATGGTGGCCTCAGCCTGCCAGCCTATTCAGTGTAAATTAATGTTTTAAATGGCTGCCTCAGCCTGCCAGGCTATTCAGTGTAAGTGGTGACCTCAGCCTGCCAGGCTATTCAGTGTAAATGGTGACCTCAGCCTGCCGGGCTATTTAGTGTACATGGTGACTTCAGCCTGCCAGGCTTTTCAGTGTAAATGGTGACCTCAGCCTGCCAAGCTATTCAGTGTGAATGTTGACCTCAGCCTGCCAGGCTATTCAGTGTAAATGGTGACCTCAGCCTGCCAGGCTATTCAGTGTAAATGGTGACCTCAGCCTGCCAGGCTGTTCAGTGTGAATGTTGACCTCAGCCTGACAGGCTATTCAATGTAAATGGTGACCTCAGCCTGCCAGGCTATTCAGTGTGAATGTTGACCTCAGCCTGCCAGGCTAATTAGTGTAAATGGTGACCTCAGCCTGCCAGGCTATTCAGTGTAAATGGTGACCTCAGCCTGCCAGGCTAATCAGTGTAAATGGTGACCTCAGCCTGCCAGGCTATTCAGTGTAAATGGTGACCTCAGCCTGCCAGGCTATTCAATGTAAATGGTGACCTCAGTCTGACAGGCTATTCAGTGTAAATGGTGACCTCAGCCTGCCAGGCTATTCAGTGTAAATGGTGACCTCAGTCTGCCAGGCTATTCAATGTAAATGGTGACCTCAGCCTGCCAGGCTATTCCGTGTAAATGGTGACCTCAGCCTGCCAGGCTATTCAGTGTGAATGTTGACCTCAGCCTGCCAGGCTAATCAGTGTAAATGGTGACCTCAGCCTGCCAGGCTATTCAGTGTAAATGGTGACCTCAGCCTGCCAGGCTATTCAATGTAAATGGTGACCTCAGTCTGCCAGGCTATTCAGTGTAAATGGTGACCTCAGCCTGCCAGGCTATTCAGTGTAAATGGTGACCTCAGTCTGCCAGGCTATTCAATGTAAATGGTGACCTCAGCCTGCCAGGCTATTCAGTGTAAATTGTGACCTCAGTCTGCCAGGCTATTCAGTGTAAATGGTGACCTCAGCCTGCCAGGCTATTAAGTGTAAATGGTGACCTCAGTCTGCCAGGCTATTCAGTGTAAATGGTGACCTCAGTCTGCCAGGCTATTCAGTGTAAATGGTGACCTCAGTCTGCCAGGCTATTCAATGTAAATGGTGACCTCAGCCTGCCAGGCTATTCAGTGTAAATTGTGACCTCAGTCTGCCAGGCTATTCAGTGTAAATGGTGACCTCAGCCTGCCAGGCTATTCAGTGTAAATGGTGACCTCAGTCTGCCAGGCTATTCAGTGTAAATGGTGACCTCAGTCTGCCAGGCTATTCAGTGTAAATGGTGACCTCAGTCTGCCAGGCTATTCAGTGTAAATGGTGACCTCAGCCTGCCAGGCTATTCAGTGTAAATGGTGACCTCAGCCTGCCAGGCTATTCAGTGTAAATGGTGACCTCGGTCTGCCAGGCTATTCAGTGTAAATGGGAACAAGGCTGCACTCTGCCTCTACTCTAGTTTCAGCCCAGCATAATAACCCAGGCAGCCACAAAGACATGTTATTTCCCCCCCGCTTTTTTTCTCTCTGATTCTCCTTGTTGATCTTGTCACCTGCCCAGTTCCCCCCGTAGTTCTCCCTCTCTAAACCCCAGGTTCTCTCCCTCTGTCTCCCCTTTCATAAAGCCCAAGTTTGAAGTGCTTCCTGTGGATCCGGTAAGTGGTTGGCTCAGCAGCGCGGCGCGCCGGGTGACTCAGCGAGAGGAGAAATCAGCAGACTGACACTATCACTCCTCTCCTGCAGCACAGGGCTCAGAGCGAAGCTATGCACAGACAATCGATTTAATGACTGTGAATAGTACAGAAAGGGGGGTTGGGGGGATACAGGACAACTCTGTTCAGGTTTTCCTAACCTTGTTTTTAAAACCTGGTTAGCCTGTCTGCTGCTTACGAGACGAGAGACTGAGCCTGTAGAGAGTTTAGTAGTTCAGACAGGGGCTGTCTGTGTCCCGAAGTCCACCCTATTCCTTACATAGCAGGGCCCAGTCCTGGTCAGCTGTAGCGCACAATATAGGGAATAAGGTGCCATTTCAGACACACTCAGGAAAAAGCAAAGTACACAGTTAACAGGACTGTGATATTACAGGGCGTTAGACAAGGTAAAGTACTGTGGTATTACAGGGCGGTAGACATGGTAAAGGACTGTGGTATTACAGGGCGGTAGAAGAGGTAAAGGACTGAAGTATTACAGGGCAGTAGACAAATGAAAGGACTGTGGTATTGCAAGGCGGTAGACAAGCTAAAGGACTGTGGTATTACAGGGTGGTAGACAAGGGAAAGGACTGTGGTATTACAGGGTGGTAGACAAGGGAAAGGACTGTGGTATTACAGGGCATTAGACAAGGAGGTTCACGAAGGACTTTATGGCTGAACGTGATTGCAGGGAATCAGCTTAATTCTGCCGTGCTAAAAGGTTTGTTTAGTCTGGTGCCTTCATGCCTTCCGTCCATCCTATTTCACATGACTTATTTACTGAGAGGAGTATACAGAATGATAATCCTACTCTGTGACCTTTTAACACTAAGGTGGTTGAGACGGCCAGTACCACAGAATTATACAGAAGAGCATTGTTTGGTACCTCTATGGCTGGTACAGTCATCATCATAAGAGTGAAATACTCCATTCATGAGTGGAACCGTTTGTTGCGCTGTGGTCTGAAGAGCAGTTCCTTTTCCCAGCTCTGGCTCAGACTGCCCACGAAGTCAGAACTTAAACGGTCTGGGCCTGTGTTCATAAAGCCTCTCAGAGGAGGGGTGGTGATTAGGATCCGTTCAGCCTTTTAAGATAATAATGAATATGATTTCATGGTCAGGGGGGACCTGATCATAGAGCAGCACTCCTACCCTGAGACACTTTATGAATAGGGGCTTTGACCTGGACAACCACACCATAGACCTGGACAAAGGTTGCAGGAACTCTGTGGCTGGAGCTACTGAAGGCAATGACAGAGGAAATATGACAAAGGAAATATGTATGAAAACAATATGGGCCTGCTTCCCGGCAATTAATGTCGACTGAATCGATGTTGCTGCTGGATTGTCTGTTTTCCTGCATTGTTTCTGGGCTTGGAGACAAGATTGGTATTGGTAGATAGGTTATCTTAGTGAAAATGATATCAGATTTGATTAGAAAAGATCTTTTGAGAAGGATCCCTTCAAAATCCACTTCTGAACCTTTCAGATGAAGTGGCTCAGCTGCATGTTAGATACATTGCAATGGCGATCCAGAGGCTGAGACGTTGTTAAGAGGAGGGGATGGAGAGATTGAGGGATGGAAGGGAGGAGGGGTGGCGGTATCGGTTTACCCAGGAGAGAGCTACTGTAATCCATCAGCCTGACTGCCCCTTTAGCACAGTCAGACCAGCTGCCTGACCAGCCCTCCCCCTCTCTCTTTCTTTATCTCTCTCTCTTTTCATCCCTCTCTCTCTCCCTTCATTCCTATCACTTGCTCTCTCCCTCTTTCTCTCCCTCTTTCTCTCCCTCTTTCTCTCTCTCTTTTTTTCTCTTTGCATTTTCACATTTGCTGGAGTTACATTTTGAGAGCACTGAATGATTCTCATTGTCTAGAAAAATTATTGATGATTTCAATTCTAGGACACTCTGGTGTGAGCACCTAGAACCTTTCCCTTGATGTATGTCGAGGACACTCTGGTGTGAGTACCTTGAACCTTTCCCTTGATGTATTAGTTGTAGTTGCAGTTCACAGCCCATCATATTTTTTTTTAATTAACATTCATCTTCTGAGGGTATGCCACCATAACAACCATGACTGGTGTAAAAGATGTGAAGGTCTTGCTCAAGTATTTTGTAAACTAAACTGAAATGGAGCACTTGAAGCAGAGCGTGTATAGTCCATATAACGTTAGAACTCAGGGATTTGGAGTCAGCCCAGAGTGGGTGAAAACACGCTTTGGTGATGAAATGTATCTTCCTTACCTTCTAAAATACAGTTTACCAAGACAAATCATTCAGTGGGATCTTTCTCTATCATATCGTTAACATTATATAAAAAAAGTCGGATTTCGTAATCTAATACGTCCGCTACGTCCGCTTTCTCGGCAGTAACTTTTGAGGATTTTGTTTGTTGTGGTGGTTGTTTTCAAAATTAGCATGAACTGAATTAAATGTAAAAGGCTTTGAAAATAAAACGCTTGCGTTATGCTCAAGTCTCCATTGATATTTCACAGAGATACTCTCGTTTTTGAGAAATCTTCGAAAAATGTTCGCATTAATATGAAAAGTGTATACTAAAATATGAAAATACTACATGTCATGTTTCAAAATTAATATCTATCTTACCTCTATATTGTTTTATGTCCTCCGGTTTCAAGAAAAAATATGAAAAGTTCAACAGTGTGCCTGTCAGCTGGCCTTAATTCTCGCACAGCATCCAGCCTAGCTGACGCAATGCGTTTTTTCCAGATTTTTTACCACTTTTTTTATCTGGCCTCCATTGATTTAGTCACCCTAATTTTGGCCATCCTACAAGGGTAAAAACTGAAATAACTTTTGAATGGATTATAATAGAGACATTAAGTTTGGAGCATTTGTTTTCTTGGAGAAGTATCTACACAAGAAAAAAATTGATAGTTACGTATCGGGATATTCTTTTTGACGATATATCGTATCTTATCGTTTTCACAATATCAAAACTTATTTGGAACATCAAATCACAATAAAATCACAGTATCAAATCGCAAATACATATAGAATTGTGAGAATCGTGAGAATCGCAATACATATCGTATCAGTACCTATGTGTTGTGGATATACAGTGGGGCAAAAAAGTATTTAGTCAGCCACCAATTGTGCAAGTTCTCCAACTTAAAAAGATGAGAGAGGCCTGTAATTTTCATCATAGGTACACTTCAACTATGACAGACGAAATGAGAAAAAGAAATCCAGAAAATCACATTGTAGGATTTTTAATGTATTTATTTGCAAATTATGGTGGAAAATAAGTATTTGGTCAATAACAAAAGTTTATCTCAATACTTTGTTATATACCCTTTGTTGGCAATGACAGAGGTCAAACGTTTTCTGTAAGTCTTCACAAGGTTTTCACACACTGTTGCTGGTATTTTGGCCCATTCCTCCATGCAGATCTCCTCTAGAGCAGTGATGTTTTGGGGCTGTCGCTGGGCAACACGGACTTTCAACTCCCTCCAAAGATTTTCTATGGGGTTGAGATCTGGAGACTGGCTAGGCCACTCCAGGACCTTGAAATGCTTCACTGAAGCCACTCCTTCGTTGCCCGGGCAGTGTGTTTGGGATCATTGTCATGCTGAAAGACCCAGCCACGTTTCATCTTCAATGCCCTTGCTGATGGAAGGAGGTTTTCACTCAAAATCTCACGATACATGGCCCCATTCATTCTTTCCTTTACACGGATCAGTCGTCCTGGTCCCTTTGCAGAAAAACAGCCCCAAAGCATGATGTTTCCACCCCCATGCTTCACAGTAGGTATGGTGTTCTTTGGATGCAACTCAGCATTCTTTGTCCTCCAAACACGACGAGTTGAGTTTTTACCAAAAAGTTCTATTTTGGTTTCATCTGACCATATGACATTCTCCCAATCCTCATCTGGATCATCCAAATGCTCTCTAGCAAACTTCAGACGGGCCTGAACATGTACTGGCTTAAGCAGGGGGACACGTCTGGCACTGCAGGATTTGAGTCCCTGGCGGCGTAGTGTGTTACTGATGGTAGGCTTTGTTACTTTGGTCCCAGCTCTCTGCAGGTCATTCACTAGGTCCCCGTGTGGTTCTGGGATTTTTGCTCACCGTTCTTGTGATCATTTTGACCCCACGGGTGAGATCTTGCGTGGAGCCCCAGATCGAGGAAGATTATCAGTGGTCTTGTATGTCTTCCATTTCCTAATAATTGCTCCCACAGTTGATTTCTTCAAACCAAGCTGCTTACCTATTGCAGATTCAGTCTTCCCAACCTGGTGCAGGTCTACAATTTTGTTTCTGGTGTCCTTTGACAGCTCTTTGGTCTTGGCCATAGTGGAGTTTGGAGTGTGACTGTTTGAGGTTGTGGACAGGTGTCTTTATACTGATAACAAGTTCAAGCAGGTGCCATTAATACAGGTAACGAGTGGAGGACAGAGGAGCCTCTTAAAGAAGAAGTTACAGGTCTGTGAGAGCCAGAAATCTTGCTTGTTTGTATGTGACCAAATACTTATTTTCCACCATAATTTGCAAATAAATTCATAAAAAATCATACAATGTGATTTTCTGGATTTTTTTTCCTCATTTTGTCTGTCATAGTTGAAGTGTACCTATGATGAAAATTACAGGCCTCATCTTTTTAAGTGAGAGAACTTGCACAATTGGTGGCTGACTAAATACTTTTTTGCCCCACTGTATGGCAGCATTCAGAGCGAACCACTGCATTTAACCACGGTAAGGTGACTGAGAATATGGTCGAATACAAACAATACAGTTATGCTCTCTGTAAGGCAATCAAACAGGCAAAACGTCAGAACAGAGACAAAGTGGAGTCAAGGCTCAGACACGAGACGTATATGGCAGGGACTCCAGACAATTACAAAGGGAAAACCAGCCATGTTGAGGACACTGACGCCTTGCTCCCAGACAAGCTAGACACCTTCTTTGCCTGCTTTGAGGATAAAACTGTGCCACCGACGAAAGCCGCCCCGAGGACTGTGAGCTTACGTTCTCCGTGGCCGATGTGAGTAAGACATTGAAGTGTGTTAACCATCGCAAGGCTACTGGTCCAGACGGCAACCCTAGCCGGGTCCTCATTGCATGTGCAGACCAATCTCACCCTATCCCAGTCTGCTGTCCCCACTTGCTTCAAGATGTCCACCATTGTTCCTGTACCCAAGAAAGCGAAGGTAACTGAACTAAATGACTAGTTAATATGGATCATATCACCTCCACCTTATCCAACACCCTAGACCCAATGCAATTTGCATACGGCCCCAATAGATCCACGGATGATCAGGCCTACCACTGTTGTGTCATCAGCAAACTTAATCATGGTTTTGGAGTCGTGTTTGGCCACTCAGTCGTGGGTGAACAGGGAATACAGGAGTGGACTAAGTACACACCCCTGAGGGGCCCCAGTGTTGAGGATCTGCATGGCAGACGTGTTGTTGCCTCCTCTTACCACCTGGGGGCGGCCCGTCAGGAAGTCCAGGATCCAGTTGCAGAGGGACTCTGGGACTCTGTTTAGTCCCAGAGTCCTTAGCTTAGTGATGAGCTTTGTGGGCACTATGGTGTTGAATGCTGAGCTGTAGTCAATGAACAGCATTCTCACATAGGTGTTCCTTTTGTCCAGGTGAGAAAGGGCAGTGTGGAGTGCGATTGAGATTGCGTCCTCTGTGGATCTGTTGGGGTGGTATGTGAATTGGAGTGGGTCAGCCAGGTTACCTTCGCTTCCTTGGGCATAGGGACTATGGTGGTCTGCTTAAAACCATCGGTCAGGGAGAGGTTGAAAATGTCAGTGAAGACACTTGACAGTTGGTCCGCGCATGCTTTGAGTACACGTCCTGGTAATCCGTCTGGCCCAGCGGCTTTGTGAATGTTGACCTGTTTAAAGGTTTTGTTCACATCGACAACCGAGAGTGTTATCACACAGTCATCCAGAACAGCTGGTGCTCTTGTGCATGCTTCAGTGTTGCTTGCCTCAAAGCGAGCACAAAAGGCAGGACATAAAAGGAAGGCCAAGAAGATCATCAAGGACCTCAGCCATGGACTGTTCACCCTGCTATCATCCAGGAGGTGAGGTCAGTACAGGTGCATCAAAGCACGGACCGAGAGACTGAAAAATGGCTTCTATCTCAAGGCCATTAGACTGTTAAATAGCCATCACTAGCCAACCTCCACCCAGTACCCTGCCCTGAACTTAGTCACTGCCACTAGCTACCACCCGGTTATTCAACCCTGCACCTTATAGGCTGTTGCCCTATGTACATAGATATGTAACACTGGTCACTTTAATAATGTTTACATACTGTTTTACCTATTTCATATGCATACAGTGAATTCGGAAAGTATTCAGACCTCTTCCCATTTTCCACATTTTGTCACATTCCAGCCTTATTCTGAAATTGATTAAACAAATGTTTTCCCTCATCAATCTCCACACAATAACTCATTTACATAAGTATTCAGACCCTTTGATATGAGACTCGAAATCGAGCTCAGTTGCTTCCTGTTTTCATTGATCATCCTTGAGATGTTTATACAACTTGATTGGAGTCTACCAGTGGTAAATTCAATTGATTGGACATAATTTGACAGAGCTCCAGAGTTCCTCTGTGGAGATGGGAGAACCTTCCAGATGGACAACCATCTCTGTAGCACTCCACCAATCAGGCCTTTATGGTAGAGTGGCCAGACGGAAGCCACTCCTCAGTAAAAGGGACATGATAGACCGCTTCGAGTTTGCCAAAAGGCACTTAAAGGACTCAGACCATGAGAAAAGAAAATCTCTGGTCTGATGAAACCAAGATTGAACTCTTTGGCCTGAATGCCATGCGTCACGTCTGGAGGAAACCTGGCACCATCCCTATGGTGAAGCATGGTGGTGGCAGCATCATACTGTGGGGATGTTTTTTAGTGGCAGGGACTGGGAGACTAGACAGGAAAGAAGGAAAGATGAATGGAGCAAAGTACAGCGAGATCATTGATGAAACCTGCTCCAGAGCGCTCAGGACCTCAGACTGGGGCAAAGGTTCACCTTCCAACAGGACAACGACCCTAAGCACACAGCCAAGACAACGCTGGAATGGCTTCGGGACAAGTCTCTGAATGTCCTTGAGTGGCATAGCCAGAGCCCAGACTTGAACCCGATCAAACATCTCTGGAGAGGCCTGAAAATAGCTGTGCAGCGATGCTCCTCATCCAACCTGACAGAGCTTGAGAGGATCTGTAGAGAAGAAGGGAAGAAACTCCCCAAATACAGGTGTGCCAAGCTGGTAGCATCAAACCCAAATACAGGTGTGCCAAGCTGGTAGCATCAAACCCAAGTCTCGAGGCTGTAATCGCTGCCAAAGGTTCAACAAAGTACTTAGTAAAGGGTCTGAATACTTATGTAAATGTGATATTTAAGTTTTTTTATTTGTAATACATTTGCAAAAATTTCTAAAAAACTGTTTTTGCTTTGTCATTGGGGTATTGTGTGTAGATTGATGAGGGGGGAAAACTATTGAATCCATTTTAGAATAAGGCTGTAACGTAACAAAATGTGAAAAAGGTATATTGTGTATTGTTGTGTGTTGTTAGATATTACTGCACTTTTGGAGCTAGGATCACAAGCATTTTGCTACACCAGCAATAACTTTGGCTAAATACTCCATGTGTATGTGACCAATGCAATTTGATTTGATTTGTGATTATATCGTATCATGAGGTCCATGGCAATTCCCAGCCCTATTATTTTACCCGTTGGTAAAGAGATGCGTTTTTGAATGGACACCCTATAATATAATATTTGAGGACCAAGAATCACCAAAATAAAAGCTAGACAGTCAATGAGAGTTGAAAAAGAAAAAAAGTATGAATCTAGCATTATTGATTTTGTTATTATGTTTGAGCAAAATAACACGACATTAGCCATTGCGAAATGCATAGAATTTCAGGAAATTTGCTTTAAAACTGAAACATTTTCTCTCAGCTCCATGGCAAAATGTGTAGAATTGCAGGAAATTTGCTTTAAAGCTGCAAGCATTTGTCAAAGCTCCATGAAGAAATTTGTTGAATTGAAGGAAATTGTATTAAAAATTAAAACATTCCTTTACACCGTTAAAGTTGTCTCTAAAATTCAGCTGTGCTGCCATGCCCCCTGCCACACCCACCAAATAAGCCCCTTTTTTATCCTGAAATTAACCTGGGCCTGTATAAATAATTAATGGCCAGATGTGTATCATCCTGTAGTACAATAACAGGACAGATCCTTGTTTCCTGACAACTGATGCTATCTCACTAGTATCCTGCTGCAGTAACACTCCACATGCTATGTGAAGGCTAAATTTAGACCCCCTTGTCCGATCATCAGAAACACACCCCCAACCCCATACCTGAAAGGTGCATGGAAAAGTAAAAGTGCGCTGTGCTTTCAGACCTGCTAGCCAGAGGGAAACCAGAGAGCCAGTGTATCACATTCCTGTCCGTTCAGCGATATCACTTTGCTGTAACTCTACACTCTGTCATGTGACACTGAGTCACATACTGAAGTGCTCTTCAATGAGGATCAAATCCTATCCAAATATGTGTGCATGAAGGAGAATGAATACATTCAGGACGTATAACTGCAAGATGTTGCCTTTCTTGATATGTACTGTATGTAATTGAATTCTGAGTCGCATGTTACAACGAAGTGCATGAATATCTTTGCTGTGGAAGCCTAAGGGTGTATAAAAACACAATGACTACCAATACATCATTAACAATATTACCTTTTGTTAGACAATATACTCTATAATGCATGTATAATACATTTTATTTTTATGTAGTTGGCTTTATTGTTTTTCCGGTAGCAGCGTCAGTGTTAGGATGTAAACCTTTTATGGGGTGACAGGATTCAGGGACAGCTAAACAAACCATGCTTGACAAGTTCACAAATCAAATTAAAAAAGCATATTGGCAAAGCTCAACTGACTGTTTTCCCATAGCTATCATTGGTGTAGTGGAGGGTAAACACCATCACGGAAAGGATGCCATCCATGCAACACAGAAAATATAGGGACAGTTACGTTATTCACCGCGAACTGCGATTAGCGTTTACCTACCTTTTTCTTTACCACTACATCACTGATTGGGCTAATAGAGAAATGATCCAACATGGAAGTGAACATAGATTAGAGTAACTGCGGTGGTCTGGCACTTGATCTTCATGCTGTTTCAGAAAAGGGTCAACTCTCCTCCTTGCAGAGGACACGGGAGATGAATCTCCTTGACAACTGAACTTATTATGAAGAAATATGAGGGCTGTGATAAATGATCATGCCCCCTGTATTAATATTTGATCATTATGAAATCATTTTAATCTCCTTTTTTAATTAAACTTTTGACAGTCCCTTAATGGCGAATCAGTATAAGAAATCCATGTACAAAGTAGCACACAACTAGTTAATTAGTTTACGTAAAGTAATTGAAGAATGTAGCATTTACATTACATATAAATCAAATGAAATGATTTATGTTTTAAAACTAAGGAATCTTTTAGAACTATGTGAAAAAGAAACAAGGCAAAGCCATGAAAGAGAAATTGAGCAAATGTGTATATCTTCTTAACCGCACACCCCCAAACTCTTCATAGGAAAAGTTGTTACCAACCGTTTTTTAAAGCCCATGAAAAGCAGAGTACACATAAATAAATTATTACTGGTCTGCATTAATAAAGAACAGGGGCTGAGAGCGATATGCATATGCATAAGTTCTACTGTAAATGAATCATCTCTCTGCTACCCAGTCTTCCTCCAGTCTCCCTGGGGACTCAGAGACTGTCACAGGGCCAGGCTGAGATACATGTTAGTGGTCTTCACAGCGGAAAATGTTGCAGTTTAAAGCAATTTGTTGCTTTAAACTTGCTTCTACACATTCGTCCATGGGGCAGAGAGAAGATTTATGGCACCCTCCACCGGTAATTCGAACATGATAACAAGTTTAGATAGCTGACCGCTAAACTAACTTTTTTTTTTAGATGACATGGGCTAATTGACTGACTATCAGTAACTGACATACAGTGCCTTCAGAAAGTATTCACACAACTTGATTCTGCTGTGTCACAACCTGAATTTAAAATGGATTCAATTGAGATTTTGTGTCACTGGTCTACACACAATACCCCATAATGTCAAAGTGGAATTATGTTTTTAGAATTCTTTTCAAATTAATTCAAATTAAAGCTGTTGTGAGTCAATAAATATTCAATCCCTTTGTTATGGCAAGCCTAAATAAGTTCAGGAGTAAAAATATGCTTAACAAGTCACATAATCTGTTACATGGACTCACTCTATGTGCAATAATAGTGTTTTATATGATTTATGAATGACTACCTCATCTCTGTACACCACACATACAATTATTTGTAAGGTAAGATGCAACCACAAAGACTGGGAAGGTTTTCCAATGCCTTGTAAAGAACGGCAACTATTGGTAGATGGGTAAAAAAAAAAATCAGACATTGAATATTGCTTTGATCATGGTGAATTTATTCATTAAAATTGGTACTTTTTACCCCTTTTCGTGATATCCAGTTGGTAGTTACCATCACTGCAACTCCCGTACGAACTCGGGAGAGAGCCATGCGTCCTCCAAAACACGACCCTGCCAAGCCACACTGCTTCTTGACACACTGCTCGCTTAACCCAGCCGCACATTGGTGCGGGTGTGTTACCGTCCAGCTGGCAATCAAACACTGTCCAGATGGTGACCAAGGTCAGCTTGCAGGCACCCCGGCCCGCCACAAGGAGTTGCTAGATGGGACAAGGAAATACCGTCCAGCCAAACCCTCCTCTAACCCGGATGACACTGGGCCAATTGTGCTCCGTTTCGTGGGTCTCCCGGTCACGGCTGGCTGTAACACAGCCTGGGATCAAACCCAGGGCTGTAGTAAAGCCTCAAGCACTCCGATGCAGTGCCTTAGACCGCTGTGCCACTTGTGAGACCTATTAATTACATTTTTTATTGTTTATAAATACACCAAGTCACTACAGGAGTCCTTCCTACTATAACTAAGTTGCCAGAGAGGAAGGAAACCTCTCAGGGATTTCACGATGAGGCCAATGGTGATTTTAAAACTGTTACAGAGTTTAATGGCTGTGATAGGAGAAACTGAGGATGGATCAACAACAGAGTAAAATTAAAGGGAAAAGGGATATTTGTCAGTTGCACAACTAAATGCATTGATCTGAATCAAAGAGGTGCGGGGGACTGCCTTGAGTGACGTCCACGTCTTCGGTGCCGGGGGAAGGACGCCTGTACAGACAGAAAATATTCCAAAACAAGCATTCTGTTTGCAACAAGTTACTAAAGTAAAACTGCAGTACATTTGGCAAAGAAATTGACTTTATGTCCTGAATACAAAGCATTATGTTAGGGGCAAATCCAACACAACAAATCACTGAGCACCACTCTTCATTTTTTCAAGCATGGTGGTGGCTGCATCATGTTATGAGTATGCTTGTCATCGGCAAGGACTAGGGAGGTTTTTTTTAGAATAAGAAGAATCAGAATAGAGCTAAGCACTGGCAACATCCTTGAGGAAAACCTGATTCAGTCTGCTTTCCAACAGACACTGGGAAACTAATTCACCTGTCAGTAGGACAATAACCTGAAACACAAGGCCAAATATTTTTATTTCATTACACCTTTATATAACTAGGCAAGTCAGTTAAGAACAAATTGTTATTTACAATGACGGCCCCCCGGATGATGCTGGGCCAATTGTGCGCCGCCCTATGGGACTCCCAATCACGGCTGGTTGTGATACAGCCTGGAATCGAACCAGGGATGCAGTGCTTTAGAACGCTGCGCCACTTGGGAGCCCATACACTGGCTTTGCTTACCAAGACCACATTGAATGTTCCTGATTGGCCTAGTTACAGTTTTGACTTAAATCGGCTTGAAAATCTATGGCAAGACTTGAAAATGATCAATGATCAACAACCAACTTGACAGAGCTTGAAGAGTATTAAAAATAATAATGTGAAAATATTGTACAACCAGGTGTGCAAAGCTCCTAGAGACTTACCCAGAAATACTCACAGCTGCAATCGCTGCCAAAGCTGATTCTATCATGTATTGACTCAGGGGTGTGACTACTTAGGGAAATGAGATTTCCTTTTCAATACATTTGCAAAAATGTCTAAAAACATGTTCTCACTTTGTCATTATATACAGTGCGTTGGGAAAGTATTCAGACCCCTTCTCTTTTTCCACATTTTGTTTTACGTTACGTCCTTATTCTAAAATGTATTAAATATATTTTTTTACTCATCAATCTACCCACAATACCCCACAATGACAAAGTGAAAACAGGTTAAAATAATACAACAATTTACAGAAGTATTTCTTCTTTTGATTGGACATGATTTGGAAAGGCACACACCTGTCTATATAAGGTCCCACAGTTGACTGTGCATGTCATAGCAAAAACCAAGCCATTAGGTCAAAGGAATTGTCCGTAGAGCTCCGGGACAGGATTGTGTGGAGGCACGGTCCGAGGGTCTTCAAAAGGGCCGTCATTTGCCCATCCTTGACCTAAGTAGAATTATATATTTTTTTACAACCAAATAAACAAATGTATGTAAGTGGTATGTTGTATGATTTCCCATTTTTGAGAAACTTACCGCTGATAGCAAATCACTTCCTCACCATCGTTGTGTAGTATGGGGGCCCTGAAAAAACACATCCATAAACACCTCCAATAACAACCAAATACATATTTTTAGAAATGGCAAAGCTCTCAGTATAGTGATGCATATCTTTAGATGTTGTACACATTAAATTGTGTCATTCCGAACTTAATCCGCAATGTTATATACCATTTTGTTGCTACTCGAGCGATACATCTCTGTCAATTTCACAGGTAACTGACAAAATAAAGGAAACACTTGAGTAAATGAGGAACACAATGTATATTGAAAGCAAGGGATGCTTCCACACAGAAAGCTCCAGACACTTGTAGAATGTATGCCAAGGTGCATTGAAGCTGTTCTGGTGGCTCGTTGGTGTTTCTTTTATTTTGACAGTTACCTGTAGCGGCAGGTTACATGGAGAGTGGAACAGCTCGAGTTGCTCAAAAGGGATATAACATGGCGGTTCATGTTCGTAATGACACAATTTCATGTGCACAACATCTAAAGTCCTACATCACTATACTGAGAGCTTTGCCATTTCTAAAATGACATACTTGGGTGTTTGAAACCTTTGCTTATGTTTTTTCAGGCTCCCATACTACACAATGAGGATGAGGAAATGATTTGTTGTTTGGAGAAAGTTTCTTAAAAACATGTGAATTCTCAAAAAGGTGGCTGGACCCTTCTATAACATGCAGTTAACATCAAATGTACAGATTTGGTTGTAAAAAATAACTTATCCTTTAAGATGAATTTTAAACACAGCTGTTCTTGACTTAGATAAAAACTTGGTACACCAGTGATCCTTAACACAAGGGTTCCTTCACAGTTTGTCAAGGCAGATTTTCTTGCTATTTTCCTGCCCAGCAGAGACTCGTTAGGTCCCTCACAAAATGATAAAAACGCATTATGGTCTATTACCTATTGTCTATATTCTCTAGTCTAAGACCGGAGTTCTTCTATTCCCCATGGTAAAAGCCTAGACTTCTTCCCAAACAGCACCCTATTCCTTATATAGTGCACTACTATAGACCCATGGGCCTGGTCAAAAGAAGTGCACTATGTAGGGAATAGGGTGCCATTTGGGACATAAACCTGGAATCCTTTTAGCACTCTGGCTTCATCTCAGAATGTCTGACCTGTTGGTTAATCAAGACGTTTCCTTTTAGCTCTTATGTCTTGTTCTGTGTCTCAGCATAGTGGACATGCTAGCAACCCTGTTCCCTTATGACTCCAGACGGAGGTTATTCTTCTCTCTGCTTGAGCAAAACCATGCAGTCTAAGTAACTATCTTCTGATGTTAATGAGGTAAATAGAACATTGAAATGAACTAAGGTAATGAGTAATAGGATGTTACTAGTTATTGTGATTCTTTGGTAAATGTTTATGAATTCTAATTAACGTTTTCCGTTTAAGAACAGCCCATCCATCCACTGTAATTCTGCTTCCGTTAACATGGAATGTTAATGATCAGTCTGAGGATGTTGTGGTGATGTTGTCTTCATGGTAGAGGTTGATAGCCATGAGGTGATTTTATATTGGACTCTAAGGAAGGAGTCACTGGGCATTGTAATGATTTACTATGACAGTGAGGTTTACATCTTTATGCATAATCAGAATAACAAACACACAATATTTTGATATTGTTCTGTCCACATACGTCACCACATACACACACACACACACACACACACATACACACACACACACACACACACACATTATACAATATCTAGCCTACGCATCCACCATAGTTGCTGGGAAAATGCTGGAAAGAACAGTGTGAAAAGAAAATATCCGAACCAGAACAGTCCAGTTCGGGCCAGTTTCATGATATTGTGAAAAGAGTCGAAGGCTAGACCGTAATAAGATCTAAAATCACTGTGATACATGGTGTAGACTACAGCAGGCTAGAATCAACCACCGTGTTCTCCATGGATTTAGACCTGGATTATATTCTAATCCCACATACAGAGCTGTCAAATAATCTGTTACCGCGGTAATAAAACAACAAAGTCCATATTAGTAGATTTGATTTTGCATGTCATCCCACTACCCCCCTGCCCCCATGCCATTGATACCAAACACAGACTCTATCTCTCAGCATAAATGAGTGTAGCATCATCTACAAGAGAACATCAAGGGGTCTCATTTCAATTAGGATATTGATTTATTTTGTTCTGGGGTTGTTTGATGCTTAGTGTCATGAAGAGGCACTCTGTCTGTAATCCAATAGATTCAGCAGCTCAGGAGGCGCTAAATACAGGATAACCCAAAGACCGTGGCCTTCCAAGGACATGACATGCATTGTTGAGTTTCATTCTATTAGAAGTGATTCATTATTTATCAATGTCAGGGAAAATACTTCATAGTATACAGAATCAATATAGTATGCCATAATTTCGGACTTTCCCATGGAAGCTCGTACATATTGTTTTGTATAACGAAGAAGTGACATTTTAAAAGGTTTTTCGACTGACGTCCTTTTGGTGGTGGACCATTCTTGACACACACGGGAAACAGTTTAATGTAAACAACCCAGCAGCACTGCAGTTCTTGACACAAACCAGTGCTCCTGGCACTTACTACCATACACCGTTCAAAGACACTTAAATATTTTGTTTTACCCATTTGCCCTCTGAATGGCACACACACACACACAATCCATGTCGCAATTGTCTCAAGGCTTAAAAATCCTTCTTTAATTTGTCTCCTCCCCTTCATCTACACTGACTGAAGTGGATTTAACAAGTGACATCAATATGGGCTCATAGCTTTCACCTAGATTCACCTGGTCAGTCTATGCCAAGGAAAGAGCAGGTGTTCCTAATGTTTTGTATACTAAGTGTATATCCATTGATTCTTGAAAAAGATAACGTATAAAAATTTGTTCAACTGCCTGGCTCTAAATCCTGGATTTCCTCTTTAACAACACTTCCATGCTTCGCAGCAGTATCTCCCTTGTAGCCTCAGCCTCAGCCTCGTCTGCAGTTCTAATTGACACCAGATGAGTAATTGAAATGAAAAAGGAAGGCTCTCAGGTGGTTATGAGTTATGATGATTCAGTGCATTTTGATCATGTAACCTGAGATGAATTCCAGATAATGACCACTATTAAGCCAAGTCACAGTTCCTTCTCCTCTTTTCACATTCCCCCGCTTTTCAGAGCCTAATGATGGTTTGATGGGAAGCTTCATTAGGCTAAGAGACGTTGAACCGATAAACATCAGCTCATGCTAATTATATATGAAGAGTTCAAGTAGTGTTGCTGTGCTGTTCCTTTTAGAAAGCACTCTCAGAGAAAGGCTTATCATGCCAAGTAGGCGTGCTGTTGGACCCATGAATTATAGTTGAAAAAAAATACACACAGATGGTACAGTACAATACATATGTTGGTACAGTACAATACAGATGTTGGTACAGTATAATACAGATGTTGGTACAGTATAATACAGATAGATGTTGATACAGTATAGTACAGGTGTTGATACAGTATAATACAGATGTTGGTACAGTATAATACAGATGTTGATACAGTATAGTACAGATGTTGGTACAGTATAATACAGATGTTGGTACAGAATAGTACAGATGTTGGTACAGTATAATACAAATGTTGGTACAGTATAATACAGATGTTGGTACAGTACAATACAGATGTTGGTACAGTATAATACAGATGTTGATACAGTATAGTACAGATGTTGGTACAGTATAATACAGATGTTGATGCAGTATAGTACAGATGTTGGTACAGTATAATACAGATGTTGATGCAGTATAGTACAGATGTTGGTACAGTATAATACAGATGTTGGTACAGAATAGTACAGATGTTGGTACAGTATAATACAGATGTTGGCACAGTATAGTGCACGATGTTGGTACAGTATAATACAGATGTTAACACAGTATAATACAGATGTTGGTACAGTATCGTACAATATGTTGGTACAGTACAATACAGATGTTGGCACAGTATAGTACAGATGTTGATACAGTATAGTACAAGATGTTGGTACAGTATAATACAGATGTTGGTACAGTACAATACAGATGTTGGTACAGTATAATACAGATGTTGGTACAGTTTAGTACAGCTGTTGGTACAGTATAATACAGATGTTGGTACAGTATAATACAGATGTTGATACAGTACAATACAGATGTTGGTACAGTATAATACAGATGTTGATACAGTACAATACAGATGTTGGTACAGTATAATACAGATGTTGATACAATACAATACAGATGTTGGTACAGTATAATACAGATGTTGATACAGTACAATACAGATGTTGGTACAGTATAATACAGATGTTGGTACAGTTTAGTACAGCTGTTGGTACAGTATAATACAGATGTTGGTACAGTATAATACAGATGTTGGTACAGTACAATACAGATGTTGGTACAGTATAATACAGATGTTGGTACAGTATAGTACAGATGTTGGAACAGTATAATACAGATGTTGGTACAGTATAATACAGAGGTTGGTACAGTACAGTATAATTTATTTGAGTGCTCTCACTCACTGTAACATATTAACATGCAAAGTGTGTTATTTTCTCAGAATCTATTCACAATCTACTGCTGTAGTTTAGTGTTTGTTATATGTTTATTTTCCTATGGTGGACCAGCATCAGTGTTTACAGTGTTGCCATAAGGAACCATGGGCAGGCGTCTGTGTTCTTGTTCAGGATAGCCACACAGAGATAGTGGTTCATTTTAGAGTGAATCTGACAGGAGAAAGACGCCTGGTCCCTTCCCCTGGACGGCTCACGTCAACTCGCATCTTACTGTTCCACAACCTCCTAAACAACATTTTAAATCAGACACCTTCAAAGTGCAGGTAGTCTAGTGTGTCTAGGATTGGACGGCTGGAGAAACGAAGGTGCAGATGCAAACGTCAAATGGGCAGGACATATGTGGGTGCAGAGGGGGGAAGGGGCAGGACATGTGTGAGGGGACAGAGAGAGCAGGTATAGGGTGAAGCTTCAGTAGAATCAGTAGAGTGTGTGTGTGCATGCGTGTGTGTGTGTGTGTTATGGGGGGTTAGCATCTCATTGGAGTGGGAGACCATCATTCCAGCCTTCTGCTACTGTATCCTTGTATTATCCAACTCCACAGGAAGCCTGGCCTTCATGCCTTTAATGCAGCAATGTATACCTAACTAGCTACCTGAACTCCAGATGTTCTCTACGTGGGTGCTTTATCTCGCTGGGTAGAGGTTTCTCCAGAGCAGCTTCGTTTTCTGCTAATCTATTGTTTTGTGGGAAAAACAGAATATTTTATGAACAGAATATTTGTGAATTATGCATAGAGAATCCCATTAACCTATATAACACGTTTGAGGAATGAGCCTGTGTGCTGGAGTCTGACTGCTGCAGTGTCAGAGGAACTAACTGTTTTAGTTTGAGTTAGTGTAGTGGTGATGATGCAGTATACTGGCATGTTTACAACTGCATAGGGTTTCTTAGTATCTGCTAAGTCTCTCTTGGTATTTCACTTAACCTTTTACTGCAGTGGGCTAAATCAGGGTCACACAGAGTGTTTCTTGGTAGACTTAAACAAATCTACTTTGAAATCTACTTTATACACCTCACACACATGGCTATGTGCTTAAAAAAAGAATACACCTGTACCATGTCAGATATAGAGTTCGAAATGTATTACATTTTGAGTTTTTTTAAATACTATATATCAATTTTAGAAGTATTAATAAGGGGCTACAGATAAGACATCAATTACACATACTGTAGAATATACCCTGTCAGTGGTTTTCTAAAATGTGTGTCAGGTATTTTAGTTAACAAAACATATTGCATAATGGTTTGTTGTTGAATATGCAACCGAGACAGTCTCATAGCAAAGTGTCTGGGGACATATCTTGTGCGTGTGTGAGCGTGTGTGTGTGTGTGTGTGTGTGTGTATGTGAGCGTGTGTGTGTTTGTATTTCGTGGTTTGTTTGTTTTCTTTTAGGACCTTGAAATATTGTATTTATGTTCGTCTTAAGTGGATTGAGGCCGTCAACAAGGAGATATTTGAGTCTGCATTGATATGCAGGTCAGAGGTAATTGGAACTACTTAGACTTTTAACCCAGATTGGTTGTGACATCAGAAGACTGTCACACTGGCTGGGGCCATGTGTAACGTAATGTTTATGGGTATTAAAATGCTATCAATCTAGCAGGCTGAGAAACCCACTGTCCTTCTGAAGAACATGGCTTAATCAGACAAGGTTTTGCCATGACAGAGTTCGGAGTTCAGAGTTAGTCTACCAGTCAAGGGATGTTGTTCAGAGTTAGTACTGCATGGGTACCACCCTATATGGCACCCTATTCCCTATGGGCCCTGGTCAAAAGTAGTGCATTATTTTGGGAATAAGGTACCATTTGGGAATTATACTAACTCTAAGATAACAATTAGTGGCAGTTATTGGATTCCTTTTTTTATCTGCTTCCAGGGGACGCAGCAAAGGAATTGCATTATTCTGTAGTTTAAGCAACCCTAACAAATAGTCATAATATGGACTTGGTATTTTACCAAATAGGGCTACCTTCTGTATACCAACCTTACCTTGTCACAACACTAGAAATTCCACAAATTAACTTTTAACAACGCACACCTGAAATGCATTCCAGGTGACTACCTCATGAAGTTGGTTGAAAGAATGCCAAGAGTGTGCAAAGCTGTCATCAAGGCAAAGGGTGGCTACTTTGAAGAATCTCAAATATATTTACATTTGTTTAACACTTTTTTGGTTACTACATGATTCCATGTGTTATTTCATAGTTTCGATGTCTTCACTACTATGCTACTATGTAGAACATAGTAAAAATAAAGAAAAACCTTTGAATGAGTAGGTGTGTCCAAACATTTGACTTGTACTGTATATAAACTGGTTGGAGACCTGACTTGTCAGAACATCATGATACAGTGCCTTCAGAAAGTGTTCATAACCCTTTACTTATTACACATTTTGATGTTTTACAGCCTGAATTCAAAATTGATTAAATATATTTTTTGATCACCAATCTACACAAAATACCCCTTAATGACAAATTGAAAACGTGTTTTAAAAAATTGCAAATTTTTGGAAAATGAAATACAGAAATATATCTTTACATAAGTATTCACACCCCTGAGTCAATACTATGTAGAAACCCATTTGTTCAACATTTGCCCATTATTCTTTTCAAAATTCTTCAAGCTCTGTCAAACTGGTTGATGATCATTGCTAGACAACCATTTTCAGGTCTTGACATACATTTTCAAGAAGATTTAAGTCAAAACTGTAACTTGGCCACTCAGGAACATCCACTGTCTTCTTGGTAAGCAACTCCAGTGTAGATTTGGCCTAGTGTTTTAGGTTATTGTCTTGATGAAAGGGGAATTCATCTCCCAGTGTCTGGTGGAAAGCAGGTTCTCCTCTAGGATTTTGCCTGTGCTTAGATCCATTATACTTATTTGTTATCCTGAAAACCTCCCCAGTCTTTAACGATTACAAGCATACCATAACATGATGCGGCCACCACTATGCTTGAAAATATGGAGAGTGTTGTATTGTGTTGTATTGGATTTGCCCCAAACATAACCCTGGTATTCCGGACGAAAAGTTAATTGCTTTGCCACATTTTTGCAGGATTACTTTACTGCCTTATTGCAAACAGGATGCATGTTTTGAAATATTTTTATTCTGTACAGGGTTCCTTCTTTTCCTATCTAAGCCATTAAACTCTGTAACTGTTTTAAAGTCCCAGTTGGCCTCATTGTGAAATCCCTGAATTAATGGTTTCTTTCCTCTCCGGCAACTGAGTTAGAAAAAATGCCTATATCTTTGTAGTGACTGGGTGAATTGATACACCATCCAACGTGTAATCAATAACTTCACCATGCTCAAAAGGATATTCAGTGTCTGTTTATTCAATTTTTTTTACCCGTCTACCAATAGGTGCTCTTTTTTGCGAGGCATTGGAAAATCTCCCTGGTCTTTGTGGTTGAATCTGTGTTTGAAATTCACTGCTCAGCTGTGGGAACTTACAGTTAATTGTATGTGTGGGGTACAGAGATGAGGTAGTCATTCAGAAATCATGTTAAACACTATTATTGGATTGAGTCCATGCAATTTGGTTACTTGTTAAACACATTTTTACTCCTGAACTTATTTAGACTTGCAATAACAAAGGGTTTGAATACTTATTGACTCAAGACTTTGACATTATTGTGTGACCAAAAAAATCTCAATTTAATCAATTTTACAATCACACTGTAACACATCAAAATGTGGAAAAAGTCAAGGGGTGTGAATACTTTCTGAAAGCACTGTGTGTCTAAATGGAGTATAATGTCCTCTGTTTTTAAAAAAGGACATCAGTATGAGCTGAGACAGAGATGAGTATCTCAGCGTTGGGTTTGATTGAGGGTGAGAAATAAGAACTCATAAGCCAAATGCAAATCCTTTTTATGTAACTCATCCAGTTAGATAAGAAAAAAAACATAATTTATCTTCTTGTTGCCATGACAAGGAAACGTCTAAATCCTTTGTAGCTGTAAAAATCAATAACATTCTGAAATGTTAAACAATTTATAAAATAAACAGAGAATCCATCGAATCATTATACCCCCTGTCATTTATTTCTGCATTTCCTTTTGATATGCAGATGTATTTTTACAGTATATTCCCCATACTATCAGTAAGGCAGGGTGGGGGAGGCCAAAGATAACTGTATCCCTATATACTCTCTCCTATCTATGAGAATGATTAGGGGGTTGAAATCAGAGAGACTAACTGAACGGAGAACAGAGGCCCAGGTCAGTTGGTTGTATTCCTAATGCCAACGGTCAGGCTGCTAAATTGAAAGGGGCCCACTGCAGTGGTGGAGGGTCTCGCAGTCTCAGTCTTACCATAGCTGGGCTGCCAGGGGCTGCAGGGAGGGAGAGCTCTCAGTCTTAATCCTAGACATTAACTGCTGGCTGTAGGCAGGTCTGGGCACGTTACTTACCTCACAGCAGAGAACCCGGCTGCCGGGGGCCAGGGGAGGGCGAGGGAGAGACAGGGAGTGAGGGATAGAGGGAAAGAGATGGCGGGCAGGGGCTGCAGGGAGAGAGAGAGGGTCTGGGAGGGCATGGGAGATAGGTAGAGAGAGGGCACGGGCAGCAGTGAGAGGAGAGAAACAGAGAGGGAGAGGGAGAGAGGGAGGGCCCAGCGCTGGGCCAGGCAAGGAGAATGTAATCTCCAGATTAGGGGCTGAGATGAATTCCTGCCGCCAGTCTGACCTTGTCAAGGAGCAAGAGTGAAATGGAGATTTCAGGACAGTGTCGGCGGGTGGCATGAGTGTTGAGCTGAGACAACCCTGTGTGATGGTCTGAGTATTGAGGTTGGTCAACACTGCATAGTTTGAGGGTCTGTGTTGAGCTGAGACAACCCAACATAGTGGGAGGGTCTGTGTTGAGCTGAGACAACCCAACATAGTGGGAGGGTCTGTGTTGAGCTGAGACAACCCTGCGTAGTTGGAGGGTCTGTGTTGAGCTGAGACAACTCAACATAGTGGGAGGGTCTGTGTTGAGCTGAGACAACCCAACATAGTGGGAGGGTCTGTGTTGAGCTGAGACAACCCTGCGTAGTTGGAGGGTCTGTGTTGAGCTGAGCTCTTTCTCTTTCTAGGGTCACAGGGTCACTGATATCCTGAATCACACTGAATTTGTAGTCGTATTAGGAATGGAACAAAGGCGTGCTGTGGCATGCAAGGGAACAAAGGCATGCAAGGGTCCTCTGAAAAACAGAGATGGAGATGTGGAGGAGGAAGAGAAGGAGGTGTTGACAATGTAAATGTAAATGTATTTTAGTGGGATTTCTGTCTGAGATTGATTTAATAAACTGAGGCGAGGAGTGTCTGGTCTCCTGTTGTGAGGAAACTGACCAGGCTTGTTCTAGTGTTACACAGTTCATTAAGGCTTTGCTTCAGAACATTACAGAATAATGACATGAAGTTCCTGTTCTAGCATTTCTATTCATTTGGTCCTTAATTTCACATAACAGCCAAATGTAAGAATCATGTTCTCCATTGCAGAAAAAAAACATTACTTTTAATAAATAAAAAACAAACAAAAAAACAACAACAGTTCATTTTTTTTTTTTGAAATGTCAATTTAATGTATGTTTTTTCCCCCTGTGCTGTAGCCCTAAGAGTCCTGTCTGTCTGAAAGGACAAAGAGAAATTAGTTGAATTCCCTCTGTGTTAACATGCAGTTCTCTTGGCCATCGAATGTCGCCTGAAGGCTGCAGGTAACCACTTAACAGACTGAAACCCAGAATGTGGCGCTTTTCATCACAGTCTGTCAGTTGTCATGGAAATCTACAGAGAGTCACAAGCAGGGGCAATTTTAGGGGAAAATAGCGTCTACATCAAATACTGGGCTAACACAGGACTGTGACACATTGAAATGACAGCAGGTAGCCATGGTATTGATCTGTAACCTGGTAGGTCAAGCTGCTCAAACCTACAGACCAGTTATATTGTGTATTTCTTACTAATGTTGTTTCTTTCTTACTATAATATACACATACTGTAATGTTGTTTCTTCTTACTAAAATATACACCCACTGTAATGTTGTTTCATGACAATATTTTATATATTCTTTGTTTGACTAGGAAGTATTTCAATATTAAGTTGAGACAGAAATAGGATGTGTAGGTGTTCACCGCAATGTTTGGGAAAACGATTAAGACACTATGACATAAAACAGGTAAAAAAAAAAATATATAATTATTTTGTTTCGTTAACTCTAAAGCACCAGTCTGTTCCAGCCAATTGAGTTAGAATGTGGAGTTACTTAGTCTACTTTATGTAGGAGTCCAATGTAGGAGTCCAAAATGTTTTGTCCATGCTAAATCACAGAAACATTGCATACGATTTGACATGCTTTACCATCATGCAAGTGGACTTGGACATTTTCTGCCTGAGTAAGTTTCTACAAAGAGGGGGACATGACATAAACAACATGAAGGCAGAATAAGGAGTTGTTCAGAACACATTTAGAAGAAGAATGTCCAAGCATTAGTCGCCGAACTGATGGTGTGTGACCAGTATTGCCCAGAAGCATGTTGCCTCCTGTTTGGAAGAAATGTAATACCTTTAACCTTATGCATCTATCAACTAGTCTCAAGGAGTTTGGTGAAAATGTCACAGTTTAGCCACCAATGCAACCTATGCATTCCCCACATAGTTTGAATGATCAATATTTGATGTGACTGCCATTAGACCTCTGCTGCTTGATCTTCTCAATATCACATCGTAACATTGACCCTCTCTATAACGTGACATTTGAGGATGTAATGACCTGATTGCCTCCCCGTACCCCCCTCTCCACCCCCTCATCTCAACTCCTCACCACTCACAGCCTGATGTAGAAGTCAAGTTTAATCCTACAAATCTCCTCCAGCTTAATGCATTTTAAATGGAAGGATGGATGTAGTCTAAATCAGTGTGCTGCTTCTCTTAAGTGATTCAATGTCTAATAGAGGAGTAGACAGCTGGGCCAGGCCCCGTACTGTTTAGAGCCTAGCCGTCACCGAAGCTGTAAATGCAATTTTAATGACATATCTATCCTCTTTAATGGAGGAAGAAGAAGCACAGCCCCCATCAAACGATACCTTTTTCTTGGAATCAAGGGTCCCGGCAGTGCCAGTTGAAATCCATCCACCACTACAGCCACCACTGGTTCAGAGGAGAAGAGGGCACTCTTAGTGAAAACTGTGTTCTTGATACGTATTCACAGAACCACTGTGGAAATAGAACAGAAAACTGCAGTTTAGGTTGTTTGGATAAAGGGGACAGCTAGGTATTATAGATGGCCTAACATGTGTGGATATTTTCCCAGATGTTTTAAAATCCTTATAGCCATGAACCTTGGGGGTTTTCACTGACATATTACAAATCTGTTGAAACCAATAACGAGACGTTGACTCATCCACAGGATACTGAATATTGCCTTGAGGACAACCAGAGCATTGAGGAACGAAGATAGACTCTCTGTAAGGCATGTCGTGAGGCCACATTAATACTAATCTGGGCTCTCCTCAGAACGTGAGGAATCTGCTCCCTCCTGGGATGAGTTGAGGCTTGGAAGAGATCCCAGCTTACTGATACATCTGTTATCCTAGTTAAGACAAATTTTCTTTGTGTTTCATTTTATTCTTGGAATCTAATGCTGTCCAGCTTCATAGAGCCAGGACACAGTCTCCTTTTATTATTTATTTGATTGCTTTACCAAAACCGTCAACGAACTCACAGCCTATGTAATTTGAGAAGAAAGATTTTAAGATGCGATGATAATAATATGCAACAATTAGAAAGTCAAATCTGCTTGGTTTGCCACTCTGAACTGAAAACAGCTTTCCATTTCTTCACTTTATTAGCCTGTATGCGACAGATCCAGAAGTTGCAAGTTTTTAGTCACTCAGATATCATGCTTAGGAAGTATATGTCTATTGAGAATGAGAGTGTTTCTGTTGAAGTCCTCCCTCCACTACCCCAGTTAAAGTGTCCACTGACCAATGCTAGCCTGAAGGTTCTGTTCCCCACCCCACCTGCCCTTCCTGGCCTCCCTGGCCCCCGCTACATTATACTTTTATTGGCTCCTGAACACAGATGTTATCCATCTCATTGAACCTTCAAGGTTATGTCTTCAAATACATCAAAGACTACCCTCTAAACGGGAGGAACCGTGACAGACAATATTTTCCATACCCTGGAGATATACTCATCTCTCTACATGCAGACTCCCTCATTATCAATTTTCATGAGGTAAAACATGAAAGCTATTCAAATGTCTGGGAGACTCAAATTTGATCTACCTACTATTAAATTGCAAAATATTACAAACCAGACAGAGAGCTTCGTCCAATGAGCACGATGAATGACTGTGATATGATTCTAACCATATCCAGTTCATTAATACCATTGCCAAAAGAGCCTATTTCACAGTTGACTGAGCAAGCAAAAAGGTGTGAGCCTGAGTGACAACAAACCAACCGTCAAACTGGCTCACTTAAAGGCTATTATTTCAGTTCAACAAACTCCTTTAAAAAAGGGACAAACATCTTTTGATCCTTTAATCACTTTTTGAATGTTTGTCTTAATCGTTTGTAGTCATTGACTCGTCTTGCTTTTTTTCTCCCTGTAGAAATCGAAAAATTACAAAAAGATGAAGAAAAAGAAGAAAAAGAAGAGGAGAAGTTTATCGACGTCGTCATCAACAAGAACATGAAGCTGGGCCAGAAAGTGTTAATACCCTTCAAACAGTTTCCCAAAGTAAGTACTGCTGGATTTGGGCTAGAGATTTCCATATCGTACTGTGCAACTGCAATCAAATAATGGTTTCTATTCAGTTAGCTTCTGGGATTTTTTTAATTTTAATTTTACTTCCAGACAACAAGCATCTGACAGTTCAAGTATTTATTTTTACATAATGAAAAGCAACCTGTATAATTAAGTAAACCAAAAAGTAAATAGTACAGTGACTACAGGAAGAGCTGACAGAATTGGGCCATGATCACATTTCCTTCTCCTAACATCTAAGTTATGTTTTTATAACATTACAGTACAAATTACCCATCATTTTATAGAACGCCTACCACTCCGATCTGTCAGCTATATGACCTTGTTCACATCTCCTTGTGCTTAGAACTCTTTATATTCCCTTGCGCTTTCCTTTTGATACAACGACAATGACTCTCTACTGACGCATGTTTAAGGTTTCTATTTCCTGCAGAGATGTCTAGGTTTAAATTGTTCTTGGTCTTTTAATTTCTATCTAATTGCTTTTGGCACCTTGCATGTTTTCATTGAAAATACAACCCGGGAAAAAAATATGCAGGTGTGTCGAGGCCAAAGCAGAGATTTTCAGTAGACATCCAATTCAGTACCATCCGTGACCTATTTGTTCCTTGTAAATAAATAGAGAGTCTAACAATAAGCAATAAAGAGCCAAAGAAAAGAGAGAGAGAGAGAGAGAGAGACCAGAAGAAAAAGACACCTGCACTTCCCTTTTTTCAATCAATCAATAAAAACAGAGCCTTGTGCATACTGCACCACACACACAATCACACACACTCACTCACACACACTCACTCACTCACTCACTCACTCACTCACTCACTCACTCACTCACTCACTCACTCACTCACTCACACACTCACTCACACACTCACTCTCTCACACCTCTCAGAATGACTGCCATGTCAGGATGAAATAGCCCATGCTGTTTGAGTGATAATGCTGTGCTCATCTAGCCATGTGATGAGAGCCCTTCATCCCCCTCAGCCCTCCACTCTGAGACAAAGCTCCCAGCATCAACAGCAGCGTTTAATGGAGCCACAGCAGCTGCCTGAAAGCCAGTTCCCATAGGGTCCCTAACAGGGAGGCTAGTAGCATAGCAGAGAGGCTAGCGTAAAAAAGAGAAGCCTTTCTCTCTCAGGTGATGATGACATCACTCAGGTTTTCACCTCAGTCCTCTCTGAGAGTGGCTGTAGATGGATGACCTGGCTTTCAGAGAACAGAAAGCTGCAGGAGCTTCAACGCAGCTTTGGCACCCTATTCCCTATTTAGTGCACTACTTTTGTAGGCGCAATATTTTTTTTAATGTGTTGAGTCCTATTGATATATATATAGCTATTTTGCAAGGGAGCTCTGGTTAGATATTTACAGTGCTCTCTAACTTAAACAAACTGATTGTGAGAGCTACATTTTGTCCCTTTCTAAAACAATTACAATGACATTAATAAAGGGAGATGTAATGTCATCTAGAGACCCATCTGTGTCTCAAAGGAGTGCAGCTAAACACATTTGCTTTGACAGCTTTGATAAGTGAGGCCGCTAATATGCTGTTTAGAGCCTCAACAAGCCACCGAAGGAAGACAAATTCAATTTGTTCAATCTGACAGGTAGCAATGGGTGAGAGTGATCGCTGTGACTCCAATGGGTTTTCTCCCTGAACTACAAACATCACCTTTTGGCTTTCGCCACTGAAGTGGCTCGCTGCGTTTCCCAAAGCGACCGTTTAGACTCTTGTTCAAAGGGTTTATATCCATCTTCTAAAAACACGGCTTTATAAGAATATGAAACAGGCAAGGACACCAGAGAGCAGGTTCCAGACGTATGGTTTTCTAGGACAAATAAAGTTATACTTTAGCTATGAAATAAAATGCCTAACATTCTTAAATTGGGCCACTGGTTAAAGCGAGTTCAACCTGAATTATCATATTCACCTAGCAGCACAGTTCATTGCCAGCCTTGTGGGTAGTCCTGCAACGATGGAGAATGGGTTATGCACGTATGCTTGTTTTATACCAATTTGCGCTGGAAAACAGAGCAGCTGGAAAACAGAGTAGTCATTTACAGTTGTGATAAAGTATTAGTGATACAGTGAGAGTGGCTTAGAATTGATTTATGTGTAAGTGAAGAGAGGACTGCAGCTAAACAGGGGCAGACAGGGACAAGAATTCGGCCCTGCATTTTATCCACACCAGCCCACATCACTGCACGTACCACCGACATGGCAGTACAGTACGGCGTTTCTCAATAAATTTTGTACCAGTGACTGGTCCTCCTCCTTTTTTTTTTTACCAGCTCATGTTTAATAGGGATCTGTTGGGCACTAGCATCTACGACAACATCCGGTGAAATGCAGAGCACCAAATTCAAATGACAAAAATAGTCATGTTAAACGTTCATGAAAATGCAAGTGTTGTACACAATTCTTTAGCTTAGAATCTAACAGCGTTGTCAGATTTCAAAAAGGCTTTACGGCGAAAGCGTAGGATTTGATTGTCTGAGGACAGCGCCCCGCAGACTTCCTCAATTAACGTAATTTCATAACCAGCACAGGTTTCACAAAACTCAAAAATAGCGATAAAATAAATCATTTACCTTTGAAGATCTTCCTCTGTTGGCAAGCCAAAGGGTCCCAGCTACACAATAAACTGTCACGTCCAGGCCTGAGAAGACAGGCTGGCGTGTTTTGTTTTGTTTTGGTGTAGGGTTTTTTTCTGTTCTAGGTGTTGTGTTTCTATGTTGGGGTAATGGTTCCCAATTGGAGGCAGCTGTGTGTCGTTGTCTCTAATTGGGAACCATATATATGTTTGTAGTTTGCACTAGGGGTTTGTGGGTTATTGTTTGTACATAGCTTCGTTGTCGTTTGTTATGTTATATGTTACGATCTTCGTTTTCGTACGTTTTGGTCCCAGTTCAATAAAGAATGTATACTGGATACCTCGCTGCGCCTTGGTCTGTCCGTTCCGAAGACCGTGACAGAATAGCCCACCATAAAAAGACCAAGCAGCGAGAGACCCGGGAGTACTGGACCTGGGAGGAGGAATTATTTAGAGACGGACCCTGGACTCAGCCTGGAGAGTATCGCCGGCCAAGAGAGGAGCTGGAAGCAGCGGCGGCGGAGCGGCGCAGGTGTGAGGAATATTACGGAGCATGGAATCCAGAGAGAGAGAAGTTTGTTGGGACTCGCCTGGCTAGGAAGCCCGAAAGGCAGCCCCCAAAAACTTTTTTTTGGGGGGGGCACACGAGGAGTTTGGCCGGTTCAGGATGGACTCCTGAGCCAACTCCTCGTGCTCTCTGGAGGGAGCGTCGGAGGGAGCGTCGCACTGGTAAGACGCCGTGCTATGCAGTTTTGTGCACGGTGTCTCCAGTGCGCGTTCACAGCCCGGTGCGAGAGATTCCAGCGTCACTCATCAGTCAGGGGAGGGTGAGTGTGCAGCCTGGAAGAGTGGTGCCGGCTCTGCACGCTAGGTCTCCAGTACACCTTCTGGGACTGAGATATCCTGCACCGGTTCTGCGATATCCTGCACCGGTTCTGCGTGTGGGGTCTCCGGTTCGCATCCACAGCCCAGTACGTGCTTTTCTGGCTCCGTCCACCAGGCCCCCTGTGCGCTTAGAGAGTCCAGCACGTCCTGTTCCGGCTCCACGCTCCAGGATCCCTGTGCCCGTCGTGGACTCAGCACGTCCTGTCCCTGTTCCACTCTCCAGGAACCCTGTGCCTGTCGTGGACTCAGCACGTCCTGTCCCTGTTCCACGCTCCAGGATCCCTGTGCCCGTCGTGGACTCAGCACGTCCTGTCCCTGTTCCACGCTCCAGGATCCCTGTGCCCGTCGTGGACTCAGCTTGTCCTGTCCCTGTTCCACGCTCCAGGATCCCTGTGCCCGTCGTGGACTCAGCACGCCCTGTCCTTGTTCCACGTCCAAGTGAGCATCGTGAGCCCAATACGGCCGGTTCCTGCTCCTCGCACCAGAGTCCCAGTGAGCATCGTGAGCCCAGTACGGCCGGTTCCTGCTCCTCGCACCAGAGTCCCAGTGCGCCTCGGGAGTCCAGTACGGCCGGTTCCTGCTCCCCACACCAGAGTTCCAGTGCTCGTCATGAGCCCATCACGGCCGGTTCCTGCTCCTCGCAACAGAGTTCCGGCTAATAGCCCAGGGCCTCCGGTGCGGGACATCAAGTCAGCACGGCCGGCACCGGAGCCGCCACCTGGGACAAAAAGACCCACCCGAAGACCCCCCCATGGACTTTTGGGCGCGGTCGGAGTCCGCGCCTTTAGGGGGGGGTACTGTCACGTCCAGGCCTGAGAAGTTGGGAACCATATATATGTTTGTAGTTTGCACTAGGGGTTTGTGGGTTATTGTTTGTACATAGCTTCGTTGTCGTTTGTTATGTTATATGTTACGATCTTCGTTTTCGTTCGTTTTGGTCCCAGTTACGTTATTCAATAAAGAATGTATACTGGATACCTCGCTGCGCCTTAGTCTGTCCGTTCCGAAGACCGTGACAATAAACGGTCGTTTTGTTTGATAAAGTCCCTCTTTATATCCCAAAAACTCTGTTTGGTTGGCGCGTTTTGTTCAGTAATCCAACCATTCCTCTCAGGTCAACATACAGGCAAATGAAACCAAAAAAGTTACAGATTAAACTTTGTCCAAACAAGTCAAACAACATTTGTAATCAATCCTCAGGTACCCTAATATGTAAATAAATGATACAATTTAAGACAGAATGTATTATGTTCAATATGAGAGATAAATAAGGAAGAGCGCGCCCTCAGTCACACTTGCCACAAGACTATAGCTAGAATGAGGGACACCTGGATTTCCTTTAAACTACTTGTTCATTTTTCAAAATTAAAGCCTGAAACATTGTCTAAAGACTGTTGACATCCAGTGGAAGCCATAGGTACTGCAATCTGGGAGCTATTCTTTACATTGTTCAATAGGAAAGGATACGAATGGACGGTGAGCTGAATTCTTTTTTTTTTTCTGGATGGACCTTCCTCTGGTTTTTGCGTGCCATATCACTTCTGTTATACTCACAGACATTATTTTAACAGTTTTAGAAACTTCAGCGTGTTTTCTATCCAATACTACCAATTATATGGGTATCCTAGCTTCTGGGCCTGAGGCATTTTACTGGGGCACGCCAGACTCTCCAAACTTCCGAACACTGACCCCTAGCACAAACAGGCTAAAACAAATACAAAATGTAAAAACACCACTGGAGATACAACTCACCACCATAACTGTTCCTCTGTCTGGAGATACAACTCACCCCTATAACTGTTCCTCTGTCTGGAGATACAACTCACCACTATAACTGTTCCTCTGTCTGGAGATACAACTCACCACCATAACTGTTCCTCTGTCTGGAGATACAACTCACCCCTATAACTGTTCCTCTGTCTGGAGATACAACTCACCACCATAACTGTTCCTCTGTCTGGAGATACAACTCATCGCTATAACTGTACCTCTGTCTGGAGATACAACTCACCCCTATAACTGTTCCTCTGTCTGGAGATACAACTCACCACTATAACTGTTCCTCTGTCTGGAGATACAACTCACCACTATAACTGTTCCTCTGTCTGGAGATACAACTCACCACCATAACTGTTCCTCTGTCTGGAGATACAACTCACCACTATAACTGTTCCTCTGTCTGGAGATACAACTCACCCCTATAACTGTTCCTCTGTCTGGAGATACAACTCACCACCATAACTGTTCCTCTGTCTGGAGATACAACTCCTGAAGCTACAGTATATGAAACAGCATGACATATTGTTTTGCAATACCTCAATGATCATCCTTGGAGAAGACTATGGTTAGAATTTATAGGGAAATCCCTTTTAGAATGATCTGGGATCATGTGAAATGGGAATAGGCTAACTGTAAAATATACAATTGCACCTTTTCTACCTGCGTTTGTCTGTATATGTCTATGCTTGATGATGTGTTGTTATACACTGTACAAAACATTAGGAGCACCTGCTCTTTCCATGACATAGACTGACCAGGTGAATCCAGATGAAAGCTATGATCCCTTATTGATTTCACTTGTTAAGTCCACTTCAATCAGTGTAGATGAAGGGGGAGAGTCAGGTTAAAGAAGTATTTTTAAGCCTTGAGACAGGGATTGTGTATGTGTGCCATTCAGAGGGTGAATGGGCCAGACAATATTTAGGTGTCTTTGTCACGAACGCTTGAATGAGCGGACCAAGTTCCGTTCCACATCTTTTAATTAGGTGAAACTTAACAAAACCAATAATCAGCGCAGCAACACATACACAATACAAAACAATGACCCACAAAGCAAGTGGGTAAATGAACTAACTTAAATATGGTCCCCAATTAGAGGTAACGACAAACAGCTGCCTCTAAATTTCATTTTCCATTTGTTGTGTCTTTGGTTTCTACACACCTGGATTCAATTCCTCAATTACATGTTCATTATTTAACCCTCTGTTTCCCCCATGTTTTTGTGCATTATTGTTATTGTTCCTGTAATGTCAGTCCATATTTGGTGGGCATGGTATTGTTTGGTACTTTGTGATTTCCTGGAGTAAACTACGTTGTGTTGCTCATCTCTGCTGTCCTGCGCCTGACTCAATTGCACCAGCTACACCCGGCACCTGACAGAATAACGCACCCGAATAAGAGTCAGCAGGAGCAGACACCCCCGTGTTGGCGGTCGATGAGCACGTCCAGCAACATGCGACCATGTTGCAACATCTCGGCACCGCAATGGATCGCGTCCTGCAGACGATGGACCGGTGGGAGAGAGGAGGAGTTCCTCCAACGCTTCCACCAGCACCACCACAGGCACCACTGCTCATCCCTCCTTCACCCGGTCCCAGTGGGATTCGGCTCGCGCTCGCGAATTTTATTGACCGTTCATTTGCCTATAGTTTAGGGATCCCCATTGTTCCTGTGGATATGCCCTTCCCTGTGCACGCCCTAGATAGTCAACCATTAGGGTCAGGGCTAATTAGGGAGGCCACCGCTCCACTGGGCATGGTTACGCAGGAGGGTCACAAGGAGAGAATCAGTCTCTTCCTTATTGATTCTTTTGCGTTTCCCGTGGTGCTAGGCCTACCCTAGTTGGCCTGTCATGACCACACTATTTCGTGGCAACAGAGGGCTCTCAAGGGGTGGTCACGAAAGTGCTCGGGGAGGTGTTTAGGGGTTTCCGTCGGTGCTACTATGGTGGAAAGTCCAGACCAGGTCTCCACCGTGCGCATCCCCTCTGAATATGCCGATTTGGCTCTCGCGTTCTGTAAAAAGGTGACTCAATTACCACCCCATCGACGGAGGGATTGTGCGATAAATCTCCTGGTAGACGCAGCACTTCCCAAGAGTCACGTGTATCCCCTGTCGCAAGAGGAGACGACGGCTATGGAAACATATGTCTCCGAATCCCTGGGGCAGGGGTACATTCGGCCCTCCACTGCGCCTGTGTATTAGCCAGTGAGATTGAGTCAATGCACGGGGCGCGTTTCTTTACAAAATTGGATCTCAGGAGTGCTTACAACCTGGTGCGTATCCGGGAGGGGGACGAGTGGAAGATGGCATTTAGTACCACCTCAGGGCACTATGAGTACCTCGTCATGCTGTACGGATTGATGAATGCTCCATCAGTCTTCCAGGCCTTTGTAGACAAGATTTTCCGGGACCTGCACGGGCAGGGTGTAGTGGTGTATATCGACGACATTCTGTTATACTCGCCGAGCATGCTACACGTGCCGAGCATGTGTCCCTGGTGCGCAGGGTGCTTGGTCAACTGTTGGAGCATGACCTGTACGTCAAGGCTGAGAAATGCTTGTTCTTTTAACAGTCCATCTCCTTCCTAGAATACCGCATTTCCACTTTAGGGGTGGAGATGGAGAGTGACCGCATTTCAGCCGTGCGTAATTGGCCGACTCCCACCACGGTAAAGGAAGTGCAGCGTTTTTTAGGGTTTGCCAACTACTACCAGAGGTTTATCCGGGGCTTTGGTCAGGTAGCGGCTCCCATTACCTCACTGCTGAAGGGGGGACTGGTGCGTTTGCAGTAGTCGGCTGAGACAGACAGTGCTTTTGGTCACCTGAAGGCTCTGTTTACCTCGGCTCCAGGGCTGGCTCATCCGGATCTCTCTTTGACGTTCATAGTGGAGGTGGACGCGTCCGAGGCTGGGATAGGAGCCGTGCTCTCTCAGCGCTCGGGTAGGCCATCAAAGCTCCGTCCCTGTGCCTTATTTTCGAAGAAGCTCAGCCCGGCGGAGCAAAACCATGACGTGGGGGACCGGGAACTGTTGGCTGTCGTTAAGGCCTTGAAGGCATGGAGACATTGGCTTGAGGGGGCTAAACACCCTTTTCTCATTTGGACTGACTACTGCAATCTGGACTACATCTGGGCGGCAAGGAGACTGAACCCTCGCCAGGCAAGGTGTGCCATGTTCTTTACCCATTTTGTTTTCACTCTGTTCTACAGACCAGGTTCCCAGAACACGAAGGCAGACGCACTGTCCCGGATGTATGACACAGAGGAGCGGTCCATGGATCCCATACTCCCGGCTTCTTGCCTTGTGGCACCGGTAGTGTGGGAGCTGGACGCGGATATCGAGCGGGCGTTACGTACGGAGCCCACTCCCCTCCAGTGTCCAGCTGGGCGTCTGTACGTTCCGTCTGCTGTCCTTGACCGTTTGATCTATTGGGCCCACACGTCACCCTCCTCTGGTCATCCGGGCATTGGTCGGACAGTGCGCTGTCTTAGTGAGAAGTACTGGTGGTCCACCTTGGCCAAGGACGTGAGGGTTTATGTTTCCTCCTGCTCGGTGTGCGCCCAGTGTAAGGCACCTATGCACCTGCCCCGAGGGAAGTTACAACCCTTACCCGTTCCACAACGGCCGTGGTCGCACCTCTCAGTTGACTTCCTGGCGGATCTTTCTCCCTCACAGGAGGGGATGAACGCCGGCGGCGTTCATCCCCTGGGCAGAGATGGCCTAGAACTCGCTCCGCCACTCCTCTACTAACCTCTCCCCCTTCCAGTGCGTACTGGGGTACCAGCCGATTCTGGTGCCGTGGCATCAGAGCCAGATCGAGGCTCCTGCGGTGGATGACTGGTTTAGGCGCTCGGAGGAGACATGGGACGCCGCTCATGTACACCTTCAGCGGGCCGTGAGGCGTCAGATACCAACGCAGACCGCCATCGCAGTGAGGCCCCGGTGTTCGTGAAGCTGGGCCCGCGGTTTGCTGGGCCATTCAAAGTCCTGAGGAGACTGAACGAGGTTTGCTACAGGTTACAGCTTCCCCCAGATTAATGTATTAACCCCTCGTTCCATGTGTCTCTCCTCAGGCCGGTAGTGGCTGGTCCACTCCAGGAGTCTGAGGTGCGGGAGGTTCCTCCGCCCCCTCTGGACATCAAGGGGGCCCCGGCGTACGCAGTTCGAGCCATTCTGGATTCGAGGCGTCGGGCGAGGGGCCTTCAGTACCTCATGGAGTGGGAGGGGTACGGTCCGGAGGAGAGATGCTGGGTGCCGGTGGAGGACATTTTGGACTCTTCGATGCTGTGGGAGTTCCCCTGTCGCCATCCGGATCGCCCTGCGCCTCGTCCTCCGGGTCGTCCCCGAGGTCGGTGTCGGCGCGCTGCTGGAGCCGCGCGTCAAGGTGCGGGTACTGTCACGACTTCCGCCGGCAGTCGACGTCACCGGCCTTCTAGCCATCGCCGATCCACTTTTCATTTTCCATTTGTTTTGTCTTTGGTTTCTACACACCTGGTTTTAATTCCCCAATTACATGTTCATTATTTAACCCTCTGTTTCCCCCATGTTTTTGTGCGTTATTGTTCCTGTAATGTCAGTCCATATTTGGTGGGAATGGTATTGTTTGGTGCTTTGTGATTTCCTGGAGTAAACTACGTTGTGTTGCTCATCTCTGCTGTCCTGCGCCTGACTCAATTGCACCAGCTACACCCGGCACCTGACAATGGTAGTTGGTACCAGGCGCACCAAATTGAGTGTGTCAAGAACGGCAATGCTGCTGGATTTTTCGCGCTCAACAGTTTCCGTGTGTATCAAGAATGGGTCCACCACCCAAAGGACATCCAGCCAACTTCACACAACTGTAGGAAGCATTGGAGTCATCCCTGTGGAATGCTTTCGACACCTTGTAGAGTCCATACCCTGACGAATTGAAGCTGTTTTGAGAGAAACTCAATATTAGGGTGTTCCTAATGTTTTGTACACTCAGTGTATTTTGTTTGCTCATCCAATGTGTAACTGGTATAAATCAATCTCTCAACAACTAAACATATCACGCCAACAGCCATGAAATACTGTCCTGTTTTTCATGCCCATACATTATTCACACCCCTTTGCCTTTTACACATTTTGTTGCATTACAGACTGAATTTAAAATGGATTAAATTGAGATTTTGTCTCACTGATTTACACACAATACCCCTATAAAGTCAAAGTGGAATTTTGTGTGTAGAACATTTGAGAAATGTATTTTAAAAAATAAAAGCTGAAATGTCTGTCCCGTCCAGGCCTGAGAAGACAGGCTGGTGTGTTTAGTTTTGGTTTTGGTGTAGGGTTTTTATGTTCTAAGGGTTATATTTCTATGTTGGGGTAATGGTTCCCAATTAGAGGCAGCTGTGTGTCGTCTCTAATTGGGAACCATATATATGTTTGGGGTTTTCATATAGGTTTTGTGGGTTATTGTTTATGCATAGCTTCGTTGTGTGTGTCAGTCTATGTTGCGATCTTTGTTCATTTTGTTGGTTTGCCCAGTTACGTTCATTTATTAAAATATGTATACTGGATGCCTCGCTGCGCCTTGGTCTGTCATTTCCGAAGATCGTGACAATGTCTTGAGTCAATAAGTATTCAACCCCTTTGTTATGGCATTCCTAAAGAAGTTCAGAAGTAAAAATGTGTTAAACAAATTGCATAATAAGTTGCATGGACTCATTCCATGTTCAATTATAGTGGTTAACATTATTTTTTAATGACTGTACCCCACACATACAATTATCTGTAAGGTCCCTTAATCCAGTAATGAATTTCAAGCACAGATTCAACCACAAAGACCAGGGAGGTTGTTCAATGCCTCACAAAGAAGCGCACCGATTGGAAGATGTGTAAAAATAAAATAGCAAATGCTGAATATTTGAGCATGGTGAAGTTATTAATTAGGCTTTTGATGCTGTATCAATACACCAAGTCACTACAAAGATACAGGCGTCCTTCCTAACTCATTTGCCAGAGAGGAAGGAAACAGCTCAGTGATTTCACTATGAGGCCAATTGTGATTTTAAATCAATTTAATGGTTGTGATACGAGAAAACTGAGGGTCGATCAAGATTGTAGTTATGCCACAATACTAACCTAAATTACAGAGTGAAAAGATGGAATAATAAAAAAATAATACAAAACAAGGCATCCTGTTTGCAACAAGGCACTAAAGTAATACTGCAGAAAATATGGCGAAGAAATTTACTTTTTGTCCTGAATACAAAGCGTTATGTTTGTGGCAAATCCAACACAACACATCACTGAGTACCACTCTTCATATATTCAAACATGGTGGTGGCTGCATCATGTAATGGGTACGCTTGTCTAGGGAGTTTTTTAGGATCTTCCTGAGTGGCCTAGCTACAGTTTTGACAAGATCTGAAATTTGCTGTCTAGCAATGATCAACAATCTACTTGACAGAGCTTTAAAGAATAATGGACAAATATTGTACAATCCAGGTGTGCAAAGCTCTTAGAAACTTTCTCCAAAAGACACACAAAAAAAGAAAAACTAATTCTGTCTGTAACAACAAAATGTGAAACAAGTCAAGGGGTATGAATACTTTCTGAAGTCACTGTATGTGCACCCCATCATAAATATTTATCCCCAAGGCCATTAGAAAGGTGTTAATTTCCAGTTTAGGTTGTGTTTCTGTCTCTTCTCTCTCCCCTGTGTCTCTATGTCTATGTGTGTCTCTCTGTGTGTCTCTGTCTCATTGTGTCTGTCTCCTCTCGCCTACCTTTTTCTGTGTACCTTTGTGTCTCTCCTCTGTGTCACTGTGTGTATGTGTCTCTCTTCTCCTTTGTGTTTCTGTGTCTACTCTCCTCTGCTTGTCTCTGTGTTTCCCCTCTCCTCTGTGTCACTGTGTGTATGTCTCTCTTCTCCTTTGTGTTTCTGTGTCTACTCTCCTCTGCTTGTCTCTGTGTTTCCCCTCTCCTCTGTGTCACTGTGTGTATGTGTCTCTCTTCTCCTTTGTGTTTCTGTGTCTACTCTCCTCTGCTTGTCTCTGTGTTTCCCCTCTCCTCTGTGTCACTGTGTGTATGTGTCTCTCTTCTCCTTTGTGTTTCTGTGTCTACTCTCCTCTGCTTGTCTCTGTGTTTCCCCTCTCCTCTGTGTCACTGTGTGTATGTGTCTCTCTTCTCCTTTGTGTTTCTGTGTCTACTCTCCTCTGCTTGTCTCTGTGTTTCCCCTCTCCTCTGTGTCTCTCTGTGTGTCTGTGTCTCTGTGTTTCTCCTCTCCTCTGTGTCTCACTGTGTCTCGGTCTCTTCTATCCTCTGTGTCTCTCTGTGTGTCTGTGTCTCTGTGTGTCTCTGTGTCTCTCGGTGTGTCTGGGTCTCTCCGCTCCTCAGCAATGGCAGTAGTGATTTATTCTTCTGCTGTTGGCTCTGTCTGTCCTGCTGTCTTCAGCAGAATCGCTGCATGCTGGCTTTTCTCTGAACACACCTCTCCTCTCGTCTTACAGTGCAATACACACATACATACACACACACCTCCTCTCCTCCTCTCCAGCACAGTGCAGGCTAGCAGTACAGTAATGCATTCAGGAAATGATGAAAAGATGTTAGATGTTAGTCCGCCCTACCCCCCTGGGTAGCTGTGATTAATCATAGATTCGTTCCTACTGGTTGGTGTCCTCTGACTTTTTAATCATCACAGAACCCTTCATCTCTCCACCTGCTTTCTCCATCCCCTGCCAACTCTAAGATGTGTGGTTGAAAATGCTGTGGTTTTAGTTATAGTTGCTGTTAGGATGACCACTCTGCACCACGGCTCCTCTGTCAGCCCTGAACTACAGCTGTGAGAGGGGTGTGTCGGCCTACTCTACGCTCTTAGAAAAATGGTTTCCAAAGGGGTTCTTCAGCTGTCCCCATAGGATAACGCTTTTTGATTCCATGTAGAACTATTTTGAATTCCATGTTGAACCCTCTGTGGAAAGGGTTCTACATGGAACCCAAAAGGGTTCTACCTGGAACTGAAAGGGTTTTACCTGGAATCAAAAGGGTTCTTCAAAGGGTTCTCCTTTGGGGACAGTCGAAGAACCATTTTAGACTTTTTTTCTAAGAGTGTAGTGTGGTCCTAGTGTGTGTGTGTGTGTGCACGTGCATGCGTGAGTGCATGCCTGCATGCTTGTGTAACCATAATCAAAGCAAAGTGGTTCTTGCCAACACATGATTAAGAAGAGACTGTTCAGCTCTCATGTGGGCCGTCACTATCGGTGCCAGGCAGCACAGTCCCCTCCTAGTCCCCATCCAGGGGCAGTAAGGGACCCACACTGCAGCAGTTCTGGACTGGGTTCAGATTACTGGTGTTGTTGGGGGAAATGGTTTAGAGATATTAAAAGCAGTAAATGACCACAAGCCCCAGTCAGACTATGGTTGCGTCCCATTATATCCTATTCCCTTTATAGTGCACTACTTTCTAGTCAAAAGTAGTGCACTATAAAGGAAAGATGGGTGTCATTTGGGATGCAGACCAGTTTTTACTTATACCAAACACCCATTGAAGAAAGACTGATATGTCTAGTAAAACAGAATGGTGAACACAGCAATCTGGCTGATTCTACCAGGCTAGTACTGTACTGTGAAATGTGGGTTAGAGAGGCTTTAGTTTGCATGAGTAAATAAAAAGACAGGGTGGTGTTTAATGTCCAGATTAAGTTTATCTCTGACATTTAGAGGCATTAAACAGATCAGATCCAAGGCAAATATCTTTGATCTGTCTGTAAATAACTAGGCTTTAAAAAAGCACCAAATCAACAGCATTCCAAAGCACCAAAACAGCATGTGATATGCTGCCTGACTGACTGACTGTCATGCCTCCTGTTATTTGTCTTAATAAAAGGACAAATTTTACAGAACGAAAAAACGTAAAACTAAAAACATTAAACGTCTATGTAATTTTCTCATGCTCAACCATTGTTTACGTTACAGGATGTGTTCCAACCTGAATATAACAGCTGCAAACTTCCCCACCTGTTCACACTCAGACTGATGTACACCTGGCTATTTGTCAACATAATGGACTTTCAGATACCTTTGGCACCTTTTATGTAGCCTCAGCATCTGTAGACATCACCCTGTGTACAAAAGTAATGAGTGGAAATTAACTGGTGTTAGCATATATGCAGGCCTGGATACGAGCACAGTAGTGAAACTGACAATATACAGCCATATGGCCTGAGTTCACCTGAGTGCACTGTCTGCCATGGCAATGACAGTTAATGACCATGGCAAGGACAGTTAATGACTATGGCAATGACAGTTAATGACCATGGCAAGGACAGTTAATGACTATGGCAAGGACAGTTAATGACTATGGCAATGACAGTTAATGACCATGGAAAGGACAGTTAATGACCATGGCAAGGACAGTTAATGACCTTGGCAATGACAGTTAATGACCATGGAAAGGACAGTTAATGACCATGGCAAGGACAGTTAATGACAATGGCAAGGACAGTTAATGACAATGGCAATGACAGTTAATGACCATGGAAAGGACAGTTAATTACCATGGCAAGGACAGTTACTGACCAAGGAAATGACAGTTAATGACCATGGAAAGGACAGTTAATGACCATGGCAAGGACAGTTAATGACAATGGCAATGACAGTTAATGACCAAGGCAATGACAGTTAATGACCATGGCAAGGACAGTTAATAACCATGGTCAGTAACTGTCCTTGCCATGGTCATTAACTGTCCTTTCCATGGTCATTAACAGTAATTTCCATGGAAAGGATGGTTAATGACCAAGGCAATGACAGTTAATGACCAAGGCAATGACTGTTACTGACCATGGCAATGGCAGATAATGACCATGGCAAGGACAGTTAATGACCATGACAAAGGCAGTTAATGACCATGGCAAGGACAGTGAATCACCATGGCAATGACAGTTAATGACCATGGCAAGGACAGTTCATGACCATGGCAAGGACAGTTAATGACCATGGCAAGGACAGTTAATGACCATGGCAATGACAGTTAATGACCATGGCAAGGACAGTTAAAGACCATGGCAATGACAGTTAATGACCATGGAAAGGACAGTTAATGACCATGACAATGCCAGTTAATGACCATGGAAAGGACGGTTAATGACCAAGGCAATGACAGTTAATGACCAAGGCAATGACAGTTACTGACCATGGCAACGGCAGTTACTGACCATGGCAATGAAAGTTAATGTCAATGGCAATGACAGTTACTGTTTTGCGAGAATAACAGGCAGGAGTCATAGGTAAGGTGTAGAACAAAATAGGACCGTTGTTTTGTCTATCCTGTCCACTAATTAATGACCCATAGAGATGTAGGAGACAGCTGTTTAACTCACCGTTAAACGGAGAGAGAGATAGTGAGCAGAAGAGAACAAGCTCTGTACTCTCTACCCTCTATCTCCCTCTCTACCTGCTTTATCTCTGTCTCCCTGCACACACTCTCTCTCTCTCTCTCTCTCTCTCTCTCTCTCTCTCTCTCTCTCTCTCTCTCTCTCTCTCACTCTCTCTCTCTCTCTTTTCTCTTTTTTTTCTCTTTCTCTCTCTCTCTCTCTCTCTCTCTCTCTTTCTTCTCTCTCTCTCTTTGTTTCTCCCTCTCTTTTTTGTGTCCATCTACTCTCTCTGTTTTTGTCTTTGCATGACTTTAACAGTCAACAGCTTCATGAAAATAGCAAGGGCACTCTATGTGACTTTTGCAGAGCATTTAAACAGTGATGACATTGACATATAAAGGCAAACTGTGGTATTCTATAAAACTTGATATGTCGAATAGATTATGTACAATTTGAACGTGACCATTCAAATGCTGAGCCTCCTCATTTCACATAATGCTGTTATAATTGTTTGGATTATGAAAGAATGCAGTCAGAGTGCAGTATAACTGCATTCAAAATAACAAAGTTTTATTTTACAGTGCAGTATAATTGCAGTTAAACTGCAGTACACTGCAGTTATTCTGCAATTACTGCTTCCAAAACACGACAGTTGACTGCAGTTACTGCACTTTTACTTCAATTTCAAAACTGCGATCTTTTTTTGTAAGGTAAATAAAAAGCATTTTTCCTATATAGAGCATTACGTTTGACCCTATGGGCCCTGGTCAAAAGTAGTGCACTATATATGAAATAGAGTGCCATTTGGGATGCACCCCTGCTACTAGGCAGATAGCTCTCATGTCAACAATTCTTGTTTAAATGTAATCAAAAGCAGACTGTTTGAGCCACCATTTGATTGACATACAAATGTTTTTGTCTTTATCTCATCAGCACAGATACTCATTGAGCTTCTCTACTTGTGTTTCTGTTTTAGTTTAACTTTGTGGGCAAACTGCTGGGTCCACGCGGGAACTCACTAAAGAGACTACAGGAAGATACGCTCACTAAGATGTCCATTCTGGGGAAAGGATCAATGAGAGACAAAGAAAAGGTAACAGCCAAGTCTCTAACAGTCAAAATTTCTCTCTCTCCCTCTCTCCCTCTCTCCCTCTCTATCTAGTAAAAGACAAGTCCCCTCGCCTTCTCTCCCTCTATTTCTCTCTATCTGATAACAGTCCAATCAAATTCTCTCTCTCTACCTGTCTGTAACGGCCAAGTCCCCTCTCTCATGCTCCCTCTCTGCCTCTCTATCTCTCTGTTGTTTGTGTCAGGCAAATTGAGGCAGACACCCTCAGTGGAAAGGCATCAATAACCAGCTGAGTTATTGAGGATGTGTTCTGTCTCCTTGTGTCTGTGGCAGTCTTTCTCCGTCAGTCAGTTTGACATCATGGGTGATATGTGACATCGATGATCTTCAGTACCACACAGCAACGTTCTGTTAGATTGTTGCGATCGATTCTCTCTGACGGCACAACTCTGGAACACCTGCTGAACAGATCTGTCATGGAGATGTGCTGACCTCAGCAGACTCAGCAAGCTTCCACACGCACACGCACGCACACGCACTCACACGCACGCACGCACGCAAGCATACACACACACACACACACGCAGCTCAGCATGGTTCACACACCTCCTCCACTACCTCACCAGGGAGATTTGTGATCTATGATTGACAGCTTGCTCCAGATCCAGCATGTACCTTACTTTTCAGAAAAGTCATGCACCCTGAAAAGCTCATGTTGTGCTGTTTGCGTCAGAGTTTTTTTTGCAGTGAGAGGCCTGTTTTATGCAATACGTTTTCTAGAATGTTACACAGAGGAGTATCAATGAAAGGATCAAAGGAAGGACACTACTGCAACAGGCTGCATCAGGCTTCTCCTTTCTCCTCTGCTTCTGAGTGCGGAGCTGATGGCACCCCTGACATCCCAGCATTGTCGCCATAGACTCTTATAGCCAATAAGATATAGAAGCATTCAGAGTCTCTGTCCTGAAGTTGCTTTATTGTACATTCCTTGGGCTGGGTGATGTTTAGGGAGGCGTATGCTTCTGAGTTCAAGGTTAGTGTTATGGAAACAAAGGCTAGTAGAGCTTAACATGGATGATGAAATTACATCTAGTTGTTGACTTGGGCTTCCTTGTCCTCTGTCAGACCTCTCAGTCTGCAAGAAGTCATCACAATACATGGCATCCATGTTGTTGGTGTCGTGTCATCCTCCTGTTATTGAGGATGCATAACAAGGCGTCATCTGCAACAACTAACAGCCATCAAACATGTCATTCTCTGAGCCAAACTGTCTTCCCTATGGAGTTCCTATGGACTCTCACGCTGTTGTTTCAGGCTTTGTGCTTCTTTGTGCCTCTGTTTTTGGGAAGAGAATGGCTGTTTCATAACCAGATTTAGAGTGAGGAACATAAACAGATCCTCTATGAGGAATATCAACAAGAGAGGAGATGCTTGGAGGAGATAGAGGTGACATCTGTAATCTCCTGCCATGGGCTGCTGGGCAACTATAGGAAGACAGTGTGTGTGTGTGTGTGTGTGTGTGTGTGTGTGTGTGTGTGTGTGTGTGTGTGTGTAATTGATGTCTCTTATCCGAGCTATGTGAGGGGCCACACACTCACGCCACACACACACACACCACACACACACACACAGACAGACACACAGACACACACACCACACACACACCATCAGTAGAGGTACTCCAGACAGTATACACAGAGGAGCCTCTTCCTCGTAAAACACAGATTTATGAGAGAAATTTGCATCTCATTAACATACCACAGGCTCTCTTAAAACCTGGTTATTTATAATTAAATGACATCACATCAGAGGCTCTGCCTTGCATGGTGCTTCTAGAGGAGGGAAGTGTGTGTGTGTGTGTGTGTGTGTGTGTGTGCATGTATTGCATGATTCCAGTAGAGGAGGGAGGGAGGAAGTTCTCAGTAGCTAGCAGAGTGGAGGAACATCACTAGAGAAGAGCAGGGTTTTGTTCAGATGAGGAAACTGGGGTGTCTATAAACCTCATGTTGTTCTCTGTGCTGTAGTTTTACTTAGGGTTTGGCCCTTCAATAACATATTGGCCTATTTATGTCTGGATGAGAGGGCCCATTGGAATCTATGTTGGCCTATATCACCTATTTACAGCATACTGTAGTACGTATTACATGTAGTATGTATTACATGTACAGTATACAGTGAGGGAAAAAAGTATTTGATCCCCTGCTGATTTTGTACGTTTGCCCACTGACAAAGAAATTATCAGTCTATAATTTTAATGGTAGGTTTATTTGAACAGTGAGAGACAGAATAACAACAAAAGAATCCAGAAAAACGCATGTGAAATATGTTATAAATTGATTAGCATTTTAATGAGGGAAATAAGTATTTGACCCCCTCTCAATGAGAGATTTCTGGCTCCCAGGTGTCTTTTATACAGGTAACGAGCTGAGATTAGGAGCACACTCTTAAAGGGAGTGCTCCTAATCTCAGTTTGTTACCTGTGTAAAAGACAACTGTCCACAGAAGCAATCAATCAGGTTCCAAACTCTCCACCATGGCCAAGACCTAAGAGCTCTCCAAGGATGTCAGGGACAAGATTGTAGACCTACACAAGGCTGGAATGGGCTACAAGACCATTGCCAAGCAGCTTGGTGAGAAGGTGACAGTTGGTGCGATTATTCGCAAATGGAAGAAACACAAAATAACTGTCAATCTCCCTCGGCCTGGGGCTCCATGCAAGATCTCACCTCGTGGAGTTGCAACGATCATGAGAACGGTGAGGAATCAGCCCAGAACTACACGGAAGGATCTTGTCAATGATCTTAAGGCAGCTGGGACCATAGTCACCAAGAAAACAATTGGTAACACACTACGCCGTGAAGGACTGAAATCCTGCAGCGCCCGCAAGGTCCCCCTGCTCAAGAAAGCATATACATGCCCGTCTGAAGTTTGCCAATGCATTACAATGACCCAGCATTACAATGACCCAAAACACGCGGCCAAGGCATCAAAGGAGTGGCTCAAGAAGAAGCACGTTAAGGTCCTGGAGTGGCCTAGCCAGTCTCCAGACCTTAATCCCATAGAAAATCTGTGGAGGGAGCTGAAGGTTAGAGTTGCCAAACGTCAGCCTCAAAACCTTAATGACTTGGAGAAGATCTGCAAAGAGGAGTGGGACAAAATCCCTCCTGAGCTGTGTGCAAACCTGGTGGCCAACTACAAAAAATGTCTGACCTCTGTGATTGCTAACAAGGGTTTTGCCACCAAGTACTAAGTCATGTTTTGCAGAGGGGTCAAATACTTATTTCCCTCATTAAAATGCAAATCAATTTATAACATTTTTCACATGCATTTTTCTGGATTTTTCTGTTGTTATTCTGTCTCTCACTGTTCAAATAAACCTACCATTAAAATTATAGACTGATCCTTTCTTTGTCAGTGGGCAAACGTACAAAATCTGCAGGGGATCAAATACGTTTTTCCCTCACTGTACAATGTTGCACTCCTTTGTGGCATTAGAGGTCTAATCAATATTGTGGTTGTCAAACAATATAAATGTAAAGTTAATCACAGGATTTGCTGTGTTTAATCGCCATTAATCACAAGTTCAGAATTTGCCCAAATTGAGCTATAATTTAAGATTTGTTCATACAAAATTACTCCAATAATATTGATGTCTTGATTTTGTCCAAAGTAACGGTTAGCATTGTTGTTTTTAGCTATATACAGTATATTTATTTGGATGTTTACAGGATATTTACTTAAATTCGAGTTAACTGATTAACTCTGACAGTCCTAATTAAATTCAATAATCCAGTCAAACAGATTAGCTGGATCAGTCTTGCTGATCCTGTGTAGATGATATAAACTGTGAGGAGTAACTGAGGTGACATTATAATAGACCGAGTTACAGTACTTTGTGGCAACTTCTGGTGTAAAGAGAGCTTTATTAATATACTTAATTGATTTTTGTTCCACCAGGAGGAAGAGCTACGGAAGAGCGGAGAGGCCAAATATCAGCACCTAAATGAGGACCTCCATGTCCTCATAGAAGTGTTCGCTCCCCCTGCAGAGGCCTACAACAGGATGGGTCACGCACTGGAGGAGATCAAGAAGTTCCTCATACCAGTACGTCCTGACACCTACACACTCGTTACTCTTACCCTGTTCTCTTACCCTGTTCTCTTACCCTGTTCTCTTACAACATATGAACAAAATAAAACAGCTAGCTAGTGATTTAACATTGGCTACTCTGCTTCTTTTGTCCAACATATCTATACTATGTGCCTGTGTCCACACTGAACACCCAAATAGTACAGTTAAGCAATAAGGCCCGAGGAGGTGTGGTATATGGCCAGCATACCATGGCTAAGGGCTGTTCTTAGGCACAATACAACGCGGAGAGGCTGGATACTGCCCTAATTGCTATTTTAAACTGATTACCAACATAATTAGAGCAGTAAAAATATATGTTTTGTCATACCCATGGTATACTTACGCAATAAGGCACGAGGGGGGTGTGGTATATGGCCAATATACCTCGGCTAAGAGCTGGCCTAAGGCACGATGCAACGCAACCTTAGCCACAAACTCCCGAGGTGCCTTATTGCTATTATGAACTGGTTACCAACGTAATTAGAACAGTATATACTTCTCATATACTTCGCCTTTCAGCCAATCTGCATTCAGGGCTCGAACCACCCAGTTTATAATTAAGGTTATACCATAGTAGTAAGTGGCTGAAGTCTAGTCTGGTCCAGTCCAGTCACAACCAGTCAGCCGGGTGAAGCAACTGAATCAGTAACAGACTCTGGGTTGTCTGATTGAATGCACGCCCCTGTGAGGGAAGGGAAGTCATGGGGATAGCTGACTAAGCTGAATAGCAGAGTAACATAGTCAGACAGGAAGCACTTAGCACAGCCTAACCCTCTCTGGAACTCCCATACATCACGCGTATTTACTCTTACTCCATGTATTATGGATGACTGATTTATCCCATGGTATTATGGAAGAATAGTAGGATCTCTCCATCCCATGCTATTATGGAAGGATAGTAGGATCTCTCCATCCCATGCTATTATGGAAGGATAGTAGGATCTCTCAATCTCGGGCGTACAGCCTGCACAACCCGTCCTGGCTGAATGGATAAATCCACTCTGCACCTGCGGGGCGCTGGCACAGGACGTACTGGGCTGTGGAGACGCACCGGAGACACAGTACGCAGAGCCGGCACAGGATATCCTGGTCCGAGGAGGCGTACTGGAGGCCAAGAGCGTTGAGCCGGCACACTCCTCCCAGGCTGAACACTCCTACTCGCAAGAACGATGCGGAAAGCTGGCATGTCGCGCACCGGGCCGTGAACGCACCGGGCCGTTTCGCCGCCTCACACGGTGCCCTACCAGTGCGCTGCTCCCTCTGGTAAGCACGGGGAGCTGGCCCAGGTCTCCAACCTGGCCCAGCCAAACTCCCCGTGTGCCCCCCCAAAAATGTTTTTTGGGGCTGCCTCTCGGGCTTAAAGGCCAGCCGTGTTCCCGCATATTTTTGCTCGTAGAAGCGCCGCTCCTTCTTAGCTGCCTCCAGCTCCTCCTTCGGACGGCGGTATTCCCCCGCCTGCCTCCCGGGTCCCTTCCCGTCCAGGATCTCCTCCCATGTCCAGGACTCCAGATGGGCACACTGCTTGGTCTCTTGGTGGTGGGAAGTTCTGTCACGATCTTCAGGGACGGACCAAGGCGCAGCGTGCCGGGTGGAGTTAAACATAATTATTTGGTTAACTCACTCAATACAAAAACAACAAACGAAGATCAAACGTATAGCACCAACGGCACATACACACACATAGAGTCAACTTGGCTGCTTAAATGGCTGCTTAAGTGTTTTTCCCAATCAGAGACAACGATAGACAGCTGTCCCTGATTGAGAGCCACACTCAGCCAAAACAAAGAAATACACAAAGAACATAGAATGCTCACCCCAAATCACACCCTGACCAAACCAAAATGAGACATAAAAAGGCTCCAACAGGTCACGGATCGTGACACTCCATCCAATGGTATTATGGAATGATAGTAGGATCTCTCCATCTCATGCTATTATGGAAGGACAGTAGGATCTCTCCATCTCATGCTATTATGGAAGGACAGTAGGATCTCTCCATCTTATGCTATTATGGAAGGATAGTAGGATCTCTCCATCTCATGCTATTATGGAAGGATAGTAGGATCTCTCCATCTCATGCTATTATGGAAGGTCAGTAGGATCTCTCCATCCCATGCTATTATGGAAATATAGTAGGATCTCTCAATCCAATGATATTATGGAAGGATAGTAAGATCTCTCCAACTCATGCTATTATGGAAGGACAGTAGGATCTCTCCATCCAATGGTATTATGGAAGGATAGTAGGATCTCTCCATCCAATGGTATTATGGAAGGATAGTAAGATCTCTCCAACTCATGCTATTATGGAAGGACAGTAGGATCTCTCCATCCAATGGTATTATGGAAGGATAGTAGGATCTCTCCATCCAATGGTATTATGGAAGGACAGTAGGATCTCTCCATCCCATGCTATTATGGAAGGATAGTAGGATCTCTCCATCCAATGGTATTATGGAAGGATAGTAGGATCTCTCCATCTCATGCTATTATGGAAGGACAGTAGGATCTCTCCATCTCATGCTATTATGGAAGGTTAGTAGGATCTCTCCATCCCATGCTATTATGGAAGGATAGTAGGATCTCTCCATCCCATGGATTATCTTTCCAGTCTCACTCTGAGCCATGATGATTTATTTCCGGTCATTAATTATGTGTTTTAATTTCCATCACAAATACACAGTGATGTGTTGATATGGAGGAGACAGAAGACAATCGTCTCCATGGCAGTATGATTAAACGCTGATTTCCATATTAATTGCTACGTTCCATTGAGCGGTGAAGACAACTGTGTTCGACGATAAAGACACACACACACACACACACAGAGAGATGACTATGTGTGACGATAAAAAGCCAAATGGGGTTCCTAGGTTTTATCAACGGGGGATCAGGAGTGTGTTGCTCTGCCTGAGGAGCAGCGGTCACGGCAACATCACACACACACACACACACACACACACACACACACACACACACACACACACACACACACACACACACACACACACACCGGTTGGTCACAGCAGCACTGTAAAGTACATTAATTAGATATTCCTACAGGGCTGTAACCCTGGAGATAAAGGACGTAATTTAATACGCTGTAATTAAAAGGGTGTGTGTGGGTGTGTGTGCAGGATTACAATGATGAGATCCGACAGGCGCAGCTGCAGGAGCTAACGTACTTGAATGGTGGCTCAGAGGATGCCAAGGTGCCAGCGGTGAGGGGCAAACTACCTGCAGCACGGGGTAGAGGGACACCTGCCCCAGGACCCATCAGGTACCCACTGCCAACCTGGGTGTGTGGGTGTGTGTGTGTGCATTCATGCATGTTTGTTGGTGCATGTATTCACGTTTGTGTTTGGTGTGGGGTAGGGGTTAGTGTGATGTTGATGGACACATGAAGCAATATCCTGAATTTCATAGACAGATACATAGCCCCATTCCAGAGATGCTATTCCAAATGGGAGAGTATTCTTAGACTAGGACTAATTCCCACATCCTGAAATTCCTTCCATTCATTTATTCCCATAACTAAAATGAACGACAGAATTACAGAGCATAAATACGTGTCTGCGTTTTAGTACGTTTGATTCAAAACTACACTATCCGGCCCAAACGAAACACAATACAAAGTTGAGAACTATTGAAATTCTAGTACATTTTTGTATGTAACTGTCCTGCTGTACTCTCTTTAAGATGTAACTCCCCAGATAACTTAAAATAATACTCAAATATGCCATTAGAATATTTCAGAGTATGCATGTTGTGTGGCTCTTAGACTTTCAAATGAAATGCAGAGTATGTTTGTTGCTTGTGTTTGTAAAAGATTTCTCGATTAGATGAGGAGATAAACCACAGAGAAGGAAAGTGTAAGTGTGTGTGTGTGTGTGTGTGTGTGTGTGTGTGTGTGTGTGTGTGTGTGTGTGTGTGTGTGTGTGTGTGTGTGTGTGTGTGTGTGTGTGTGTGTGTGTGTGTGTGTGTATGTGTGACTGTAGATGTTTGTATTGCTCTGAGAGGGAATATAATTGGATCTGTTTTAAATTAGACAGTAATTAGCATTTAGCATGCCTAATGTGAGTGAGATAAGAAAAAAGTCCTGCAGGCTGTGGGGTTTACTGTAAGTCAGATATATAAACCATATATTCACTAACAATAATGTGATTGTTTTATTCAGTATATGTCTGAATTGCATAGGTATCTTGGTGACAGTCTCTTGGTCCACTTAAGCAATAGGGCTGTGGCAAAAAACATTGCACTATACAGGGAATAGGGTGCCATTTGAGACAAAGGCTACAATTGTCCCCTGCTTGTCCTGTGGTAGGAGTCGAGGAGGTGTGCCCCCTCCCCACGCAGCCGTCCCCCGTGGAGCAGCACCGAGAGGGGCACCCCCCAGCCGGGTACCATCCGCCCGAGGGAGGGGCGTGCCAGCACCAAGAGCACGAGGGGCTCCCCCGTCTTCGGGGTACAGACCACCACCACCTGTAGCACAGGACACATATGGGGAATATGTGAGTATTTACACAATAAGAAGGACATGTGTTTTCATATATGTACGCTGGCACACGCACGGACGCACACACACACACATTTATTTTGTCTGTATACAGGTGTCGTCTTGGTAATATCAAGACTGCGAGGGGATTTCACTGGTAGCTGTTATGGTATGCTAGTTTACCTGTCCGGTCTGGAAGGAGCCCTGTTGAAATATGAACAGCTGGCAGAGATGAATACTGTATATTAAACCCAGAGTCAGACCCCTTTGTACACATGCCAAGGAGGACTCCCTCCGTCCTTTTACCTCCCACCTTACTGTCACAGCAGGTCCTCGGGGACGCTGCACCAACCCAGCATGTTTAGCAGAGAGGGGTACTGTAGGATAGAAGGGGGAGGGGAGGAGCAGAGGAGGGGGAGGAGAGGATGAGAGGAGAAGGTAGGTTGCCTCTGTTGGATGAGTTTCCTGCCAGCCCATAGCTAACCACATCTGACAGGTTTATATGGAGGTCTGCAGTTAGAATGGGTGGAGGTCGTAGAGAACAAATGGTAGAGAGCCACGACTGGACCAGCTGCTTGACATCATTGTCACAGTGGTAAACTGGCTCCCCAGACGCACGCACGCACACACACACACACACACGCACACACACACACACACACACACACACACACACACACACACACACACACACACACACACACACACACACACACACACACACACACACACACACACACACACACACACACACCTGGGAATCTGGGTGGGAGAGCACCACAGACATCTGGCTGATGATCAATCTTCACTATATCGCTGTGAATTACAGACTGAATGAGCTCCACTACTCTCCATTGTCTGAGAGGGTTGGTACTACACACACCTACTGTTTTGTTGTTGTTGTCATTGAGCGATGCTAACAAAAATACTCTTGTAGTTTTCTATGAAATGACTGCTAAGGAGGAGAAGTTTTTCTTGCTCATACTTCCTGTCTCATTCTTCCAGTTTTCACCTTGTCTACAGACAGTCTGGCTCAGCCCAAGGGCTTGAAGCCATGTTTTGTTTATCCAGCATGTTTTAGAGAAGTTAACATTACAATATATCACCTACTGCAGGGGTCTCTAATTACATTCAGCCCTGGGCCGATTTTTTCTTGAGCGAATGGTTAGGGGGCTGGGAGATATTAATACATAATTTGTGCACTGTAGACTGACCTCAAGAAGCCCAAGCAGATGTAATATTTGACAGAATCATTTCAAACCATGATTACCATGATTACACCTCTCTGTTTATTAGGTATGTGTATCTCTCCTTACAAGCACAATATCTAGATACATGGGCTCCGACACGATACAGGAATGATACTTCTGGTTTAAAACGATTTGGTACAATTTGTTTAGTGGAACAAATCGATGAGATTCGGTTAGATACGATATGATTCAATGCACTAACAGTTGCATGAACACATTCATTTTCCATTCTAAATGAATATCTGATAGTGATGGAGCTCAGATGCTGGATCTGCTGAGCTGACTTTTCTGAACTGAGTGGCCCTGTGTGTGTGTGTGTGTGTGTGTGTGTGTGTGTGTGTGTGTGTGTGTGTGTGTGTGTGTGTGCGTGTGCGTGTGCGTGTGCGTGTGTGTGTGCGTGTGGTGAGGTGAGCCATAGGGTAGACTAAGTTTCTACCACTATCTGATTAGGGGGGGCAATTTGTTTTTGTCCCCCCACTTTTTATCTAAAGTCTACATCACCCACTGATTAACTTGTCATATACTGTAGCAGATGAGCATGTATTGAGCTAGTTATATGTCAGTATTTATCTTTAGAAATTAGCTATTACATTCAAAGCCAAGTGATATAACACAGCTTTGGATTTCAAAGCCGTCTCAAAAGCGAATGGTTTTGATTGTTTGGAACTTTAACGATGAGAGCTGCTCTCTTCTCTCATTCCGACCAGTGCGTTTGGCAAATGCACTGACTGTTTAAAGCAGAACTACCAAAAATATGTTGCACAGTGAATCTGCCAATCGAAAGCCCCAATCAGCAGTGTGCAATCAGCAAGATGTGAGTTGTGTCCACTCAGGTAGCCTACACAGCTCTCCTACACAGCTCTTACTTTGGTTGTCCCTCAATTAATAAAGCCTATGATTTACTATTGCGAAAGTCATTTTACAAACATCTGAATGCTGAAGGTGGCATGTAGATGTAGCCTACCAGTATTAGATCAAGGATAGGGTAGACCTACCTCTCGTTTGCGCGAGCAGCTGCGTCTCCCACACTCTGCACACAGTTGTTATGACAATGTCATATGCAGTTACTTGCATAAAGTTTGATAGGCTGAAGGAGAGGACGAATCGATTCAGTCAGAAAATATTATAGGTATTTTCTGAATGAGCCATTAAAAAATATATATATTAGCAAAAAACGTTAGTTAACCAGCGATTCGTAACGTTTGAATTGGTCTTCTTACCGATGCATGCTTAATTTGGATTTGGATCGGTTTTTACATTTTAACCATTATATACCTACTATTTATGCATGGGAATACTTGGTAACAGATTTCCCAAATTAAAATCACTTAGAAAAATAGAAAAAAATTAAATGTACAGTTGAAGTCAGAAGTTTACATACACTTAGGTTGGAGTCATTATAACTCGTTTTTCAACCACTCCACAAATTTCTTGTTATCAAACTATAGTTTTGGCAAGTCGGTCTACTTTGTGCATGACACAAGTAATTTTTCCAACAATTGTTTACAGACAGATTATTGCACTTATAATTCACTGTATCACAATTCCAGTGGGTCAGAAGTTTACATACACAAAGTTGACTGTGCCTTTAAACAGCTTGGAAAATTCCAGAAAATTATGTCATGGCTTTATAAGCTTCTGATAGGCTAATTGACATAATTTGAGTCAATTGGAGGTGTAGCTGTGGATGTATTTCAAGGCCTAACTTCAAACTCAGTGCCTCTTTGCTTGACATCATGGGAAAATCCTTGGGAGCAATTTCCAAACGCCTGAAGGTACCACGTTCATCTGTACAAACAATAGTACGCAAGTATAAATACCATGGGACCACGTAGCCGTCATACCGCTCTAGGAGACGCGTTCTGTCTCCTAGAGATGAATATACTTTGGTGCGAAAAGTTCAAATCTATCCCAGAACAACAGAAAAGGACCTTGTGAAGATGCTGGAGGAAACAGGTACAAAAGTATCTATATCCACAGTAAAACGAGTCCTATATCGACATAACCTGAAAGGCCACTCAGCAAGGAATAAGCCACTGCTCCTGAACCGCCATAAAAAAAGCCAGACTACGGTTTGCAACTGCACATGGGTACAAAGATCGTACTTTTTTGAGAAGTTTAACAAAAATAGAACTGTTTGGCCATTATGACCATCGTTATGTTTGGAGGAAAAGGGGGGAGGCTTGCAAGCCGAAGAACACCATCCCAACCGTGAAGCATGGGGGTGGCAGCATCATGTTGTGGGGGTGCTTTGCTGCAGGAGGGGCTGGTGGACTTCACAAAATAGATGGCATCATGAGGCAGGAAAATGATGTGGATATATTGAAGCAACATCTCAAGACATCAGTCAGGAAGTTAAAGCTTGGTCACAAATGGGTCTTCCAAATGGACAATGACCCCAAGCATACTTCCAAAGTTGTGGCAAAATGGCTTAAGGACAACAAATTCAAGGTTATTTTGTGGCCATCACAAAGCCCTGACCTCAATCCTATAGAACATTTGTGGGCAGAACTGAAAAAGCGTGTGCGAGCAAGGAGGCCTACAAACCTGACTCAGTTACACCAGCTCTGTCAGGAGGAATGGGCCAAATTCCCCCAACTTATTGTGGGAAGCTTGTGGAAGGCTACCCAAAACGTTTGACCCAAGTTAAACAATTTAAAGGCAATGCTACCAAATACTAATTGAGTGTATGTAAACTTCTGACCCACCCTGGAATGTGATGAAATAAATAAAAGCTGAAATAAATAATTCTCTCTGCTATTATTCTGACATTTCACATTCTTAAAATAAAGTGGTGATCCTAACTGACCTAAGACAGGGACTTTTTACTAGGATTAAATGTCAGGAATTGTGAAAAACTGAGTATAAATGTATTTGGCTAAGGTGTATGTAAACTTTCGACTTCAACTGTATATTCTTTTTTGCTAAGAAAATGAAGGGCCACATTCTTTTCCCGTCGGCCACCTATTGGGGAACCCTGACCTACTGTATGGAGCATTCTGGAGTTAAAACGTTTCTGTTTTGGTGATTCAATTACTTTCAGAATTCTGTGGCTTTACTGTGCTGAATCATTCCCTCTATCTTATATCAGTGATTTGATAAGAACAGTAAGTAGTGATATCAGATTATTGGGGAATCTAATTTGTATAAAACAAAATTATAAATTAGATTATTTGCCTGGCAGTCTGAGGCTGATTACACAATACAGTAATTGGATCGAAATCTCATTCCAAATATTTCATATGCCACACACATACACACGCATCCACATAAACACACTCGTGCACGCACACACAAGCACGCGCACAAGGCCATGAGGAACCTGTTCCCGACCTGCCTGTCAGCCCATTGGAGTGGAATTAGTAGTGATACGATTGTGATTATTCTGCCTGCTACCAATTTCTTACCATTCACCAGGAATCAGAAACACTTGTCATTTCAATTTGATCTGATAACGAGAAAGGTGTAGATGAAGAATGTGAGGAGACAGACAGTGAAGGGTTTATGTGGTGTAAGGAGTTGGTGAAGTGAAGGGATAGCACACAGTGTCGTGTAGGGAGAGACAGAGACAGAGAGTGGAGGGGTTTCTTGTTAAACCGCAGTGACAGTGAAGTCATTCCCAGGGTGATGCCTGGTGACGGAAATACTGCTACAAGCTCATATCTCATACCGTCTTCATGAGTTATTGTCTATATCCTGTCCATAATGTATGGTGCAGACCTCAGTCCCATCACAGGACTCAAACTCAAACACATGAGTTCCATCTGAGAGCAGATAGTGTCTGCATTCCTATGGGTCCACAAAATGGCGCACTATATATGGGATAGGGGCTATTTGAGACATAAGTAGTGTCTCATGTTAAGCAGAAGAACACATTCAGCGCCTTCAGGAAGTATTCACACACCTTGACTTTTTCCAAATTTTGTTGTGTTACAGCCTGAATTTAAAATGTATTAAATTGAGATTGTGTGTCACTCATCTACACACAATACCCCACAATGTCAAAGTGGAGTTATGTTTTTAGAAATGTTGACAAATAAATAAATAAAAATGAATTTGAGTCAATCAGTATTCAACCCTTCTGTTATTGCAAGCCTAAATAAGTTCAGGAATAAAAATGTGCTTACCTCACACATACAATTATCTGTAAGGTTCCTCAGTCGAGCAGTGAATTTCAAGCACAGATTCAACCACAAAGACAGTAGCGGTGCGTGGATAAAATCTCTGGGGAAGCCAAAACCAAAAAGAATAAATTCAACCACACCTTTGTTTCATCACAAAACTGAAGAGCAACATCTGTCTGGTGAAGTCCACAAAACATATTGCATGTAGCAAACAGCTACATGACTTACAGCATGATCAAGCAAATTAATATTTCCAACCTTTTCGAACTACTAAATAACTATTTATTTAGAACACCTGAGCGTTATCGCAAGTGGCAAAGAAAACAGGAGCTGCCTCCGCTATTCCAGCACCATTTCAACATTTCGTCATCAAATCACCTATGCTTAGCCTAAAACAGTGACAACTAAAAGATTCCAAAAACAATTTAGTCAAATCAACATAAGCTAAATATTATGTGGCTGTCCATGGTACTGATATATGTTTATGAGTGTGTGTGTGTGTGTGCGCGTGTGTTGCGCAATGCAAGTGAGTTAGTTTTGTAAATAAGTAGAAAAAACATGTTGAAATAACAATGCCATCCTCCCCTCTTTCATGTTGCCCTAACGGTCTATGACTCTGCCTTACAGTACACGCTTTTAGTTTTAGTTGTCCTACCTATACCTGGCTATAATCCTGGCTCACTAGCCTAACTTCCTTTCATTGGCAATGATGTTAACATTAGCCTACTACATTTAGCTACAAATTGAACTTCCATCCTTTCAGGCCAGGGGCACAATGTACGGATTTATGGTTGGACCAGAATCACCGTTATAATCATTGGCCAGTATGGAGAATTAATTAAAACCACAAGTCCCAATCCCTATCTCCATCCATGGCTAATTCTAGCTAGCCACCAGAGGACAACAACACAACAAGATGCAACAATTCAAGTTTTTTCTGTCAATCACATTTGGCTATTAGTGTAAAGCCAAATCCAAACTGGCTTCCCTTGACACTTTTTTTGGGGTGTGCCAGGACCATTCACAGTTGAGCTCACTCAGTTTAGCTCATCGCTGATTGGCTATTACCTTTTTATCAAGGGAGGCCAAATGCTCGCTGGCATCCCCTGCATTCATTGCTATGGGTGGCAACAATATCATACAGCATCAGATAGATGGGCTAAACATACAGAGACAGAGGGGCGTGGTTTCGCTCACTCTGAAGCTTTCTCCGGTGAGATACATTCAGCCTCTTGCGAATTGAAGGAACGTTTTGAAACACAGAGAGACACACAGAGAGACGAAAGATACATTATATTTTGTATAGGATTTTGGGGGGAGAACGCTGGCTTCCCTTGGCATCCATGAATACATGCCACTGCACAAAAACCAGGGAGGTTTTCCAATGGTTTGCAAAGAATGGCACGTATTAAAAACAGCAGACATTGAATATCCATTTAAGCGTCAAATTGTATTTGTCACGTGCTTCGGTAAACAGCAGGTGTAGACTAACAGTGAAACGTTTACTTACGGGCCCTTTCCAACAATGAAAAATAATAAAAGAGAAATAGTAGAAAGAAAAAAATATATAATAATAACACAATGAATAAATACACAATGAGTGACGATAACTTGGCTATATACACAAGGTACCAGTTCCAAGTCGATGTGCAGGGGTACGAGGTAGTTGAGGTAGATATGTACATATAGGTAGGGATAAGGTGAGTAGGCAACGGGGTAGGTAATTAACAGTAACAGCATGTGATGAGTCAAAAGAGATTAGTGCAAAAAGGTCAATGTGGATATTCTGGGTAGCTATTAGTTTACTATTTAACTAACTATTTAAAAGTCTTATGGCTTGGGGATAGAAGCTGTTCATTGGTACCGTTTGCCGTGCAGTAGCAGAGAGAACAGTCTATGACTTGGGTGACTGGAGTCTTTGAAATTTTTTGGGGACTTCCTCTGACACCGCCTGGTATAGAGTTCCTGGATGGCAGGGAGCTCGGCCCTAGTGATGTACTCGCCGTATGCACTACCCTCTGTAGCACCTTGCTGTCGGATGTCAAACAGTTACCATACCAAGCAGTGATGCAGCCAGTCAAGATGCTCTCAATGGTGCAGCTGTCTAAGGGCCCATGCCAAATCTTTTCAGGTTACTGAGGGGGAAGAGGTGTTGTCGTGCCATCGAGGAACTTGTAGTTCTCGACCTGTTCCACAATACACCCTAGTCACTACAAAGATACAAGCGTCCTTCCTGACTCAGTTGCCGGAGACGAAGGAAACTGCTCAGGGATTTTACCATGAGGCCAATGGTAACTTTAAAATAGATACAGAGTTTAATTGCTTTCATAAGAGATAACATTTATGTTAGTATTACTCCACAATACTAACATAAATGACAGAGTGAAAAGAAAGAAACCTTTACAGAATGAAACTATTCCAAAACATGCATCCTGTTTGCAACAAGGCACTAAAGTAAGACTTAGAAATGAACTTTCTGTCCTGAATACAAAGCATTATGTTTGGGGCAAATCCAACACAACACATCACTGTGTACCACTCTTCATATTTTCAAGCATGGTGGTGGCCGCATCATGTTATGGGTATGCTTGTCATCGGCAAGGACTAGAGAGTTTTTTAGGATAAGATTCCTGAAAGGAAAACATGGTTCAATCTTCTTTCCAACAGACACTAGGAGACAAGTTCACCTTTCAGCAGGACAATTACTTAAAACACAAGGCCAAATATACACTGGAGTTGCTTACCAAGACAACATTGAATGGTCCTGAGTGGCCTAGTTACAGTTTTGAATTAAATTCTGTGCTTAATTTGAGCTGAATCCTGCTGGAACAGGATCCGGGCACCTCTTCGTTTTGGACTGTTTCATTCCGGGAACCTATTTGGCCGGATCCGGTGCCTCTCAGTGGCATGAAAAATAATTGTCACTTTTTGCAATGTAAAAATTCTAATAAAAGCGAGATAATTTGAGTTGTCTCTGCGTTAATTCTCCAACACCCCCGTATCTCTCACATAACTAAAATTAGATTTACTTTCTATGATCTCTGCTCTGACAGACATGAGCCTGCAACTCTCATCTCTCCAGCATTGCACTTTATCATTTATTTCTTTATAGAGTTGCGCAAAGAGCTCTGGAGGAGCTGCAGCATGCCTGATGAATCAAAATAAATTTGCCAAGGTTATAGAGTTACTGCTGTCTGTTCAGAAAGAAATGACATAATTCAGAACAGCCTACTACACCATGAGAAAGACAACATTTTTGCCACAGAGTATAAATAGCTTCTTTTAAAATAGACTATCTGTGGAGTGTAGCCCAATAACAAGGCATAGCCTACAGTCTGGAACGCGCGGCAAATATGTCAGTGAACAAACACCATCCAGACAAAACGTTCCTTTAGCAATATTTCAATTGGTCTATCATCTCGGTAAAACACATGATGGAAAGCAAATGGCTCCTGCTGAAAAGAGAATACTCAAATCTGTCAGCTGTAGGCTACCAAAATATTTGATCAACTTCTCTTCCAAATATTGTTTTACAAAGTAAAACAAGATAGAGAGAGAGATAGAGAGGCTTTTGGCACAACCGCATATTCCATCACCAGCGAGTGAGCTGCGCATCATTGGGTGAGTCAGTGAAACTGAAAAGCATGTTGTACCATAAAGCATGTAGTACCATAAAATATGTCTCCACACACTTAGGCATAGGCTATTGATGGATTCAAGATAAGGTTGTTTTCATTGAACTCAGATTCTCAGTTTGTCTGTGTCAAAGTAGCCTGTCATTTCAATCATTTGTGAGGTATTATGGTGCTTTCAAGACAACTGGGAACTTGGACAAAAACAGAGGAGCAGTTGTCTTGAATGCGTCATAAATAAAAGATTATGCCAGAGTCTCCAGTCATGTGAAATGACGTAGAATTGCAAGAAATGCGTTGATAAAAGGCCCAAAATTTCCCAGGCCAAACTCCACAAAAAAAATTCTCATGTGTGCAACTTCTGTAAGTGCCTCTACACTACTGCTCTATGCCACTACGCAAATGTGATGATATGCATTTATTTATTTTCAAGGTAAATTTTTTTCTTCTCATCCGTTCCGGTGTTGTGCCGAAAAGCTCCCCTGTCTGAATTCTCCCCCCACCCCCTTCGTGTGAACACACTCAATTCTTCATTGCTGCGACTTGCTTGCTAGTTGAGATTTCTGATCACGTTAGCCTGCGTTTCATTAAATTTTTTATGTCGGTTTGATGCGGGGAGGCACTAGTAATGTCTGCAGTTTTCGGTTTGGCTATTTGTTTCAAGTGTATTAGTCTATAAATAAATCTATTTTCCAAAATTCGTCATCTCTCCCATGTCTTATTCGACTAGTAGTTGTTCTGGAATGTTTATTGCTTGCCAACATTTTACACACTCTATGTTTAATATAACACACATACATTAATTATTCATTTCGGTTGCATATCCTGACGTGAAGTGTGTTCTATTGAAAGTATTTGACTCTGATGTGTGCCACAGAAAGTACTTGACTCTAGCTACAAAATTAAGGAAATTAGAAGGGGGGGGAGGATTTCGGCAAGGCTATTTTCGTGCCTCCTGAAATTCTCCCCACCCCCTTCTATCTTGGGACTGCAAGGCCTGGCAGACTTCAGAATCATTTTGGTAGCTCATGTTGACCAGTAGTGTGTGCCACAGAAAGCAAAATTAGAGTATAAAGAAACATAAACATATATTTTAGAAAAAAAATTGAATGTTTAAGAAAATAATACACAAATATTATCACACAATAATACAAAAACATCACAGAAAGTTAAGTTTGTAAACAAACATTAAATAGGAAATACAAATTTAAATCTTTGCATAATAAGATATATAATGACAATAAATCAAATAGAAAAAGACAATAAATAACATAAACTAATTGGAAAGCTGCAACAGCTCAACTGAATATTTAGTCCGCTTTTTATGGAAAGTTTTCCAGGTGATACCGTTGCCTGGAACTCAAGCCTAACCTAGAGTCCTGACAGGCAGCGCAGACATAATCCTCCAATGATGGGATGGTTTTCATACAGAACTGGTGGAACCATCGTGGGCAGCGGTCACAACCAATCTGAATTGTATGATGAAACATTTTAATATATTTAAAACATTAAATACATTTTCTTGAATTACAATTATTTCGTTATCAAACAAAGCGGATAATACCACCTCGAGAAATATTACTGCTTATACAAATTCATACTCGTTAAATGTGCCTTTAGAAGTGAACAAGCAATTACCCAGTTAGTGTCTTCCTCATTATTGTCCTCCTCCCCACAGATGTGGCACAGTTGGCTCAGGTCATCTAACAAAATAAAATGTCAAGTAGTCTATACATCTTTACATGTATTTTTCTGAGCAAACAGGGAACAGTGAACAAGGGAATAGTATAGGTTTCTTGTAACAAAATTATTTAAATGCATGTGTTTTAGTGGCCATCTAGTCAGAAGTTGGATCAAAGATAACCTTGAAAGATCCATATAAATATTTATTTTATCTACAATTATTTGGACCAGTTCTGTGGAGATCATGATAAAATATTTTATATGGGCCGATTCTAGACAACAGCACATATACATATTTTCCTCCCGAAGCATCTGCAACACCTGGAAAATGTATCTGTAAGTGTACTGAGATATATAAATGGATCAACCTGACAACATTACATACATACATTTGTTTATATCAGTAGCTGCTGCTGTTGGTGTGGTGGCTGTGGAGGTGGAGGACGCTGGTGTGGGGGCTGTGGAGGCTGCACCTGCTGGTGTGGTGGCTGTGGAGGCTGCATCTGCTGGTGTGGTGGTTGTGGAGGATGCTGGTGTGGTGGCTGTGGAGGCCGCACCTGCTGGTGTGGTGGTTGTGGAGGTGGAGGACGCTGGTGTGGTGGCTGTGGAGGCAGCACCTGCTGGTGTGGTGGCTGTGGAGGCCGCATCTGCTGGTGTGGTGGCTGTGGAGGCCGCATCTGCTGGTGTGGTGGTTGTGAAGGTGGAGGACGCTAGTGTGGTGGCTGTGGAGGCAGCACCTGCTGGTGTGGTGGCTGTGGAGGCCGCATCTGCTGGTGTGGTGGCTGTGGAGGCCGCATCTGCTGGTGTGGTGGTTGTGAAGGTGGAGGACGCTAGTGTGGTGGCTGTGGAGGCTGCACCTGCTGGTGTGGTGGTTGTGGAGGTGGAGGACGCTGGTGTGGTGGATGTGGAGGCTGTACCTGTTGGTGTGGTGATTGTGGAGGTGGAGGACGCTGGTGTGGTGGCTGTGGAGATGGGGGATGCTGGTGTGGTGGCTGTGGAGGCTGCACCTGCTGATGTGGTGGTTGTGGAAGTGGAGGATGCTGGTGTGTTGGCTGTGTAGGCTGCACCTGCTGGTGTGGTGGTTGTGGAGGTGGAGGACGCTGGTGTGGTGGCTGTGGAGATGGGGGATGCTGGTGTGGTGGCTGTGGAGGCTGCACCTGCTGGTGTGGTGGTTATGGAGGCTGCACCTGCTGGTGTGGTGGTTGTGGAGGACGCTGGTGTGGTGGCTGTGGAGGCTGCACCTGCTGGTGTGGTGGTTGTGGAGGTGGAGGACGCTAGTGTGGTGGCTGTGGAGGTTGCACCTGCTGGTGTGGTGGTTGTGGAGGACGCTGGTGTGGTGGCTGTGGAGGCTGCACCTGCTGATGTGGTGGTTGTGAAGGTGGAGGACGCTGGTGTGGTGGCTGTGGAGGCTGCACCTGCTGGTGTGGTGATTGTGGAGATGGAGGACGCTGGTGTGGTGGCTGTGGAGGCTGCACCTGCTGGTGTGGTGATTGTGGAGGTGGAGGACGCTGGGTTGGTGGCTGTGGAGATGGGGGACGCTGGTGTGGTGGCTGTGGAGGCTGCACCTGCTGGTGTGGTGGCTGTGGAGGCTGCACCTGCTGGTGTGGTGGTTGTGGAGGACGCTGGTGTGGTGGCTGTGGAGGCCGCACCTGCTGGTGTGGTGGCTGTGGAGGCTGCACCTGCTGGTGTGGTGGTTGTGGAGGTGGAGGACGCTGGTGTGGTGGCTGTGGAGGCTGCACCTGCTGGTGTGGTGGTTGTGGAGGCTGCTGATTGTATTTTATGAGGGATCCGAGGAGTCTCCTCTACATGAGGCCTCAGGTATCCATGCTTATTTCAGGGAAGATAACCCCCTTGTCATCTTCCAAGTCCGCGCTTTTCCCTTCGAGACCTAAAATTGTATATGGGCCGAGATAGTTGGGATCTAGTTTGCTCACTTTCCTCTGCACTCATGTAGACTTATATATTTGAACTTTATTTTTCACCCAGAGTACAGAGTACAATTTTTTTATTTATTATTGTTATTATTATTTTATTATTACTACTGGACCTACATTCTTAAAAACTAAAACAGAAAAAGTTTTAAAAAATTAGGAAAAGCCATATGAGGGAAAAGCACGATGGGATGGGGGATTGAGGGATGGGTAGAGAGAACAGTAGAGGCCTCTGAAAACTATTATTGCTGAAATAACCACTTCCTTTTGTGACTAGAATCTAATGCTGTGGCACACATCAGAGGGCATGATAGGTCACCAAAAATGATTCCGAAGTGTGCCAGGCCTTGCAGTCCCAAGATAGGGGGGGGGGGATTTCAGCAGGCAAGAAAATAGCCTTGACGAAATCCTCCACCCCTTCTAATGTAATATTTAATTAATTTTGTGGCTAGAGTCAAATCATTTCTGTGGCACACACTACTGGTCAACATGAGCTACCAAAATGATTCAGAAGTGTGCCAGGCCTTGCAGCCCCAAGATAGAATGGGGGGGGTAATGTTGGTAGGCAAGAAAATAGCCTTGCCAATATCCTCCCCCCCTTCTAATTTCCTTAATTTTGTAGCTAGAGTCAAGTACTTTCTGTGGCACACATCAGAGTCAAATACTTTCAATAGAACACACTTCACGTCAGGATAGGCAACCGAAATGAATAATTAATGTATGTGTGTTATATTAAACATAGAGGAGGGAGTAAAATGTAGGCAAGCAATAAACATTTCAGAACAACTACTAGTCGAATAAGACATGGGAGAGATGACGAATTTTGGCAAAGAGATTTATTTATAGACTAATACACTTCAAATAAATAGCCAAACCGAAAATTGCAGACATTACTAGTGCCTCCCCGCATCAAACCGACATAAAAAATTAAATGAAACGCAGCCCAATGTGAACAGAAATCTCAACTAGCAAGCAAGCTGCAGCAATGAAGAATTGAGTGTGTGCGTGTTCAAGCATGTCGCAGTGATGAAGAATTGAGTGCATGCGCATTCAAATCAAATCACAAATCACATTTTATTTGTCACATACACATGGTTAGCAGATGTTAATGCGAGTGTAGCGAAATGCTTGTGCTTCTAGTTCCGACCATGCAGTAGTATCTAACAAGTAATCTAACAATTTCACAACAACCACCTTATACACACAAGAGTAAAGGAATGAATACGAGTATGTACATATAAATATATGGATGAGCGATGGCTGACCGGCATAGGCAAGATGCAGTAGATGGTATGGAGTACAGTATATACACATATATATATGAGATGAGTAATGTAGGATATGTAAACATTATATAAATGGCATTGTTTAAAGTGGCTAGTGATGCATTGTTACATCCAATTCCTATGTTTAAAGTGGCTAGAGATTTAAGCATAGGAATTGGATGTAACAATGTATCACTAGCCACTTTAAACAATTTTGTATATAATGTTTACGTATCCGACATACTCATATCAAATGTATACACTGTACTCTAAACCATCTACTGTATCTTGCCTATGCCGTTCGGCCATCGACCCAAATCTCTAGCCACTTTAATAATTATAATTGGATGAAGAATGGGATTCTGTCAACTTTTTCTTCCGGCACTTCCCGATTTACAAATTACGCACTGCTTAAATTGTTTTGAAAATCTATGGCAAGACTTGAAAATGGCTGTTTAGCAATGATCAACAACCAACTTCGACAGACCTTGAAGATTTTTTGTAAGAATAATGGGTAATATTGCATAATCCAGGGTTGCAAAGCTTTTAGAGACACCCTGAAAGATTAATCTGTAATTGCTGCCAAAGGTAATACTAACTTGTATTAGTATTACCCTCCACAGATACATATTTATTTAAAAGAAATTTTCTTGCACTTTGACATTACTTAGTATTTTGTGAAGATCGTTGACAAAAAAAGGACAATTAAATCTATTTTACTCCCACTTTGTAAAACAACAAAATGTGGAAAAAGTCAAGAGGTATGAATACTTTCTGAAGGCCCTGTACAACTAACAGCATGGCTAAAAACACATCTGGTCAAATTCATTCCAGATTAAAGAACAACATGATCCCTTTGGGTGATGAGGAGCAGTGTATGTGTGTGTGTGTGTGTGTGTGTGTGTGTGTGTGTGTGTGTGTGTGTGTGTGTGTGTGTGTGTGTGTGTGTGTGTGTGTGTGTGTGTGTGTGTGTGTGTGTGTGTGTGTGTGTGTGTGTGTGTGTGTGTGTCTTGTATGCGTTAGGCCCTAGGCTGGGCTACACCCTTCCTGCTGACACTGTAAAGAGAAGACAAGTGTTATATTGTAGCTGACAACAGTCTAATGCTCCTGAATGCGGTATAATGTGTATATCTACAAGTTACATACAATACAAACATACAGTGCATTCAGAAAGTATTCGGACCCCTTGACTTTTTCCACTTTTTGTTACGTTGCACCCTTATTCTAAAATGGATTAAATCTTTTATTTTCCTCATCAATAGACACAGCGAAAAAAGGTTTTTAGACATTTTAGCAAATGTATAAAAAAATATAGAAACAGAAATACCTAATTTACATAAGTATTCAGACCTTTTGCTATGAGACTCGAAATTGAGCTCAGTTGCATCCTGTTTCCATTGATCATCCTTGAGATGTTTCTACAATTTGATTGGAGTCCACCTGTGGTAAATTCTATTGATTGGACATTAATTGGAAAGGCACACACCTATCTATATAAGGTCCCACAGTTGACAGTGCATGTCAGAGAAAAAACCAAGCCGGGAAGTCGAAGGAATTGTCCATAGAGCTCCCGAGACAGGATTGTGTCGAGGCACAGATCTGGGAAAGGGTACCAAAAAATGTCAGCAGCATTGAAGGTCCCCAAGAACACAGTGGTCTCCATCATTCTTAAATGGAAGAAGTTTGGAACCACCAAGACTCTTCCTAGTGCTGGCTACCCATCCAAACTGAGCAATCTGGGGAGAAGGGCCTTGGTCAGGGAGGTGACCAAGAACACTATGGCCACTCTGACAGAGCTCTTGAGTTCCTCTGTGGAGATGGAAGAACCTTCCAGAAGGACAACCATTTCTGCAGCCCTCCACCAATCAGGCCTTTATGGTAGAGTGGCCAGACGGAAGCAACTCTTCAGTAAATGGCACATGACAGCCTGCTTAGATTTTGCCAAAAGGCACCTAAAGACTCTCAGACAATGAGAAACAAGATTCTCTGGTCTGTTGAAAACAAGATTGAACTCTTTGGCCTGAATGCCAAGCGTCACGTCTGGAGGAAACCTGGCACCGTCCCTACGGTGAATCATGGTGGTAGCAGCATCATGCTGTGTTTTTTTTTTTCTGCGGCAGGGACTGAGAGACTAGTCAGGATCAAGAGAAAGATGAACGGAGCAAAGTCCAAAGGGATCCTTGATGAAAACCTGCTCCAGAGTGCACAGGACCTCTGGGGCAAAGGTTCACCTTCCAACAGGACAACGACCCTAAGCACTCAGCCAAGACAACGCAGGAGTGGCTTCGGGACATGTCTCTGAATGTCCTTGAGTGGCTCAGCCAGAGCCCGGACTTAAACCCGATCGAACATCTCTGGAGAGACATGAAAATAGCTGTGTAACGACACTCCCCATCCAACCTGACAGAGCTTGAGAGGATCTGCAGAGAAGAACGGGAGAAACTCCCCAAATACAGGTGTGCCAAGCTTGTAGTATCATACCCAAGAAGACTCCAGGCTGTAATCGCTGCCAGAGGTGCTTCAACAAAGTACTGAGTATTTTTAATACATTTGAAAAATAATGTAAAGATCTGCTTTTGCTTTGTCATTATAGGGTATTGGGCACACTTCCTTACACGGTACACCAAAAACAGATTTCAAATGTAGACATGTCTGCTATGAAACAGATGGCTGTGACATAATGACCATGAGAAAAACTTGTTCATGCAGATGTAGGATCTTAATTTGAGCAAGTTTGCTACAGCAGGAAAATAATCCTGCAGCAACAATACATCTGAATTATTATGTGGATTATAATTCATAGACATGTTTCTTAAGGGAAAATCAAGTCTGAAATTTCAAAGTGGAAAATAATAACTTCATAGGTCTTTTTAATCACAAATGCACTGCAAGTTTTACATTTCCTGCAATAGGGTGATCGATCCTACATCTGTACTGTATAATTTAACAATGACATGTACTTTATTTGTTTGTAAATATAGGTTAAAAACAGAATGTAAATACCATTTGAAATGACAATGATGATTATGGTTGTATAATGTCTAACCCACATGGAGATACTATGGCGGTGTGAAACTCCAAACCTCCCCTTTGTATTTAAGCAGCATCCCTCTGTATCTGTTCCTCTGATCCACCTGGTATATTGTAGAGCACAATAAAGCATCTGTGATACTGTTGTTGAAACATGCAGTGCCAGAGCCTCTGTTAGTCTCTATGGCCTCTGAGGGCAGCCCTTATCTTTTAACAACACGCATCTCATGCTCTCCTCTGGCATACAAATGAAAGACTCACTTAGGAGCTGTCTCTTTCCTCTCGCCGTCTCTCTCTGCTCTATTTGTTTTTTCAGGCTGCTCTCTCTCTCTGTTCTCTTTGCCCTCTCTCTCTCTCTGTCCTCTCTCTTCTGCTCCTTTTCTCTTTCTCTTCTGTCTGCTCCCCTCTCTCCATCCATCCCTTTCTGACATGCTAATCCTGTTTAAACTTGGAAATGTAGCCATATTGTATAAGTGCAGTGTGTGTGTGCCCTCATTTATCCCTCCAACACGTTTAATTCATACTGCTAGTTACTGAGCTGTGCTATCAGTGCTTTGCAAGAGGCGAAACAAAGGCATTACCTATCGCAGTCAAGTTTCTGATTGAAAAGTTGTTCGAATTTTCCAAAGGCTCATCTTTCTAAAGAAAAGTCTCGCTAACATAATAAAAGCAATTGAAAGATGGCGTCAACAGACGTGGCAGCTCTGCTTCTAGCTCCTAAGCAACTTTGCTTCTACTGTGTTTTAGTCAATGCCACTCCGACATTGCTCGTCCTAACATTTATATATTTCTTAATTCCATTATTTTACTCTTAGATTTGTGTGTATTGTTGTGAATTGTGAGATATTACTGCACTGTTGGAGCTAGGAACACAAGCATTTTGCTACACCTGCTATAACATCTGCTAAATATGTGTATGTGACCAATACAATTTGATTTGATTTGATTTGAAAAGCTGTTACTAACCTGCAAGCATGCTTAGTAAAACAGTCATGTTCTGGGCTGAGTTCTCCCCTAACTCACTTAGAGTGGAGCTGGTAAGTTAAACGACAATAACATGACATTGTTAGGCTCTAATGTGGATTTAAAGTGGCACTAAACATCACACAGTAACACTACTGAAGTGAGGAAAGGCAGCACCCTGATAAAGTCAACAGCGATGGGTCTGAGAGAGAGGAATTACATCTCCATTACATGGTAAGGGACAGTAGCCTTCAAATAGATTTTCAACCAGTCTTTGTAGTCTTTGCTCTGAGTGCTTCCATTTTGCTTCATCCATGGTTATGTTAAAGAGAAGATTTGCAGCACTGTGCATATACACTGAGTGTACAAAACATTAAGAACACCTTCCTAATATTGAGTTTTCCTTCAGAACAATTCGTCGAGACATGGACTCTGCAAGGTGTCAAAAGGGTTCCAGAGGGATGCTGCTGGCCCATGTTGACTCCAGTGCTTCTCACAGTTGTGTCAAGTTGGCTGGATGTCCTTTGGTTAGTGGACCATTCTTGATACACATGGGAAACTGTTGAGCATGAAAAACCCAGCAGCTTTGCAGTTCCTGACACAAACTGGGGCACCTGGCACCTACTACCATACCCAGTTCAAAGGCACTTAAATCTTTTGTCTTGCCCATTCACCCTCTGAATGGCATACAGACACAATCCATGTCTCAATTGTCTCAAGGCTTAAAAATCCTTCTTTAACCTGTCTCCTTCCCTTCATCTGGGGCGGCAGCCTAGCCTAGTGGTTAGAGCGTAGGACTGAAAGGTTTCAAGTTCAAAGACAAGGTACAAATCTGTCATTCTGCCCCTGAACAGGCAGTTAACCCACTGTTCCTAGGCTGTCATTGAAAATAAGAATTTGTTCTTAACTGACTTGACTGGTAAAAAAAAAAAAATTGAAGTGGATTTAACAAGTGACATCAATAAGGGATCATAACTTTCACCTGTACAGTCATGGCCAAAAGTTTTGAGAATGACACAAATATAAATTTTCACAAGTCTGCTGCCTCAGTTTGTATGATGGCAATTTGCATATACAGAATTTTATGAAGAGTGATCAGATGTCCCTCTTTGCCATGCAAATGAACTGAATCCCCAAAAAACATTTTCACTGCATTTCAGCCCTGCCACAAAAGGACCAGCTGACATCATGTCAGTGATTATCTCATTAACACAGGTGTGAGTTTTGACAAGGACAAGGCTGGAGATCACTCTGTCATGCTGATTGAGTTCGAAAGCTGACAGACTGAAAGCTTCAAAAGGAGGGTGGTGCTTGGTATCATTGTTCTTCCTCTGTCAACTATGGTTACCTGCAAGGAAACACGTGCCATCGTCATTGCTTTGCACAAAAAGGGCTTCACAGGCAAGTATATTGCTGCCAGTAAGATTGCACCTAAATCAACCATTTATCGGATCATCAAGAACTTCAAGGAGAGCGGTTCAATTGTTGTGAAGAATGCTTCAGAGCGCCCAAGAAAGTCCAGCAAGCGCCAGGACCGTCTCCTAAAGTTGATTCAGCTGCGGGATCGGGGCACCACTAGTACAGAGCTTGCTCAGGAATGGTAGCAGGCAGGTGTGAGTGCATCTGGAGGATGGCCTGGTGTCAAGAAGGGCAGCAAAGTAGCCACTTCTCTCCGGGAAAAACATCAGGGACAGACTGATATTCTGCAAAAGGTACAGGGATTGGACTGCTGAGGACTGGGGTAAAGTCATTTTCTCTGATGAATCCCCTTTCCGATTGTTTGGGGCATTCGGAAAAAGGCTTGTCCGGAGAAGACAAGGTGAGCGCTACCATCAGTCCTGTGTCATGCCAACAGTAAAGCATCCTGCAACCATTCATGTGTGGGGTTGCTTCTCAGCCAAAGGAGTGGGCTCACTCACAATATTGCCTGAATAAAGAATGGTACCAACACATCCTCCGAGAGCAACGTCTCCCAACCATCCAGGAACGGTTTGGTGACGAACAATGCCTTTTCCACCATTATGGAGAACCTTGCCATAAGGCAAAAGTGATAACTAAGTAGCTCGGGGAATAAAACATCAATATTTTGGGTCCACGGCCAGGAAGCTCACCAGACCTTAATCCCATTGAGAATTTGTGGTCAATCCTCAAGAGGCGGGTGGACAAACAAAAACCCACAAATTCTGACAACTCTAAGCATTGATTATGCAAGAATGGGCTGCCATCAGTCAGGATGTGGCCCAGAAGTTTATTGACAGCATGCCAGGGCGGATTGCAGAGGTCTTGAAACAGAAGGGTCAACACTGCAAATATTGACTCTTTGCATCAACTTCATGTAATTGTCAATAAAAGCCTTTAACACTTATGAAATGCTTGTAATTATACTTTTGTAATCCGTAGTAACATCTGACAAAATATCGAAAGAGAATGAAGCATTAAACTTTGTGGAAATTAATATTTGTGTCATTCTCAAAACTTTTGGCCATGACTGTACATTAGTCACCTGGTCAGTCTTTGTCATGGAAAGAGCACGTGTTCTTAATGTTTTGTACACTCAGTGTTTAAAAACACATCATCAAGCGTAGACATATACTGACAATAAACGCAGGTAGAAAATGTGGAATGCATGAGAGATCAATGATTCATCTGTACACTATATACACTATACACATCCGTACACTCAGTCAAGTACAATGTCACCTGTAACAGCCTGCTGGTTTTAAACATTCAGAAGCCACTGAGACAAAATATTGCCTGGCTCTATTCTTTTTGTGCCATGGTGCCCTGTAAAGTCGCCCGAGAGGTGTAGTTCAAGCTCCTGGTAAAGAGGCTGTCTGGGGTCCATCAGTACCGTGTGGGCCTTTGTGAGGGCTCTTTTCTAATGCATGACCTCCAGACCGGTCTGCTTGATCTCCTGCACCTTCCTTGCAGAGCTAACTATGTTTTTTTTATATTTATCTGAGAGACATGCTACGTTTTATGGAGAAACAAGAGCTTGACTTTGTAGTACAGCCTTCTGTTCTATAGAACGATATTGTCTCATTACACTCATAATTAGCTATTAGATTATAACCAAGGCCATGATACTATCAACTACATGGGGTCAGGACATATGATTAGTCTTGTAATGCTGAGAGGACGTCTTTAAAAATGGATCTATGCAACAGAGTAGAACATGAGAAATCACCAACAATGACCTTATTATTGTGTCTGACAGACAAAGTGATGATTCCATAATGTTATTCATTATGTGAATATACTGAAAATGCTAGTCATTAATTAAGCATGTTGCACAGTATTTGTTTTCTCAAATACAACTGACTAATCAAACGAGATATGGACAATGACTTTCCTGTCGTTCGTCACGCAGGCATACATTTCAGGTACAAATAATAGTTGTATATATTCTTGAACTGGATTAGTGAATCCAACTGCTGTGGAGATTTCCAACTGTTTTATTTTTTTATTGGCAACTTGAAAATGAGTTATATTTCTGGGTTGACTGTCTCCTCCGCTAGACCAACATTTTTTATTTTCTCTTGTCCGATCTAGGATCATCTCCCTCTGGCTTTTCATACTCAACTGAGCCTAATTTCTTAGATAAGTGAGGCTAACTATGCATTCTTGATCAGCCACAGATACATGGTTTAACTTTTTACCATTTTGCTGAGATTTTCTACAATTTAATATTAATAGACGTGCCATCAGAAAGTATTCACACCCCATGGCTTTTTCCACATTTTGTTGTGTTACAGCCGGAATTTAAAATGGATTAAATAGAGATATTTTGTCTATGGCCTACACACAATACCACGTAATGTAAAAGTGGAATGATGTTTTTGACATTTCTACAAATGAATAAAACATGAAAGCTGAAATGTCTTGACTCAATAAGTATTCAACCCCATTGTTATGACAAGCCTAAATAAGTTCAGGAGTAAACATTTGATGAAGAGGTCACATAATAAGTTGCATGGACTCACTCTGTGTGCAATAATAGTGTTTAACATGATTTTTGAATGACTACCTCATCTCTGTACCCACACATACAATTATCTGTAAGGTTCCTCAGTCGAGCAGTAAATTTCAAACACAGATGCAACCACAAAGGCCAGGGAGGTTTTCCAATGCATCGCAAAGAAGGGCATTGGTAGATGGGTAAAAATTAAATAAACAGACATTGGATATCCATTTGAGAATGGTGAAGTGATTAATTACACTTTGGATGGTGTATCAATACACCCAGTTGTCAGGGATCAGCCAGGCTCCACCACCACACAATCACAGAGATCACTGTCACCTGAGTTCTAATCACCCACACCTGCACGTCATTGGATCATCAGCACAGTCAGCATATAGGCACTCCCCCAACACAGTCACTTTGTCTGGTCTCGTTTGAGTAAGGACTCACTCCCTGTTCCTCTAACCCCGACCTTCGTATTCTACCTTGTTTCATCTACCTTCCAGTGTCTCCCTCGTCTTCCTGGTTCCAGTGTTCATCCTCCGGCTACCTCCTTCTCGTCATACAAGAATACCTATCTGGATTTCCCATCACCATCTTACAGAGACTTTCTCTACTTCATTTTGTCATCACCAGCTATATTCCATTAAACCTGTTACTCCTTTTTTGGAAACCTTTTTGTCTTGAGTCTCTGTTCCATAACACCAGTCACTACAAAGATACAGGCATCCTTCCTAACTCAGTTGCCAGAGAGGAAGGAAACTGCTCAGCGATTTCACAATAAAGCCAAAACAGTTACATAGTTTAATGGCTGTGATTGGAGAAAACTGAGGACAGATCAACAACATTGTAGATACACCACAATATTAACCTGATTGACAGAGTGTGAATAAGGAAGCCTGTATAGAATAAAAATATTCAAAAAAATGCATCCTGTTTGCAACAAGGCATTAAAGTAATACTGCAAAAATGTGGTAAAGCAATTCACTTTTTGTCCTGAATACAAAGTGTTATGTTTGGGGCAAATACAATACAATACTGAGTACCACTCTCCATATTTTCAAGCATAGTGGTGGCTGCATCATGTCATAGGTATCAAATCAAATCAAAGTTTATTTGTCACGTGCGCCGAATACAACAGGTGTAGGCCTTACAGTGAAATGCTTACTTACAGGCTCTAACCAATAGTGCAAAAAAGGTGTTAGGTGAACAATAGGTAAGTAAAGAAATAATACAACAGTAAAAATACAGGCTATATACAGTAGCGAGACTATATACAGTAGCGAGGCTACATACAGACACCAGTTTGTCAGGCTGATTGAGGTAGTACATGTAGCTATGGTTAAAGTGACTATGCATATATGATGAACAGAGAGTAGGAGTAGCGTAAAAGAGGGGTTGGCGGGTGGTAGGTGTTGGGACACAATGCAGATAGATAGCCCAGTTAGCCAATGTGCGGGAGCACTGGTTGGTCGGCCCAATTGAGGTAGTATGTACATGAATGTATAGTTAAAGTGACTATGCATATATGATAACCAGAGAGTAGCAGCAGCGTAAAAAGAGGGGTTGGGGGGGGCACACAATGCAAAAAGGCTGGGTTGCCATTTGATTACCTGTTCATGAGTCTTATGGCTTGGAGGTGGCTTATGGCTTATGGCTTTTGTCCTAGACTTGGCACTCCGGTACCCCTTGCCATGCGGTAGTAGAGAGAACAGTCTATGACTGGGGTGGCTGGGGTCTTTGACAATTTTTAGGGCCTTTTTCTGACATCACCTAGTGTAGAGGTCCTGGATGGCAGGCAGCTTAGCCCCAGTGATGTACTGGGCCGTACGCACTACCCTTTGTAGTGCCTTGCGGTCAGAGGCCGAGCAATTGCCGTACCAGGCAGGGATGCAACCAGTCAGGATGCTCTCGATGTTGCAGCTGTAGAACCTTTTGAGGATCTCAGGACCCATGCCAAATCTTTTTAGTTTCCTGAGGCTTTGTCGTGCCCTCTTCACGACTGTCTTGGTGTGTTTGAACCATTCTAGTTTGTTGTTGATGTGGACACCAAAGAACTTGAAGCTCTCAACCTGCTCCACTACAGCCCCGTCGATGACAATGGGGGCGTGCTCGGTCCTCCTTTTCCTGTAGTCCACAATCATCTCCTTAGTCTTGGTTATGTTGAGGGATAGGGCACCACACGGCCAGGTCTCTTTGGAGTGGGTCTAGGGTTTCTGGGATAATGGTGTTAATGTGAGCCATTACCATTCTTTCAAAGCACTTCATGGCTACAGACGTGAGTGCTACAGGTCTGTAGTCATTTAGGTAGGTTGCCTTTGTGTTTTTGGGCACAGGGTGGTCTGCTTGAAAAATGTTGGTATTACAGACTCAATCAGGGACATGTTGAAAATGTCTGTGAAGACACCTGTCAGTTGGTCAGCACATGCCCGGAGCACACGTCCTGGTAATCCGTCTGGCCCCGCAGCCTTGTGTATGTTGACCTGTTTAAAGGTCTTACTCACGTCGGCTACGGGGAGCATGATCACACAGTCGTCTGGAACAGCTGATGCTCTCATGCATGCCTCGGTGTTGCTTGCCTCGAAGCGAGCATAGATGTGATTTAGCTCGTCTGGACAGCTCACGGCTGTGCTTCCCTTTGTAGTCTGTAATAGTTTGCAATCCCTGCCACATAAGACGAGTGTCGGAGCCGGTGTAGTATGATTCAATCTTAGCCCTGTATTGACGCTTTGCCTGTTTGATGGTTCGTCGCAGGGCATAGCAGGATTTCTTGTAAGCTTCCGGGTTAGAGTCCCGCTCAAGTGCGAATGTTGCCTGTAATCCATGGCTTCTGGTTGGGGTATGTACAGTCATTGTGTGGACGACATCCTCAATGCACTTATTGATAAAGCCAGTGACTGATGTGGTGTACTCCTCAATGCCATCGGAAGAATCCCGGAACATGTTCCAGTCTGTGATAGCAAAACAGTCCTGTAGTTTAGCATCTGTTTCATCTGACCACTTTATTATAGACTGAATCACTGGTGCTTCCTGCTTTAATTTTTGCATATACCTTGTAAGGTATGCAGGTATGCAGAACAAATGAATATGATGGTAAACCCAGGGAGTTCTTTCAGAACAGGGCAGAATGCTTCAGGAAACAATGTTTCGACAGTTGAAGAGTATGTCAGCTAGCAAGGCATTGTTGTCATTTTATAACACGTGATGATCATCAGAAATAAGGGAGTGCTAACTAACTCATAGTAGTAGATGTGAGTTTCTCTTTCAAACAATCACCCTGGCCTTGTACACAGCTAATAGCTAACATTCACCATAGCAAACTAGCTACTGACAGTGCAATCCTAGTAACAGTACAGATGAAGATGAAAAATGATCAGGCCCAGTGTACATCTTACTGTAGAAATGATTGTGGAAAACTAGTCTAGGTTTGAACTGTTGCTGTTAAAATACAATTGTTATTCTTAACTGGAAGAAACTGATTGAAGCAAGATGCTTTTTGAGGCAAACACACTCACACAGTTCTGGGTTGCTCATCTACAGCAGGAAGCCTGCCTGACTGAGAAAGCAGTAGATGTTCTGGTCCAGTTTGGCACCACATACCTATACGAGTCAGGGTTCTCAACTCTGTCATACTTAAAAAAACAAGTACAGAAACAGTTTCAAGGCTGAGCATGACCTCGGTGTTGCACTGTCAAAATCGGAGCCCAGAATAGACATGCTCTCATTAGGACTGTGTGTGTGTGTGTTTTCTGGTCTACATCTGTGTGATGTGATCAATCAGTTTATTCCAGTTCAGAATAAATAATATATATTTTATTTTAACAGCAACAGTTCCAACCTAGACTTTCTTTCAACACAAATTTCTACAGTAAGATGTACAGTAGGCCTGATCATTTTTCATCTGTACTGTACTTTCATCTGTACTGTTAAGCCTGTGTGTGTTCTGTTATACATCTGTGTGATGTGATCAATCCGTTTATTCCAGTTCAGAATGAAAATTATGTATTATATTCTAACAACAACAGTTCCAACCTAGAGAGATATGTATGAGTGTTTTTAATGGGGGAAAATAAACATGAATAGATATTTAAATGGATATTTAATTTCATTGTAATTTGTTTTTGTCTATATTGCATTTGTTTTAGGCATAAGGGCAATGAAATGTACCAATATTTATGCTTAGTTGCATATTTTCCTAAGCTTGGGTCCCAGGAAAGCACAGAATTTCTAATTTGGGTCCCAGGCTGAAAAAGTTTAAGAATCCCTGGCTTAGAGAAAGAGATTGCGTTTAACAAGTCATATTTTTTTTCTCAAAAAGATATGGATCAAAATTATTGACACCCCATAAGATTCTCATAAATAAAGTAGTCAGAAGTTTAGTATTTGGTCCCATATTCCTAGCACCTGATGACTACATCAAGCGTGTGACTAGAAACATTTTTGTATGCATCTGAAGTTCATTTTGATTGTGTTTCAGAGTATTTTGTGGTAAATAATGTATTGTGTCATTTTGGAGTCACTTTTATTGTAAATAATAATATATGTTTCTAAACACTTCTACATTATTGTGGATGGTAACATGATTACGGATCATCCTGAATGAACTGTGAATAATTATGAGTTCGAAAGTTACAGAGGGTCAAAGATCATACCCCAAGACATGCTAACCTCCCCCCTGTTATTGGTAATGGTGAGAGATTAGCATGTCTTGGGGTATGATCTTTGACCCCATCTTTGACTTTCTCACTCATACATTTATTCAAAACTTTTTTTTACACAATAAATACAATCTCTTTCTCTGAGCAATTGTATTAGTTTGCAATTATATCATTTCTGTCTGTGTGGGTGGACCATTTCAGTTTGTCCGTGATGTGTACGCCGAGGAACTTAAAACTTTCCACCTTCTCCACTACTGTCCTGTCGATGTGGATAGGGGGGTGCTCCCTCTCCTGTTTCCTGAAGTCCACGATCATCTCCTTTGTTTTGTTGACGTTGAGTGAGAGGTTATTTTCCTGACACCACACTCCGAGGGCCCTCACCTCCTCCCTGTAGGCTGTCTCGTCGTTGTTGGTAATCAAGCCTACCACTGTAGTGTCGTCAGCAAACTTGATGATTGAGTTGGATGCGTGCTTGGCCACGCAGTCATGGGTAAACAGGGAGTACAGGAGAGGGCTGAGAATGCACCCTTGTGGGGCCCCAGTGTTGAGGATCAACGGGGTGGAGATGTTGTTTCCTACCCTCACCACCTGGGGCCGGCCCGTCAGGAAGTCCAGGACCCAGTTGCACAGGGCTGGGTCGAGACCTAGGGTCTCGAGCTTAATGACGAGCTTGGAGGGTACTATGGTGTTAAATGCTGAGCTGTAGTCGATGAACAGCATTCTTACATAGGTATTCCTCTTGTCCAGATGGGTTAGGGCAGTATGCAGTGTGATTGCGATTGCGTCGTCTGTGGACCTATTGGGACGGTAAGCAAATGGGAGTGGGTCCAGGGTGTCTGGCAGGATGGAGGTGATATGATACTTGACTAGTCTCTCAAAGCACTTCATGATGACGGAAGTGAGTGCTACCGGGCGATAGTCATTTGGCTCAGTTACCTTAGCTTTCTTGGGAACAGGAACAATGGTGGCCCTCTTGAAGCATGTGGGAACAGCAGACTGGGATAGGGACTGATTGAATATGTCTGTAAACTCACCAGCCAGCTGGTCTGCGCATGCTCTGAGGACACGGCCAGGAATGCCATCTGGGCCAGCAGCCTTGCGAGGGTTAACACATTTAAATGTTTTACTCACGTTGGCTGCAGTGAAGGTGAGCCCGCAGGTTTTGGTAGCGGGCCGTGTCGGTGGCACTGTATTGTCCTCAAAGCGAGCAAAGAAGTTGTTTAGTTTGTCTGGGAGCGACGGGGCTGGTTTTCTTTTTGTATGCCGTGATTGACTGTAGACCCTGCCACATTACTCTCGTGTCTGAGCCATTGAATTGTGACTCTACTTTGTCTCTATATTGACGCTTAGCTTACTTGATTGCCTTGCGGAGGGAATAGCTACACTGTTTGTATTCAGTCAAGTTTCCGGTCACCTTACCCTGGTTAAAAGCAGTGGTTCGCGCTTTCAGTTTGGCGCGAATGCTGCCAACAATCCACGGTTTCTGGTTGGGAAAGGTTTTAATAGTTGCTATGGGTACAACATCACCGATGCACTTGCTAATAAACTCGCTCACCGAATCAGCGTATACATCAATGTTGTTATCTGATGCTATCCGGAACATATCCCAGTCCACGTGCTCGAAGCAATCTTGCAGCGTGGAATCAGATTGGTCGGATCAGCGTTGAACAGACCTGAGAACGGGCGTTTCCTGTTTTAGTTTCTGTCTGTAGGCTGGGAGCAACAAAATGGAGTCATGGTCAGACTTGCCGAAAGGAGGGCGGAGAATAGCCTTGTATGCATCACAGTAATTAGAATAACAATTATCCAGGATTTTACCAGCCCGGTGGCACATTCGATATGCTGATAAAATTTTGGGAGCCTTGTTTTCAGATTAGCCTTGTTAAAATCCCCAGCCACACTAAATGCAGGCTCAGGATATTTGGTTTCCAGTTTACATAGAGTCCAGTGGATTTCTTTCAGTGCCGTCGATGTGTCAGCTTGAGGGGGGATATACACGGCTGTGATTATAATCGAGGAGAATTCTCTTGGTAGATAATGCGGTCGGCATTTGATTGTAAGGAATTCTATGTCAGGTGAACAAAATGACTTGAGTTCCTGTATGTTGGTATGATCACCAGATAGACGTTTGTTTCTGTCGGCGCGATGCGTGGAGAAACTAGGTGGCTGTACCGAGTGAGTCATGTTTCTGTGAAGCAAAGAATGTTGATTCCAAATGTGTTATTTCATAGTTTTGTTGTCTTCACTATTATTCTATAATGTAGAAAATAGTAAAAATAAAGAAAAACCCTTTTAATGAGTAGGTGCGTCCAAACTTTTGACTGGTACTGTAGGTATTTAGCATATTGACGTCACAGCCAAACATTGTATCATGACCTTACAGTCCATAATACATAATCCACTAACAAACCGGCATGAGTTGATGATCAGATTTACACACCGTGATCTAAGGTAATATTGATGTTGATACTGTGGTCATTAGAAAACCAGAGGCCAGGGAACTCTATTTGTAACAGGTGCCTCCCAATTGGCACCCTATACCCTATATAGTGCACTACTTAGGAAGGAATAGGGTGCCATTTGGGATGCATACAGATTTACACAACCACAGCACCAGCCCAACTTTGATGAACTTTATTTTCCCTCGTCATACACAGTTGGTTCGTTAGCTTCCTCAGGATTAAAGATAAAAGAGTGGATTCAAATGGTGGCGTCTGGCAGAAGCATGTTTCTAATCAGGCATTAGAGGCCTTCATAATAACATGGAGATGAGTATGTTGTCTCTCTCTCTCTCTCTCTCACTGTAATTCTCGCAGTTTGTGCATGCAAATCACCCAGATGGAATTAGTGGTGGAGTGTTGGGGGTGAGGGGGATGAGGGATGTGTCACGAGGGGTAGACATCTTTGTGGAACATAATTCCCATTTATCCTAAATTAGGACGGGTGCGGCTCTGCGCCCCTTTGATGTTGCACTAGGCAGGGGGTTAGGGGACTGGGGGTGGGGGGGTGGGGAAGAGGGGGAGGAGTGGGGAGGAGAGAGGATATTGCTGGAACTCAAGCAGATGTTTCAGGCTCATCTTCAGAGATGGTGAAATGGTGAAATGGACTCAGGGCATGAGGAGATACATCTGGCTGTTGCACACACAAGCACGCACACACACACACACACACACACACACACACACACACACACACACACACACACACACACACACACACACACACACACACACACACACACACACACACACACACACACACACACACACACACACACACACACACACACCCTCAGAGAAGTCAGCTCAGCAGATCCAGCACCTGAGCTCCATCACTATCAGATATTCATTTAGAATATGTGTTCATGCAACTGTTAGTGCATTGAATCAAGGACAGAGCTACATGTACAGTACCAGTCAAAATTTGTTTAACACTTTTTTGATTACTACATGATTCCATATGTGTTATTTTATAGTTTGTATGTCTTCACTATTATTCTACAATATAGAAAATAGTAAAAATAAAGAAAAACCCTGGAATGAGTACGTGCGTCCAAACCTTTGACTGGCACTGTATGTGGCACAATGGTACACCCCCTATTCTTCTAACATACTCCCAATCGAGAACTAATGTGTGCATTTAAGATCAGTAAAATTTTTCTCGTTCAAAGTAGTTTGAAGAACGTTGAAAAATCTATGTGTGGGGTGGTGTCTTCAGATACATGACAGTTAACGTATGCATAAAAAAACATTTACACATGAAATCGTTAGATTTGTGAATGCATTTTGCAGCATCTGTGCCGATCTTTAATTGATTACAGCAGCATCCAATTGTCGGTAATGATCGGTTGGGGAACAATGGACATTTAGGGATCAGAGGAATTGCTTTTGACATACTTCCAGGAATTAACAGAGGAACAATAAAGGAATTAGCCGAGGTGTAAAAAAAATGGTTGATGAATAGTATAGTTCTAAAGGAGACAAATATAGATAGAAACAAACTATGTTATGACCAACTGACATGGATGGACTGAGTGGCCTGGACTGACCAGTCCCATGGCAGACATGGGATTTCATCCTCCTCTTCAGATTTATCCTCAAACCTTTTTTAGAGGTGATTGCAGAGTGCAGAAAAATGAAATTGTGGTGATGTTTATGAATGTTCTTTACGTATTTTATCTTCTCTTTCTATCTCCAGGAATATGATGATGGATACGGGACAGCTTACGATGACCAGGGTTATGACTCCTACGACAACAGTTACAGCAATCAAGGACAGAAGTAAGAGTTTGTTTCCTGTTTCTCAGGTGTCCTTATCATCCTAACCCCTGTTTTAGCAAGACAATACTGTAGTGTCTATTCTTGGTGTTTATTAGTTAAATAGGGGGGGAAAGGATACCTGAGTGGGCAAATCAAGTGGACCCTATTAGGATTTAGTCTCAAAAATACATGAAGGTTGTCCGAGATTGTTGGCAGGATGTTGCATCAATGCTTTACATCAGATTAGCATGTTAGCATGCTATTTCTCCATTAGCAGCATGTGAACAAGAAGTCTTCGCTGATCTACCCGAACCCGATAAACCGAGGTCCGACCCGATCTGTGTGAAAATATGTGAAATACCAACCGGATCTGAAATTATATTTGAAGAGTTAGTTCCTAAACAACATGAACGCACATTGCACACATTTACATTTTATTCTCTTAAATTATTGTCATGGGGTCTCCTTTCATCGAACCAAATGTGTCACTGGGCGGCAGGGTAGCCTAGTGGTTAGAGCGTTGGACTAGGAACTGAAAGGTTGCAAGTTCAAATCCCCGAGCTGACAAGTTACAAATCTGTTGTTCTACCCCTGAACAGGCATTTAATCCACTGTTCCTATGGCATCATTGAAAATAAGAATGTGTTCTTAACTGACTTGCCTAAATAAATACAAAAAATTGTGACAAAACAGCATAGCCACTGTGCACTTCAAGTGAAATAAGCTATTGGCCTACTTGTTGTGGGAGAGGAGGAGGACACAATGGAAAATGATAGCCTAGGCTGTATAAAGTGCAAAAAATATATGAACAGGGCAGCTGCACATTGTGGATACAGGGGGGAAAAGGTTGCCCAAATTTTCAAGATCTGCGCTACTCAATATAATTGTTTTATTTATTAAATGTTCTCGTTTATTCAGGCTTTTTTTCATTTGTTAGGCTTGGCCTATTTAGTAGGCTATTTAGTTATTTTATTTTATTTGGGTACTTGACTCGAGTCAAGTGTGATATAAGACAGGTGACTCATTCATGCGCTAGTTTCCTGGCTTTCATTCAAAAATAATTATGTTATAGGCTACTGCAGAGTTCCCAACACATTCTTCTAGTTGTCTTTAAAAAATAGCATTTTAAACCAATTTAATCTGCTCATGTTGTGTGTGAATGTGTGTTTGCGGTAGACTGATAGCCATAGGCTTATCTGCTGAAAATTATGTAGCCTAATGTTGAAAGGCTGCCGATGTATACATTGTGTAAGGCATGAATAGGTATAAGAAATATCAGGACAACTTCACTCTTAAATGATTAATTGGTAATTAACTCTCTGGACCGTAGGCCTTCACAGCCATGGCATGGATGACTTTTCTATCAAACCCGCATCCAAACCAATCTCAGTCTGTATAGGCTAATTCTGTAGGCTTAAATGAAATCGGCATTTCATTTAGAAAACAAAATATTAGGCTATTAAAATGAGTTAGACATGAGTTATAGAAATAGATTACTAAAATGTGTCTAACACTGTCTAACACACAGCACTCGCTGACTACTTAGCGTCCTAAAATCACCATATTAAAATCCTCTATACTCAAAAACGTGGACAACAGAAACAAAACGAACAGATCTCTGGAAAACCTCAAAATATTCTACATCCAATTATAGTGTTATCATAGCAAGAATATTAACCTACACCTACAAATCCCAATTGTTGGAAATGACACGGGAATGCAGATGGGAGACTCCATCCTCTAGTTTATTCGAAATGTATTTAGAATTTGAAGCTTGTTGGTCAAGCTTGCTATACCTTTAGTCTAAATCAATGTTCATCAAAACAGTTAAGTAGGCTAGATTGTAATGTTGTTCAGTAAAAAATAAATGTTGCTCTCAGGCTGGCATGCGATGATCATCACAAAAAAATCCTCCTACTCAAATATTTGGTCAACAGAAATAAGGAAAACATTTCTGAAAACCTCTTAATGTTCTCCATCTAACTATAGGGATGTCAATATAAAGCTATAGACCACAAATAAATTATTTTAGATACAACGAAAATGCACGTTAAAGTTCAGCAGACAAGTAAAAACTTTTTCTATGTCAATAACGCTCCATTTTGGGCAATCAATCAAAATGTTTTTTCTTTCAGATCCATTTGGGTCAAATACAGACCTGACCCAATTTGGATCCGATTCTCTCTCAACTCTGACATGTTTTGGGCGGATCTGGTCCACTTCGGATCCAAATCGGATCAAATAAATACAGTATATACAGTATTTTTTAATGACCGGATCCTGTCAGGGTCAGGGTCAGGTAGGAATTTCACATATCCATTTCGGTTCAGATTTCAATTTCGGGATCCGAGAAGACCTTTAATGTGAACCATGTCAGATTAGAATGTTAGCATGCTATTTATTCATTAGCCTGTGTAGCGAGGGTGAGACATACAGGTGTGAATGGTGACAGTAGCTGGTTAACAATCAGAAACATGAAATGGACTTGAGCTTGAGGAGATACACACACACACACACACACACACAAACACGCACACACAAGGACAGAGCTGCGTGGAGCAGTGGTACATCCACTTTTCTGTTCACAATTGAGAAATAATGTCATTTGAGTACAGTAAATATTTTCGGTTTCAGAATAGTTTGAAAGACAATAGAAAAATCTATGAGGGGGTGGTGTCTTCAGATCCATTACTGTTACCTTATGCATAAAATAAACAAGCATTAAATAGTTAGATTTGTAAGGACAGAATAATACATAAATGCGTGTTGGAGCATCTGTGCTATCTTTAATTGATTACAGCAGCATCCAGCTGTCGGTAATGATCGTTTGGGGAAAAAGTCACATCTAGGAATCAGAAGAATTGCTTTTGACATTCTTCCATAAATGAACGGAGATACAACAATATTTCATAGAAAAAAACAGGTTCATGAATATTAGAGTTCTGAAGGAGAAAGAGACAGTTCTGAATTATAAATAGATAAACATCCACTACGTCATGACCAACTGAAATGGAATGACCTCTAATAGATTGAACTCTAATGGAACATATGGAGGGGCGATCAGACAGGCCAGGCATACACAGTGCATATCTTAGTGCCAACATAGAAGACCGCATTTGGGGGCTCAGAATGAAATTGTGGGCCAACAAGCTACTGTACCATCTCATTCTGATGTCCTGCCAAAGCATTTTAACCATAATGCCATAGCTTGACTAATACTAGTGGATCCCTTGTGATAATATTTTTTTTCTCCTATTTTCCATGTCAGCCATTGTTGCCTCATGAATCCTAAATTGCTGTTTGGTTGTTTGGTTCTATGCAACAGCAACAGAAAATCCTGCAGTTACATGTCTGTTTGGTGGCCTATAGCTCTATGCAATAGAAACCATCGGTTGGAATCGGTTCAGGTAACAGAACCAACATTTTCTGAGGAACAGAATCAGAACTGGGAAAAAAAAGTGATCTACACTGTTCCGGAACAGAACCGTTATTTTAAAAACATGGGAACCGGTTAACTTCTTTGGGAGCAGCTCCCGAGGTGACGGTTTTGGAGAGCCTAGCGTGCCCAAAGTAAAATGCCTCCCACTCAGGCCCAGAAAATAGGATATGCACATATTTAGTACCATTGGATAGGAAACACTCTGAAGTTTCTAAGAGTGTTGACATTTGTCTGTGAGTATAACAGAACGGATATGGCAGGCGAAAACCAGAGGAATTTCTGTCCTGGAAAAAGTGGTTTTGACACATTGCGTCATTTTGAACCCCTCCCTTATGAAAATGATCATATAAGGGAGTATGAATGCAGTACCTATTGCATCCACTAGATGTCAACAGTCTCTAGACACTGTTTTGATTCTATTTAGTTGCTTTAGATGGCAAGAGAAGAAGAATTAGGAAGTGGTCACACAGAAGTCAACAGAAGAGAATGCGCGTTCCCGGCTTGCGCGCGCTGTGTTTTTTTCCTTTCCTATCGCCCAGTTTATATTCCGGTTGAAATATTATACAAAATATACATAAAAGTGTTCCTAAGGATACATTATCAATGATGTTTGATTGTTCTTGGACAAGTTTATAGGTATAGGTTGAACGAGTTATCTTCACGTTTCAATGGGCGAGTGGACGCTGTATTTTCTTATCATAACGCACCAAAGAAACTGAGATTTATGGATATAATAAATTACTTTTTCTAACAAAAGAACCATGGATTGTCTTCGTTGGACACTTGGGAAGCCCTCAGCAGAAGTTCTTCCAAAGGTAATTGATTTGTTTTCGCTGTGAAATGTGTTTTGTGTGAACCGTGATGGCTTATGAATTTATGGTAATGGGAAAATATTGGAGGTGCTACCCTCAAACAATCAAATGTAGTGCTTTTCGAAGCCTTTTTGAAATCTGACAACGCTGTGATATTGCCATGAAGCAGAGCTTTTGATGACTATGCAACACTTGTATATTGATGAATGTTTAATAATTCAACTTTTGGATTTTGAATTTGGCGCCTTGCATTTCACCGGGTAGTGTCGGGAGTGGGGCGCTAGCGCACCACTGCTCCTTAACTTCAAAAAGGCTTTACTGCGAAAGCACCACATTTGATTGTTTGAGGGTAGCACCTAACATATTTGTCCCATTACCATGAATTCATAAGCCATCACGGTTCACACAACACATTTCACAGCGAAAACAAATCAATTACCTTTTGAAGAACTTCTGCTGAGGGCTTCCCAAGTGTCCAACGAAGACAATCCATGGTTCTTTTGTTAGAAAAGTAATGCATTACATCCATAAATCTCCGTTTGGTTGGCGCATTATAATGAGAAAATAGAGCGTCGACTCCTCCATTGAAACGTGAAGAGAACTCGTTCAACTTATACCTATAAGCTTGTCCAAGAACAATCAAACAAAATTTTAAATGTATCCTTAGGAACACTTTTATGTATGAATAGTATAATATTTCAACCGGAATATAAACTGGGCGATAAGAAAGGAAAAAACCAAAGAACGTGCCAGCCGGGAGCGCGCATTTACTTGTATTGACATCTGCATGGACACTTCCTTATTCGTCTTCTTCTCTGCTCTAAAAGCATCTAAAAAGAATCAGAACACTTTCTCGAGACTGTTGACATCCAGAAGAAGCGATAGGTACTGCATTCATATGCCCTTATATGGGCATTTTCATAAGGGAGGGGTTCTAAATGAGGCAATCTGTCAAAACCACTTTTTCCAGGACAGAAATTCCTCTGGTTTTCGCCTGCCATATCCGTTCTGTTATACTCACAGACAAAATGTTAACACTTTTAGGAAATTCAGAGTGTTTCCTATCCAATGGTACTAAATATGTGCATATCCTATTTTCTGGGCCTGAATGGGAGGCATTTTACTTTGGGCAAGCCAGGCTCTCCAAAACGGTCACCTCGTGCGCTGCTCCCAAAGAAGTTAAGAAGTTAATAACGTTATTTTACATACCAGGCTTTTTTTTCTCACTCCCTCAAGAAATGTAACAACAGGCTTATGCAAAGCCACTCAGAAACTTATTCCAGTGTCTCCCATTTATTAGAGAAGAATGGATTACATTTTTCAATGCTAGTTAAGGATACTAGTTAAGGATATCCTAGTTAAGGATACTACTTCTCTATCACGTTTCACATTGGATTTATTAACTACAAAAAGATAAAACGTATTTTTATTTTAGTTCTGGTGCCGCTCTGCACACACAAGCTTGTTAGCTAGCTAGCTAGCTCTGGTGCAACATTAAGCCAACCCTCTGAAGTTCAAAGACATTAAAATCTCCTTCATAGAAGCCTCTCCTCCGTACAAATAATTATGTGGGCCTAATTAAGATAATAATAAGATGCCCAGTGGTTCAAGTCAAGCCTCCTACTTATCCCTCTCTCGATCTCTCCCAACCGGAAACATTTCTGTCGTATCTCACACCCTACACTTGCCTGTTCAATACATCTATAGCCCGCTCCATAGCAAGCTGCTCTATCTGATTGGTGACATAGTCTAGTGTCGTGCTAAATGTGCAAAAAAAAATGATTTGAAAAGGAACAGAAAGAAACTATATTAACCGTTCGTTTTTTGGTATTCGAACCGGTTCAGAACTTTATTTTGCTGGTCGGAACAGTGGAAGGGAACAAAACAAATAATGGTTCTGTTCAGAACCAAACGCTTGGAAAATAATTTAGGTTCCAACCCCTGATAGAAACAGAAGACCCTACAACTAAATGTACAGAATTGATTTTCTCATATCAAGGGAGCGATCGTGATTACTTTCACCATGCCACTTAAGGTCAGAGGACACTCTTTTATCGGTCCTGCATCTGGGATGCGTCCCAATTGGCACCATATTCCATACATAGCGCACTCATAGCTCATTTAACCAGAGAGTCAAAAGTAGCACACTAAATGGAGAATTGTGCACCATTTGGGACGCATCCCTACTGCTGTCACACCATCTTCCCACCTCTCCTCTATTCGGTATTTTCTGCGTGCATGGGCAGTTTCAAAGAGGGCCTGATTGTTGCTGCACTTAAGATGTCAGAAATTGCATTAGAGGCAGCTGTAAGGGGAGGAAAAAGAACATATTAGGCTGTCCCCTGCTTTGTGAGGAGGCATGGTTGATGTTTTCTTTTGTGGCGGTGTCAGGATATATGTCGCCCAGGCCAGGCGGCATCCATCTCTCACACACTCACTGTTAGGGCCAAAGTATCTGCTTCTCTCTCTCCCCCTTTCTCTCTCTCACCTCTCTCTCCTCTATGTAGTTCCTCAGAGACTGAGGGGTGCATTTTAAAGCCTGCCTGCCTCTTAGAACCCTGGTGTCTATCTGCAGCCATTTGTTTTAAAAGGAGCCTGGTGAATAATTACAGAGGCTTAAGGCAGAAGGAAAATGGAGTCCATCATGTAGGCTGGGTGGATTGTGTGTGTGTATATGTTCTGCCCAGAGGCCTGATGCTAGACTCAAAGAGATTCTGAGATCTATTCTCTGGCTAGAGATGGTGTGAGTCCCAAATGGCACCATATTCCCTTTATAGTGCCCTATTTTGACCAGGGTTCATTGGGCTCTGGGCAAAGTAGTGCACTACAAAAGTAGCACTATACGGAATAGGGTGCCATTTTAGACACACCCATGGGCTGACTAATGGGCCTCCATACTTTACATCATCTTCCTCCTGAGGCATGCTATTCTGTTTATTTACATATTTTTGTTGACTTATTTATATTTCTTTATACGTCTCAGAACTGTCTCAAAAGTATTTATTTTTATTTTTAGCTTTGATTGTTTATCATGTACACGATAAAAGCAAAGATCTCTTGCAATTTCTTAGAACACTGCAACCAGTCTGCTCTATATACACTCAGGATGATTTTTTTACTCTTAGTGGGTATTTATAAATATGTACAGTACACTACAGTACACTCCTTGCTTTCTGAACATACTAGTCATCTTTTTAGTTCCTCATTAACCAATGCATTATTATTTTTCATAAATATTAAACCCTATTTCATAGGACAATTGATTATTAAGAGATATTGTTAACCAGACAAGACCCTTTGATTTCTGCTTTCATCTGTAGAGAAAAAGCTCATAGACACTAGCAGCCCTTATCAATGCATGGGGATGATACCCGGTAGCATAGCCAAAGACATCAAGGTACTATACACACTGAGTACACCAAACATTAAGAACACCTTCCTAATATTGAGTTGCACCCCTTCCCCCGTTTGCCCCCAGAACCGCCACAATTGTGGAAAAACCTACTGTAGCAGCGTTGCAGTTATTGACAGAAACCGGTGCGCCTGGCATGTACTACCATACCCCGTTCAAAGACACCTAAATATTTTGTCTTGCCCATTCACCCTCTGAATGGCACACATACACAATCCCTGTCTCAAGGCTTAAAAATAGTTATTTAACCTGACTCCTTGTAACGTCCAGGCCTGAGTGTTCAGGCTGGAGTGTTTAGTTTTGTTTTGGTGTTGGGTTTCTTCAGTTCTATGGTGTGTATTTCTATGTTGGGGTAATGGTTCCCAATTAGAGGCAGCTGAGTCTCGTTACCTCTAATTGGGAACCATATATATGTTTGGGGTTTGCACTTAAGTTTTGTGGGTAATTGCTATGATTATTGTGTTTAGGTCCATGCCATTGTGTTTAGGTCCATGCCATTGTGTTTAGGTCCATGCCATTGTGTTTAGGTCCATGCCATTGTGTTTAGGTCCATGCCATTGTGTTTAGGTCCATGTCAGTGTCTAGTTTAGGATTTAGCGTTTGTGTTCACGTCATGTTCATTGTTACTGTAACGTCCAGGCCTGAGTGTTCAGGCTGGAGTGTTTAGTTTTGTTTTGGTGTTGGGTTTCTTCAGTTCTATGGTGTGTATTTCTATGTTGGGTAATGGTTCCCAATTAGAGGCAGCTGAGTCTCGTTACCTCTAATTGGGAACCATATATGTTTGGGGTTTGCACGTTTTGTGGGTTATTGCTTATTGTTATGATTATCGTGTTTAGGTTCATGCCATCGTGTTTAGGTTCATGCCATTGTGTTGAGGTTCATGTCAGTGTCTAGTTTAGGATTTAGCATTTGTGTTCACGTCATGTTCATCGTTCATTGTTTTGTTCGGTCAAGTCCCGTTCGTCAATAAATATGTATTCTGGATACTTCGCTGCGCATTGGTCTGTCCAAAGAGATAATCGTGACACTCCTCCCCTTCATCTACACTGATTGAAGTGGATTCAACAAGTGAAATCAATAAGGGATCATAGCTTTCACCTGGATTCACCTGGTCAGTCTATGTCAGGGAAAGAGCAGGTGTTGTTAATGTGTTGTACAGTCAGGGTATGTACATATGCATATTTTAATATACTGTAACATAGTTATCCTACTAGATCTAACAGCAGGCAATTAAATTGAAAAGACATTTGAACATGAACCATTTTCACAGAGACTTGTTTTCTAAAGCATTCATTTCCCACGCTACAGAGCCAGCGTGTACAGTTCATCCAACACTGCAGTTTATAGTGCATACGGTACAGCACATTTCCTTTTTAAGGTCATCCAATTTAGATCTGCTGATGAACAAAAGGTGCAGCCCTGTTTTAGCCCGGAGCCCAAACTCAGCCTGAGCAGGTCAGAGCGGTAGCAGGGCTGGAGCAGGGAAGGACCCAGGGGAGTGTTAGACTGGATCCATGGACAAGACGTCTCCCTAACAATGCCTCACAGAGCCTGAGGAGCTACAGCACAGTCACCACATCAGATCCCTGGCTGGGTGGCAGGAAGGCAGGCAGGCAGGACTTCACTAGCTGTAGGATAACAAGCAGAGCTTTTTACTACCATTTGGTTTCTCCAGTGTCTCCAGTATGATATCAGCCCTATGCCTGGTGGGAAACAGGGCAGCCATTCTGGAGAGTTTGTTTTGGGAATTTGTGTCTACTATACGGTAAAGATGATTTAGATTGACATATTATTCCTACTAAATACAAGACATGCAACTTGTTTTCAAATCGCTATTGCTGATAATAGCCTAAACAACATTTTTGAACATATTTACTCAACATGAATGCAGTAGATTCACGTTCAAAGGAACAGTTCACAACCTTGAAACATGAGACTTTTAGCGGTTCTCCCCAACTTGGAGACATTTGCATATTTCAGTAGACAGGGAAAGCCTTGGGGAACATTTTGGAATGCAAGATCAGCATGACATCCATGGCAGCTTCAGGTTCAGCACAAGAGCAGTCAATCTGTATGAGCGCCATCATAGCCTCTTTCTACAGCATTTAATACACTGACCCAAATCAAATCATCAAATCAAACTTTATTTTTGCAGCACATTTCAGACATGGAATGCAATGCAATAATAAAAAACAATGAAAATAAAAGCTGAAATATTTACTGCACAACAAACATAAGATAAAAATTAAAAGAATGACAAAAAATGACTAAAAGCACTCTAAGGAAAAGCAAAGCTCTAAAGATGCGTTTTAATTAAGATCACTTTTAAATATGTCCACAGTTTTGGCCCTCCCTCAGGTTCCCTCCCTGGCAGGCTATTCCAAAGGTTGGTGGCATAATAACTAAAGGCTGTCTCTCCATGCCTCTTGGTCCTAGGCTTTGGGATAGTGGGTATATACTGGGTACATAACTTAAAAGCATGTCTGATTTGTATTAGGGTGCACAATAGTGGATTGACCCAATACAACAAAATTATTAAAACACTGGCAAAGGGCTAAGTCTCTGGAGAGTTAACTGAAGGTAGGTAGGTAGGTAGGTAGATCTGTGGGTATTATTAAGCAGGTGGAAGGTCAGATAAATAGAGAGAAAGGAGGAAAATCACTTTCATTGTGTTAGTGATAGGAAGGGATCTCCCTGTAGGTAAATTAGGAGAATCACTTTCATTGTGTTAGTGACTGGATGTGATCTCCCTGTAGGTAAATGAGGAGAATGACAGGTGCTGCTCTGTATTGCGACTACTGGACGCTGGGTGAGGTCATCCAGAGGATGGACACACACAGGTCGGTTTGGATCAGAGTGTTCTTTCATTCCTGACACCTATAAGACTACAGGGGCCTCTCGCCTCTTCCCTTCCCCGTCCTTTTCCCCTGAATACCGGCCCTGGGCCGTCAGCCTGCTCCCAGGGGGCCGTGGTTACAGGGAGGAGGGCCGCCATTACAGGGGTAGCTGTGACAGTGTTTTAAAGGGCAGACACGTCCCCTAGGAACAGCTGTAAAACTCAATACAAGAGACAAGCGTGGAGGTAAGAGGTAGCACAGAGCACAGGGGACTTGTAGAGATAGCAGCAAAGGGGAGAGAACCATGCTGAGGTAAGAGAATACAGGGAAGAGAACAGTAATGGATGTCTTGGTGGGTAGTCCACCAACAGTTTGGGAACAGAAGTACCAATGTAGACCACTAACGGTGTGGATCAGTTGTTTTTTATTTGATTTGATTTCACCTTTTATTTAACCAGGTAGGCCAGTTGAGAACAAGTTCTCATTTACAACTGCGACCTGGCCAAGATAAAGCAAAGCAGTGCGACAAAAAACAACAACACAGAATTGACACAGTCAATAACACAACAGAAAAATCTATATACAGTGTGTGCAAATGTAGTAAGATTAGCGAGGTAAGGCAATAAATAGGCCATAGTGGCGAAATATTTACAATTTACCATTAACACTGGAGTGATAGATATGTGGATGATGTGCAAGTAGAGATACTGGGGTGCAAAAGAGAAAAACAAATAACAATATGGGGATGAGGTATTAGGTGGGTTATTTACAGATGGGCTGTGTACAGGTGCAGTGATCGGTAAGCTGCTCTGACAGCTGATGCTTATAGTTAGTGAGGGAGATATAAGTCTCCAGCTTCAGTGACTTCAGTGGCAATTCGTTCCAGCCATTGGAAGCAGATAACTGGAAGGAAAGGCGGCCAAAGTAGGTGTTGGCTTTGGGGATGATCAGTGAAATATGCCTGATGGAGCACGTGCTACGGGTGGGTGTTTCTATGGTGACCAGTGAGCTGAAATAAGGCGGGGCTTTACCTAGCAAAGACTTATAGATGACCTGGAGCGAGTGGGTTTGGCGACGGATATATAGCGAGGGCCAGCCAATGAGAGCATACAGGTCACAGTGGTGGGTAGTATATGGAGCTTTAGTGACAATACGGATGGCATTGTGATAGACTACATCCAATTTTTGTAAATGACATCGCCGAAGTCAAGGATCGGTAGGCTAGTCAGTTTTACGAGGGTATATTTGGATGCATGAGTGAAGGAGGCTTTGTTGCAAAATAGGAAGCTGATTCTAGATGTAATTTTGGATTGGAGATGTTTAATGTGAGTTTGGAAGGAAAGTTTACAGTCTAACCAGACACCTAGGTATTTGTAGTTGTCCACATATTCTAAGTCAGAACCGTCCAGAGTGGTGATGCTAGTCAGGCGGGCGGGTGCGGACAGCGATCGGATGAAGAGCATGCATTTAGTTTTACTAGCATTTAAGAGCAGTTGGAGTCTACAGAAGGAGTGTTGTATGGCATTGAAGCTCGTTTTGGAGGTTTGTTAACACAGTGTCCAAAGAAGGGCCAGATGTATACAGAATGGTGTCGTCTGCGTAGAGGTGGATCAGAGAATCACCAGCAGCAAGAATGACATCATTGATATATACAGAAAAGAGTCGGCCCGAGAATTGAACCCTGTGGCACCCCCATAGAGACTGCCAGAGCTCCGGACAACAGGCCCTCCGAGTTGACACACTGAACTCTATCTGAAAAGTAGTTGGTGAACCAGGCGAGGCAGTCATTTGAGAAACCAAGGCTATTGAGTCTGCCGATAAGAATGTGGTGATGGACAGAGTTAAAAGCCTTGGCCAGGTCGATGAAGATGGCTGCACAGTACTGTCTTTTATCGATGGCGGTTATGATATCGTTTAGGACCTTGAGCGTGGCTGAGGTGCACCCATGACCAACTCGGAAACCAGATTGCATAGCGGAGAAGGTATGGCGGGATTCGAAATGGTCGGTGATCTGTTTGTTAACTTGGCTTTCAAAGACTTTAGAAAGGCAGGGCAGGATGGATATAGGTCTGTAACAGTTTGGGTCTAGAGTGTCTCCCCCTTTGAAGAGGGGGATGACAGCGGCAGCTTTACAATCTTTAAGGGTCTCCGACGATGCGAAAGAGAGGTTGAACAGGCTAGTAATAGGGGTTGCAACAATTGCGGCAGATAATTTTAGAAAGAGAGGGTTGTCTAGCCCAGCTGATTTGTAGGGGTCCAGATTTTGCAGCTCTTTCAGAACATCAGCTATCTGGATTTGGGAGAAGGAGAAGCGGGGTGGGGGGTGGGGGAGTTGCTGGGGGTACAGAGCTGTTGGCTAGGGTAGGGGTAGCCAGCTGGATAGCATGGCCGGCCGTAGATAAATGCTTATTGAAATTCTTGATTATCGTAGATTTATTGGCGGTGACAGTGTTTCCAAGCAGCTGGGAGGAGGTGCTCTTATTCTCCATTGACTTTACAGTGTCCCAAATTTTTGGGGAATTAATGCTACAGGATGAACATTTATGTTTGAAAAAGCTAGCCTTTGCTTTCCTTACTGACTGTGTATATTGGTTCCTGACTTCCCTGAAAAGTTGCATATCAGTCTAAAAAAATAAAAAATAACCCTAACCCTATTCAATCCTAATGCAGTGTGCCACAGGAGGTTTTTGTGCTGGTCAAGGGCAGTCAAGTCAGGAGTGAACCAGGGGCTATATCTGTTCTTAGTTCTAAATTCTTTGAATAGGGCATGCTTATTTAAGATCCGTACCAGATCCGTACCATATTGGGTGAGGCGTGTTGCAGGAAAGTATATTTCGTTTGTAGATGGAAAGTGAGATTAAAATGTATACAAAACAAATGAAAAACAGACTATTTACAGACTATTAACACGGGACAAGACAAACACACGTCCGACTGCTACGCCATCTTGGATATAGCTGTGTAAAGTACCCGAGTGGTGCAGCGGTCTAAGGCACTGCATCTCAGTGCAAGAGGCAACACTACAGTCCCTGGTTTGAATTCAGTCTGAATCACATCCGGCCGCGATTGGGAGTCCCATTGGGCGGTGCACAGTTGGCCCAGCGTCGTCCGGGTTTGGCCGGGGTATGCCATCATTGTAAATATGAATTTGTTCTTAACTGACTTGCCTAGTTAAATAGTGGGTAAAGAAATCAAGGAGTTATACTATAACAACTTACAAGTTCTTGGCATGATTAGGCGACATGTATTGCGACATGTATTTCAGGCTTGGCAAACACACATTAGCAGTACATTAGTTCAACAGAGTAAATTAGTTCAGCAGAATTGTTTTGATTTCTATCTAAGAACCAGAGGTCATGCAGTTCTCAGATGGGTACTTTGTATAATTACTTTACCTGCATATTTTATCATTTCAATATAGTTCTAATTTAGTTCTCAGCAGTATGTAATGTTTTGTTTTGACAAGCAACTTCTGTCTTTGGCCCTAATATGTTTCAGCTCTTGATATTTTAGTCTTGTAAGGCCAAACAAGTGTTTTTTTGTTGCTGCCCCAGGTGCTTTCTTGGAGATATTCCAGAAGCTCTCAGGATGATGCCAGTTTATAGCACAGCAGAGAACATGATGAAGAACTGAGGGTGAATCCCAAATGGAAACCTATTCTCTATATAATGCACTTATTTTGACCAGAGCCCTATGCACCCTAGTCAAAAGTAATACACTATTGGGTGTCAGAGGGTGTCATATAGCATTCCATTTGGGATGCGACCTCAGTCTATATGTTTGGGCTGTATTAACATTGCAGTCACCTGCCCATCCGTTCACCAAGACACAATCTGAACCTGAGGTGCCTTTAAATGTAGAAGGCCTGACTGTTGAACATTGATTGACCATCGATAAGTTGATTACCATGGGGGGGTCAGATTCAGACAAAGCAGATGATTATACTCACACATTATGTAAATCCATGACGTCTACCATTCAGTCCGTCTTTGTGACAGCGCAGCAAGGGTCCAACAGTGCAGATTGCCTTCGCAATCAGCTGCTGAGACAAGCAATCAACAGCATTTTCCTGAGGGAGTTTTCAATTTCAATTACACCAAACTCTTTTTGGATAATATACAGCACACATTCTCCCAAGTCCAGTTCCTTTTGTGTCAGTTTATATTTGGTATATTTTTGTCTTTTTTGGGCATTTTGCTATATTTTCCAGAGCCTTATTCCATGAAATACAAAATACATACTGTACCCACTCTAAAATGTGTCAATATTTTTATTTATTTAACATGGAAAGTCAGTTAAGAACAAATTCTTATTTACAATGACAGCCTACCAGAGAACAGTGGATTCATTGCCTTATTCAGGGGAAGAACAACAGATGTATACCTTGTCAGCTCAGGGATTTGATCCAGCAACCTTTTGGGTATTGGCTGAATGCTCTAACCACTAGGCTACCTGGCACCCCAATATGAATGAAGTTATCTTGCAATCAAAATGCCCCGTATATTTGCATGAACTGTATGAGGAAAATCTGTTGAATATGCTGTTGAATGCTCTTCCACTTGTGTTGGAAAACCTAAGAAATATTTAGTGTCTTCTCTCTTCTGGATATGACTGCTGATTATAGATTGTTCTTCTCAGTGCCTCTGGATCCTCTCTAATGTCCTAGCATATCTCTGCAGGTTTATCACAGAGCAACAGAAGAGTAATGGCTGTGTAAGAAAGCAAAGTCCACCAGGGACATGTACTACATCATTCAGATGTAACACCACCATCTGTTTAGTGGCGCCGCAAACGGCAAAATCAGAACTTAAGATCAGCCATTTATAGACATATCTGTAAAACTGAAAGCCAGGCAGCAGGTATACCTGTGGACGAGCAGGTCTGGAGTCAGATTCCCTCATTCCTGATCACGAGACAGGGTTAGCTAATGGGCGCTATGGGTGTTCATTTATCAAGGTCAAGGCCAGCCAGCGCTTTAAGACAGATTGCTCTGGGTTTCTCCTTGCTCTGCTCCATCATTAGCTGTTAAGGAATGTTTACAGAGTTTGTTTGTGATTAAAACAACATAAAAAATGAATTCAGCTGGGTACGTCGGGATTGTTTCAGTCCCTGACTCGTTCCCAGCATCGTGTTTACTCCATTAGTGACTGTTTATGAAGTCTTGATGGATGGTTTCTAATACATGTGATTTAGCAATCTCTTTTATCCAAAGCAAATTAGTCATGCGCGCATACATTTTATGTATGGGTGGTCCCAGGAATTGAAACCACTACGCTACCATTCTACCAACTGAGCTACAAAGGGCCACTATAAAAGTGCTATGAGGCATTTGACTGTGCCATTTGGGATGCAACCTGTATTTTACTTGAAGGGCAAATGAGCAGTTAGTTTCACCTGGATCGTTGCCCTTCAGGACGTACCTGAGGCCTGAGGACTCACTGACCAGACCAGGGTAATAGAGGAGAAAAGGTGTGACAAAATGTCATCCCAGAAATTAGAAGTGCCTAACACTTTTGTGAGTCCTCCTCCCTGTCGTTTTGAAAGGGGAAAGCTTTGACTTGGCAGCTCTCTGAGGACCTAACTGCCGTTATTGGTCCTCGTAGGCTTTAGCTTTACACCAACAGGAAGGTGAGACGCTTGTTTAGCCCCTCAGCTTCCCAGGGCGTTTCTACAGAACGGTTTGTAGTTGAGTGTGTATTCAGAGGGGTTCCGCTCTGGGAAGAATACACCCCAGTGTTGAGACATGGTGTGAAATCAAATTACCACAAACCCTGTCAGGTGTTTCACAGTGTACAAGACACGGAAAGAGAGAACATGCATTCATTTGCTGCATCTCTTTCTCTCTCTTGCTCTCTCTCTCCTTCTCCCTCTCCCTCTCCTTCTCTATTTGTGTCTCTCTCTGTTACTCTCTCTCTATATATATATATTTCTCTCTCTCTCTCTCTCTCTGGTTTTCTTTCTAAAGCCATGATGAGTGGTGTCAGGTATATATTAGCAGCTGGACACCAGTGAAAGTCTAACAGTGGTACCTCTGCTGTGAGGGTTGATTGGAAAACATCACACTCTGAATAACAACGTCTGGCTTCTCTTTGTGGACACAGAGCATAAATAATCACTCACATCTTAGCAGGGATCCAGTTTGGATAAGAGGAAAAAGGCTGCCTTTGTTTCTGCTGTTATTGTTCACTGGTTGAGTCATGAGCTGTGTGAGCAATGCAATCTTCATGCCAAGTCAATGATCTCCCCGGGGAAGAAACCCAACATGAATGCCTTTTCTGGACAATGTCTCAAGCAGACGTTTATAGATCCACAACAATGGACGTTTTTCCCCCTCTGTCCCCTTACATGATTTCCAATTGTTCATGTCAGCTTGTGTCTTTAAATCCCCCAAAAAAAACATGCTGTCAATCAAAGTTGAATAATGATTAAGTGCTTTGAAATGAGAAAATCATAAATGTCAACCTTCTGTGTTGATCTGGTGTATATATGGTCCTGTAGTGTCACCTCCAGCACTAAGCCAGAGAGAGGAGAGGAGAGGTGGCCCTGTCATAGACAGATTGTAGTAATACAAATATATATTTTGTACACAAAAAAGAAAATCAATTACATCTAAATGTTGCTCCCAGCATTGATCAAAACGTATATTATTGAACTGACTGAGTTCGCCTGCATCTTTGCGAACGAGTGGAATCATGAACAAGGGTTTGTTTGTTATGTTCCACGGCGTTCCCCGTATCTGCCTCCCGGATTTGCCTTTTTAGCAGCACATTCACCACTCTCTCAAACGGCTAGCTCTGCCCTCTCGCGGCACAGGCCGAGGAAGTCGGCTCAAGTAGGCTAGCTGCCGGCAGAGACTCATGAAGGGCTCTGGCTAGTATTACTTAGCCAGCTAGAGGGATGAATCAGGAAGCTAATGTTATTCGGAGCCTACCTCAGCAGGCGCAAAAAAAAGGCTTCTAAGTTCTTTCTTATCAAACAAGTTAGGAACAAAAAAAGGAAGATATGTTTCAATATGAACATCTCCTATCTTCCATATAGGACTATATTAAAATGCCATCACAATGCCAGCAATACAGTTCATACATATCGGTGGTTGTTTGTTCTTATCTCCATCACCCACTGGAGTTGGGTTACCTACTTTTTTTACCACTACAGTAAAAAAATGTACCTTTATTTAACTAGGCAAGTCACTTAAGAACAAATTCTTATTTACAATGACGGCCTAGGAACAGTGGGTTAACTGCCTTGTTCAGGGGCAGAACAACAGATATTTACCTTGTCAGCTCAGGTATTCGATCTAGCAACCTTTCAATTACTGGCCCACTAGGCTACCTGCCACCCCGAATACATCACTGATATTAGTACAGAAGTAATAAGTAATATTCTAATCATTAATGTGAACGTGATAATACGATCATTTGTGTGCTCCATTGATGTATGTTTGTGCAGAGCTTGATTAGTAATGCCTAGGAATACAAATGTGAAGGCTTGGTAATTTGAGAAAAGAGATATCTATGTTACGAGTTGATGATATGCAATTCATCATTACAACTGACTGAACAGATGCTACGTGTCAGTGTGAATCAGTTCTCATATTTCCCCTCTTTCAGGGGTATAGCATTACAATTGTATATCTAATAGGCTACAGTGAGGGGAAAAAGTATTTGATCCCCTGCTGATTTTGTACGTTTGCCCACTGACAAAGAAATGATCAGTCTATAATTTTTATAGTAGGTTTATTTGAACAGTGAGAGACAGAATAACAACAAAAAAATCCAGAAAAACGCATGTGAAAAATGTTATAAATGGAATTGCATTTTAATGAGGGAAATAAGTATTTGACCCCCTCTCAATCAGAAAGATTTCTGGCTCCCAGGTGTCTTTTATACAGGTAACGAGCTGAGATTAGGAGCACACTCTTAAAGGGAGTGCTCTTAATCTCAGTTTGTTACCTGTGTAAAAGACACCTGTCCACAGAAGCAATCAATCAATCAGATTCCAAACTCTCCACCATGGCCAAGACCAAAGAGCTCTCCAAGGATGTCAGGGACAAGATTGTAGACCTACACAAGGCTGGAATGAACATCTGAATGATTCAGAGGACATCTGGGTGAAAGTGTTGTGGTCAGATGAGACCAAAATGGAGCTCTTTGGCATCAACTCAACTCGCTGTGTTTGGAGGAGGAGGAATGCTTACTATGACCCCAAGAACACCACGCCCACCGTCAAACATGGAGGTGGAAACATTATGCTTTGGGGGTGTTTTTCTGCTAAGGGGACAGGACAACTTCACTGCATCAAAGGGACGATGGACGGGGCCGTGTACCATCAAATCTTGGGTGAGAACCTCATTCCCTCAGCCAGGGCATTGAAAATGGGTCGTGGATGGGTATTGCAGCATGACAATGACCCAAAACACACGGCCAAGGCAACAAAGGAGTGGCTCAAGAAGAAGCACATTAAGGTCCTGGAGTGGCCTAGCCAGTCTCCAGACCTTAATCCCATAGAAAATCTGTGGAGGGGAGCTGAAGGTTCGAGTTCCCTAACGTCAGCCTCGAAACCTTAATGACTTGGAGAAGATCTGCAAAGAGGAGTGGGACAAAATCCCTCCTGAGATGTGTGCTAACCCGGTGGCCAACTGCAAGAAAGGTCTGTCCTCTGTGATTGCCAACAAGGGTTTTGCCACCAAGTACTAAATCATGTTTTGCAGAGGGGTCAAATACTTATTTGACCCCTCTGAACCTACAGCAGCGAAGGTGCTGAACCTACAGCAGCGAAGGTGATAATGGCTGGGGCCATTTTTGCTTGGTTTTCCTGTTCTCCATTATCAGCCAAGGTGATAATGGCTGGGGGTGGGAAGGGGGGGGACTATGCTGTGATGGGCCGCAAGTGTCGGCTCTATGGCAGCTTTATGATGAATTACCTTTCTGGGTCTGAATGATAGGTCTGATGCTGAATGATGCCAGCACACGATTTTTCTGTCAGCAAGTCAACGGGCACCGCTGAGAAATAAATAAAGAATTGCAAAGAAATGAACCACAATTCAAGACAGCCTTTTTATTTTTCATTACAGGTGCCATCTCTCATATACAGTATATCTCCATATCCTCTGTTATGGGACAGGATATGGGGGGACGGACACAGCCATCCTCTAAGAGGATGTTATGAAAGAAACATTCTGTATGAACCTTTTGAGTATGTTTGTAATGCCATGTAGAGCATATCTTTATGGTTACATACAGCAGAATGGTACATCAATTCTGCACATCATATTCTCACCATGACATTATTTCACTTTACCGAACAGTTCATGTTGTTCACATTCCAGGTAATGTTGTAGAAACCGCAACCTCTATTGTTCTCTATTAAGAAAAGGCCTGGCCATGTCATTTTATTGTTAAAATAAGATTCTGATTGATGTCTCCTCTTTCTTTCCTTACACAGCTCAGACAATTATTATGAGTACGGACACGATAATGGTGAGGAGTCATATGAGTCATACGGTGAGTTAATAACTGCTTTATTAACATATAAAATGTTGTTGAAATGAATACTGTCTTGTTCAATGTGTTTTTTTGTTAATCAGCTGTTTGAATGCTGTTAATTCTTAAAAGGGGTGGGGGGGTTCTTAGCTGACATATGGAATTGTTTTCAGATGGTTATACTATGGCTCATTTCGCTACTTGATTTAGAATTTTAGGACCCCTTTGGGTATAGATTTTCTTTTTGAATTAAAGTATTGATAAAATATTGAATTTGGCCTTTACTACTATAACCCAGAGAAACACACTGAATAACACACTACAAAGGCACTGAATAACACACTACAAAGGCACTGAATAACATATGGTAAGTGTTAATGAAGTGAAGTGTTTGTCCTATATCTAGGAGATATAAGAAAGCTCAGGAAATATATATTATTATTATTATTATTATTACACATATTTAACCTCTTTAAGGGTAGGCACAAAATTACCTTCATCCTCCATAATATTTTTTTAACCGGTGCCTGTTACCTTCAGACGAGTCCCATGACACTTGTGGGTGTCGTAAAGGAAAATGCCATTGTGTTCGTGAGAGTCTCCCCTTTCCATAGAAAGGTCAAAATAGGTATGTAAAACAGTTCGGAAGCTACAGAAGTTTTTGTGAGAAGACCGGTGTTCCGGATGTTTCATGGACAAACACAGCTCTAGATCTGCCACCTTTCACCGCAGATGTGGAACTGCGACATCGGCAGATGCGGTAGACTGAGACGGATATCTTTAGTTTAAACTGACGGATTTTGAAAGGGATTTTTTTATTCTGTCAGTTGACTAGAAGGGTTTTTAAACCCACATGCAATGTAATTTCCCTGAGTAGGTGCTACATTCGTTTTGGGACACATTTGTTGTAGACGTATCGTTAGCATTATTCAGGATGCCAGGTGATGGGATAACATGAGGCATGTTCTTTGTCAACATAATGGTAAAATAATTGCTGAATGATTATTCTGTTTCACAACTGACTTAGGCCTCTTTTACGCAACTCCATATGAATAGTGCTCATTTTTCTGACAATGTCAAACACAATTCTGTTATTATAAAGGTTGGGGATGTCTGATAAAGGCATAGTAATTCTATAAAGCGGGGCATGGCTACATCTACTGAATGCCCTGTATTCATACATAAACCATGAGTGATAGAGTAACTGATATGCCTTGACGTCTGGTTTTCTAATGTAGCTTTAACCATAGTTTTATTTTCTGGTGTAAAGACTTGAGCACTGTATGGTTCCTGTTTCAGTCACTGAGCCGTTAATGTCATCTCATTACCCAGGTCTCCTCTTGCTTTGGCAGATGTCAATTCTTACAGCACTTCACAGTAAATGTATACAGTTGTCACCAGACTGAGACACTATCTGTAACATGAAGGATTTATGGTATATGTTCTTCAGTCCATAATATCTTTGTAATTGACCATAACATAGGGCAGGTAGCCTAGGAGCCTATAAGAGCTTTGGGCCAGTAACCAAAGGTCGCTGGTTCGAATCGCCGATCCGACTAGGTGAAAAATCTGTCGATGTGCCTTTAAGCAAGGCACTTAACTTTAATTGGGTCGCTGTAAATGATGGCTGATCCCTGGGTGTGAGGCTGTCTCAGGGGAAGTGGGATATGCAAAAAACACGTGTATAATACACACACTACTATAATACACACTACAAATGTAAGTACCCACCTAATTGTTGTTATTTTAACAAAAAAGAGAAGCTTATTCATATTCCAATTTGCAATTCATATTAACACACAGGAATAATGTGGCAAGAAACTCTGGCGGAAAAGTGTTAAGAACTAACTAACCGCACACACACACACACACACACACACACACACACACACACACACACACACACACACACACACACACACACACACACACACACACACACACACACACACACACACACACACACACACACACACACACACACACACACACACACACACACACACACACACACACACACACACACAGCGGGTAACAGTGCCACGCTAAATGCTTTCTAACAGGTCAAAAGAAAGAGGTGTTTGACAGTTCAAAGGAAGGGGCTGTTTAAATGATAAACAGAGTTGATGGTACATAGCTGATCTCTAAACACAAGGTTACCTTGGTCACTGTCTCTCTAAAGTGAGTGCCAGAGAAACGGTGACAGGTTTAATTAGAAACTATTGGTTATGGGCTGCCAGCAGAGACCATGTCAGGGAAAAAACTGTCCTTTGTGAGCCTCTGCTCTGCTCCGGGGATGAGACTCTGCTGGCTAGAGATCACACAAAGGCTGCCATCGATGCAGCAGGCACTTGGCACATAGACAGCAGAGGGCCTGAATGAGGTCTGATTTGGGCTAATGGTTATTGTGCCCTTTTGCTAGGAGCCACTACACTGGCTCTATTCAAGTAGCTATTTGATCTTCTGTTTCAATTATCTAAATGCATCCTTTTAGGTGAATGACAAGCTTCTTGGTGGATTTTTTGTTTGAACTACAGAGGCTGTGGGAGTCTTCTGTTGTTCCAGTTGGATAAGCCATATCAACATCAGACTCTCAAAGAATTCTGGGACCAGAAAGTTCATGATGCTGGATTTATGTTCACTGATGAAGACAGAACCTTGACATAATTTAACTATTTTTGACTGGATTGATGCCTGATTAAAGTATGATAGCTGAATGCTTACCTCAGTTCCAGGAAAAGGAAAATATATAACAATGTTGTCCAATAACCTCTTGACATCAGCATAAAAATGACATAACCATCTGAGTTACACAAGAGTGTGTGTGTAGAAGTGTTTTTTACTGTTGTTTCCCTATAAAGCAGGTCAGGAGGAGTGGACAACTAATCGCGGCAAGGTGCCAGCTGCACGGACGACCAAGGGAGTGTACAGAGAGACGCCCTACTCCAGATATTGAACTGATTATACAACAACCTGCACAATCCCTCACGGACGTGTCATCAAGTAATGGATTTTATACGGACGCTCCCTTCTTTTTAGAATAAAAACACTCAATCGTAAATGTGGGTTTTAAAAACAGAAAAACCTGGTATCATATCAAGACTGTTTTCACCAGAATAATGTGTATATTTTAGGTCATCTAGCCACTCCTAAACAAGTAGATATCTAAATACTATGGACCTGGTTATAGAGGGATTGGTCACTTTAATATGTTAGTGATTTAGTTGTAGAGAGGTGAAGTATTGTAGATATTTTTTCCTGAGGGTGATTGGTCAATTGTGTCCCTTGTAAATGAAACCTTTCCAATCAGAAAACAGAACGATCCTGAAATACATATTGTTGTTTGATCTCCTTTTGTAAATTATAGTTCTTTAGTGTTAAAGGGCTTATGAAAGCATGGTGTGGTATCATTGTGGATAGTGTCAACTGTTTTATTCCTATCTTAAAACGTGTGTAGAAGTGTGTGTTTCTGTTTAATTCCCCCCTTTAATCAATCTTCATTCACAGGCCATACTCTTCTTTTGTTTGTGTAAAAATCTACAGTAAAAAAAAAGAATCAAGAGTTGCAAAACATTTTATGTAAAGCTCTTAATAATTAATTCCAATCTATTATTTTTTAGGGGTTTAAAAACATGAAATGCTTTCAGACAATGTAATAATCCATTTCTTGAGACATTAAACCATGTAGAATTGGTCTGGTAGCAGAAATAATGTATTAGCATATTAACCTTCTCCGCTTATGTAAGCCCTTTAAATTTTTCTTCTTGGTTGATGCTCAATAAACTTTTTGAAAGAAGTAAGTTGGTGTTCAAGAGCCTAATTCTGTATTTACATAGCTAAATAGAAAAACACTATAATCTAAACTAACAAAACTAACATTGGAAAGAATGATGCTGATGATAATATTGAAATGCTCACTTTAATACAGGTTTTGTATTCCGTAATGAATGTATAGACTCTTGAGCGATACCATGTTGATCAAGAATTAGCTTCTGAATAATATGATAACATGTAAAACCGCATAAAAGTTTACATTATTTTATGAAAAATCTTAAAACTGAATGCAAGCAACAAAACAACACAATTTTGTAAGAACTGTGTTGCATATTTGTATTTTACAATTCAGGTAATGTTTTGTAGGGAATGGTTTTGATACAATGTCAATCACAGGTTTAAGTCTTTGATGTTGTGTGTTTTTCATATGTTATCTCTTAATAAAACAGATTACAATGTGTCAGTTTACAGCGTAGGTAGCAGTACACTAACATATACAGTAACAACGGCATCGGCACCTGTATTTTCTTGCTTGCCTATCTGACAATAAGTCACTTTGAGCATCTTATAATAGACAGTGCTATTACATTTTAATGACAACAAGCAGTGACACCACTAGAAACTCCTAGGGACTGTTCATAGCTTTTCTACTGGATGTAAACAATGGCTTTCACACAATTGTATGGAATTTGTATGGAGGGGAAATCGTTTCTGTTGTTGTTTTGCTCCCTGTGTTCCCCTCTGGTGGTGTGGCTCTCAGTCTATAAAGACCCATGTGGCCCCTGCCCTTTGGCCATGCCCCTCCGTTAGAGAGACTCTAAATGACCCCTGACCTCTGAACCCCAGCTGACCTCCGCACTGAGAGGACGGCAGACAGACAGTAGCTGTTTTAAAAGACCTCCGTCCATCCGTTCCACAAGGTAATCAAACCCCACCAACCTAACCTCACCCTAATGTAGACTGACAAACAGAAAGCACTAAAACTAAAAGGAACTTTAATATGTTGTTCATCATTAAGTCTTTCTTAATCTTGAAGGGGTTTAAAAGTCAACACTGGGGATAATTAGACTTCGATATAAAACATTAAAAAGTAATATAAATAGCTGTAATATTTCTAGAAAGTTTGGTGTGCAATAAGTGTATTATAAGACTTTGATAAAATATGTTGTATTGTAAGTAAAATGAATTACTCTTTAACCATACTAAAACAATTGTTCTGAATCACTTTAAATTGCAGTAGTTTGTTTTCTTTCAGTACCTTTATTATTGTAATCAATCATTTTATTTTCTTTATTTTAGGCTGGTGCCAGAGCCCACGGCACGGAATCATACGTCCGAACACCCTCAAGCTCTGAAGGTGAGTTGCAGCCCACGCCATTCTTCGGATAATACTCCTCCTTTAAATCAACATAACCAGGGCGCTTTTGTTACAAATACAGTATTAGCCAAGATTAAAAAGCTACAGGGTACATCCCAAAGGGCACCCAATTCCCTGTATAGTGCACTACTTTTGACCAGAACCATATGGGCCCTGGTCAAAAGTAGTCTACTACAGTGCCTTCAGAAAATTTTCACACCCCTTGACTTTTTCCATATGTTGTTGTGTTATAGCCACATTTTTATATGTAGTACATTTAGATTTTGTGTCACTGGCCTAAACACAAAACCCCATAAGTTAAAGTGGAATTATGTTTTTAGAATGTTGTACAAATTAATAAAAAATGAAGAGCTGTAATTTTTGTGTCAATAAGTATTTAACCCCTTTGATATGGCAAGCCTCAATATGTTTAGGAGTAGAAATGTGCTTAACAAATCACATAATAATTTGCATGGACTCACTCTGCTTGCAATAATTGTGTTTAACATGAATTATGAATGACTACCTCATCTCTGTACCCCACAAATATAATTATCTGTAAGGTCCCTAGGTCAAGCAGTGAATGTCAAACACAGATTCAACCATAAAGACCAGGGAGGTTTTCCAATGCTTCGCAAAAAAAGCATGGTGAAGTTATTAATTACACTTTGGATGGTGTATCAATACACCCAGTTACTACAAAGATAAAGGCGTCCTTCCTAACTCGGTTGCCGGAGAGGAAGGAAACCCTTCAGGGATTTCACCTTGAGGCCAATGGTGACTTTAAAACAGTTACAGAGTTTAATGGCTGTGATAGGAGAAAACTGAGGATGGATCAACAGTGTTGTAGTTATACCACAATATTAACCTAAATCACAGAGTGAAAGGAAGAAAGCCTGTACAGAATACAGAAATGCATCCTGTTTACAATAAGGCATTAAAGTAAAACTACCAAAAATGTGTCAAAGAAATTAACTTTATGTCCTGAATACAAAGCGTTATGTTTGGGGCAAATCCAACACATCACATCACAGAGTATCACTCTTCAATCTTGGTGGTGGCTGCATCATAGGTCTTCTTGTCATCGGCAAGGACTAGGGAGTTGTTTAGGATAATAAGCAACGGAATAGAGCTAAGCACAAGTAAAATCCTAGAGGAAAACCTGGTTCAGTCTGCTTTCCAATAGACAGTGGGATAGAAATCCACCTTTAAGCAGGACAATAACCTAAAACACAAGGCCAAATATACACTGGAGTTGCTTACCAAGACGACATTGAATGTTCCAGAGTGGCTAAGCTACAGTTTTGACATAAATTGACTTGAAAATGGCTGTCTAGCAATGATCAACAAGCAACTTGACAGAGCTTGAAGAATTAAAAAAAATATTAAAATATTAAGCTCTTAGAGACTTACCCAGAACGACTCAGGGCTGTAATCACTGCCAAAGGTGATTCTAACATGATTTGACTCAGGGGTGTGAATACTTATGTAAAGGAGATATTAACTTTCAATGCATTTGGAAAAATGTCTAAAAACAGGTTTTCACTTTGCCTTTATGGGCTATTGTGTGTGGAAGGGTGAGAAAAAAATAACAATTTAATATGTTTTGAATCCAGGCTATAACACAACAAAATGTGGAATAAGTCAAGGGGTATGAATAGGGTACTCGTTTGGATGTGGCCACACAGATCCTATTATGAGCTCAACATATTGTGATTCCTCTAAGCAGCCGTGGAACAAGGCTGAAGGGCTTGTTACCACCTTGTGTTAAACATGGTAAACCCATGTTACTGCGGCACAGGAAAGCTGTTCCTCTGGGATAGTCTCCAGACTGGGGAGAAATCCTGGACGTCTCAACGGAGCACAAACCATAATCTTCCCTGTTTTACCGGCCCACAATCCCCCTGGTTGTGTGTGCCAGGCGGGGCCGCTGTCACCCTTTGTGTCTGTGTGATTAGTATACAGAGGAGTTCAGCTCTGTGCAGAAGTGGGCCCCGTGCCATCTGAACCAACCTCTATAGGCCCTTCCAGCTGGAGACATATGAAAAGGATAGTGAGCTGATCGCTGGCGGGGTTCTCATCTCCTCTCCATCATCAACACACATAGAGATAATGACTTATTGATTGGTTTTGACAAAAATCCATTAACTTCAAAGAGCAGCCCGGCTCTTTTACGTCCACAACGACAATATCTTAAAAGTGATTAAAGAGCTTGTTGTTGTTGTTGATAATATTGTTGTTGTTGTTTTTGTGTTCGTTTAAGCTGATTATAATAGCTTTTTGTATCCTTTTAGGTTGAAACAAAATATAGCTGGAATGACATGACTCTAAGATGTAGCTTCCAGACAGCTCTCAGAAGAATCACATGGCAGGACCACATGAAAGAAATGCCCCGATTTGGTCTTTAAAAGGAAAGGAGAACACATCTCCCAGCTGAAGAAACCAGATGAAGAAACTTCAGTGTGGATCTCTGATCTATCTACAGACTAAACACTGAACATTTAATTTATCTCCGTGGATGTTGTAGAAGAACCACCTGTTGAGGACCTGTAAAGGGAAGAGGCTAATGTGTAGATCACACTTCCTCACTCTTGTCCCATAGACACAGCAGACCAGCATCACACTTCTCCCAGCTGTTAGACAGCAGACCAGCATCACACTTCTCCCAGATTTTATAGAGAGAGACAATTAACCTGTATCACACTTCTCCCAGATTTAAGAGCGAGAGAGAGACAGCAGTCCAGCCTCACACTTCTCCCATGCAGCCTCTAGAACCACAGACAGGAGACCTGTATCACACTTTTCCTCCAGAGAGACAGACAGGAGACCTGTGTCACACTTCTCCTCCAGAGAGACAGACAGGAGACCTGTATCACACTTCTCCTCTGGAGAGACAGACAGGAGACCTGTATCAAACTTCTTCTCTATAGAGACAGACAGGAGACCTGTATCACACTTCTTCTCTGGAGAGACAGACAGGAGACCTGTATCACACTTCTCCTCCAGAGAGACAGACAGGAGAACTGCATCACACTTCCCCAAGCATCTAGAACCACAGACAGGAAACCTGCATTACACTTCTCTATAGAGACAGATGGGACCCAGCTAGCAATGAGGAATCAGCCCAGAAGCGGCCCTCTTCCGGGGGGGGCCGGAACTATTTGAATCGGCCCGGAATCGGGTGTCGGACTCGGCCCGAAATCAAAATGAATGTCTGCCCAGAATTGGCCCAAGTACATCGGTCATTTCCGTCTACCGGAATTCAGCCAACTTTGCCGGCATCTTACCAGAATCCCTCCAGAAGCAGCCCGATGCAAATTTAAATAAATGTATACAAAATTACCAGATTTAGTCATTTTAAATATTACTATTATACGATTTATGCATACAAATTATACCCATCCACCAAAAAAAAATTATATGTCGAAGGAAACATTGTACACATGGTGACTACAGAGCGATGGGACAAGGACATCCCGACCGGCCAAACCCTCCCTTAACTCAGACGACGCTGGGCCAATTGTGAGTCACCTCATGGGTCTCCCGGTCTCGGCCGGCACGGGTATCAAACTAGCATCTGTAGTAATGCAGTTTACACTGTGATACAATGTCTTAGACTGCTGCACCACTCGGGATGCGCCATCCACAAAGTTTTTAATGCTTATTAATTGCCTTGCACAAAGAATCAAAATACTAAAATACTACTTCAACAGGACTCTTAAAGAATTTCATTTAAATGTTAAGTGTATTTTTTGATCACAGAAACAATGATAAAATAAATAATTAAATGTTAATTATATAACGCAACCCGTGTAGTCATCTGACAGAGAGTGTCCCCAATCGGCCCGAGACGCAAGTAATACGTTTGGGCCAGATAACTCACACCGGAATCGCCCCGAGCTCAATCCTCGCATCCTAGCCATAAGTAATATTGCCTAAGGCGGCCCAGACTCGGGCCACATTACGTTGGCCGAGTCTGACTCTCAGCCGAGCGCCCCGACTTAGCCGGAATCAGCCCAGATCCACTGTGATAGCTGGGGAGACCTGTATGACACTTCTCCTAACCTCGAAAGAGACAGACAGGAGACCAGCAATGGAGTATCTCATCTTCTGGCAGAATCTGGCAGGGAATATTTTATTCTTCACAGAGACAGATAAAGTCCTCATCTCAAATGGAATCATATTCCCTATATAGTGCACTACTTTTGACCAGGACCTCTGGTCAAAAGTAATATACTATATAGGGAATAGGGTGCCTTTTGGAAAGCAGCTCGGCTCTGTTTACATTTGATGTACATTCTAAAGTAGGCTGAACTGACAATGATCCCTATTAGTATTTCTTTGTGGACTCAGATAGTTAAATGGGGGGATGTGTCATCCTTCCCCACATTATGATGTTTACTGTCATAATGTGAGGCTGGTGGGAGGAGCTACAGTTGAAGTCGGAAGTCTACATACACTTAGGTTGGAGTCATTAAAACTTGTTTTTCAACCACCACAAAATTATTGTTAACAAACTATAGTTTTGGCAAGTCGGTTAGTACATCTACTTTGAGCATGACACACACATTTTTTCCAGCAATTGTCAGACGTTTACATACACAACGTTGACTGTGCCTTTAAACAGCTTGGAAAATTCCAGAAAATGATGTCATGGCTTTAGAAGCTTCTGTTAGGCTAATTGACATCATTTGAGTCAATTGGTGGTATACCTGTGGATGTATTTCAAGGCCTACCTTCAAACCCAGTGCCTCTTTGGTTGAAAATCAAAAGAAATCAGCCAAGACCTCAGAAAAACAATTGTAGACCTCCACAAGTCCGAATGGGCCAAAATTCACCCAACTTATTGTGGAAAGTTTGTGGAAGGCTACCTGAAACGTTTGGCCCAAGTTAAACAATTTAAAGGCAATGCTACCAAATACAAGTCCAAACGCCTGAAGGTACCACGTTCCACTGTACAAACAATAGTACGCAAGTATAAACACCATGGGACCACGCAGCCGTCATACCGCTCAGGAGGAGACGCATTCTGTCTCCTAGAGATGAAAGTACTTTGGTGCGAAAAGTGCAAATCAGTCCCAGAACAACAGCAAAGGACCGTGTGAAGATGCTGGAGGAAACAGGTACAAAGGTATCTTTATCCACAGTAAAACGAGTCCGATATCGACATAACCTGAATGGCCGCTCAGCAGGGAAGAAGCCACTGCCCCAAAACCTCCATAAAAAAGCCAGACTATGGTTTGCAACTGCACATGGGGACAAAGATCGTACTTTTTGGAGAAAGGTCCTATGGTCTGATGAAACAAAAATAGAACTGTTTGGCCATAATGACCATAGTTATGTTTGGAGGAAAAAGGGGGAGGCTTGCAAGCCGAAGAACACCATCCCAACGGTGAAGCACGGGGGTGGCAGCATCATGTTGTGAGGGTGCTTTGCTGCAGGAGGGACTGGCATACTTCACAAAATAGATGGCATCATGAGGAGGGAAAATTATGTGGATATATTGAAGCAACATCTCAAGACATCAGTCAGGAAGTTAAAGCTTGGTCGCAAATGAGTCTTTCAAATGGACAATGACCCCAAGCATCCTTCCAAAATTGTGGCAAACTGGCTTAAGGACAACAAAGTCAAGGTATTGGAGTGGCCATCACAAAGCCCTGACCTCAATCCTATAGAAATTGTTGGGCAGAACTGAAAAGTGTGTGCGAGCAAGGAGGCCTAGAAACCTGAATCAGTTACACCAGCTCTGTCAGGAGGAATGGGCCAAAATTCACCCAACTTATTGTGGAAAGTTTGTGGAAGGCTACCTGAAACGTTTGGCCCAAGTTAAACAATTTAAAGGCAATGCTACCAAATACTAATTGAGTGTATGTAAACTTCTGACCCAACCTGGAAATTAAAGCTGAAATAAATCATTCTCTCTACTATTATTCTGACATTTCACATTCTTAAAATAAAGTGGTGATCATAACTGACCTAAGACAGTGCATTTTTGCAAGGTTTAAATGTCAGGAATTGTGAAAAACTGAGTTTAAATGTATTTGGCTAAGGTGTACGTAAACTTCCGACTTCAACTGTATATGAAGACGGGCTCATTGTAATGGCTGGAATAGAATAAATGGAACGGTATCGAACACATCAAACATATGGAAACCATTTATTCCATTCCAGCCATTACAATGAGCCCGTCCTCCTATAGCTCCTCCCACCTGCCTCCACTACGGTATAAGCCGACTGCAAGGGAAGTGAAAGAAATGAATAATGCAGTATGCCACAGGCCTGACATCCTATTGCTAGAAATGACACTTCTAATTGCATTTGGTTTTGTTCATTACCGTATATATAATCCACTGAAATGAATAAATAATTCACTTGCAGAGCCTTATTGTATGCCAAGAAGCTTAGATAGTCTAGAGTCAGTGAAATACAGAGGAAGGAATAATGGCGTTCAGAAAAACAGAATGCAGGACAAATGGTTCCCAAACTGGTCTGAGATCATCTGAACAGGCCACGAGGGCAGTGGAAATCCCAAAATAGCTTTCCTTGTATTAAACAACTCTACTCTGTGTCTGTGTCCCAAATGGTATCCTATTCCCTATGTCTATTCCTCTCAGCTGATGTTGTCAGTGGAGCAGCAGTCAGACAATAGTTTTCCATTAGAGGAAGTGATTCTCTTTTCACTCTGAGGCCAGGCCCCCGGACAATAACACTGAAGCGGTGTGTGCGTGTGTGTGTCAACTCTCTCATCACCGCCGGGGGATAGCAGCTAGTGGCTCCACTTCCACTCTGGAGTGGCTTATAATGCTAAGGCTTATCTGGGATTATCCTGTCTGAGTTAATGCAGAGTAAGAGCAGTTACATGGCTTATTTGATTATGAATGTACATAAAGGATGTCACGATCCTGGCTGTCACTGTGAGACAGCTATATTCACGGCGTTCTCTTGCTCTGTAGACACACACAGACACTCAAATTTGTTTTGCTATCCTTGTGGGGACCAAACAATTGATTCCCAATCAAAATCCTGTTTTCCTTAACCCAAACCTTTACCCCAAACCTCTAACCCCTTGTGGGGACTGGTTTTACTGTCCTTGTGAGGACTTCTGGTCCCCACAAAGATATTAAAACCCAAAACACACAAATACACACTCACGCGCGCGCACACACACACACACACACACACACACACACACACACACACACACACACACACACACACACACACACACACACACACACACACACACACACACACACACACACACTCATTTGAACATTCATTCCACAGTGATGCTCAGAACAGAATGCAATTATACACCTATTGTCAGATCCTGTATGTCCAACAATGAATAATGCCAGTGAGCTGCAGGAACATTTTGATCTAGTTTTCATTGATGTGTATTCCATTCCTTTTAATCATGTTGATGAGCTCTTACCTAGCAGCCACTTCCTGCCTTTTATTCTATAATTAACTCAAGGTTTCATTATCTCCTCTTGATTAAAATGCTGTGATCAATGTTGAAGTGCTCCTCTTTTATCATCACCAATCATGTGGAAGGAGCATCAACCAGACCACAGCCACAGGTCACTAACGGTCTGTCATTTAGAAGAGAGGATGTCCATGTACTTCACTTCTAGCAAGCATTCCACATGCTATAACCTACTGTGTCATCATGTCAATGTCCCGTGCACCTGTAAACCTCACGCATAGCTAGTAAATGTTTAATATACTCTCATGTATTTATTAACCGACAAATGCATACATCTTTTTTGGGGGTGAATTTCTTCTGTACTATAGTAAAAAGTTGTGTGGTAAGGAGAACAGTGTAAATGTACTGTGGTAGATATAAACGCAACATGCAACAATTTCAAAGTTACAAACTGAGTTACAGTTTGTATAAGGAAATCAGTCAATTGAAATAAATTCATTAGGCCCTAATCAATGAATTTCACATGGCTGGGAATACAGATATGCATCTGTTGGATCAGGAAACCAGTCAGTATCTGGTTTGTACCATTTGCCATATGCAGCGTGACACATCACTTTCGCATAGAGTTGATCAGGCTGTTGATTGTGGCCTGTGCAATGTTTTCCAAATCCTCTTCAATGGCTGTGAGAAGTTGATGAATATTGGTAGGAATTGGATCACGTCGTCATACAAGTTGATCCAGAGCATCCCAAACATGCTCAATGGGCGACATTTCTGGTGAGTATGCAGGCCATGGAAGAACTGGGACATTTTCAGCTTATCCTTGCAACATGGGGCTGTGCATTATCATGCTGAAACATGAGGTGAATGGCGGCGGGAAAATGGCACGACAATGAGCCCACTGAAGTCATTTACGAAGCCGAACTGCTGTCAGATCAAGACCCTGGTAAGGACAACGAGCACACAGATGAGCTTCCCTGATACGGTTTCTGATAGTTTGTGCAGAAATTCTTGGGTTGTGCAAACCCACAGTTTTATCAGCTGTCCAGGTGGCTGGTCTCAGACGATCCCGCAGGTGAAGAAGCCGGATGTGGAGGTCCTGGTTGGCGTGGTTACGCATGGCCAGTTGGACGTACTGCCAAATTTTCTAAAATGACATTGCAAGCAGCTTATGGTAGAGAAATGAACATTACATTCTCTGGCACAGCTCTAATGGACATTCCTGCAGTCAGCATGCCAATTGCACTCTCCCTTAAAACTGCACATTTTAGATTGGCCTTTTATTGGCCCCAGCACAAGCTTCTTGATATGCCATACCTGTCAGATGGATGGATTATATTGGCAAGGGAGAAATGCTCACTAAGAGGGATGTCAACAAAAATGTGTGCACAACATTTTTTGAGAAAGAGGCTTTTTGTGCGAATGGAACATTTCTGGGATCTTTTATTTCAGTTCAGGAAACATGGGACCAACACTTTAAATTTTTGTTCAGCGTAAATACAACAAAATCCAATTATCTTTGTCCCTCTGTACTTCTGACTTAACATCAATATAAGACTCAGGCTGTGTCCTAAATTGCATCCTATTCCATTTATAGTCCACTACTTTTGGCCAGGGCCCATTCGGCTCTAGTCAAAAGCAGTGCACTACATAGGGAATACGGTGCCTTTTGGGACACAACCTCTAATGAGAATCACAACATGGGATGTCTATGAAATAAATGACATGCCAGCGTCTTCACTGTATGGAATTGACACTCTGTGATGAAGTCAGTTTATAAATATAGGTTTACTCTTTTAAGAGGCCTCAGATGGAAAGTCCTGATGGATCTTGGCAGTTTGGCAGATTTGGAAACTTGAAAAGGCATTAATTTATGGATATTATTTACCTTTAGATGCCCTTGAAACAATACTTTCACATCAAACAGGTTTGTGAAAGGGAAGGGCTGTCTTTCTTTCCTACCTCTTTAATATTGTATGTTCTCTCCTCTCCTCTGTGGCTACTGTCTCCCTTAGATACATATTTTTCTTGAATGTAAATATGTCTTTATTCTCTACTCTTTTATCTCTATTCTACCTTTGGATACGTCCCAAATGACACCCTATTCCCTTCATAGTGCAATATGTTTGATAGGGTGTCATTCGCGTCTCACAGATCTGACTTTGAACTTTTGTTTCCCACTGAATTAAGCTCTTGTCCTCATCATAGATATCAAAACAAAGGCTGTCCCAGGTGGCACCCTATGCAGATGTGGTCTCTCCTAGACAAATGGAGTCTGATTCAAAATTGGGTGGGTATTTCAAGAAAGGAGCCTTATACTGCAGATGGGATTGTTTTCAGCTTCACTAAATCCATCACAGCCAGTTCACAACCAACAACCATCTTCATCTAATTCTGGCCTATGTTCATATAAACAGGAGATGACTAAAACAACCAAACGGTCTTTGAACCATGAAACTGATCTTCTACCTGTTCTGTATCATGTTCTAGGGGCATGGGCTAGATCATATGTAGGTGTTTTGTCTGCACTACAGACCAAGTTGTTGTTGCTTTCTTCTTCTTACAGGTGAGAATAACAAGAGCATCACTCTATAAAACCCTGAGGAGTGCTGCCGACTCATTTTTGCAGGGCAGAGGCAGAGGCTGAGGCTGGAGTTTAGATGGCCTTTTCGGCAGTCAGCTTCTGACAGCAAGGCTGTCTGGTGGTAATTGCCTGCTGGGGCCTGGCTGTCTGGTTGTTTAGTCTGAACTATAAGCCTCTACTCTTCTTGTCTGCGCTGATATCATGGCCCTATAGATACAATACATGGATGTTTTGTTATTAAGTATATTCGTATTAAACTTTCACAATGTGTTTTGTCCATTAGAAACAGGAATGGGGTCAAAATATCCTCCTATTGTGAATATCATCAACCTAGTGTGCATCCAAATTTACTTCCTATTCACCATTACCTTTAACCAGGGCCCATTTAGGACAGAGCCTGTCTCAGCCCTGTCTCTGATGGTTGGATAATGTTAGCAGATGTTAATGCGAGTGTAGCGAAATGCTTGTGCTTCTATTTCTGACAGTGCAGCAATATCTAACAAGTAATCTAACAATTCCACAACAACTACCTAATACACACAAATCTAAGTAAAGGGATGGAATAAGAATATGTACAAATAAATATATAGATGAGCAATGACAAAGCGACATAGGCAAGATGCAATAGATGGTATAAAATACAGAATATACATATGGGATGAGTAATGCAAGATACGTAAACATCAATTTTAAAGTGGCATTAATAAAGTGACTAGTGATCCATTTGTTAGAGTGGCCAATGATTTCAAGTCTGTATGTAGGCAGCAGCCTCACTGTGTTAGTGATGGCTGTTTAACTTCTTAGGGAGCGGCTGCATAGGTGACGGTTTTGGAGAGTCTGGCGTACCCAAAGTAAAATGCATGCCACTCAGGCCCAGAAAATAGGATATGCACATAATTAGTACTATTGGATAGGAAACACTCTGAAGTTTCTAAGAGTGTTAAAATAATGTATGTGAGTATAACAGAATTGATATAGCAGGCGAAAACCAGAGGAAAATCCATCCGGATTTGCAGTTTGTTTTGTAAATGAGCATCTTCTCCATTGTGCTTATTGCATACAACTTTATGTAGGACTGAGACTGCAGTACCTATGGCTTCCACAGTCGATATACAAAGTCTGGGAATTCTAGGAGTGACCAGAACAGATAGGAACAGGAAATTGTCAGGCGACCACTTTTGTAAACAAGGTTTGACGCCCGCGAGATTGTGAACGCGCACCACTTTATGTTTTCCTTTCCTATCGTACAGCAAATATACCCAAAAGGATACCTAAGGATACATTAAAAGTATGTTTGATTTGTTTGTAGAAAGTGTATAGGTATAATTTGAACGTGTTCTCTTCACGGTTCAATGGGCGACTCAACGGTGGATTTTATGATCATAACGCGCGCCAACCAAACTGAGATTTATGGATATAATAAATTACTTTTTCTAATAAAAGAAGAATGGATTGTCTTCATTGGACACTTGGGAAGCCCTCAGCAGAAGTTCATCAAAGGTAAGCGATTTTATATTAGAGATTTTATGCGTTTTGTGAGACCCGTGTTGGGTTATGGATTTATGCTAATGCGTAAACATTAGAGGTGCTACCCTCAAACAATAAAATGTTGTGCTGTCATATTGCCAAGAATCAGAGCTTTTGATGACTATGCAACACTTGTATATTGATGAATGTTTAATAATTAAACTTTTGGATTTTAGCGCCCCACCACTCCGTAAGTAGTTAACAGTCTGATGGTCTCTCGGTCCCAACTTTAATGCATCTATACTGACCTCGCCTTCTGGATGGTAGCGGGGTGAACAGGCAGTGGCTCGGGTGGTTGTTGTCCTTGGTTACCTTTTTGGCCTTCCTGTGACATCAGGTGCTGTAGGTGTCCTGGAGGGCAGATAGTTTGCCCCGGGTGATGCGTTGTGCAGACCGCAGCACCCTCTGGAGAGCCCTGCAGTTGTGGGCGGTAGAGTTTCCGTACCAGGCGGGGATACAGCCCGACAAGCTGTATCAATTGTGCACTTGTAAAAGTGTTTTAGATGACAAGACAAATTTCTTCAGCCTCCTGTGTTTGAAGAGGCTCTGTTGCGCCTTCTTCACCATACTGTCTGTGTGGGTGGACCATTTCAGTTCGTCCTTAATGTGTACGCCGAGTAACTTCAAACTTTCCACCTCCTCCACTGCTGTCCCGTCAATGTGGATAGGGGGGTGCTCCCTCTGCTGTTTCCTGAAGTCCACAATCATTTCATTTGTTTTGTTGACGTTGAGAGAGAGGTTGTTTTCCTGACACCACACTCCGAGTGCCCTCACCTCCTCCCTTTAGGCTGTCTCGTCGTTGTTGGTGATCAAGCCTACTACTGTTGTGTCGTCTGCAAACTTGATGATCGAGTTGGAGGCGTGCATGGCCACGCAGTCATGGGTGAACAGGGAGTACAGGAGGAGGCTGTTTCCTACCTTCACCACCTTGGGGCGGCCCGTCAGGAAGTCCAGGACCCAATTGCACAGGGCTGGGTAGAGACCCAGGGCCTCAAGCTTAATGATGAGCTTGGAGGATACTATGGTGTTGAATGCCGAGCTGTAGTCAATGAACAGCATTACATAGGTATTCCTCTTGTCCAGATGGGATAGGGCAGTGTGCAGTGTGATGGCGATTGCATCGCCTGCGGACCTATTGGGGCGGTATGCAAATTGCAGTGGGTCTAGGGTGACAGGTAAGATGGAGGTGATATGATCCTTGACTAGTCTCTCAATACACTTCAGGATGACAGAAGTGAGTGCTACGGGGCGATAGTCATTTAGTTCAGTTACCTTTGCCTTCTTGGGTATAGGAACAATGGTGGTCATCTTGAAGCATATGGGGACAGCAGACTGGGATATGGAGAGTTTGAATATGTCCGTAAACACACCAGCCAGCTGGTCTGCGCATGCTCTGAGGACGCGGCTAGGGATGCCGTCTGGGCGGGCAGCCTTGTGAGGGTTAACACGTTTAAATATCTTACGTCGGCCATGGAGAAGGAGAGCACTGTATTATCCTCTGCTCTCTATCAGCTGATTACTCTGTCGTGGAATATGCAGTGCCTTCCTCATCATGTCTACATTGAATTTCAGAAACAAACAAAATTCAATTGCTTTTTATTAACAGATTGGAATGCAGGAGGAGAAAGGTGTGTTATGGGGGTGGGGGGCGTGGAGGAGAGGTACTGCCAAGTCTGACGCTCTACAACATAATTGGACTTCTCCCAGCACCGAAAATATTCTTTTCAATAAAGCACAAATCTGGTTCATTCAGACCCTCTGACCTGCGAAGCGTGCAAGTAGAACAGGCAACAAGACAAAAAAGAAAAAAATGGAACATGGTAAGATGGGGATGACAACATTTATTTGATTAATCAGTAGTTCAGTAACATTGGGCTAAATTACCTCTGGGACACTGAGCTCAGAATGCAAGTCTCTCTGCTTGTCTGGTTCAGAACTGATTGAACTACGTCCCAAAAGCTGGGAAACTCATTTAGGTAATTAAGATAGGAGGAGTAGCTCAATAAATCTGCTTGTCTTCAGCTCTTTAAGACACAACATTAATTAAAGATCACTGCTTTAAAAAAAATAAGTTAATAAGAGACTTTGAAGCAGTTTACTTTACTCTGTTAAAGCTCAGAATCGAATGTGGCTGACTTCCAACAGTAAGGGGTGTGTAATCGGTGGCAGGGAAGTCAGACGCAGGAGAGCAGAACTTGGTAATAGCCGGAGCAGTTTAATAAACAAAACCCACTCATAAAATGTAACAAGAACAAAATTGGGTACAAAACCTGAAGCGCACCAAAACACACGTGCACATGCACTTACAATAAACAATTACGGACAAGGACATGGGGAAACCAGAGGGTTAAATACACAACATGTAATTGAGAGAATTGGAACCAGGTGTGATGGAAGACAAGACAAAAGCAATAGATAAAATAAAAAAGGATCGGCGATGGCGATGGCTAGAAGGTCGATGACGTTGACCGCCGAACGCCGCCCGAACAAGAAAAGGGACCAACTTCGGCGGCACCGGCCTTGGGGACGACCCGGAGGGTGAGGCGCAGAGCGATCCAAATGAAGACGGTGGAACTCCTGCAGCATTGAAGGATCCAACACGTCCTTGACCGGAACCCAGCACCTTTCCTCCAGACCGTACCCCTCCCACTCCACGAGATACTGAAGGCCCCTTGCCCGGCGCCTCGAGTCCAGTATGGAGCGAACGGAGTACGCCGGAACCCCCCCGATGTCCAGAGGGGGCGGAGGAACCTCCTGCACCTCAGACTCCTGGAGCGGACCAGCGACCACCGGCCTGAGGAGAGACACATGGAATGAGGGGTTAATACGGTAATCGGGTGGAAGCTGTAACCTATAACTAACCTCGTTCACTCTCCTCAGGACTTTAAATGGCCCTACAAACCGCGGACCCAGCTTCCGGCAGGGCAGGCGGAGGGGCAGGTTTCGGGTCGAGAGCCAGACCTGGTCTCACTGCGGTGGAGATCTGCGTTCTCCTTTTGGTGCATAACCGCCTGCTGAAGGTGAACATGGACAGACTCCCATGTCTCCTCCGCGTGCCTGAACCAGTCGTCCACCGCAGGAACCTCAGTCTGACCCTGATGCCAAGGCGCCAGGACCGGCTGGTACCCTAGTACCCACTGGAAAAGAGAGAGGTTAGTGGAGGAGTGGCGAAGCGAGTTCTGTGTCATCTCGGCCCAGGGCACGAACGCCGCCAACTCCCCCGGCCGGTCCTGGCAATAGGACCACAGAAACTTGCCCACATCCTGGTTAACTATCTACCTGCCCATTACTCTCGGGGTGAAAATCTGAAGTAAGGCTGATCGAAACCCCCAGACACTCCATGAATGCCTTCCAGACTCTAGACGTGAACTGGGGACCCCGATCAGACACTATATCCTCAGGCACCCCTTAGTGCCGGAAGACGTGTGTAAACAAGGCCTCCGCAGTCTGTAGGGCCGTAGGAAGACCGGGCAGAGGGAGGAGACGACAGGACTTGGAGAAACGATCCACAACAACCAGGATCATGGTGTTACCCTGTGAGAGTGGAAGATCAGTCAGAAATTCCACCGACAGGTGCGACCAAGGCCGCTGTGGAACAGGTAAGGGTTGTAGCTTACCTTTGGGCAGGTGCCTAGGAGCCTTATACTGGGCGCACACCGAGCAGGAGGAAACATAAACCCTCACGTCTTTAGCCAAGGTAGGCCACCAGTACCTCCCGCTCAAACAGCGCACTGTCCGTCCTATCCCAGGATGACCAGAGGAGGGTGACGTGTGGGCCCAATAGATCAACCGGTCACGAACAGCAGACAAAACGTACAGACGCACAGCGGGACACTGGACGGGAGCGGGCTCTGCACGTAGCACCTGCTCTATGTCCATGTCCAGCTCCCACACTACCGGCGCCACCAGGCAGGAGGCAGGGAGTATGGAGTGGGATCCATGGGCTGCTCCTCTGTGTCATACAGCCGGGACAATGCATCTGCTTTCACATTCTGGGAGCCTGGTCTGTATGAAAGGGTAAACACAAAACGGGTGAAAAACATGGCCCACCTTGCCTGACGAGGGTTCAGTCTCCTCGCTGCCCGGATGTACTCCAGATTGCGGTGGTCAGTCCAGATGAGAAAAGGGTGTATAGTCTCCTCAAGCCAATGTCTCCACGCCTTCAAGGCCTTGACGACAGCCAACAGCTCCCGATCCCCCACGCCGGACTGAGCTTCTTTGAAAAGAAGGCACAGGGGCGGAGCTTCGGTGGCGTACCCAAGGGCTGAGATAGCACAGCTCCTATCCCAGCCTCGGACGCGTCCACCTCCACTATGAACGCCAAGGAGGGATCCGGATGGGCCAGAATGGGAGCCGAGGTAAACAGAGCCCTCAGGTGACTAAAAGCCCTGTCCGCCTCAGCCGACCACTGCAAACGTACCGGGCCCCCTTTCAGCAGTGAGGTAATGGGAGCCGCTACCTGACCAAAACCTTGGATAAACCTCTGGTAGTAGTTGGCAAACCCTAAAAACCGCTGCACCTCCTTTATCGTGGTTGGAGTCGGCCAATTATGCACGGCTGAAATGCGGTCACTCTCCATCTCCACCCCTGAGGTGGAAATGCGATACCCCAGGAAGGAGACGGACTGCTGGAAAAACAAGAATTTCTCAGTCTTGACGTACAGGTCATTCTCCAACAGGCGACCAAGCACCCTGCGGACCAGAGACACATGCTCGGCGCGTGTAGTGGAGTATATCAGAATGTCATCGATATACACTACTACACCCTGCCCGTGTAGGTCCCTGAAGATCTCGTCTACAAAGGATTGGAAGACTGATGGAGCATTCATTAACCCGTACGGCATGACGAGGTACTCATAATGCCCTGAAGTGGTACTAAACGCTGTCTTCCACTCGTCTCCCTCCCGGATACGCACCAGGTTGTATGCGCTGCTGAGATCTAGTTTGGCAAAGAAGCGCGCCCCATGCATTGACTCAATCGCAGTGATCTGGTTCAGACCCAGATAGTCAATACACGGGCGCAGACCTCCCTCCTTCTTCTTCACAAAAAAAAACCTTGAGGAGACGGGTGAAGTGGAGGACCGAATGTACCCCTGACGCAGGGATTCGGAGACATATGTTTCCATAGCCTCCGTCTCCGCCTGTGAGAGGGGATACACGTGACTCCTGGGAAGTGCAGCATCTGCCAGGAGATTTATCGCACAATCGCCCAGTCGATGGGGTGGTAATTGAGTTACCTTCTTTTTAGAGAAGGCGAGAGCCAAATCGGCATATTCAGGGGGAATGTGCACGGTGGAGACCTGGTCTGAACTTTCCACCATAGTAGCACCAACGTAAACCCCTAAACACCTCCCCGTGGCCTCCCTGATCAAACCTGACCCTAATGGTCGACTATTTAAGGCGTGAACGAGGAAGGGCACATCCACGGGAACAATGGGGATCCCTAAACTATGAGCGAACGATCTATCTATAAAATTCCCAGCCGCGCCTGAATCGACGAGCGCCTTATGCTGGGAATGTGGGCAACAGAGGGCTCTGGGTGAGAATGGTGCCGGCTCATCTGGGGTGACGCCAGAGCGCCCTGCCTGCTGTCTCAATCCCCAGAGGAACCAACCCGGCACCGACCGGCAGTGTGACATCTGCGGCCACAGATGGTGCACGAGATGGAACCCCCTCCATTCTCCCTGCGCACCGCCCCTCCTAGCTCCATAGGTATCGGAGAGGGAGTACGGGGGGATGGAACCACCAGACCCCGATCTGAACGTCCGCGGGTAGCCAGCAGGTTGTCCAGCCGGATGGACAGGAACCCCTGGCAGTTTGCCGCCTTCCCATCGTACTCATGAGGCAGGGACAGCCGGCACCGACCGACAGTGTGACCTCTGCGGCCACAGATGGTGCACGAGATGGAACCCCCTCGGTTCTCCCTGCGCACCGCCCCTCCTAGCTCCATAGGTATCAGAGAGGGAGTACGGGCGGATGGAACCACCAGACCCCGATCTGAACGTCCGCGGGTAGCCAGCAGGTTGTCCAGCCGGATGGACAGGTCCACCAGCTGGTCGAACATGAGGGTGGTGTCTCTGCAGGCCAACTCCCGACGGACGTCCTCATGCAGACTGCAGCGGTAATGGTCGATCAGGGCCCTGTCATTCCATCCCGCGCCGGCAGCCAGGGTCCTAAATTCCAGGGCGAACTCCTGGGCGCTCCTCGTCTCCTGCCTCAGATGGAAGAGGCGCTCACCCGCCGCTCTACCCTCGGGCGGGTGGTTGAAGACTGCCTGGAAACGGCAGGTGAACTCCTCAAACTGGTCCAACGCTGCATCTCCCTATCTCCACACGGCATTGGCCCAATCCAGGGCTTTCCCGGTGAGGCACGAGACGAGGGCGGATACCCTCTCACTGCCCGACGGAGCCGCGTGGACAGTGGCCAGGTATAAGTCCAGTTGTAAAAGGAACCCCTGGCAGTTCGCCGCCTTCCCATCGTACTCATGAGGCAGGGAGAGCCGAATCCCACTGGGACCAGGAGGGAGAGGGGCGCTCAGAGGAGACCCCAGGTGTGCAGGTGTGCTGGTGGAGGTAAGAACTCCCTGTCTCTCCCACGGTCCACTGTCTGGACAACACGGTCCATGGTGGTGCCAAGATGTTGGAGCATTGCTGCGTGCTCCTGGACACGTTCCTCCACCCCTATTCCCAGAGTACCTGCTCCTGCAGACTCCATGTTTAGGTCCGTAATTCTGTAAGGGGTGCGTAATTGGTGGCAGGGAAGTCAGACGCAGGAAAGCAGAACTTGGTAATAGCCGGAGCAGTTTAATAAACAAAACCCACGGCATAAAATGTTACAAGAACAAAATTGGGTACAAAACCCAACGCGCACCAAAACACACGTGCACATGCACTTACAATAAACAATTACGGACAAGGACATGGGGAAACCAGAGGGTTAAATACACAACATGTAATTGAGAGAATTGGAACCAGGTGTGAAGGAAGACAAGACAAAACCAGTAGATAAAAGAAAAAAGGATCGGCAATGGCTAGAAGGTCGGTGACGTCGACAGCCGAACGCCGCCCGAACAAGAAGTGGGACCAACTTCGGCGGAAGTTGTGACACCAACATTAAACACTTTACATTTAGTTATGGGTTTACAAGTAATCAAGAACGGTTATTTGTCAGTACATAGGTAGTCTATTTATTTGAATTCCCATAAGCTACAACCAATTATCACTCTTTTTCATAAATTTGGGGGGACTTAAGTCATCCCCTCTGCTGGAATGGCAGCCTACTCAGAGCCATGGACAAAAATAGTCCAGCCTCTGTCTGACCTACAGTAGCCCGGAGCTGATGCCTATAGAGGGAAAAGAGGGAGGGAGAGGTCTTTTTACCATAACCTTCACTATAGACAGAATGGACCAACCGACCGACCCACTGCTTTGTACTCATGGGCCACTTTGTGTCACCATTACCCCCCATCCCCCCGCCCCTCCCCCAATGTCATTTTACCACCAGAGTGCAAAGGGCCCAGTGGCAAAAAATGAAATGAAATGTCAAATGAAAGAAAGAGAGGACAGAAAACGCTGGTCACTGCAGGGCTTGAAGGATTGCTCCCTCAAAGAGAAAAAGTGGCTTGCCATGAGAATTATGTATTCCTCTTATGTTCTTATTGAAGATAATTTACACCTTCCCTATGAATTTTCCTTGGAGAAAATAGATCTGATGACCCCCTTACCAGCAGACCTGGAATCAGTGTGATATCAGCCTGTGGTGATCATCCTGCCCTGTAGATGTGTATAATGGTAAGGCCTGAACTGGGATCAGGTGGTAGAGACCTGCAGATAGTCCAGCCTCTTAACAGCAGACCTGGGATCAGATAAACGTGATAGCATCCCCAAAACCCTGTAGATGAGGTGTGTATAATGGCTGAACTGGAATCAGTGTGATAGCATCCCCAGGTCTCTGTAGATGAGGTATGTGTAATGGCTGAACAGGGATCAGTGTGATAGCATCCCCAGGTCTTTGTAGATGAGGTGGGTGTAATGGCTGAACTGGGATCAGTGTGATAGCATCCCCACGTCTCTGTAGATGAGGTGTGTATTATACTGGGAGGATTCTACTCTCCTCTCTGAAGGATGAATCAATGCAGCATGAAGAAGAGAGTTTCCAGCCCATTTCCCTCTGATTACCCCCAACACACACACACACACACACACACACACACACACACACACACACACACACACACACACACACACACACACACACACACACACACACACACACACACACAGCTCCTTGATATTACCCCCACCACACACAGCTCCTTAATAGCTTGTTGTGTCTCATAAATCTATCTTTACCACCCAGGCATCACAGATGGATCACACTGGATGTTTTACATATTACACAGGGTGGCAGGTAGCCTCGAGGTTAGAGCGTTGGGTAAATAACCAAAAGGATGCTAGTTTGAATCCCAGAGCCGACAAGGTTAAATACTGTAGAGGGGCCCTTGAGCAAGGCACTTAATTCTAATTGCTCCAGGGTCACCATTGATAATGACAGACCATGTCTGTTTGTCAGAGGGATCCAGGTTAGACTGTATAATATTCCAGCTAGAATTTTACTGTATGTGAGAGGGATCCAGGCTGGACCATATAATATCCAGCTAGTATTGTACTGTATGTCAGAGGGATCCAGGCTGGACTGTATAATATCCAGCCAGTATTGTACTGTATGTTGGAGGGATTCATGCGGGACTGTATAATATCCAGCCAGTATTGTACTGTATGTTGGAGGGATCCAGGCTGGGCTGTATAATATCCAGCCAGTATTGTACTGTATGTTGGAGGGATCCAGGCTGGACTGTATAATATCCAGCCAGTATTGTCCTGTATGTTGGAGGGATCCAGGCTGGACTGTATAATATCCAGCTAGTATTGTACTGTATGTCAGAGGGATCCAGGCTGTGCTGTTTAATATCCAGCCAGTATTGTACTGTATGTCAGAGGCATCCAGGCTGTGCTGTATAATATCCAGACAGTATTGTACTGCATGTCAGAGGGATCCAGGCTGGACTGTATAATATCCATCCAGTATTGTACTGTATGTCAGAGGGATCCAGGCTGGACCATATAATATCCAGCTAGTATTGTACTGTATGTCAGAGGGATCCAGGCTGGACTGTATAATATCCAGCCAGTATTGTACTGTATGTTGGAGGGATCCAGGCTGGACTGTATAATATTCAGCTAGTATTGTACTGTATGTCAGAAGGATCCAGGCTGTGCTGTATAATTTCCAGCAAGTATTGTACTGTATGTCAGAGGGATCCAGGCTGGACTGTATAATATCCAGCTAGTATTGTACTGCATGTCAGAGGGATCCAGGCTGTGCTGTTTATTATCCAGCAAGTATTGTACTGTATGTCAGAGGGATCCAGGCTGGACTGTATAATATCCAGCAAGTATTGTACTGTATGTCAGAGGGATCCAGGCTGTACTGTATAATATCCAGCCAGTATTGTACTGTATGTCAGAGGATCCAGGCTGTACCTTATAATATCCAGCTAGTATTGTACTGTATGTCAGAGGGATCCAGGCTGGACTGTATAATATCCAGCAAGTATTGTACTGTATGTCAGAAGGATCCAGGCTGGACCTTATAATATCCAGCTAGTATTGTACTGTATGTCAGAGGGATCCAGGCTGGACTGTATAATATCCAGCCAGTATTGTACTGTATGTTGGAGGGATCCAGGTTGGACTGTATAATATCCAGCTAGTATTGTACTGTATGTCAGAAGGATCCAGGCTGGGCTGTATAATATTCAGCAAGTATTGTACTGTATGTCAGAGGGATCCAGGCTGGACTGTATAATATCCAGCTAGCATTGTACTGCATGTCAGAGGGATCCAGGCTGTGCTGTTTATTATCCAGCTAGTTTTGTACTGCATGTCAGAGGGATCCAGGCTGTGCTGTTTATTATCCAGCCAGTATTGTACTGTATGTCAGAGGGATCCAGGCTGGACCTTATAATATCCAGCTAGTATTGTACTGTATGTCAGAGGGATCCAGGCTGGACTGTATAATATCCAGCAAGTATTGTACTGTATGTCAGAGGGATCCAGGCTGGACCTTATAATATCCAGCTAGTATTGTACTGTATGTCAGAGGGATCCAGGCTGGACTGTATAATATCCAGCCAGTATTGTACTGTATGTTGGAGGGATCCAGGTTGGACTGTATAATATCCAGCTAGTATTGTACTGTATGTCAGAAGGATCCAGGCTGTGCTGTATAATATTCAGCAAGTATTGTACTGTATGTCAGAGGGATCCAGGCTGGACTGTATAATATCCAGCTAGCATTGTGCTGCATGTCAGAGGGATCCAGGCTGTGCTGTTTATTATCCAGCCAGTATTGTACTGTATGTCAGAGGGATCCAGGCTGGACTGTATAATATCCAGCAAGTATTGTACTGTATGTCAGAGGGATCCAGGCTGTACTGTATAATATCCAGCCAGTATTGTACTGTATGTCAGAGGGATCCAGGCTGGACCTTATAATATCCAGCTAGTATTGTACTGTATGTCAGAGGGATCCAGGCTGGACTGTATAATATCCATCCAGTATTGTACTGTATGTCAGAAGGATCCAGGCTGGACCTTATAATATCCAGCTAGTATTGTACTGTATGTCAGAGGGATCCAGGCTGGACCTTATAATATCCAGCTAGTATTGTACTGTATGTCAGAGGGATCCAAGCTGGACTGTATAATATCCAGCCAGTATTGTACTGTATGTCGGAGGGATCCAGGCTGGACTGTATAATATCCAGCAAGTATCGTACTGTCTGTTGGAGGGATCCTGTTATGTGACTATGAGTCCAGGCCCACAGGCTGCATGTGAGTGGAGGGGGGTTGACTCACAGCCAAAGAAATAACAGGAGCTGGACAATAGAAGGATCCAATACATAGAAAAAATATTCCTTCATATGGAGAAGCTCAATTTAGTCTTGTTCATACCTGGTGCTAACATGCATCCTGTGTCCTGATCTTTTCCACATTCTGATTGTGCCTACATTTTCAGACTGGTGTAGACGATTAAAAAACATTGTGAACTGATTGTGATCAGATCTTCCTGACCACCTCAGGAGGTAGTCGGGCGTTAGACCGCTGCACCACTCGGGAGCATGCCTACGTGAAAATGTACGCACACACCACTCTAAGTTGCTTTGGATAAAAGCATCTGATAAATGGCATATCTTCTTATATTAAATCTGAAATGTACAAGACAAACAAAACATCCAAAGAACACTGCTGGAGAAGTCAATGATGTCACTGCTGTGAAAGAGATCTCAGATTACATCTTCGGTTGGCTGGTGTCATGGTCGTTGGCATGGCGACCTCATTGTGTTTCATCCTATTGAAAGAGGTTAGCCATTCTGGAAAGAGTAGAATGAGGTAATGTTAAACAGGTCAAGGTTACTCCCTACCACCAATTGAATTTCGCAGGTGATGTAAAAAGGTGCATGGAAAAGTATTACTTTCAGTGGAGAGTTTTTAGTATGAAAGTAATAAACCATTCACATTTACTGAGCAAAACAATCACCCAATAATAGTCTCTGTTCTCCTAGGGAATGGTGTCATTTCAAAAGCAGTTGTGATTTTAAAGCAGTTATCATCAGGGTGATGTGGATTTCACAAGAACCTTTGCTTAGAGAATGAAGATAATAGAACGTGTACTGTCTCACATTTAGAAAGAGGCAGGAAAGCATCTATTGTTTATCAACTAATAATATTCACTTGCATTCCGAAAAAAAAGACAGTATAGCCTGGATGAATTCATATAAATCTTGAAAATGAAAATAATGAAAATAATCTTTGAATTTGGCACTGTAAATGTTGTTTTCCGTTGATTGGTTTGCATATATACCTGTCCTCCTCTTCAGTAGATCCGTGCTGCCGCTGCTACAAAGAACAATTCTGCCAGAAAAAGGTCCTGACCAGCCTGAGAAACACCTATTTGTCTTTATACGATGCTCTCTATTATGATGTATGTGATCACTAGCTTTAACTTAATGCTGTACGTTTATTTTATTTTCACCCGAGAAGTTGATGGCAGACTCTCTGTAGGACAAGCTAGCTCATTGACAGTCTTATTTTCTTGTTTTAGTGTGAACGAACAAACCTCATCTAATTGGATTTTGTCTGCTTTCTAGATGTTCTTGTTAGAGAAGGTATCAATATTGACTCAGTCATAACAGTTAATGGAATCTTACTATCTAAGGTATATTAGAGCAGTAGACACAGTAATTGCTTCTTATGTCGTGGTTGTAAATAAATAACTGTAAATCAAATCAATGATTTTAAAGGATGGGATAATGATGATTTACACGGATCCATTTACACTCGTAAGATATCCAGATAAGACACTGCGTCTCAGTGCTAGAGTCGTCACTACAGACCCTGGTTTGAATCCAGGCTGTATCACAACCGGCCGTGATTGAGAGTCCCAAATGGCGGTGCACAATTGGCCCAGTGTCGTCTGGGTTTGGCCGGTGTAGTTGTCATTGTAAGTAAGAATTTGTTCTTAACTGGCTTGCCCAGTTAAATAAAGGTTAAATAAAAAAATTATAATATGGGTGGCGGGGATTGAACTCACAATCCTGCAGAATGTTGCAAGCGTAATGTTCTACCACACAGGACCAGACATTTTGATTGTGGACCATTTCTTCAGGTAGTTATACTTTTATATGACTCAATGGTGTGTGTTGATAGCATAGACATTCACCACATAGTACAGGGTGTGCATCATATACTGGGTCTTGATATGACATAATTGGTTAACAACTTGAATCAATTATATAGACTAAAATTACTACAAGCATTTCGCTACACCCGCAATAACATCTGCTAAACACGTGTACAGTATGTGACCAATCCAATTTGATTTATCTGGAAGTTTCAAAATGACAGATATCCCAATTGGGTTAAATAAATCCATGCCCATAATAAGTTTAATATCCATACATAAACAAATATTGCCTGAGAGAACCAAATACTATAATTTACATATTTTCCATTTATTTTTCAACTCTTATTTACTCTCCTATTGACCTATAGGCTAAGTGAGGAAGTGTTCAGACTTTAACACCGACAAAGTCCTGTGCATTCATATAATCTTTGCCAGATTTTTTCATCATCATCACTCGGACAGAATAAATCAGGAATTAACTAGTCAACTAAAAGAATGATTTGGCTCTGGGATGTTTGGGTTAGTCTATCTGTCCAAGCTTCAGACATTCAGCTGTGAAACAAGATTAGTTTTTCTTATTCTTTGCCAGAGTTAATCTACAGCCTACTAATCACAACTGAACTCTAAATCCCTTTTTCAATCACATCACTGGGAAAAGTAAATATTTGATCATTTATTGGGGCATATGCATTTTCCATTTAAGTTGCTTACTCAAAGAATAAGACACCACATAACCTAGGCTGATGCGGATCATCAGTTTTAAGATAAGAATTAATGCAGTAATTACAATATTTCTTCATGCCCCCAGTGGGAGTGCTATTTCAGTGACTTTAGGTCCTCTTGGGATCGGATGGGTTGATGAGTGCATCCAGACAAAAGAAGGCTTGGCCTTGCATTTCAGAGTTTAGTTACAATAAAAAATTACGCTATGAAGACCTGTGGTCCTCAGAAAGGACGGAGGTATCTCTACCCTCTAGTCTATGTCCACACACCCAAGTTCAGATGCAAGTCACTACTTCGTTCATTTCAAAATGTCAATATTTAAAATCCTGTGACAGTCCTGATGGCGTAGTTCTGCACTAAATAGTTGACATGCAAACAAAGCCCACCTTACCAACATTAATGAAGTGTTGCAAATAGCACTACAGGTCAACATAGTGAACAAAAACCAATACACATCACACATGCGAGCAGCACTTATGGCAGAGTAGCAGAATACATTGAGTCTCTCTCAGAGGACCGACAGGCTATTATAAACTGATGAGGTGGAGGAGAGCTGCATGGATTTTTTTTTTAAGCGTTAATTTGTGACCATTCTGTAGGGATGACTAACGCTTTATACCTCTCTCTCTCTCTTTCTCTCTCTCTCCTTTTCTCCCTAACACGGATCCTCATGACCAGTAGGCACACGGATGTCAAAGTTACATTTACATAGAAATGCGCTTACGGTAGAACATATACAACGTACTATGTGCTGTTACAGTACTGTTACAGTACCACTACATGCCATAATACAACGTCTTCCATTGTTGAAATCACAAGGACAGAATATGGATACAATTGCATTTTCTGGTCAGTTTTGGGTTGACTAGCCATCACTCTTTCTGCAGGCAGGAGAGCATCCTAGATCCCAATCTAAAAGAAGGGGCTCAAACACTTTTATTTAGGCACTCTGTAGAGATTTAGAAATGACTAACATTAATCTCAACATGCTTCCATCTAACCACGTCTTTCTACAGAGTGAATCGAAGAGACAGCAGAGCAGCTGGCAGGCTTGGTGAGGGTCAGAGTTCAGAGAGGACATGCAGATTGCAGGACGGAAAGGCATCAGCCTGGTCAGTCATTCAGGCTGCATCCCATTCCCTACACACTACTTTTGAACAGGGCCCATATGGTGCTGGTAAAGAGTAGAGCACTATATAGAAAATAAGGTGCCATTTAGCCAGTCAGTCCACAATCAACCTCCAGTCCAGACATGGGCCATTTCTGCAGCACGCTGAGTACAGCCTTACACCAGCCCAGCTCGTCCGTCTGCTCAGCCACCATCCACCAGCCCACCTCTAACCCCCAGTCGTTCAGAGGTTTGATCCAGTCGTCACTATGTAGCTGTCCAGCTGTAACCAGGAGACCCAGCACCTCCTCAGGACCCAATTAGTCCCAGCCGGGTCTCTCTCCTCTGGGTCTCCTCCCCCAGCTGGCCCCCTCCATAGTGTGTATTCCCCCAGAGGAGACAGAGGGAGAGGATAGGGAGAAGAGGCAGAGCCAGGCATGACACTGATGTGGGCGTACAGACGCTAAAGGGGAGGGCAGCGGGAGGTGCAACCTTTGAGGCGATGCCAATAAGTGTTTTCAAAATGAATGCCACTCTTGTCAAACTTTCTCTTTTTTCATAGCTACTCTGCCACAGCCACCACGTCCAGAGTTAGTGCTCAGGGAATGGTCTGAGGCGATCATACAATTGTTTTTGTATTTTCTCATTCTGTCTTTCTTTACCTCTCCTCATCACTCTGTCTGTTTCCCTCGTTTTCTCTTTGTCTGTTTTCAATGTTTTTCCTTTTGACATTAAGTTGGTCATGTTCATTAAGAATATTTCTCTATTAGGAGAATGAGAACGGTTCAGTATGAAGACTTGTCTGACAGAACGGTTCTAACTCATGTTAATGAGGTCTCCCAGAGCAACTAGCTGGCCAACTGCCCTGCTATGTGAGACAGTGACAATCTATGCTGTCAATTAGCCTGTTCTACAGCCAGAGTGTTGGGGACAGCTGGTCGACGTGAAGCGATGCTAGCCAATATATCACAGATTTAATATTCAGCCTCTGCAGAGACCAGCACCTCGCTCTCTCCAGCTATTATTTGACATTTAATTCCTGGACTTAAACAGATGACATCCTCCTACAGTAAAGGAAGGTAAGCTATGCTTGACGAACCATGTTACAGAATCAGACACTTTATTTTATTACATTTGTGAATTGAGATATAAACTAAAAGTTAATTGGGAGGATTTGGGGGGAGAAAAAAATAATTAATTGACTATTTCTGTACTTTCTTATTTGTGTGAAGCACATGACTGTGGAGTCAGTGTAGTCCTATCATCCACCACCAGACCCACTACAGTTATTCAGCCAGGATACAGAACTCAGAACAACTACTCCCACAGGGTTCAACCACCACCAGTAATTCCATATACTTTGTTCATCTACAATTCGGGTCTTTTTGTTGCATTTAATTATATTTGAGAACAATTTAATTGTTTCTCTGACATTAAAATGACTCCATATTCCAATTTGCCAAATTCTTGTGGGTGTGCGCCACAACAAACCCATGGGATCCTCCTCAATGAGCTAGACACACTGTGAATCATGGGTCATCTCTGGCCTAACACAAACGATTCTGTTTTTTAATAATATTGTGAATAACTGTTTGGATGGTTTGAGACTGCAAAGCATCTCACGGTGTGGGAGACAAAGATTATTGCAAAGACACTCAATTATTTTGTCAAAAACTGGGTACCTCTCAGTGCATAGACCATCAGTATCATCAAAGACAGGTTCAACTTCAGAAAGAACACACACAATGGGTCGTATTTCACCGTAGAGACCTGAGAAAAATGAGTCATTATAGCTACTTATGGATAGAACTGAAGCTAAAATCTAAAAAGTTAACTCCTTTAGGAGGTCCAGTAGAATTTGTCTCTGTAACAAACCTCTTGGATGAAGACAAAATGCTAAATTGTCAAGCAGTCATTGGTTGTGTTCCAAAAGGCACCCTATTCCCTATATAGAGCACTATTTTTGCTAAATGGGCCCTGGTCAAAAGTAGTGCACTATATAAGGAAAAGGATGTAGTCCTGGTATTAACCCTGCTGAGAGTCAAGGCCAGGGAGGCTTCTAGTCTGAGGTCCCCAGTAGATGTTATATGTTCTTCTCAGTGGGTTATTAAATGAGGCTGGATGCATTATGGTGAGGATCTGGAGGGAGGTTGCTGAAGGTGGAAGAGGGTTTGGGGGAGGGAGGCTGTCGAGGGAGGAGGGTTGGGAGAGGCTGTAGGATGATGAGGCTTGGGGAGGAGGGTTGAGGAGGGAGGCTGAAAGGGGAGGAGGATGGGGGGAGGCCGTGCTATCCTCCCTAGGGATGTGTGCACACAGCTTTGTGACACATTAACATCAAAAAAAGTCCCTTAGGTTCACACCAGCTCTGTGAGAAAACCTCTCCCTCTACTGATATATTAAGTCTTGCTGTGGTCTAACCCTCCGCTAGAGAGAGCTGTTATCTGATACCTTACTGCAGCCCTGAACCAATGGGACCACTCTCATTCACATGAAACTTCAGCCATTTAATTCAAAACAAGGGTTATGTCCCAAATGGAACCCTATTCCCTATATAGTGCGCTACAGGGCTCTGGACAAAAGTAGTGCATTGTATAGGGAGTAGGGTGTCATTTGGGAATCAGACAAGAACTGTATTACCTTCTCCCTATTGACCCGTAATGTAAACCTGGGGAATATCACCGTGATTTTCTACTGCTGACATGCAGGCTAGGTGGGATTTCATTGGCTCTATGTGCATAAAGATGATCGTTATCATAGTGCAATTAGTTACAGCCTATAAAATACCTTCTCATTAATGACCAATCTAACTGTTATTCATCTACACTCAGCTCTGAGGGTTTTTTATCTTCATTTATCTTCATTTGACCCCCCCCCAAAAAAACACTGAACTCTGATGTTGCTTGAAATAAATTGTCATTATTTGTCTGTAGGCCTGATAAACTGGAAACTTACTGTAGGTTTTTGGTAAGAATTTGCAGGGATGAAGAATATGAGTGTAGTAAGAAACGTAAATAATCAGCATTCATTGAGATGTTTGTGTTGAAGCCATGAAGGTACAATCATTTTTATATTTTTTATATATTTTTTCAAATCAAATCAAGTTGAAGTTAATATTTGACCATGACTTCATTAGAAGTATTTCAAGCGCCACTATAAATAAATATGGTGATAAAGGGAATCCTTGTTTTACACCTCCTAGATAATCTAAAACAAATAGCAACATGAAACTATACGCACATACAGTATTAAGTACATTTTGCAATCATCTCATCTGCATATTGTACAGTATATATGTCTGCCAGGTCTGTTTCTGTCCCTTACTCAAGCCTGTATCTTTAATGATGTGGATAAGTGGGAGCATTTCTGCTAGACTCCCCCACTATGACCCTGGAGAGCATGAGGCGTCATCTCCACTGACCTTAAAGAACTTAGATTGGTACTGTTATCCTTCTGAATCTGCACATGCATGAATACTTATTAAGCATGCATAGCTGAGCTTTCTACAGTTGAAGTCAGAAGCTTACATACACCTTAGCCAAATACATTTAAACTTAATTTTTCACAATTCCTGACATTTAATCCAGTTAGGATCACCACTTTATTTTAAGAATGTGACATGTCAGAATAATGGTAGAGAGAATGATTTATTTCAGCTTTTCTTTCTTTCATCACATTCCCAATGGGTCAGAAGTTTACATACACTCAATTAGTATTTGGTAGCATTGCCTTTAAATTGCAAAACTTGGGTAAAATGTTTCGGGTAGACTTACACAAGCTTCCCACAATAAGTTGGGTGAATTTTGGCCCATTCTTCCTGACAGAGCTGGTGTAACTGAGTCAGGTTTGTAGGCCTCCTTGCTCAAACATGCTTTTTCAGTTCTGCCCACACATTTTCTATTGGATTGAGGTCAGGGCTTTGTGATGGCCACTCCAATACTTTGACTTTGTTGTCCTTAAGCCGTTTTGCCACAACTTTGGAAGTATGCTTGGGGTCATTGTCCATTTGGAAGACCCATTTGCGACCAAGCTTTAACTTCCTGACTGATGTCTTGAGATGTTGCTTCAATATATCCACATCATTTTCCTGCCTCATGATGCCATCTATTTTGTCAAGTGCACCAGTCCCTCCTGCAGCAAAGCACCCCCACAACATGATGCTGCCACCCCCATGCTTCACGGTCGGGATGATGTTCTTTGGCTTGCAAGCCTCCAACCTTTTTCCTCCAAACATAACGATGGTCATTATGGCCAAACAGTTCTATTATTGTTTAATCTGACCAGAGGACATTTCTCCAAAAAGTATGATCTATGTCCCCATGTGCAGTTGCAAACCATAGTCTGGCTATTTTATGGAGGTTTTGGAGCAGTGGCTTCTTCCTTGCATAGCGGCCTTTCAGGTTATGTCGATATAGGACTCGTTTTACTGTGGATAGAGATACTTTTGTACCTGTTTCCTCCAGCATCTTCACAAGGTCCTTTGCTGTTGTTCTGTGATTGATTTGCACTTTTTTCGCACCAAAGTATGTTCATCTCTAGGAGACAGAATGTGTCTCCTTCCGGAGCGGTATGACGGGTGCGTGGTCCCATGATGTTTATACTTGCGTACTATTGTTTGTACAGATAAATGTGGTACATTCTGGCGTTTGGAAATTGCTCCCAAGGATGAACCAGACTTGTGGAGGTCTACTTTTTTTTCTGAGGTCTTGGCTGATTTCAATTAGCCTATCAGAAGGTTCTAAAGCCATTACATTATTTTCTGTAATTTTCAGGCTGTTTAAAGGCACAGTCAACTGAGTGTATGTAAACTTCTGACCCACTGGAATTGTGATACTGTGAATTATAAGTGAAATAATCTGTCTGTAAACAATTGTTGGGAAAATTACTTGTGTCATGCACAAAGTAGATGTCCTAACCGACTTGCCAAAACTATAGTTTGTTAACAAGACATTTGTGGAGTGGTTGAAAAACGAGTTTTAATGACTCCAACCTAAGCGTATGTAAACTTCCGACTTCAACTGTATGTTTGTGAAACAGATATAGAAAGCGAACAATTTTTTCACATGTTGAGAATTGTGTGAGGGTGAGGGTGAGATTTTAGTGAGGGAGTTGAAAAGTAAAAAATGTCACACCAACACAGTTTTAAATGAGCCAAATGTCAATCTGAGTGGAGTGGAGACAAGTGGAGAGAGATGACACACTTTTCATTTCCTCATGATGAAAATATAATCTCCAGGTCTTCAGTTTGTGTGTCAACCTACTAAGTGGAAAGTTATCACCATAATATTTGGTACATTCTGGTTTATAATTGACCAGAGCCCAAGTAGTGCACTATGTAGGGAATAGGCTGCCGATTGGGACACAGTCATACTGTGAAATATGAGTTTCATACCAAAACGCTATATCCATTTTCAGAAATGTTGGTCAATTTGCTAGAAGATTGGGGAGTTATTTCACTATCTAACCCTAACCCAATTGTAAAATTGCTGGTGGATATAGCACTCTTCATATGATCACAGGTCTACAGTATGTTCATTTCATTTCAGAACCCCTCTGTCCTCTGAAAGTCATTGTGTAGCCATCTGTCTGAGTGGCCTTTCATTCGCTGGGTCTCACTGTATCATAGCCTTTCCATGCTCAAGCAGAACCTCTCTGAACCGCACTTCTAACTCCAAATTGGTTATTGATCCTGTTTTCTTTAAGCATATTGCTGGATGCACACTTTCTACCCCTCCCTCTCCCCCCTAAGTCTTTTATTTTGAAAGTATCTTCAGCCTCGGCTATCATGTTTCATGATGACAAATGCTAAACATAATTGGCCATGGCATCTGCCAGACAGGTCCTTCATGAATAACGATCATTTTAGTCTGCCAATTGAGCTTGCAGTATAATATTTTCAGAAGCGTTTTTGTTTTCCAATTCAATAGATCCTCGTATTTCATTACCTGAAGCGACACTAGACAGTCATGTCTTGAAGCTGTTTCATACTAGCATTATATGCTATTAATAAAGCACATGATTGATTAATCATGTGTGTTCTTATAACCCCACTCAATCAACGCACTACAGTAACAACATCTGACTTCGGTTGTTATTTGATCAAAGGTGCATTGTAGGCAAGCACATATAACGCTTGACATTTAAAGCTAATTTCTGTTTGAGAGGACTTCAGGAGTGTTTACCATGAATGCGATCTCGGCGAATATTGCGTAAATTGCCTTTAAAAGGCACATTGTTGGTAGTGTAATGTGCTTGTCGATAACCTGCCTCTGATTAATTCCTGGCACTAGTTGATCGGTAATAGCTTATTTGTTTTCATTCAGTTATGCATGTGCATTGTTTGTTTATATGTGGAATTTCAGTTACGCTTATTATTACATTTAACAACTATAAACTATAATCTGATGTTATTGTGTTCTATATGTAGTAATTGTCTCACAGACAGAGCTAAGAACTCGACACTTAGGCAGTGTTTACATATATTTTTTTTATACTAATCAGATCTTTTCACATCAGATGTTTTTAAGAGCTGATCTGATTGGTTAAAATACCAAGTAGTGAAAAAGGATCAGGATTGGTCTGCCTGTCTAAACGCAACCTAAGATATAAAGTGTGTGGGAGGAATCCTACATCTCAATATCACTCTGCACTGTAGCCATGGCATTCATTAACACACACACAAGTGAAACACTCTCTCTCTCTCTCTCTCTCTCTATCCTTCTCTATCTCTCTCTCCCTATATATCTCTCTCCCTCTCCCTCTCTCACTCTCACTCTCTCTCGCTTTCTCAATTCAATGGGCTTCATTGGCATGGGAAACACATGTTGACTTTACCAAATTTCACCTAACAGATATGGGAATTTATCAAAATGGGATTTGTTTTCAAATTCTTTGTGGGTCTGTGTAATCTGGTCATACATTTGTCAGGAGGTTACGGAAAGGATATGCTCACTGAGTCTGTCCGTAGTCAAAGCTTTCCTTAATTTTTGGGTCAGTCACAGTGGTCAACTATTCTGCCACTGTGTACTATCTGTTTAGGGCAAAATAGCATTCTAGTTTGCTCTGTCTTTTTGCAAATTCATTCCAATGTCTCTCTCTCTCTCTCTCTCTCTCTCTCTCTCTCTCTCTCTCGCCTTGGCAGTCATTACAGTGAACTGTAGGAACATACACTACCATTCAAAAGTTTGGGGTCACACAGAAAATTCATTTTTTTGCCTATTAAAATAACATCAAATTGATCAGAAATACAGTGTAGACATTGTTCATGTTGTAAATGACTATTGTAGCTGGAAACGGCTGATTTTTAATGGAATATCTACATAGGCGTACAGAGGCCCATTATCAGCAACCATTACTCCTGTGTTCCAAAGGCACGTTGTGTTAGCTAATCCAAGTTAATCATTTTAAAAGGCTAACTGATCATTAGAAAACCCATTTGCAATTATGTTAGCACAGCTGAAAAGTGTTGTTCTAAAACTGGCCTTCTTTAGACTAGTTGAGTATCTGGAACATCAGCATTTGTGTGTTCGATTACAGGCTCAAAATGGCCAGAAACAAAGGACTTTCTTCTGAAACTCGTCAGTCTATTCTTGTTCTGAGAAATGAAGGCTTGTCCCAAATGGCATTGTATTCCCTGTATAGTGCACTACATTTGACCAGAAGTAGTACATTATATTGGGAATAGCTTACCATTTTGTATACACCCTAAGATTTAGAAGAAGAAAATATTATGCTACTCTGAATTAGACTGGGATTGGTTACTCCAGTTGAAATAGCCACCGCGTTGTACTGGGCGGACTGACACACACACACAGTGTCTTATTACACAAGCATAATTAGGCTGCTGTGACAGTTCCTTATTGTTGGTGTCATCACAGAGAACTTTGGGATAGTCAAGGGGGTTAAGGCATTGTCAGCATCTCAAATGTGTTCTGTATAGGGAATAGGGTAACATTCAGCACGCAGGCATTGTGTGTGTCTTCTGCTGTCTTGTTACTGTTGTACAAAATCAATGATTCATAAAGAGGGTTTAATGACCCAGAACACTACAGCCAAATCTTGGTGTCAGGAAGACACGCTAGCAAGAAATAGAGCAGAGCCCACTCCCACTCCCACACAGTCAAATGGCCAACAACTCCACTCAATACAGCTATAGGCCTACATTGTCAAATGGACTTTAACTACCCTCAATACACTTGTACACAGTGCGGTGAACATCTATCCAATCCAGAACATCAACATATGCTCCCTCCAACATGCAAGCATGTACACACACACTCACTCACTCACACACTCACTCACACACTCGCAGACATACTCATAAACACATAAGCACATTCTCTTGCGGGCACACAAACAAACAAACCAACAAGCAGTCAACCCATGTTCAATAATTACTGAGGGCCTGTTATGCACAGTGATGGGAATCAATAGCCTGGTGAGTTTCCCACACGGTAGATGCCACACACACACCCTGGAGGAGCAGGGAGAGGGCTGGCGTACGCTGCACAACGTGCAAAGGGATTAGAGAGATGTGTTAGTGCTCTAGCTGGCTACTTCCTCTTGCTAGAGGCGTGTGTGTGTGTGTGTGTGTGTGTGTGTGTGTGTGTGTGTGTGTGTGTGTGTGTGTGTGTGTGTGTGTGTGTGTGTGTGTGTGTGTGTGTGTGTGTGTGTGTGTGTGTGTGTGTGTGTAGCTGGTGGGGTGCTGTACCGCTGGTGTAAATGATGAGAGCTTGTATTGTTGCCTTCTCCTCCTGGCTGTCCTGCTGAGCTGCAGAGGCTCAGAGTACACACTGCTTTTAAGATCAGGCATGCGTTCCTAAATGGCACCCTATTCCATATATAGTGCACTACATTTGACCAGGGCCATAGGGCTCTGGTAAAAAGCAGTGATCTATGTAGGGAATAGGGTTTCATTTGAGATGCACCCCAGCAGAATACCTCATGGTCACAGCATTCTTACATTGCCATACTGTTCTTGTCGTTGTATTTGCCATGTTTTGAAGATGTTCGATTTATCTGCTTGTTTTTTTCTGTCTTATCTGGCATTTTGTTAGTTGAGAAAGTGACTTTGATCTATTACTACTACAGTATGGTCTGAACATTTTACAAACTTGAAATCTCTATTCTTACTGCCTCCATAATACCAAACATTGAGTTGTTCTGATTAACCAGCAACACAGTAGCCTGTACAGAATCCAGTGTAATTGTCACGGTTCATGAATTCACCGGCTCGCTCTGTGTGTATGTGTGTGAGTGTGGGTGTGGCCGCTGATCACCACTCAGCTCATTATCAGCGCCAGCTGCCACTCATCTTCTGTGTCTATTTATACTCATTGTCATGGTCTTGTGTTTGTCAGTTCGTTGGGTTGTTTCCTGTGCACTAGTTCGTTCTCCTGGCTGAGTCCTGTGTCTCCGATGGTTTCGGTTTCTATTGGGACTCTACGATCGCTCTGCTGTCTCTCCTGTGGAGGATTCGACGCCGGGTACTTCCTGGTTTTACAGACTTGGGATTTCCCCTCGCTACACTCACCTTCACGGAGGATCTGGTTCGCCCATTCAGTCCCTGCGCTGCTAAGACTCAGACGGCTCATTATATTACTTCCCCACCTGACCCTGCTACACTACTCTCCTTGTTTGCTTTAATAAATGTTAAACTTCACTCGCGATTGAATCCTCTGTTATTCTAACGTAACAGATGGAACTGACCTACATGGATTCAGCGAGTGACAGAATTTCTGTCCAGAAGCATGTCTCGTATGGATCAGCAGGAGGAGCAGATGAAGGCTACAGGTCGTGCGGTGCAAGCCTTGGTAGTGCAGGTGTCCGAGCTCACCCAACAGCTCCAACATCTAAGCGTTCCCGCTGCGCCCACCCCACCGCCTGTTCCCCCTACTCCTATACCACCTTACCACCAACCTGAGCCACCCCGGAGGCATATTCTGGTGAGCCCAATTTTTGCAGACCTTTTTTCAACAAGTGCTCCTTGTTTTTCTCGCTCCAGCCACAGACGTTCGCCTCAGAACAATCCAAGGTGGCTTTTGTGCTAACCTTGTTGACAGGACGCGCAGCTCAGTGGGGAACGGCGGTGTGGGAGAACCATCACCAATGCTGCACCTCGTTCCAGGCACTATCAGAGGAACTGAGGAGGGTCTTCGACCGTGCTGTGACGGGACGCGAGGCAGCCCGCATTCTCGCGGATCTTCATCAAGGGAATAGACCGGTGTCGGACTATTCTATTGAATTTAGGACCCTTGCAGCAGAGTGCCAATGGAACGAGGAGGCGCAGTGGGACATGTTCCTGCATGGGTTGGCTGACCGTATACAGAGGGAGATTTACGTGCTGGACCTGCCCAGGAACCTGGACGGGCTCATTGAGTTGGCTTTACGGGTCGACGCTCGCTTTAACCGGCTGGAACAACGAACACACCAGACCCCGGTTTCCGCGGAGTTCGAGGGTCACTCGTCACCCAGCGGCGATACGGTCAGTCCCGTCTTCCATCCCGAGCCCATGCAAGTGGGAAGAGCTTGGCTTTCCCGGGAGGAGAGGCAACGACGGAGAACTAGAATACTATGTTTGTATTGCGGAGGCACAGGACATTTTCTGAACGACTGTCCGGTAAAAGATCAAGCCCGATAGTAAGTCAGAGGCTACTATCGGGCGGCCTCTCTGTGGATAAGGCCTCTTCTTCAACCCTTCTCCCGGTAAGACTGAAATGGGCGACCCACTCCCACCACTGTCGGGCCTTATTGGACTCGGGGGCGGAGGGTAATTTTATGGACCTGAGTCTTGCCCAGCAACTTCACATTCCCATCATTCCTCTCACACGCCAGATTACTGTTAAGGCACTCAACGGACAAGAACTCCTGAACATTCATCTTTGCACTAAACTCATAACTCTCATCACTTCTGGCAATCACTCGGAGGAGATCTCATTTCTGCTCATGGACTCTCCACTCATCCCCATGGTGCTCGGCCATCCCTGGCTAGTGAAACATTGTCCCAGGGTAGACTGGGGACACGGTTCAGTCTCGGCCTGGGGTAATGAGTGTTATGCGTCCTGTCTTGTGTCTGCTTGTTCGTCTGTGTCTGGTTCTGTGTTGCAGGAGGAGCCGGTGAATTTGTCAAACGTGCCCGCCGAGTACCTCGACCTGAAGGAAGTGTTCAGTAAGTCTCGTGCTGCTTCTCTGCCTCCACACCGTCCCTACGACTGTGCTATTGAGTTACGGCCAGGTACGTCTCCGCCTAAGGGCAAGTTATACTCACGTTCTGCTCCAGAGAGAGAGGCCATGGAGAAATACATTTCGGATTCTCTAGCAACCGGGTTCATCCGCCCTTCCTCTTCTCCAGCGGGGGCGGGGTTCTTTTTTGTGGGGAAGAAGGATGGGTCTCTGCGACCTTGTATCGATTACCGAGGGCTGAACAACATCACGGTAAAGAATACTTATCCTTTGCCATTGATGTCTTCAGCCTTCGAGAGGTTACAGGGAGCATCCGTCTTCACAAAATTGGATTTACGCAATGCTTATCATTTGGTTCGCAAAGGGAGGGGGATGAGTGGAAGACCGCGTTTAATACCCCCAGGGGCCATTTTGAATATTTGGTCATGCCTTTTGGGCTGTCTAACTCCCCTGCGGTCTTCCAGGCACTCATCAATGACGTGCTGAGAGACATGGTGGATCAGTTGATTTATGTCTATCTGGATGACATACTGATCTTTTCATCCTCTCTCCAGCAACACGTTCAGCACGTTAGACGAGTGCTCCAGAGGTTGCTAGAGAATGGGCTTTTCGTCAAGGCGGAGAAATGCGAATTTCATGCACAGTCGGTTCCCTTCCTAGCGTACATCATCTCATCTGAGGGAATGTGCATGGATCCCGACAAGGTTAAGGCTGTGGTGGATTGGCCACGTCCAGATTCCCGTAAGGCCCTGCAGAGGTTTCTGAGATTCGCCAATTGTTACCGACGGTTTATTCGCAATTTCAGCCAGCTAGCCGCTCCTCTGACTGCCTTGACCTTCCCCAGAGCAACGTTCAGGTGGTCCGGTGCAGCCGAGACTGCATTTTCCAACCTTAAGGGTCGCTTTGTTTCGGCCCCCATTCTGATAGCCCCTGATCCATCACGTCAGTCCGTGGTGGAGGTCGATGCATCAGAGGTGGGGGTAGGTGCGGTTCTTTCCCAGCGCTCCTCCTCGGACGACAAGATGCATCCTTGCGCATTTTGTCCCATCGATTATCGCCTGCCGAACGTAACTATGATATTGGTAATAGAGAGTTGTTGGCAGTTAAACTAGCGTTGGAAGAATGGCGTCATTGGTTAGATGGGTCGGGAGTACCTTTTATCGTCTGGACCGACCACAAGAACTTGGAATACATCAGATCCGCCAAAAGACTCAACTACAGGCAGGCTCGGTGGGCGCTTTTTTTCGGACGTTTTGATTTTTCCCTCTCATACCGCCCGGGTTCTAAAAACACCAAACCCGATGCTTTGTCTCGCGTTTTTGACCGCTCCGAACGCCCGTCTACTCCTGAGTGCATTTTACCTGAGAGACTCATTGTTGCTACACTCACGTGGGAGGTCGAGTAGAGGGTCAAATCGGCCTTGGAAGGGGTAATGCCTCCGCCCGGTTGCCCACCGAGTCGGTTATTCGTCCCAGAGGAACTGCGGTCCGATGTCATTCGTTGGGGTCACTGTTCCAAAGTAGCTTGTCATCCAGGAGTGAACCGTACTAGCTTTTTGGTTAACTTCTTAGGGGAGCAGCGCATGAGGTGACCGTTTTGGAGAGCCTGGCGTGCCCAAAGTAAAATGCCTCCCATTCAGGCCCAGAAAATAGGATATGCACATATTTGGTACCATTGGATAGGAAACACTCTGAATTTTCTAAAAGTGTTAACCATTTGTCTGTGATTAAAACAGAACGGATATGGCAGGCGAAACCCCGAGGAATTTCTGTCCTGGAAAAAGTGGTTTTGACAGAGTGCCTCATTTGGAACCCCTCCCTTATGAAAATGCCCATATAAGGGTATATGAATGCAGTACCGATCGCTTCCTCTGGATGTCAACAGTCTCGAGACAGTGTTCAGATATTTTTGGGATGCATTAGAGCAGAGAAGAAGAGAAAACAGCTCAGTTTATATTCCCGGTTGAATTATTATAGTAAATATACGTAAAAGTGTTCCTAAGGATACATTTAAAACTATGTTTGATTGTTCTTGGACAAGTTTATAGGTATAAGTTGAACGAGTTCTATTCACGTTTCAATGGAGGAGTGGAGGCTGTAGTTTCTGATTATAACGCACGAACCAAATGGAGATTTATGGATAAAATACATTACTTTTTCTAACAAAGAACCATGGATTGTCTTCGTTGGACACTTAGGAAGACCTCAGCAGAAGTTCTTCAACAGGTAATTGATTTGTTTTCGCTGTGAAATGCGTTATGTGTGAACCGTGATGAGAACCACCAATGCCTCTGTCCTGCTTTCTGATCACAACCCTGCAATGCTAAAATTATTGGCACCCTTGATAAAGATGAGCAAAAAAGACTGTATAAAATAAATAATAATGAGATTGGAGAACATGTTGGGAGGGATTTCAGACCATGCCTCCATATATAATTTTTCCAGATCCCTGATATTCTTCACCTGCTGTTATGGACTGCCCATCTCAATTCAAACCACCTATTTTCTATAGGGTTCAAAGTCCGGAGACTGAGATGGTCACACATTCTGAAATGCTTTTCTGCCCCCCACAGTTTTATAATAGGAATGTGATACAAAAAGAGGTAACGGTGTGCTTCAGGACCATGCGGACGCCTCCGAACAGTTGGGTAGGCTGTTTGGAGTGTATATCAGACTGGATAAAAAAAAAAGTTATGTCCCCCCCACTTCTAAAACCAAAGTTGCGCCTCTGGAAATGGCCTTTGCAAAATGTTGATTTTGTGGTCAACCATTTCTTTGTGGATTTTGATTAGTGCCTGGGGTTGCTGGAAGATCCGCTTGCGGTCAACTGTCAAGAGTCAACCAGGTTTTTGGCTACAATGTCCTGGTACTTGGTAGAGTTCATGATGTCATTGACCTTTGGGGCCACAGGATCAGTGGAAGCAAAATAGCCCCATAACATAAAAGATCCACCACCATATTTTACCGTAGGTACGAGGTACTTTTCAGCATATGCTTCTGTTTTTCAACGCCAAACCCACCCCTGTTGCGCAGCCAAGTGGCTCTATTTTCATGTCATCTGACCATAGCACCGGTTCTAATCCAAGTGCCAATGCTGTTTATCAAACTCCAGGTGGTGCTGTGTTCAGACGACATGAAAATAGAGCTCTTTGGCCACACACATCAGTGGTGGGTTTGCCATTGAAAAAACTGAAGCAATTTTGGACCTGACTGTATGTATGACTAACATGGTTCGGATGTTACAGCCACAGCCCAGATCCCATCCTCATTCATTTCATCGTTCATTGTTCTCATTTTCCACCAGATTCCTTTCTTTTAAGAGGAAGTCACCTAGAAAATGTTGGATGGCCGTTTCCTACCAACCAATGAGACACGGGCAGGATTGGGGCTGGGGAAGCAGCAGCAGTGAGTGGGTGGTATTGAAATCTAGCAAATAGAGCTGATAAAATGTTCTATGCAAATTGCCTGCTTTTTCCCTGTCTGGGAATCACAATGTTGTTGTTTTTTTGTCGGCCATGGTGATTGTTTGTTTTACAATCAAAAAACATGTATTCACTCCGATATCTGGCTGATTTGGGAAGGTTTTCTTCACATTCTCCCTGGAAATCTGTCCCATTTTTTATTTATGAAATAAATCATAATAAATGGTGTGGCTAAGTACTGTACAGTCATTGGGATTTCCCTAAAATAGCTGAAATGTGAAAAAGCTTTTTGCTAAATGGTATCTGTTGTTTCTATACAGGCTCACTCCTCTCAGACGCCCTTATATAAGCCTTATGCAACGTGAGGGCATGCAGGTTAGCTGAGAGCACTGTGGAAGTGCCAAACAGAGAAGGCAACAGTACACAACAGTGGGAGTAATGTTAAACTGGCACAACAGAAATACTCAAATATTATGTAATAATTGTTATGCATTGTAAACTATAGATTAAAAAGACTCCTATTTCCAACTAACTGAAGCAGTATATGCTTAAGCTCAGTTGTCGTAGTATTGCTTGTGTATGCAAACTCAACTGGGAAGGGGTAAAAATAGTATGTATACATTTTGACAAAGAGGTAAATTGTACAATTATAGTAAAACAACCTCGACAACAGATGTCCGCTGTCTACATTCCATTTCATTCTAACTCACCTCTCACCTTTTACATACACCAGTGGACCACACATAAGCTGGGATTCATTAAAGGGGTGTTGCACTACCAAATGCACATTTTAAAGGCCATTTCTCAGATATTCTCTGAAATCACATTCATGGTAAATGCTGCAGATGTTTGTTCAAGCTAGCAAGCTTTAACATGCTAGAGGTGGTGCTAGCTTCAACATGCTACATATGGGGCTAGCTGCTAGTTTATGCATGCTAGAGGTGATGCTAGCTATAACATGATAGAGATGGGGCTACCAGCTAGCTTTTACATGATAGAGGTGGGGCTAGCTTAAAAATGATAGAGGTGGGACTAACCACTTGTTTAAACATGCTAAAAGTGGAGTTAGTTGCCAGAGGCGGGGCTGTTGTAATGGGGGTCACTCTGCTGCTAACATTTTACCACAGCTCAAAACAGTGATCTGATTCGCAAACACAAGTGACAAGTTGCACCACTAAAAGCTAGCAATTCCACGACGTGAGCGGAGACATTCAAAGCTGTGGCGTGAGCTTACGGCAAGAACTCTGTTACTATTGCTTAAAGATGTTAGCGGAGGGACTAGCTTAAACATGGTAGAAGTGAGGCTAGCTTAAACATGCTAGAGATGTGGCTAGCTTAAACATGTTAGAGGTGTGGCTAGCTTAAACATGCTAGAGGTGGGGCTAGCTTAAACATGCTAGAGGTGGGGCTAGCTTAAACATGCTAGAGGTGGGGCTAGCTTAAACATGCTAGAGGTGGGGCTAGCTTAAACATGTTAGAGGTGTGGCTAGCTTAAACATGCTAGAGGTGGGGCATTATTAAACATGCTAGAGCTGTGCAACAGCAAGAGATCAGTTTGAAAAGTAAAGGTCAGCTATTCATTCATCTCCCCCTGAGGTGGTAACTGCCAGTTCTAGTCATCGCCTCAGAAGCTAATGCTTCTCACCTCTGTGGTAAATGAGTGCTGTGTCACGTTAGATTGTGACGTGTTTGTCTATTTCCTCCCAAAACGTCCTTCATGCTGTCAGAGTCGATGAAATGACCCTGTTTAAGGTTATTAAGCCCCATAAATTGATTTGTCAACACATTTTTCAGGAGACTAAATATAATATCAAAGAGCTGCAGGGTGTGTGTGAGCAATGAAATGAAAAGTGTTGTTATCAAGACTTTTCACGTTGTGTGTGTGTGTGTGTGTGTGTGTGTGTGTGTGTGTGTGTGTGTGTGTGTGTGTGTGTGTGTGTGTGTGTGTGTGTGTGTGTGTGTGTTGGGCATGCGCACCTAGGGAACGTTTAGCTGACCATCCATTATTACAATGTCAGTGTCTGTTGACATCACCCTGTAACAAACACACACCTAAAAGACTTCTACATCCACATTTCATCCTTCCATATTGCACATTAAAGGTGTTAAACAATCCTGTCAATGTATCTAGTGTACCATGCATGCAATCATTTGATGGCAGATACACTCTCCAATCATATCCCAGGAAGCCCTGTTAGGGAGAGAAATCAGAGGCCTACTCTTAAGCATCCATTAACCGGATATCATTGTCGGTGGGACATATTCATTAATTGGATGTGGCATTGATGGGGTTGAGGGGGTAGCAGGATTGGGGTTGAGGGGTAGAATGAAGATTAGAGGGATTGATTGATGCACTTGGAGTCCAGTACAAATAGAAGGACGCTATAGGTACAGTGCTTTCGGAAAGTATTCAGACCCCTTGAATTTTTTCCCATTTTGTTACGTTACAGCCTTATTAAAAATGCATTAAATAATTTTTTTCCTCATCAATCTACACCCCATAATGACAAAACAAAAACAGGTTTTTAGAAATATTACATTTACATACAAATTCAGACCCTTTACTCAGTACTTTGTTGAAGCACTTTAGGCAGTGATTACAGCCTCAAGTCTTCTTGGGTATGACTCTACAAGATTGGCACACCTGTATTTGGGACGTTTCTCCCATTCTTCTCTGCAGATACTCTCAAGCTCTGTCAGGTTGGATGCGGAGTGTGGCTACATAGCTATTTTCAGGTCTCTCCAGAGATGTTTGATCGAGTTCAAGTCCGGGCTCTGCTGGGCCACACAAGGACCTTAAGCCTTGTCCTGAAACCACTTCCGTCTGGCCACTCCACCATAAAGGCCTGATTGGTAGATTGCTGCAGAGATGGTTGTCCTTCTGGATGGTTCTCCCATCTCCACAGAGGAACTCTGAAGCTCTGTCAGAGTGACCATCGGGTTCTTGGTCACCTCGCTGACCAAGGCCCTTCTTCCCCGATTGCTCAGTTATGCCGGGCGGGCCAACTCTAGGAAGAGTCTTGGTGGTTCCAAACTTATTCCATTTAATAATGATGGAGGCCATTGTGTTTTTGAGGACTTCCAATGCTGGATAAAAAATGTTTTACTCTTGCCCAGATCTGTGCCTCGACACAATCCTGTCTCGGAGCTCTACGGACAATTCCTTCGACCTCATAGCTTGGTTTTTGCTCTGACATACACTATCAACTGTCTGACCTTATATAGACCGTTGTGTGCCTTCCTAAATCATGTCCAATCAATTGAATTTACCACAGGTGGACTCCAATCAAGTTGTAGAAACATCTCAAGGATGATCGATGGAAACAGGATGCACCTGAGCTATATTTCGAGTATCATAGCAAAGGAACTGAATACTTATGTAAATAAGATATTTCTGTTTTCTATTTTTAATACATTCGATACAATTTCTAAAAAACAGTTTTTACTTTGCCATTATGGGGTATTGTATGTAGATTGATGAGGAAAAAATTACTTTAATCCATTTTAGATAAGGCTGTAACGTTACAAAATGTGGAAAAAGTCAAGGGAAGGATTGGGGATTAGGGTTGAGGAGGTAACAGGATTGGAGTTGAGGGGGTAGCAGGATGAGGCTTGAGGGAGCCAAATAGTTTGGTTTTAATCACTGCAGCTCTCTCTCAGGGCCTGAAGGGAGGATGGCACTGAAACGACCAGAGCACCTTAATGACCAAATTAAGTTAGGTAAATCACCACCTGTGCCTCAGTGAACAGGATAATACGAGTTCAGAGAGCCGGGGGCTGGGGGCCACAAAGTGAGCACAGAGCCAGGGGCCAGGCCACAGAGTGAGCAGGGATGTCATTTGTCTTGTCTTTCTGTCACCCAGGATGACTAGGCTCTAATGGGGCATTCTGTGTCTTCTTTATCATTAGGATATTAAATCTACCTAGATGAGATATCTTTACCTGCTATTAAACAATGGTTATTTTTTCAGAAACAATCATACAGGTAACGGGTGTTAAACAGGGTTGCCACTTAACACCTTATTTATTTATTCTAATATCGAGATATTATCTAAATTAATTCTCACATTAAGATTTTAAATTAGGTGTAACAGAAAAAAGGTCGCACTGTACGCAGAACATACCAAAGTTCCTCTCAGCCCACATCCAGGGTCATTGAAAGCAACCACAAATATCACTAAGACTGATCCAAAACGTACACTACCGTTCAAAAGATTGGGGTCACTTTGAAATGTTCCTGTTTTTGGAAAGAATACCACATTTGTTGTCCATTCAAATAACACCAAATTGATGGGAAATACAGTGTAGACATTGTTAATGTTGTAAATGACTATTGTAGTTGGAAACGATAGATCTTTTGAAGGAATATCTGCATAGGCTTACAGAGGCCCATTATCAGAAACCATCACTCCTGTGCTCCAATGGCACATTGTGTTAGCTAATTTGTGCACCGGGGCCTCTCACTCCTCTTTCTATTCTGTTTAGAGACAGTTTAAACTGTTAAAGGGAGTAGTACACAGTGTTGTACGAGATCTTCAGTTTCTTAGCAATTTCTTGCATGGAATAGCCTTCATTTCTCAGAACAAGAATAGACTGACGAGTTTCAGAAGAAAGTTCTTTGTCTCTGGCTATTTTGAGCCAGTAATCGAACACACAAATGCTGATGTTCCAGATACTCAACTAGTCTAAAGAAGGCCAGTTTTATTGCTGTTTTAATCAGAACAACACTTTTCGGCTGTGCTAACATAATTGGAAGAGGGTTTTCTAATGATCAATTAGCCTTTTAAAATGATAAACTTGGATTATTTAACACAACGTGCCATTGGAGCACAAGAGTGATGGTTGCTGATAATGGGCCTCTGTACGCCAATATAGATTTTCCAGCTACAATAGTCATTTACAACACTAACAATGTCTACACTATATTTATGATCAATTTGATGTTATTTGAATGAACAAAAAAATAGCTTTTCTTTCGAAAACAAGGACATTTCTAAGTGACCCCAAACTTTTGAAAGGTAGTGAAGGTTTTGAAAATCATCTAACATTCTCTTTTTCCTTTTTTTCTAATATTTTTTTATTTATTTCCCACACCAAATACAAACACATACTAACAACAGCTTACCTAACCACACAAACAATGACTACATCTCATCTGCCCAGACCCGCATGCTTACACCCCGATTCCTAGTGCCTGCATTATTGATTGTGGCTTTAAATTGTATCAATTTGTTTTTCTCAGTCTCCCATGCTATTTCAATATTTCAATAATAAATAATTAGATTTCCATTGTGTTAATAACGGCGGATTGATTGGTTTCCAAGTTTTTCGGCCATTCTTCTTTTTCTTAGCTGTACTCACCATAATCAAAGTGAAGTAATGAACACAGACTGCTGTCAGTCCTGAACAATACTAGATGATATTGAACTGTTGGTTGGAAGGTATATGGTAGGTTTCTATAGCAACAATACTAGATGATATTGAACTGTTGGTAGGAAGGTATACGGTAGATTTCTATGGCAGCATGGAGAGAGCCGTTTGACAGCTAATTACTGTCGGCAGCTGTCAGATCTCTAATGGCGTCGGTTTGAACGTTTGATACTGTGTTTCTATTTTTATTTTCACAGCTCTCCCAGGGATGATCGGGTTGCTAGTTAGGAATATGCTTCAGAAAGAGAAGAAGTGAACAAGAGAGAGAGAGAAAGAAAGAGAGAAAGTGGAGAGAGAGAACATCAGATTTCCCTCCTCCAGCTATAATTGTGACCACATTAATTATAGAGCGGCAGCGCAGTAGTTATATCAGTTACATTCTTGCCACATATTTTTAGAATATGAAGGGCTGATTTCTTTCTTTAATGGAGGAGACAGGTGTCAGCTCAGCTCTGAAAAAAGTACATAAATGTACCTAAAGGAGGTTGAGGTGTGAGGTGTCTATTCCTGTATCCCTAGCACAAGGGGAAAGGGTATGGGGGTATGGAGGAGGCTGGGGGCTGCGGAGTAGAAGCATTGAGAGGGAGCGGGGGGTCCAATTATTCCAACATGTAACCTCTTTGATGTTCTGGAAACCACATCCCCTGTTATGTACATGACCAGCATCACACACACACACACACACACACACACACACACACACACACACACACACACACACACGTACTATATAACACAGTATGCAATTCTCTTTATTTTCTTCACAGGGCTGTACTGTAGCTGCTCAAATTATTTTTCTTTCAAAGGTTTTGCATTCAAAACTGTAACATTGCTGTGTTGAAACTATAAATTAGATTATAGGAGCCCACTTACAAAATACAATATCTTTTGATCAATGTGTTTGGGATCTGACCCAAGCCCAGCTCATTTAATCCCTACAATTGTGTCGCTGAGTTGTCGTAATCAATCAAATGTATTTGTAAAGCCCTTTTTACATCAGCCGTGGGCTATACAGAAACCCAGCCTAAAACCCCAAACAGCAAGCAATGCAGATGTAGAAGCTAGGAAAAACTCCCTAGAAAGGCAGGAACCTAGAAAAAAACCTATGGGAACCAGGCTCTGAGGGGTGGCCAGTCCTCTTTTGACAGTGCCGGGTGGAGATTATAACAGTACATGGTGAAGATGTTCAAACGTTCATAGATGACCAGCAGGGTCAAATAATAATAAAAATCACAGTGGTTGTAGAGGGTGAAACAAGTCAGCATCTCAGGAGTAAATGTCAGTTGGCTTTTCATAGCTGATCATTCAGAGTTAGAGACAGCAGGTGCGGCAGAGAGACAGAGTCAAAAACAGCAGGTCTGGGACAAGGTAGCACGTCCGGTGAACAGGTCAGGGTTCCATAGCCGAGGGCTGAACAGTTGAAACTGGAGCAGCAGCACGACCAGGTGGACTGGGGACAGCAAGGAGTCATCAGGCCAGGTAGTCCTGAGGCATGGTCCTAGGGCTCAGATCCTACAAGAGAAGAGAAAGGGAGAGAAAGAGAGAGAGAGAGAGAGAGAGAGAATTAGAGGGAGTGTACTTAAATTCACACAAGACACCAGATAAGACAGAAGAAATACTCCAGATATAATAGACTGACCCTAGCCCCCCGACACATAAACTATTGCAGCATAATTACTGGAGGCTGAGACAGGAGGGGTCGGGAGACACTGTGGCCCCGTCCGACTATACCCCTGGACAGTACCAACCAGGTACACACTTTGCCAAAGCACAGCCTCCATACCACTAGAGGGATATCTTCAACCACCAACTTACTACCCTGAGACAAGGCCGAGTATAGCCCACGGCACGAACCCGAGGGGGGCGCCAACCCGAACAGGAAGATCACAACAGTGACTCAACCCACTCAAGTGACACACCCCTCCTAGGGACAGCATGGAAGAGCACCAGTAAGCCAGTGACTCAGCCCCCGTAGTAGGGTTAGAGGCAGAGAATCCCAATGGAGAGAGGGGAACCGGCCAGAGAGTGACAGCAAGGGCGGTTCGTTGCTCCAGTGCCTTTCCGTGCATCTTCACACCCCTGGGCCAGACTACACTCAATCATAGGACCTACTGAAGAGATGAGTCTTCAATAAAGACTTAAAGGTCGATACCGAGTCTGTGTCTCTCACATGGATAGGCAGACCATTCCATTAAAATGTAGATCTATAGGAGAAAGCCCTGCCTCCAGCTGTTTGCTTACAGTGAGGGAAAAAAGTATTTGATCCCCTGCTGATTTTGTACGTTTGCCCACTGACAAAGAAATTATCAGTCTATAATTTTAATGGTAGGTTTATTTTAACAGTGAGAGACAACAAAACAATCCAGAAAAATGCATGTGGAAAATGTTATACATTGATTTGCATTTTAATGAGGGAAATAAGTATTTGAACCCCTCTCAATCAGAAAGATTTCTGGCTCCCAGGTGTCTTTTATACAGGTAACGAGCTGAGATTAGGAGCACACTCTTAAAGGGTGAGAAGGTGACAACAGTTGGTGCGATTATTTGCAAATGGAAGAAACACAAAAGAACTGTCAATCTCCCTCGGCCTGGGGCTCCATGCAAGATCTCACCTCATGGAGTTGCAATGATCATGAGAACGGTGAGGAATCAGCCCAGAACTACACGGGAGGATCTTGTCAATGATCTCAAGGCAGCTGGGACCATAGTCACCAAGAAAACAATTGGTAACACACTACGCCGTGAAGGAATGAAATCCTATACATGCCAGTCTTAAGTTTGCCAATGAACATCTGAATGATTCAGAGGACATCTGGGTGAAAGTGTTGGTCAGATGAGACCAAAATGGAGCTCTTTGGCATCAACTCTTTGGCATCAACTCAACTCGCCGTGTTTGGAGGAGGAGGAGTGCTGCCTATGACCTCAAGAACAACATCCCCACTGCTAAGGGGACAGGACAACTTCACCGCATCAAAGGGACGATGGACGGGGCCATGTACCGTCAAATCTTGGGTGAGAACCTCCTTCCCTCAGCCAGGGCATTGAAAATGTGTTGTGGATGGGCATGACAATGACTTAAAACACACGGCCAAGGCAACAAAGGAGTGGCTCAAGAAGAAGCACATTAAGCTCCTGGAGTGGCCTAGCCAGTCTCCAGACCTTAATCCCATAGAAAATCTGTGGAGGGAGCTGAAGGTTTGAGTTGCCAATCGTCAGCCTCGAAACCTTAATGACTTGGAGAAGATCTGCAAAGAGGAGTGGGACAAAATCCCTCCTGAGATGTGTGCTAACCTGGTGGCCAACTACAAGAAACTTCTGACCTTTGTGATTGCCAACAAGGGTTGTGCCACCAAGTACTAAGTCATGTTTTGCAGAGGGGTCAAATACTTATTTCCCTCATTAAAATGCAATTCCATTTATAAAAATGTTCACATGCGTTTTTCTGTATTTTTTTAATGTTATTCTGTCTCTCACTGTTCAAATAAACCTACCATTAAAATTACAGACTGATCATTTCTTTGTCAGTGGGCAAACGTACAAAATCAACAGGGGATCAAATACTTTTTTCCCTCACTGTAGAAATTCTAGGGACAATAAGGAGGCCTGCGTCTTGTGACCGTAGCGTACATGTAGGTAGGTACGGCAGGACCAAATTGGAAAAGATAGGTAGGAGCAAGCCCATGTAATGCTTTGTAGGTTAGCAGTAAAACCTTGAAATCAGCCCAAGTCTTAACAGGAAGCCAGTGTAGAGAGGCTAGCACTGGAGTAATATGATTGCATAAAAAAAAAAAAAAAAAACATTTTTGGGTTCAAGTCAAGATTCTAGCAGCCGTGTTTAGCACTAACTGAAGTTTATTTTGTGCTTTATCCGGGGGAAACAGAAAGTAGAGCATTGCAGCAGTCTAATCTAGATACATTTTTCTGCATAATTTTTGGACAGAAGGTTTCTGATTTTTGCAATGTTATGTAGAGGGGAAAAAGCTGTCCTTGAAACAGTCTTGATATGCTCGTCAAAAGAGAGATTAGGGTCCAGAGTAACGCCGAGGTCATTCACAGTTTTATTTGAGACGACTGTACAACAATCAAGATTAATTGTCAGATCCAACATAAGATTTCTTTGTTTCTTGGGACCTAGAACTATCATCTCTGTTTTGTCCGAGTTTAAAAGTAAAACATTTGCCGCCATGCACTTCCTTATGTCTGAAACACAGGCTTCCAGGGAGGGCAATTTTGGGGCTTCACCATGTTTCATCAAAATGTACAGCTGTGTATCGTCCGCATAGCAGGGAAAGTTAACATTATGTTTCCGAATGACATCACCAAGAGGTAAAATACATAGTGAAAACAATAGTGGTCCTAAAACCGAACCTTGAGGAAGACCGCAATGTACAATTGATTTGTCAGAGGACAAACCATCCACAGAGACAAACTGATATCTTTCTGACAGATAAGATCTAAACCAGGCCAGAACTTGTCCGTGTAGACCAATTTGGGTTTCCAATCTCTCCAAAAGAATGTTTTGATCGATGGTATCAAATGCAGCACTAAGGTCTAGGAGCACGAGGACAGATGCAGAGCCTTGGTCTGACGCCATTAAAAGGTAATTTACCACCTTCACGAGTGCAGTCTCAGTGCTATGACGGGGTCTAAAACCAGACTGAAGCGTTTCGTATACATTGTTTCTCTTCAGGAAAGCAGTGAGTTTCTGCGCAGCAGCTTTTTCTAACATTTTTTGGATTAATGGGAGATTTGATATAGGCCGATTTTCTTCTGGGTCAAGGTTTGGCTTTTTCAATAGAGGCTTTGTTACAGCCACTTTCAGTGAGTTTGGTACACATCCGGTGGATAAGGAGCTGTTTACTATGTTCAACATAGGAGGGCCAAGCACAGGAAGCAGCTGTTTCAGTAGTTATAAGGTCCAGTAGGGTCCAGTATGCAATAGGGTACAGCATACAGCTTGAAGGTTTAGAGGCCATGACTATTTTCATCAATGTGTCAAGAGATATAGTATTAAAAAACTTGAGTGTCTCCATTGATGCTAGGTCCTGGAAGCTTTGCAGACTCAGGACAACTAAGCTTTGGAGAAATACGCAGATTTAAAGGAGTCCAAAATTTGCTTTCTAATGATCATGATCTTTTCATCAAAGAAGTTCATAAATATTTCACTGCTGAAGTGAAAGCCATCCTCTCTTGAGGAATGCTGCTTTTTAGTTAGCTTTGCGACAGTAATACATTTTAGATTGTTCTTATTCTCCTCAATTATGTTGGAAAAATAGGATGATCGAGCAGCAGTGAGGGCTCTTCGATACTGCACGGTACTGTCTTTCCAAACTAATCGGAAGACTTCCAGTTTGGTGTAGCGCCATTTTTGTTCCAATTTTCTGGAAGCTTGCTTCAGGGCTCGGGTATTTTCTGCATACCAGGGAGCTAGTTTCTTTTGACAAATATTTTTGTTTTTAGGGTTGCGACTGCATCTAGGGTATTACGCAAGGTTAAATTAAATACCTCAGTTAGGTGGTTAACCGATTGTTGTACTCTGACGTCCTTGGGTAGGTGGAGGGAGTCTGGAAGGTCATCTAGGAATATTTGGGTTGTCCGAGAATTTAAAGCACGGCTTTTGATGGTCCTTGGTTGGGGTCTGAGCAGATTATTTGTTGCAATTGCAAACATGATAAAATGGTGGTTCGATAGTCCATATTTATATTTATTCATATTTACCATATTTATTCCATGGGACAGAACTAGGTCTAGAGTATGACTGTGGCAGTGAGTAGGTTCGGAGACATGTTGGACAAAACCCACTGAGGCTATGATGGCTCCGAAAGCCTTTTATAGTGGGTCTGTGGACTTTTCCATGTGAATATTAAAGTCACCAAAAATGTGACTATTATCTGCCGTGACTACACGGTCCGATAGGAATTCAGGGAACTCAGTGAGGAACGCTGTATACTGCCCAGGAGGCCTGTAAACATAGCTATAAAAAGTGATTGAGTAGGGTGCATAGATTTCATGACTAGATGCTCAAAAGACGAAAACGCAGTTTGTAAATTGAAATTTCGTATCGTAAATGTTAGCAACACCTCCGCCTTTGCAGAATGCGCAGGGGATATGGTCACTAGTGTAAGGAGGAGAGGAGGAGAGGAGGAGGAGAGGCCTCATTTAACACAGTAAATTCATCAGGCTTAAGCCATGTTTCAGTCAGGCCAATCACATCAAGATTAGTTAATTGACTATAACTGCCTTGGAAGTGAGGGATCTAACATTAAGTAGGCTTATTTTGAGATATCACAATCTCTTTCAATAATGACAGGAATGGAGGAGGTCTTTATTCAAGTGAGATTGCTAAGGTGAACACATTAAGGTGAACATGTTAAGTTTTGCCCAACCTAGATCGAGACACAGACGCGGTCTCAATGGGGATAGCTGAGCTGCCACTGTGCTAGTGGCAGACTCCACTAAGCTGGCAGGCTGGCTAACAGCCTGCTGCCTGGCCTCCACCCTATCTCATTGTGGAGCTAGAGGAGTTAGAGCCCTGTCTATGTTCATAGATAAGATGAGAGCACCCCTCCAGCTAGCACGGAGTCCGTCACTCCTCAGCAGGCCAGGCTTTGTCCTGTTTGTTGGCGAGTCCCAGAAAGAGGGCCAATTATCTATAAATTCTATCTTTTGGGAGGGGTAGAAAACAGTTTTCAACCAGGGATTGAGTTGTGAGACTGCTGTAGAGCTCATCACTCCACCTAACTGGGAGGGGACCAGAGACAATACTTAATGCCGACACATCTTTATAGCTGATTTACACACTGACGCTATGTTGTGCTTGGTGACCTCTGACTGTTTCATCCTAACATCGTTGGTGCCGACGTGGATAACAATATCCCTATACTCTCTACACTTGCCAGTTTTAGCCTTAGCCAGCACCATCTTCAGATTAGCCTTAATGTCGGTAGCCCTGCCCCCTGGTAAACAGTGCATGACCACTGGATGATTATTTTTTAAGTCTAATACTGCGGGTAATGGAGTCGCGAATGACTAGGGTTTTCAGTTTGTCAGAGCTAATGGTGTGAGGCTTCGGCGTCTCAGACCCCGTAATGAGTGGAGGAGAGACCAGAGAAGGCTCAACCTCTGACTCCGACTCGTTGCTTAATGGAGAGAACCGGTTGAAAGTTTTTGTCGGCTGAATGAGTGACATCGGTTGAGCATTCCTACAGCATTTCCTTCCAGAAGCCATGAGAAAATTGTCCGGCTGCGGGGACTGTGCAAGGAGATTTATACTCCTGTCTGTACTTATTTGTGGCACAATTATATGACCCTTGCCTAACGATTGCATCTGAAGCTGGGCTTGTAGCATGGCTATCCTCACCATAAGGCGATCGTTCTCCTGTATATGAGTACAGCGACTGCAATTAGAAGGCATAATGTTAATGTTACTACTAAGCTTCAGCTGGTGCTGTTCCTACAGCTATTTTATGCAGTAACCCTATGCTTATGAACCAGAGTTATACTGTTAGCACTGAGGTGGTGTCCCCAATCAGGAGGTCCACTGTGTGCAGCTCACCCTGCACTAATATAAATAACCAGAGCATGTCTGTCTCTGCTAAGCTTCCCAGTAAAGCAAAAAAAACATTCAAGCATGAAATGTGTTAGAAATAGCCCACATTAACAAACAAGGTTCATGAAATCAATAACTTGCTAGTAACAGATGACATTCATATTCTTCTAAAACTCACTTAGATAATACCTTGATTATACAGTGGTAGCAATACATGGTTGTAAGATCTACAGAAAATACAGAAGTGCCAAAGGTGGAGGCGTGGCTGTTTATATTCAGAACCACATTCCTGTAAAGCTTAGAGAGGATCTCATGTTAAATACTGTTGAAGTAATATGGCTACAGGTTCATCTGCCTCACCTAAAGCCCATTCTGGTGGGAAGCTGCTATGGACCACCAAGTGTTAACAGTCAATATCTGGATAACTTGTGTGAAATGATGTATGTGATATCAAAAGAGAGGTATATTTGGGTGATTTAAATATTTACTGGTTTTCCTCAGGCTACCCACTCAAGAGAAAGCTTCAAACTGTAACTAGTGCCTGCAACCTGGTTCCAGTTATCAATCAATCTACCAGGGTAGTTACAAACAGCACAGGAATGAAATCATGAATAAGTATTGATCACATCTTTACTAATGCTGCAGAAATTTGTTTGAAAGCAGTATCCAAATTCATTGGATGTAGTGATCACAATATAGTAGCCATATCTAGGAAAACCAATGTTCCAAAGCCTAGGCCTAAGATATTGTATAAGAGGTCATACAATAAGTTTTGTAGCGATTCCTATGTTGTTGATTGAAAGAATATTTGTTGGTCCGTGGTGTGTAATGAGGAGAAACCAGACGCTGCCCTTGACACATTTATGAAATTGCTTATCCCAGTTACTAATAAGTATGCACCCATTAAGAAAATGACTGTAAAAACTATGAAATCTGCCTCACCTAAATTGATGAGTGGATTGATGGGGAATTGAAAAATTGTATGGCTGCTAGAGAAGAGGCACAATAAATGGCAAATAGGTCTGACTGACCCGATTGGCAAACGTACTGCAAATTGAGAAATCATGTGACTAATCTGAATAAAAAGAAGAAAAATCTACACTATGAAACAAATATAAATGATATAAAATAATGATAGTGAAAAGCTTTGGAGCACCTTAAATTACATTTTCTTCAAAAAGGCAAACTATGCTCCATCATTCATTGAATCAGATGGCTCATTCATCACAAAACCCACTGATATTTCCAACTACTTTAATTATTTTTTCATTGGCAAGATTAGCAAACTTAGGCATGACATGACAGCAACAAACGCTGACACTATACATTCAAGCATTGTAATTTTGAATTCCGTAAAGTAAGTTTGGAAGAGGTGAAAGAATTATTGTTGTCTATCAACAATGACAACTTGGATGGAAAATGACTGAGGGTAATAGCGAACGATATTGCCACTCTTATTTGCCATATCTTCAATCTAAGCCTACCATAAAGTGTAGGCCCTGGAGGGGAAGCAAAAGTTATTCCCCTACCTAAGGATAGTAAAGCCCCCCTTTACTGGCTCAAATAGCCAACAAATCAGTCTGCTACCAAGCCTTAGTAAACTTTTAGAAAAAATGTGTGTTTGACCAGATACAATGCTATTTTACAGTAAACAAATTGACAACAGACTTTCAGCACAGTTATAGGGGAAGGACATTCAACAAGCACAGCACTTACACAAATTACTGATGATTGGCTGAAAGAAATTGATGCAAAGAAATATTGTGGGGGCTGTTTTGTTAGACTACAGAGCTGCTTTTGACGTTATCGATCATAGTCTGTTGCTGGAAAAACATGTTTGTTATGGCTTTATACACCCTGCAATATTGTGGATAAAGAGTTCCTGTCTAACAGAACACAAAGGCTGTTCTTTAGTGGAAGCCTCTCCAACAATAGTCAGGTAGAATCAGGAATTCCCCAGGGCTGCTGTCTAGGCCCCTTACTTTTTTCAATCTTTACTAATGACATGCCACTGGCTTTGAGTAAAGCCAGTGTGTCTATGTATGCGGATGATTCAACACTATACATGTCAGCAACACTTAACAAAGAGCTGCAGTTAGTTTCAGAATGGTTGGCAAGGAATAAGTTAGTCCTAAATATTTCTAAAACTAAAAGCATTGTATTTGGGACAAATCATTCACTAAATCCTAAATCTCAACAAAATCTTGTAATTAATAATGTGGTAATTGAGCCAGTTGACCCTGTCATGGTCAAAACATATTGATACAACAGTAGCTACAATGGGGAGAAGTCTGTCCATAATAAAGTTCTGCTCTGCATTCTTAACAGCACTATCAACAAGGCAGGTCCTACAGGCCCTAGTTTTGTCACACCTGGACTGCAGTTTAGTCGCGTGGTCAGGTGACACAAAGAAGAACTCAGGAAAAATGCAATTGGCTCAGAACAGGGCAGCACGGCTGGCCCTTGGATGTACACAGAGAGCTAACATTAATAATATGCATGTCAATATCTCCTGGCTAAAAGTGGAGGAGAGATTAACTTCATGTATTTGTGAGACGCATTGACATGTTGAATGCACCGAGCTGTCTGTATGAACTACGGTACACAGCTCGCACACCCATTTATACAACACAAGATATGCCACCAGAGGTCTCTTCACAGTCTCTAAGTCCAGAACAGACTATGGGGGCACACAGTACTACATAGAACTATGACTACATGGAACTCTATTCCACATTAAGTAACTCATGCAAGCAGTAAAATTTTATTTAAAAAGCAGACAAAAATACAACTTATGGAACAGCGGGGACTGTGAAGCAACACAAACATAGGCACAGACACATGCATACAAACACACGATAACATACGCACTATACACACACGTACACATGGATTTTGTGTTGTAGATATGTGGTAGTAGAGTAGGGGCCTCAGGGTACACACTTAATATGTTGTGAAATCTATTATACATGTATTGTAATGTTTAAAAAATATGTATAACTGCCTTAATTTTGCTGGACCCCAAGAAGAGTAGCAGCAGTTAATGGAGATCCATAATAAATACAAAATACAAATACATGCAAACAAACAAGCAGGTTCCAACAATACGTATCTGTTAACTATAATTATCCATTATGTACAGTAGAGTATGCTGCCGTATGACTAATAGAATAAGAAAGCCATTAGCTGGTGTCTCTCCTACTTGTTCTAAGAGACACTGTTGTTAAGGGACCTAGTTGATCTCAGATGACTTGAAACAGAAGCTATCATGTCATTACACTTTGCCAGGATATACACAACGCATCCCTCCCAAAGCAATTTGCTTAGTACACAAATTAATTTAAAAATGTCTTTGAGTTAATTTGAAACACATAAGACAAATTTATTCTTCAGAGCGCTTCCCATTTCTCCTGAGTCTGTTTTGGAAGGTTCACCTTGGGTTGAGGTTTGTTCCCCCACCTGTGCAGAATGATCAATACCCAGACTAGTGGAAAAGGGCAGGTGACACATGGCTGTGAAGGAGAGAAGTGATAATGGACCCACAGTTTGTCTCATAGCAGCAAGTCTCAACCTCTTCCTAATCCTCCTCCTCTTCCTCCTCCTCCTGTCTGTTTCTCTCTAAGTGTAACATATCAGGTGATTGTTTCCAATGTGACTGTATTTCGGGTTCAGGGACAAGATGCTTCTTGCTCAGTATTACTGTAGCAGAATATCAATTACCAGAAGGGAATCATCACATTAGGGCTGTATCTGAAACGACACCCCGTTCACTCTATAGTGCCCTGCTTTTGACAAGGGCCAATAGAGCTCTGTTCAACAAAAGAAGTGCACTATATAGGTAATGGGGTGCAATGTCAGATGCAACCTAGGTCTATAGTACCCACATTATGGATATATTGTGATTAAGGCTGTATGGCTCCATGATACCATGATCATCTCATCTGAAAGATATGTCTGCCATGTTGAGAGCCAGAGGAGTTTGGATGAAGCCACTCAGACCACATCTGTCGTTCCGTCCCTTATAGAGAGCTGTGTGATGGATGGCTGAAACAGGACTTGTCTGTCTTTCTGTGTTTTTCTCTCTAATGGAGAGTAATGGCATTTCCAGGCAGAGATAGACCGCACTTTTTGTGATTTTGGACGAAAGCCACTAGGACTAACCACTGCACCACACCTGAGAAAGGTACCATGGCCAGAATTCATTAAAAAGCTTGTTGCGGTGCTGCACACTGCACTACTAACGAAGGGCCTTTTTATTAAGGCAATTTCTCTGGCATTCGTGACATCGCATTCATGGTAAACGCTGCAGAGGTCGACGCAAGCATAAACTACCGTTAAAAGTCCATTGTGATAAGCTTGTCAGCAATGTGTCTTTAATTGAATCCTGGCCTTAGTACGACTTTGTGGCCTAATGTATAAGAGTTACAATAGACTCACTGAGGAGAGGTTTGTATGTCTTAACTATAGGCTACTTACCTCTGTACCAGCCCTGGTCCATAATACCCACAATGCACCAGTCAGAACACTGATTTAATTCACTCTCATTTCCTCACATCTGAATTCCATGGGAATAAAAGTGTCAGGGTCCTTGTGACAACTATAAAGGAACTATACTGGTTACTAAAAGGAAAATGCACCCTGGCATTCACAGGCATATAGCCACAATGGGAGCAGAGAAAAGCTTTGGGTGTAAACGATTACAATGTCAAGACATGCTGTTTCTGTCACTCAGTAACTGGTTGAACTCTTACTTTTGTTCAGAAAGACAAACACTTTAGACGTAAGCTCCATGCCAGTCAACCTTATCCAAGTTGTAATGCTTCCACAGTGACAGTCAGCGTTGAGTGTTACTGAATATTTAACCATGTGATTTCCTACCAGTGGTCCATGTTTTGTTGATGTTAAGCAGAGGAAGGTGTGGCCTCCATTGATGTTGAACTGGCCCATTGTGAGTGAGGTGAAACACAGGTTAGTAGCTAGAGCGAGGTATTATGTTTCATTTTCATTATTATTGATCCAATGTATTTCCTCTACCATTATTATGACCTGAGGCTTCTTCAAAGCCCATGCCAAAGTCATGCATTGAGAAACAGTAACTTACCCTTGCCCTCAACCTGCAATATACCCCCATTCAGGGGGTTTCAAGTTGAGATGCTGCAGTATCTGGTACTACTGACCTTTCCTACTAAGATATAGATAGTAAAGTTTACAACTATATTTTGGCCTGTGGTGAATCACACTTAAATGCTCCGCCTATTATCTAAAATAATGCGGTAACAGTTTTTAGACCCATTTTTCGCAAGATTCTGTATGGTTATTTTTATATAATTAATTGATTGCCCTTTAAGAGAGCTTCTATAAGAGAGTATAGGTCACATCATTAAGGTGTGCCTCTCTTCCCTCTCTCCTCCAGATCCGTAGACCATGGAGACATTAGCATAATGTTTCTCCAGACAATCTGGGTCTAAGTCGGCGTCCCAAATGGCACACCCTTCCTTTCATAGTGTACTACTGTTGACAGAGCCCTACAGTATGGGCCCTGGTCAAAAGTAGTGCACTATATAGGGAATGGGGTACCATTTTGGAAGCACAAAGATGAGATGAGTCATGAACTCCACTTCATCAGGAAATGAAGTGTAAAATAAATCCATAGATGAGACCTTGTTCTTTTCCTGGGATGGAGAGATAAAGATAAAGAGAGATGGAGATAAAGACAGATGGTCAGATGGAGATCACCTCGAAGAAGAGGAGGTTTATGACCGTCATGATTATATCATTGTGCTCTTCATATTCACAAAAAGACAGCAACAGATGGTCTAACAGTGCATGGCTTAACCTTATGCATCTGTCCCTGTGACCTGAAGAACACAGAGTAAGGACTGATCTTAGTCTTGTGTAGCTGACAGGAGATTCGTTTTTAGACTGAGGGAGTCTATTCATAATCCTGTACGTGTGTGTTGTATTGTCACTGTAAAACATGACTTACTTACTGAGATGTATTTGCTTAGCAAATAATACTACAGACAGTTACAAGTGAGATTATTACTGTGTCTCAAATGCCCCATAGGGCTCTGGTCAAAAGTAGTACGCTACACAGGGACTATATCTGTCATAACAAGATTTCAGCTGAAATATTTAAAGACCTGTGAAAGTAACTCAAGGGCCATTAATGACATTTAGTCTCTATAAATATATGAACTTTGCAGTGGAGAAATAATGATCTGCAATCATCTGTAATTACAGTCCATATATATTTCCCTCCTCCGGTGGATGAGTGAGGACCTTCCTCCTAGAGCTCAGCTTGCGTCCCAAATGGTCCCCTATTACCTATATAGTACATTACTTTTGACCAGGGCCCATCGGAAATAGGGAATAAGGTGCTATTTCAGACAGCTTCTGTCTGTAATTAGGGAGTCAGTGGTTTCAATCACTCTGCTGCCACTGACTCATTTGTATCCTCAATTACCTTGAAACATTTTGGACGCAGATCAGACGAGGCCCGTCTTCGAGACGCTGCTCTCTCACTGCTGAGTGCAGAGCAGAGCTGTCATTGATTTGACACTAATGGAATTTTAAATCTCCCCTCACAGCAGAGTAGCTCTACTTAAGTGCAAGTCCCAATTAAGAGTAGGGTAATTTAGCCTGATCTCCAAGGGGGCGACAATAGGCTGTAATCAATATCTAAATATGTGGCCTAGCCGCTTAGCAGACAAGCTATTTCCTCTGGTAGTGACACAAGTCAGATTGGCTACTTCTCCTGCTGCATTCAGAGCAGAGAGCAAGAGTACAGGGAAACTTCTACCCACTTCTCTCCCAACCTGGAGATGTTACGCCTAGTTTATGATACCAGGCTGTCTCTCTGGAAATATTCAGAGATCATCTCTTTTTTTTTTTTTTTTTTGTATTATTTATGTTTACCACTTTTTCTCCCCAATTTCATGGTATCCAGTCTTGTCTCATCGCTGCAACTCCCGTATTGACTCGGGAGAGGCGAAGGTCAAGAGCCGTGCGTCCTCCGAAACATGACCGAGCCATGCCGCACTGCTTCTTGACACAATGCCCACTTAACCCGGAAGCCAGCCGCACCAATGTGTCGGAGAAAGCACCATACACCTGGCGACCATGTCAGAGTGCATTGCGCCTGGCCCACCACAGGAGTCTATTTAAAACCTAAAATACACCACAAGTTTAAAATGTCCGGCATTGCAGGAATGTTCTCTTGCAAAAGAGTGATCAAATTGAGATCATGGGGTGAATTCTTAATGAAAACTGACAATTCACATAGACTATCATACACCTCATTCCCATAATAAATCCCCAACATTACTGGTTAGATATCTTAGCTTTACTCTATGAATAGGGAGGGTATTATCATGCAGCTCTATTTCTACTCACCTCTTCAATTTTACATGAGATTCTTTGACTTTGATCTCAAAATAATTTCCCCTGGCCGACAGGAGACGGATCATCTTAATCAATAACTTCAGACAACAGGATAAATTATAAATACCGTGTGTGTCCGATATGGTACCCTATTCCCTATATAGTGCCCTACTTTTGAGAAAATAAAAAGTATTGCAATACAATGGGACACAGCCCATACCCCTGCCTAACTTTTCTTCAATGACTCCCTACACCATTATTAGTATCTATCTGTCTGTGCCATACACACACTATAACCAGCTTGGTGACGTTAAATCCTTGTCTTAAATAGATTAGCCTCTATTAAAACTACTTAAGCGTGACATGCTCTTCAAGGTGCGTACGCACACACTGTCAAGGACAGCGCTGTAATGAGTCTGGACTTTATTTTCCCATTTTAATGCAGTCTGTGGAGGATAAGGCAGGATAAGGTTGGCTGCGGGAATACGTCCCACGCTCAGTGAAATGCCATTTACTGCCAGAGTGAGATCACCGTCTGATTCCCAAATGACACCCTATTCCCTAAACAGTGCACTACTTTTGACCAGAGTCCATCGGGCCATGGTTAAAAGTAGTGCACTACCGTATATAGGGAACAGGGTGCCATTTGTGGCATACACTATGTCAGTCGTCTCACCTAACAGAATTAATCCACTTGAGATGCCTGCTGGCGGGGGAGAATGATTGGTGTAGCAATCTCCTCCTTCACCTGAACTGTTTCTGCTAGGATGTATGACACACGAACGTTGTTCTTATAATGCACTTCAGCTTCTAGCCACAAAGTCAGCACACGCTACACATTTAGATACACACACACGCAGTGAAGAGTCTTGATAACAGCACTTTTCATTTCATTGCTCTTACACCCGTGTAGTAACGCTGTAGCATTCCACTTGTGTAATAGCAAATAAATAGTGGCAGTCACTTATTTAACGAGTTTCACTTAAGTGAAGATTGTCAGCATCATGATTCAGTAAAGACCTTGTTAATTACTTTGAGAATGAACAAATTAATCAAAGAAACCAACAAAACCACTTCTCTACCACATTCAAGATTCTTCACTCTAATTCCAAATTCTACTGTGGATTTAATGTCAACGTACACACTCAGGTTGTACTACTGATGTATAATGCATTTGACACAATGGTTGTGACGCAATTGAGAGTTTGTCTATGCAAACATTTTTACCCAACCAGTGTTCAGTGTCTCACTCGCCACAACACTTGTGTAATTACTTTTGTGTGGAAAAACTCTGTTGTATCACAACGGTTGTGTGCCAAATGTGTTGTACATCAGTTGTACAACTTCAGTGTGTATGGGGCCAGATTCATCTGTTTGGGTTAGTTCATTGGTCTGGATTCATGGAATATGTGTTTGTTTCTATTCCAGGATGTGAACTAATGGCAGCAGAAATACAAGGCGTGATTTCTCCTCCGAGGTCAGGAGAGTCAATGAGCATATCACATCACATCAATAGTCATCATGTCACACCACAGCTCTTAATTTCAAGGGTAATCCTGAGTGCTATGCTCTCGCTCTCTCTCACACACACACACACACACACACACACACACACACACACACACACACACACACACACACACACACACACACACACACACACACACACACACACACACACACACACACACACACACACACACACACACACACACACACACACACACACACACACACACACACACACACACACACACACGTGTATACACTTGCAAGCGCACACATGCATGCACACACACACCCATCAGATCACTGTGTGTAAGTGCATAATTTAGAAGAGCCTCAAGACATAAATTAAACCTGGATATCATGGTTCTGGGTATTGTTGAAATCACACTTCCATCTGCGGGAAGGAGGGAGAGAGTGAGGGAGAAAGGGTCAGGGGTAGGGAGGGAGGGACGGAGGGAGGGAGGGAGAGATATCTCCACAGTATCCTCTCCACTCTGCAGAGTGTGGCTGAGTATCAGGTTATCAATGGAACATCAATCAATGCATGAATAATTTTCACATGTGGCCTAGGGCAGAATGGCTCTGGTCTAGATATTAATTCCAGATGTCCGCAGATATGGGTGCCCATAGGGCGCTAGTTAAAAGTAGTGCACTATAAAGGGAACAGGGTGCCATTTGGGATGCAACCTTAGTCTGACTCCAGATTAAAATGTCAGCACCACCAACGCACACCCCCGTGAATGTCAATTAATGAGATATTTAGTAGTCGGTTTTCTTTTCTCTGTGCCCTCAAGGCTGTTGGAACATCCTAAGCAGAGGGGTGCATACTGTATCACTGTCTATTAATGTTCATTGGACAGTAAGTAGGCATGGATTTAGCCACACACACACACAGTTGCGACCTGGGATCAACAACATTCTGGATTCAACAGTGTTCTTTTTGGGTTCAACAGAGTTTATTCTCACAGACAAATGGCAAATATGACATTTAAATTCTCTGAGTAAAAACATTAATTATATAATAGTAGGGTTAAACTGAGAGCTGGTGGCAGAGTGGAACTGTAACCATAATTGGTTGTGTTTCCTGATCATTTTCTAAACAGAAATCTATTAATTTCCTAACTGTATTTATGTTTTCCCACTAATATACTTTTCAGTTTTTTGTCCATGTGTTCAGACTATTTGCAATTAAAGGATTTGCTTTTCAAGGCAATAGAATTGCAAGAGCCTGTCTGTACAAACCATGTTGAATTCCTTGCCTGCATCTCAACAGACGTAGATGTTCTATAGCGTCCTCAAAAGCAAGAAGTGCTCAAACACAATGGGTAAGCTTTATTTAAGGCTATACAATCCCCTCATGACTTCCTGTACATTGTAGTACACTTTTAAGAATGTACAGTTGAAGTCTGAAGTTTACATACACTTAAGTTGGAGTCATTAAAACTAGTTTTTCAACCACTCCACAAATTTCTTGGCAAGTCTGTTAGGACATCTACTTTGTGCATGACACAAGTCATTTTTCTACAATTGTTTACAGACAGATTATTTCACTAATAATTCACTGTATCACAATTCCAGTGGGTCAGAAGTTTACATACACTAAGTCAACCGTGCCTTTAAACAGCTTGAAAATTCTGGAAAACTATGTCATGGCTTTAGAAGCTTCTGATAGGCTAATTGACATCATTTGAGTCAATTGGAGGTGTACCTGTGGATGTATTTCAAGGCCTACTTTCAAACTCAGTGCCTCTTTGCTTGACATCATGGAAAAATCAAAATAAATCGGCCAAGACCTCAGAAAAAAATTGTAGACCTCCACAAGTCTGGTTCATCCTTGGGAGCAAGTCCCTCCTGCAGCAAAGCACCCCCACAACATGATGCTGCCACCCCCTTGCTTCACGGTTGGGATGGTGTTCTTCGGCTTGTAAGCCTCCCCCTTTTTCCTCCAAACACAACGATGGTCATTATGGCCAAACAGTTCTATTTCTGTTTCATCAGACCAGAGGACCTTTCTCCAAAAAGTACGATCTTTGTACCCATGTGCACTTGCAAACCGTAGTCTGGCTTTTTAATGGCGGTTTTGGAGCAGTGGCTTCTTCCTTGCTGAGGGGCCTTGCAGGTTATGTCGATATAGGCCTCGTTTTACTGTGGATATAGATACTTTTGTACCGGTTTCCTCCAACATCTTCACAAGGTCCTTTGCTGTTCTTCTGGGATTTATTTGCACCTTTCGCACCAAAGTACGTTCATCTCAAGGAGACAGAACGCGTCTTCTTCCTGAGCGGTATAACGGCTGCGTGGTCCCATGGTGTTTATACTTGCATACTATTGTTTGTACAGATGAACGTGGTACCTTCTGGTGTTTAGAAATTGCTCCCAAGGATGAACCAGACTTGTGGAGGTCTAAAAAAAAATTTGGAGGTCTTGGCTGATTTATTTTTTCATTTTCCCATGATGTCAAGCAAAGAGGCACTGCGTTTGAAGGTAGGCCTTGAAATACATCCACAGGTACAACTCCAATTGACACAAATTAGGTCAATTAGCCTATCAAAAGCTTCCAAAGCCATGACATAATTTTGTGGAATTTTCCAAGCTGTTTAAAGGCACAGTCAACTTAGTGTATGAAAACTTCTGACCCACTGGAATTGTGATACAGTGAATTATAAGTGAAATAATCTGTCTGTAAACAAGTGTTGGAAAAATTACTTGGGTCATGCACAAAGTAGATGTCCTAACCGACTTGCCAAACTGTAGTTTGTTAACAAGAAATTTGTGGAGTGGTTGAAAAATGATTTTAATTGTTCTAACCTAAGTGTATGTAAACTTCCGACTTCAACTGTGTGTATATATATATATATATATATATATATATATATATATATATATATATATATATATATATATATATATATATATATATATACACACACACCATGTGTCGAATGTTTTAGAACACCTACTCATTCAAGGGTTTTTCTTTTTTTTTACTATTTTCTACATTGTAGAATAATAGTGAAGACATCAAAACTATGAAATAATACCTATGGAATCATGTAGTAACCAGAAAAGTGTTCAGCAAATCTAAATATATTTATATTTGAGATTCTTCAAATAGCCACTCTTTGCCTTGATGACAGCTTTGCACACTCTTGGCATTCTTTCAACCAGCTTCATGAGGTAGTCACCTGGAATGCATTTCAATGAACAGGTGTGCCTTGTTAAAAGTTCATTTGTGGAATTTCTTTCCTTCTTAATGCGTTAATGCGTTTGAGCCAATCAGTTGTGTTCTGACAAGGTAAGGGGGAAACCAGAACATAGCCCTATTTGGTAAAATACCATATTATGACAAGAACAGCTCAAATAAACAAAGAGAAACGACAGTCCATCATTACTCACAGACAAATAGGTGAAAACAGTAACATGAAGGTCAGTCAATCTGGAAAATTTCAAGAACTTTGAAAGTTTCTTCAAGAGCAGTCGCAAAAACCATCAAGCACTATGATGAAACTGGCTCTCATGAGCACCCTCACAGGAATTACCTCGGCTGCAAAGGATACGTTCATTAGAGTTACCAGCCTCAGAAATTGCAGCCCAGATGAAATGCTTCACAGAGTTCAAATAACAGACACATCTCTACATCAACTGTTCAGAGGAGACTTTGTGAATCAGGCCTTCTTGGTCGAATTGCTGCAAAGAAATCACTACTAAAGGACACAAATAATAAGAAGAGACTTGCTTGGGCCAAGAAACACGAGCAATGGACATTAGACCAGTGGAATTTGGTCCTTTGGTCAAATTGGAGATTTTTGGTTCCAACCGCCGTGTCTTTGTGAGACACGGTGTGGGTGAACAGATGATCTCCGCCTGTGTTTTTCCCACCATGAAGCATGGAGGAGGAGGTGTGATGGTGTGGGGGGTGCTTTGCTGGTGACATTGTCTGTGATTTATTTAGCATTCAAGACTCCCTTAACCATCATGGCTACCACAGCATTCTGCAGCGATACGCCATCCCATCTGGTTTGGGCTTAGTGGGATCATTTGTAGGTGTTCTAAAACTTTATATATATACAGCTCTGGAAAACATTGCCAAGGTGCATGAAAGCTGTGATTGAAAATCAGGGTTATTCCAGCAAATATTGATTTCTGAACTCTTCCTAAGTTAAAACATCAGTATTGTGTTGTTTAAAAATGAATATGAACTTATTTCTTTGCATTATTCGAGGTCTAACAACACTGCATCTTTTTTGTTATTTTGACCAGTTGTCATTTTCTGCAAATACATGCTCTAAATGACAATATTCTTATTGGAATTTGGGAGAAATGTCAGTAGTTTATAGAATAAAACAAAAATGTTCATTTTACCAAAACACATACAGTGGGGAAAAAAAGTATTTAGTCAGCCACCAATTGTGCAAGTTCTCTCACTTAAAAAGATGAGAGAGGCCTGTAATTTTCATCATAGGTACACTTCAACTATGACAGACAAAATGAGGAAAAAAAATGCAGAAAATCACATTGTAGGATTTTTTATGAATTTATTTGCAAATTATGGTGGAAAATAAGTATTTGGTCAATAACAAAAGTTTATCTCAATACTTTGTTATATACCCTTTGTTGGCAATGACAGAGGTCAAATGTTTTCTGTAAGTCTTCACAAGGTTTTCACACACTTTTGCTGGTATTTTGGCCCATTCCTCCATGCAGATCTCCTCTAGAGCAGTGATGTTTTGGGGCTGTCGCTGGGCAACACGGACTTTCAACTCCCTCCAAAGATTTTCTATGGGATTGAGATCTGGAGACTGGCTAGGCCACTCCAGGACCTTGAAATGCTTCTTACGAAGCCACTCCTTCGTTGCCCGGGCGGTGTGTTTGGGATCATTGTCATGCTGAAAGACCCAGCCACGTTTCATCTTCAATGCCCTTGCTGATGGAAGGAGGTTTTCACTCAAAATCTCACAATACATGGCCCCATTCTTTCCTTTACACGAATCAGTCGTCCTGGTCCCTTTGCAGAAAAACAGCCCCAAAGCATGATGTTACCACCCCCATGCTTCACAGTAGGTATGGTGTTCTTTGGATGCAACTCAGCATTCTTTGTCCTCCAAACACGACGAGTTGAGTTTTTACCAAAAAGTTCTATTTTGGTTTCATTTGACATTCTCCCAATCCTCATCTGGATCATCCAAATGCTCTCTAGCAAACTTTAGACGGGCCTGAACATGTACGGGCTTAAGCAGGGGGACACGTCTGGCACTGCAGGCTCTCTGCAGGTCATTCACTAGGTCCCCCCGTGTGGTTCTGGGATTTTTGCTCACCGTTCTTGTGATCATTTTGACCCCACGGGGTGAGATCTTGCGTGGAGCCCCAGATCGAGGAAGATTATCAGTGGTCTTGTATGTCTTCCATTTCCTAATAATTGCTCCCACAGTTGATTTCTTCAAACCAAGCTGCTTACCTATTGCAGATTCAGTCTTCCCAACCTGGTGCAGGTCTACAATTTGGTTTCTGGTGTCCTTTGACAGCTCTTTGGTCTTGGCCATAGTGGAGTTTGGAGTGTGACTGTTTGAGGTTGTGGACAGGTGTCTTTTATACTGATAACAAGTTCAAACAGGTGCCATTAATACAGGTAACGAGTGGAGGACAGAGGAGCCTCTTAAAGAAGAAGTTACAGGTCTGTGAGAGCCAGAAATCTTGCTTGTTTGTATGTGACCAAATACTTATTTTCCACCATAATTTGCAAATAAATTCATAAAAAATCCTACAATGTGATTTTCTGGATTTTTTTTCCTCATTTTGTCTGTCATAGTTGAAGTGTACCTATGATGAAAATTAGAGGCCTCTCATCTTTTTAAGTGAGAGAACTTGCAAAATTGGTGGCTGACTAAATACCTTTTTCCCCCACTGTACCTATAAATAGGAAAACCAGAGAAACTGATAATTTTGCAGTGGTCTCTTAATTTGTTTCCAGAGCTGTATATATAAAGCTTTAGAACACCTATAAATATACAGTCTATATATTACCTGCACGTTTTGCCTGGGTATTGGAAATCTCCTATGATTGTTCTAATTAAATTGAATAGTATTTCCTTGAACAAATACTTGTTTCCTCTTAGTCTAGCATTTATATATATTTTTTTTCTGTCTCATACTTATATATTTGCTTACCTTTTAAAATTCTTCAAATTTGATAACAAGTGGTCAAGTTCAGCATACAAGTTAGGGGAGAGTGTTGTAAGTTGAGCCAAAGGGTCAAATAAACCACCCCTTGTTTCTAGGAAACCATACACAAAATATATCATGTGACCAAATATTTAGGAAGAGGTCATCATTTCATGGAGTCTGTGAAATAATAAACCGCATGGAAAAAGTGGTAAGTTAGGTCCAAAAAACAGATTTTCACAAAGTCAAATGAATTTGTTATGTTACAGGTTTCATGATACTTGTATCTAAACCAACGTAGATAGTTTTAATATTGGTTTATACATCAGTTGGGGTCTCTATAAGCTACACTATGTCATCCTAAACCTTCCATGAAAGTGCATCTTTGTAGCTGTGTGGGCAAATATAGTCACAATGTTTGCCTTGGGGTAAGTTGAGCCAATGGCCATGGGGTAAGTTGAGCCAATAGCCACCCTACCACATACAAATTATGATTACATTTTGTCTGTTTTATGCATAGTATATGCATAGTATTGTGCCATGCAGATGAACTAAAGATGCATTTTTATTGTTACAGAGCAGACATCATCATGCCCTGTGTATACACATGTAAAACAAGCAGGGGTCTAGCCCCCCTTGAGGTTCTTGAGAGAGCAAACAATGAAATGAGAGAAGGGGAGAAGTCCATTTAAGCAGCAGCAAGGGATGAGCAAATTGACTGAATGACACTGAGGAGGTACATTGACAAAAAAATGAATGTACAGTACCTGTGTGAAAGACAGGCTGTGATAGAGTGGCAGAGGCACACAGGGTCTTATCTGATGACATGGAGTATGATCTTGATAAACATATCAAGAATCTCAAGGACCAATTTCATGGGCATAGTACTGGCACATTGAAGCAACCTCCCTGTCCCAGACAACTGGCCAAGAAATGGAAGGGTAAGTGATATTGAATAGAGAGATCTACACTGAGTGTACAAACATTCAGAACACCTGCTCATTCCATGACATAGACTGGCCAGGGTAACCCAGGTGAGAGCTATGATCCCTTATTGATGTCACCTGTTGAATCCACTTGAATCAGTGTAGATGAAGGGGAGGAGACAGGTTAAAGAATGATTTTTAAGCCTTGAGACAACTGAGACATGTATCGTGTGTGTGTGTGCCATTCAGAGAGTGAATGGGCAAGACAAAATATTGAACTGCCTTTGAACAGGGTATGGTAGTTATTGCCAGGTTCACCCGTTTGATAGTGTCAAGAACTGCAACATTGCTAGGTTTTTTCACACTCAACAGTTGTGAATCAGGAATGGTCCACCACCCAAAGGACATCTAGCCAACTTCACACAACTGTGGGAAGCATTGGAGTCAACATGGGCAAGCATCCGTGTGAAACGCTTTCGACACCTTGTAGAGTCCATGAAGGTGTTCCTAATGTTTGTAAACTTGTTGTATATCTGAATGTAGGCATACATTTAAGATATACAACATACCACACACCCATTCAATGAATTAAAGTTGACCTACCAGCACCAAGACCCACTTATACCAAGCCGGCTCAACGTCCCTTTCCCTACACTCAACTTACCCCATACCCAGGTTAAGTTGTGCCAAAAGAATACTTGTTTTCCAAAACTGTTATATTTACATTAATTCTGATTTTTTTTCCAGGAATACATGACATCCTGAAATATATGTAGATATCCTTGTTAGAATGAATATTTCCCTTGATGTAGTGATGCTGAATGCAAAAGATTACTCAACATACCCCACTCTCCCCTACAGCTTTACTCAGAAAATCTGATAAGCCAAGAATGACATTGTGTTCTCAGTGTCCATCACTCTACTTACTAACCCTGAGGTGGCCGAGGCCATGTGTCTCTGTCTCTGTCACGTCCCCAGCCAGAGCAGACACCACACATCAACTGGCACATGATTCCTCATACCAGCACATGAATAAGTAACATCAGAAATTCATCCCTTTAAAGAGATCATCATAAACCTTTCTATGTGTCCAGGGCCAACAGACACAGTGGGCAAAACTTGTTGAAAAGACATCAACCTGACGACTTTTGACATGGTCAGTTTGTAAAGTGATTAAAAAAGGATGCTTTTTAAAATAATGTTTTGAAATTAGAAAATGTCTTTACCTAGTTGTATCTGGTGAGCTGGCCTTCCTTTAACATGACATCCCACATCATTCTGCTGTAAAGCTGGTGAAACTAAATGCCTTATAAATAACTGAACACTGTGTCAATAGTATGGAGACATTTTCAATTAGAGGCTCTCATTTCAGAAAGAATATCTAAAATGTGCCTGGGCCCAGTGTCTGCAATGGGTCAATGATACACACATATACAAAAATTGAGAACAGATTTGTTTGAGTCAGCAATTACTCTCCCTTATTCCCAATAAGGCACAGAAAATGTCTGGTCCGTGCATGTATGCAGCCATGCATGCAACCGTTATTCATTAAATTACCCTTTTAGGCACAAAATACAGTAGATATCTTTGGTTTGTGGATCTGCAGTATATGAATAGGCATATACTAACACAGGTACAACATCATATAACATAGTTCCTCTCCTCTACAATACCACAGTTGCTATAACAGAGCTTTATCACCTCAACCGTGTGCAATAAGACAGCCAGATCCCTGTGTCACGGAAGATGCAGCAATTCATCCATTTCTGAGGGACATAGAGCTTTATCACCGAGGTGTTTTTGTGCTGACTGTGCTTCACACGGCCAATAATAGTTGTAAAACGAATGTGTATCCCTATAGGACCTGGTCAAAACTAGTACACTAATAGGGTGCCATTTGGGACAGCCTCGAGCATTTTTAAGGAAACAAAAGTCCTTAGTGTAAACATGAATGATTCCTGGTACTATTGACATCTCTGCACCAACATAAATGTTAATTTGGGCTGATAGTTAGACATCAAACTTATGTTAAGCCTTAATTAATCAGTGTCTCGGTAGACTCTGAGTCAATCCTGGGACTAAATCCCTTTCAAACACAGCGACATGTCTCCCCACCATCCTCTACAACATGAATAATATCCTTATATTCTCTCCCTGACAGTACAACACAGAGGCTATGATGTTCTGTTTTCATCCCCTCCTATACAGCGTTTATATTTCATGAAAGGTAAACGAGAGCAGAGAAAAGAGAAGAGCCTCTACTGCCACCAGCAGCAGGTAATTTGATTAACCTCCAAAAGGTTGAACCATTGGCATTTGTAACGGCTGGGAGAAGGAGAGGGCACAGAGGGTACAACCAATCCCATCACTAAACACAGCTGTGACAAATAGCTCTGACAATCCTGTCAGTGTGGCTAGGCGGGCGGCGGGGGTGGGGGGTGGGGGGGTATGCGGGCGTCAGGCCGTGGCGTCGGCCATAAGGTATCTCATTCTGAACGAAGACACGTCAGGTCCTCTGTGACAAATACCCTCACAACGACAATCTGTTTCTGAGCAGAAACTTTCAGCTGTCAAAGAATCTGGAGCCATTGAGACAGCTAAAACTCTGCTTAGTTGTTTTCCTTTTTTTTGGGGGGGGGGTCCCCCTTCTTTTTCTTTCATTCTTACTTTGACTAAACTATTACTTGACTAATACTTATGTTATTTAAATCTTTCTGTGAAAAAGTCCAATTTCCAATGTACTTATTTTAAAGGGCACTTACTTCTCAGTTGAAGCAGTTAGACCTTTATCTCATGTGATTTAGTTGAAAATGCCAAGTATATTAATTTGGCTTTCCAGATGGCCACACTGGTTCTTGAAATATGTTGACAAAGCTTTTTACATGCTCTTTTTTTCGACCACAGCAAAATATCACAAGCCTTTCAGTCATAATTTCCCTGTGGTTTCCAAATCAAACGTCTGATAGAGAGTTGTTCGCTACTAAGCATGGCATAGTAAAGGTATGAGGAGCTATCAAATGATGCAATGCTGGGGAAGTAGTGGACCACAAAATGGTAATTGACAGTCATCTGATGTCCTTAAAAATAGAAATATTCAGTTTTATGATGACCTAATTCTTTTTTTCCTAATCCAGGTATAATGTCATATTGCTGTGGACGTGGAAAGATTATCCCCACTCTGGTGTGGTTAATGGCCTTTTCCTGTCAGTGTTAGAGCAGACCCAGAATACATCCAATATGTGTCCCAAAAGGTACCCTATTTCTATGGGCCCTGGTCAAAAGTGGTGCACTTTAAAGTGAATAGGGTACGATTTGTAATGCACCCCCAGCCACATTCAGCCAGATGAGACATTAAGCTTACAGGATCTCAGTTTTATCTCAGATCACTCTAATGTCTAATGGCTCTCTCACACACACACACACACACACACACACACACACACACACACACACACACACACACACACACACACACACACACACACACACACACACACTATTTCCCTGTGGTATTTAGGGGAAGTGATTTACCTGATTGGGTCTCCCCTCGCTGTTCCCTCCAGCGGGGCTGTCTAGCACTAGGTGAGGGTTTCTCATTGTGCTGAACAGATGGAGGCTGGTGCTGTGCTGCTCCTGATGAAATTGAATGTGAGTGTAATCTCCCATCGCTGGGCAGTACGTGTGCATGAAGGGAGGAGACACAAATAATGTTTGTTGAATATTTTCAGACGTTCAACTACAGCATGTGAATCATAAATATGATGTACAGTTGAAGTCGGAAGTTTACATACACCTTAGCCAAATACATTTAAACTCAGTTTTTCACAATTCCTGACATTTAATCCTAGTAAAAATCCCCTGTCTTAGGTCAGTTAGGATCACCACTTTATTTTAAGAATGTGAAATGTCAGAATAATAATAGAGAGAATTATTTCTTTCAGCTTTTATTTCTTTCATCATATTCCCAGTGGGTCAGAAGTTTACATACACTCAATTAGTATTTGGTAGCATTGCCTTTAAATTGTTTAACTTGGGTCAAACGTTTCTGTGAGCCTTCCACATGCTTCCCAAAATAAGTTGGGTGAATTTTGGCCCATTCCTACTGACAGAGCTGGTTTAACTGAGTCAGGTTTGTAGACCTCCTTGCTCGCACACACACACTTTTTCAGTTCTGCCCACAAATGTTCTATGGGATTGAGGTCAGGGCTTTGTGATACCTTGGCTTTGTTGTCCTTAAGCCAGTTTGCCACAACTTTGGAAGTATGCTTGGGGTCATTGTCCATTTGGAAGACCCATTTGCGACCAAGCTTTAACTTCCTGACTGATGTCTTGAGATGTTGCTTCAATATATCCACATAATTTTCTTCCCTCATGATGCCATCTATTTTGTGAAGTGCACCATTCCCTCCTGCAGCAAAGCACCCCCACAACATGATGCTGCCACCCCCGTGCTTCACGGTTGGGATGGTGTTCTTCGGCTTGCAAGCATCCCCCTTTTTCCTCCAAACATAACGATGGCCATTATGGCCAAACAGTTCTATTTTTGTTTCATCAGACCAGAGGACATTTCTCCAAACAGTACGATCTTTGTCCCCATGTGCAGCTGCAAACCGTAGTCTGGCTTTTTAATGGCAGTTTTTGAGCAGTGGCTTCTTCCTTGCTGAGCGGCCTTTCAGGTTATGCTGATATAGGCCTCGTTTTACTGTGGATATAGATACTTTTGTACCCGTTTCCTCCAGCATCTTCACAAGGTCCTTTGCTGTTCTTCTGCAATTGATTTGGACTTTTCGCACCAAAGTACGTTCATCTCAAGGAGACTTCCTTCCATTTGGAAATTGCTCCCAAGGATGAACCAGACTTGTGGAGGTCTCCAATTTTTTTTCTGAGGTCTTGGCTGATTTATTTTGATTTTCTTATGATGTCAAGCAAAGAGGCACTGAGTTTGAAGGTAGGCCTTGAAATACATCCACAGGTACAACTCCAATTGACTCACATGATGTCAATTAGCCAATCCGAAGCTTCTAAAGCCATAATATTCTGGAATTTTCCAAGCTGTTTAAAGGCACAGTCAACTCAGTGTATGTAAACTTCTGACCCACTAGAATTGTGATATTATAAGTGAAATAATCTGTCTGTAAACAATTGTTGGAAAAATTACTTGTGTCATGCACAAAGTAGATGTCCTAACCGACTTGCCAAAACTATAGTTTGTTAACAAGAAATGTGTGGAGTGGTTGAAAAATGAGTAAACTTCCGACTTCAACTGTATATATTTGATAGATTTACATGTTCACAGTTTGGAGAGATAGATTGAGACCTTTTTACCTTTGTTTGTGGTATGTATCCATTTGGTAAAAAAGGGAAATCCTTTTCTGGGATTTGGTTGATTGCTCTGCATGAGCTAATAGGTCAGTTTAGTTAACCTGAAACCCTTCACTCATTATACATGATGAGTCCTGGGTTGTTCTCTTCCACGTCAGGTTCAGTGTTACTCAAAGTGCATATGACCATTAATCTTGTCATAGTACCATCCTCCTCCATATCTTTAAATATGCATTTAAAAGAATGGAGTCATTGAGAATATTTGGTAAAAAGATACGGGCTCATCATTAAAAATCCATGTAAGCCCTTCATAGCAGAAGAGAGGTGATTTCACACATGGCTGCGTCGTTTGGCAGGGTGCTGTTTCCCCCCACCACCACCCCCTGTCCCCCCTTCCCCCAGATGCCGATGTCCTTGGTTCTACCTCCTCCCCCGTGCCGTGCGAGACGAGGAGCGTTGCCGTGGCGGCGGCGTGGCGGGGATGGATATGGTTGTCTGGACTAATGGAGCAGATAGAACACAAGCTGAGAGAGGAGAGGAGGCGGAGGAGGTGACGAGATGAGAGGAGAAGAGAGGCTCTCTTTCTCAAAGGGTATCTCTCAGGAGATGCTGTAGAGCCTGTTCCTATGGACCAGCTACTATAAGGTATCATACAGAAAGAGCAGAACTCTCCCTCTTCACCATTTGAACGATATAGTAAAATGCCTCTAAGATAGACATGTTTCTTATATGTAGTATGACAGGTGTACTAATGGTGTACTAATTTCTAGAAATATTCTGTTTTGTGTGAGTCTCAAGTATTATGCTTGTAATGACAGAAATGCTCTCAGATATCCCATAAAGTATCCTATTCCATCTGGGTTTCCATAATCATAAAAACATTATTTCCCTTTCTGATGAATGCAGTATTCTCAGGCTCCTGTCTTCTTAGCAGCAAACAGACTTGATGTTATATCTACTGTACATGACTTGGTCTTAATGGACTTTTCACAGGGAGGCTGGGAAGACAGTTGGTCAAGACTGGGCCTGGTTATTAGGAGGCCAGCTCATGTGGAAAAACCTTGGTGCTCTGGGAAGAGAATTACACAAGTTCAGCGGAAACACATTACTGGCCGAGAAAGAAAGGGGTAAAGAAAGACAGAAGAAAAGCTTGTGTCTAGTTCTGGCTGCCGTTTACAGTTTACAGGCCAGGGAAAACTCTGGGCCCTAGTTATGGGCTATAATAGGGCCTCATGTTTTTCCTGGTCAGGCACACAGACAGGGAAGAATACTGCTATGTGAATCAGGTGTAAAGAAATAACACTTACACAGAAAACATGCAGTTTCACACCACCAAGTGGTGTTCATTTTCTTGTAAATAATGTAATTAGCAACATTCCTTTATCACTGCACATATTTAACAGTAAAACCTATTTTCACGTAAACCCATAGGGCACCCATGGGACTCTGGTCAAAAGTGGTTCACTATGCAGGGAATAGAGTTCCCTTTTTACCCTGTTCCTTAGACTCAGGTTGGTAAATAAACAGTCTGAAGGGCCCATTGTAAATAACAGAGCCAGTCACAGTGTGGAATTAATCACCTCCTCCAGCTGTGTTCCCTAATTGGAATAATCAGCTGAAAGGTTATCAACACTCCACGAGGCATGCAGACACACACACACACACACACACATTCTATGAGGCAATATTAATTAAACACTTACCTGACTCTCCCTCCCTACTCACACAATCATAGCCATCCCGTGCTTGTGTACGTTTGTATATGTGTTGGTTTCTGGAGGACACAGGTTTTTGGTGATCTCCTTTCAGCTATGAAGGTGTATTGGCAAATATCACAAATGTTAACAATAGTGTTTTAATAGTGTTAGTGACACACAGTCTGGTATTCACTGTGCCGGATAGACACATCCACCACACAAAGAGATTACAGTATGATAATAGAGTTTCCACGCAAAATGGGAAACATCAGTTCTAAAAGGACCTGGTTTGAGCTCAGTGATATTACAAGATGTAAAGTGGGAGCTTACAGGCCTCCCCTGCCCACTGTAATTATGCATCTGAATGGTGCCAATGCATTTAAAGCAGCCACATTATTAGAGATGACAGACACTCGCCTCCTCTCCCTATCTCTTCATCACATACGCAGGCACACACACACACCTGATCTCTTTAGCACTATTCAATGGAAGGCTGTTTTCCAAGGGGTTCCCAGAAAGTTGTCAATTTCGTAAAAAATGGAAAAAGGGATTCAGGCTAAAATGAATACCTCCCAGTCATACAGGCCGGACTGAGAGCTGAAATAAATGTATTCTATGTTTCTCTGTCTGTGTGCTATGTGTTGCTTGCTCTATGTTGCTCTGTCTGTGTGCTATGTGTTGCTTGTTCTGTTTCTGTCTGCGTGCTACGTGTTGCTTTTCTATGTTTCTCTGTCCTCATGCTACTTGTTGCTTGTTCTATGTTGCTCTGTCTGCATGCTACGTGTTGCTTGTTCTACGTTTCTCTGTCTGCATGCTACATGTTGCTTGTTCTATGTTGCTTTGTCTGCGTGCTACGTGTTGCTTGTTCTATGTTGCTAGTTCTATGTCGCTCACTGCTCATTGTTTGTCTGTATTGTTATTGTAATTGTTTTTAATAACCTGGCCAGGGACTGCGGTTGAAAATTAGCCGTCTGGCTAAAACCGCCACTTTTACTGAAACGTTGATTAATGTGCACTGTCCAACTCACTTCAACAAACTTTTTACATGTGCTTGTTTATCAACCTTAGTTGAATGCACTGACTGATGTCGCTCTGGATAAACGTCCAAAATGTAAATGTAAATGTACAAATGAACAGTTGCAAAGCATGCAGGATATTATTCTAATGAGCTCTGCCCCCCAAACAAGACTCTTTGACCAAACAAAGTAAACTAGTCCATTTCAAATGAATGAAACTTCAAAATGGCTTTCTTACAATCACTTTCTTAAAAAAACATAATATGTTTAATAATACAGTTTACAGTGTATGTACACTAGGTTTGACCAATGTTCCCTCACTTTTTTCTAGAGTTTTCCCTGTTAGTTATCACTATCAGCGTTTCCCTGTGGAAATTGTGATCAAATCAATGCAATATTAGCCACTTTCAATGCAACATACTGAAACAAAAAGAACTATGCAAGAGATTTGTATGTACACTACCGTTCAAAAGTTTGGGGTCACTTAGAAATGTCCTTGTTTTTTAAAGAAAAGCATTTTTTATCCATTAAAATAACATCAAATTGATCAGAAATACAGTGTAGGCATTGATAATGTTGTAAATGGCTATTGTAGCTGGAAACGGCAGATTTTTTATGGAATATCTACATAGGCATACAGAGGCCCATTATCAGCGACCATCACTCCTGTGTTCCAATGGCACGTTGTATTAGCTAATCCAAGTTTATCATTTTAAAGGGCTAATTGATCATTAGAAAACCCTTTTGCAATTATGTTAGCACAGCTGCAAGTGTGTTCTGATTAAAGAAGCAATAAAAATGCCCATCTTTCGACTAGTTGAGCATCAGCATTTGTGGGTTCGATTATATGCTCAAAATTGCCAGAAACAAAGAACTTTCTTCTGAAACTTGTCAGTCTATTCTTGTTCTGAGAAATTAAGGCTATCCCATGCAAAAAAATCCCAAGAAACTAAAGATCTCGTACAAGGCTGTGTACTACTCCCTTCACATAACAGCGCAAACTGGCTCTAACCAGAATAGAAAAATGAGTGGGAGGCCCCAGTGCACAACTGAGCAAGAGGACAAGTACATTAAAGTGTCTAGTTTGAGAAACAAACGCCTCACAAGTCCTCCACTGACAGCTTCATTAAATACTACCCGCAAAACACTAGTCTCAACTTCAACAGTGAAGAGGCGACTACGGGATGCTTTTCTTTCAAAAACAAGGACATTTCTAGGTGACACCAAACTTTTGAACGGTAGTATATATATTTAACAAAAAATATATATGGGGGATTGAAAATGATGCAGACAATTACATTGATGGAAGCTACAATCTATCTGCAATATTAAAGCTGATCTACACCCCCCCACCCCCCGCAAAAAAAAAAATGATTTTGTTGTAGGCAGAATGAATTGGAGTAGGATTCTGTTGCACATGACTCAGCCGGTACTCTACACAGACTGGTGTGGCATTACCAATCAGAGCTGCAGTAGGCAGCTCTGATTGATCCCCTGCTGATTTTGTACGTTTGCCCACTGACAAATAAATGATCAGTCTATAATTTTAATGGTAGGTTTATTTGAACAGTGAGAGACAGAATAACAACAAAACAATCCAGAAAATAACATCTGAAAAATTTTATACATTTATTTGCATTTTAATGAGGGAAATAAGTATTTGACCCCCTCTGCAAAACATGACTTAGTACTTGGTGGCAAAACCCTTGTTGGCAATCACAGAGGTCAGACGTTTCTTGTAGTTGGCCACCAGGTTTGCACACATCTCAGGAGGGATTTTGTCCCACTCCTCTTTTGCAGATCTTCTCCAAGTCATTAAGGTTTCGAGGCTGACGATTGGCAACTCAAACCTTCAGCTCCCTCCACAGATTTTCTATGGGATTAAGGTCTGGAGACTGGCTAGGCCACTCCAAGACCTTAATGTGCTTCTTCTTGAGCCACTCCTTTGTTGCTTTGGCCGTGTGTTTTGGGTCATTGTTATGCTGGAATACCCATCCACGACCCATTTTCAATGCCCTGGCTGAGGGAAGGAGGTTCTCACCCAAGATTTGACGGTACATGGCCCCGTCCATCGTCCCTTTGATGCGGTGAAGTTGTCCTGTCCCCTTAGCAGAAAAACACCCCCAAAGCATAATGTTTCCACCTCCATGTTTGACGGTGGGGATAGTGTTCTTGGGGTCATAGGCAGCATTCCTCCTCCTCCAAACACGGCGAGTTGAGTTGATGCCAACGAGCTCCATTTTGGTCTCATCTGACCACAACACTTTCACCCAGTTGTCCTCTGAATCATTCAGATGTTCATTGGCAAACTTCAGACGGGCATGTATATGTGCTTTCTTGAGCAGGGGGACCTTGCGGGCGCTGCAGGATTTCTGTCCTTCATGGCGTAGTGCGTTATCAATAGTTTTCTTGGTGACTATGGTCCCAGCTGCCTTGAGATCATGGACAAGATCCTCCCCTGTAGTTCTGGGCTGATTCCTCACCGTTCTCATGATCATTGCAGCTCCACGAAGTGAGATCTTGCATGGAGCCCCAGGCCCAGGGAGATTGACAGTTCTTTTGTGTTTCTTCCATTTGCGAATAATCGCACCACCTGTTGTCACCTTCTCACCAAGCTGCTTGGTGATGGTCTTGTAGCCCATTCCAGCCTTGTGTAGGTCTACAATCTTGTCCCTGACATCCTTGGAGAGCTCTTTGGTCTTGGCCATGGTGGAGAGTTTGGAATCTGATTGATTGATTGCTTCTGTGGACAGGTGTCTTTTATACAGGTAACAAACTGAGATTAGGAGCACTCCCTTTAAGAGTGTGCTCCTAATCTCAGCTCGTTATCTGTATAAAAGACACCTGGGAGCCAGAATTCTTTCTGATTGAGAGGGGGTCAAATACTTATTTCCCTCATTAAAATGCAAATCAATTTATAAATATTTTCACATGCGTTTTTCTGGATTTTTTTGTTGTTATTCTGTCTCTCACTGTTCAAATAAACCTACCATTAAAATTATAGACTGATCATTTCTTTGTCAGTGGGCAAACGTACAAAATCAGCAGTGTATCAAATACTTTTTTCCCTCACTGTATATTACATCACACATTCTAGTGTTAAACTTGTAACAAGGCTGCATGGGATTATTACTAATGTGACTTGGCGCATCCAATGGCAGTTTCCGCGATAGGTATAATGCCGGGAGCCACTTGCAAATTTGACAGCTCCAATGCAGTTGCACTTCCGAAACACCCAAATAAAAACAATGAAACTGCTATGCAGTTGTCAGTTATTGTGGGTTAGGCGGAACTGATTATATCTAGCCCCTGGTTTTCTGGGGCACACCAGATCAACACATCATGGGACTATTTAATTGATGTCTATGAAAATGATGAGAATGGGATGGGTAGCCAGGTTTTATTATATTGTCATCATATCACTACATCTAGAGTACGAAACCACAGCCTGTGTGGTAATGAAATAATCTTCTTTGTAATATCTTTAGAAAGAAACTACAATAATGAATTCAGAGGAATAACAGTACAATGACGTGCTAAAGGGAAAAGCTACCGTACAGTAGGCACACCTTTTGAAACGGTGATGCCACGTAGAAATTTGACCTCAGAGGTGTGTCTGTGTGTGTGTGTGTATGCGCGTGTGCGTGCGCGGGTGAGTAAATACAACTATAAAAAATTGTCATAGCTTTTGTTTGATTTATCCCCCGGTCTCCAGCGTAACGTTAGCCACATCTGAAAGGTAGCCCTACATATTGGTCACGTCCCTGCCATCGATTCTTCTCCAGTTAAATGGATGGCTTTGTTTAGCCCTGAAAAAGTTAGCAATTTTACCACCACTAAAAAAAAGCTGCTTAATAGTCCCAAATCTATATTTCATTAAAATGATGACACACAGCATACCCCGAGCCCCCCTCTTTCTCTCCTTACTCCTGGTCCATTGATCTGCTGTGTAGTGAATAATAAATAGTATTATAGCTGGTGGTAGGGCTGCTGTTACTCTGTTAAAAACCTCACCTTTCATTACGTATCTAATGAACCACAGTGATTCCACCATGACATGGTGTGCGTGCCAAATGACACCCTATGAACCCAGATAAAATGTAGTGCACTATATACTGTAAGAATAGGGTCCAATTTGATACTCAGCCATAGGGGAATCATAGTGTCACCTCACCCATGAATGTATTATATCTCCAGATTTAAGGTTTATAGATTTTCCTCCTTTTGGCTGGCTGCCAAACACAGAGCTGGACCAGGGAGGAGCGGGGAACAGCTTGGATTGTCCCCGTATACTCACAGCAGAGTTGTGTTGAAGTAACAGGAGAATCTATCTCACTTAGCTGTTCATATTCTTTCGATTTTCAGTTTTCAGAGGACAAGCGAACAACAAATACTACTATTGATTGTGTTCCTATGAATATCAGACCTTCTTTGCAGTCTGGTTGTCTCTCACAGGTGTTTCCAGGCTGTTTTCAGTGATTACTCTCCTACATTTATGACAAGTTTCTCTCTAAACAGATCTAATAATCTCTCTCTCACTCTCTCGCTCTACTTACTTCTCAGAGACACAAATGTACAAAATACTACCAACATTTAGAGCCCACCTACCTTGAAAGCAGGTTCTTCAGTAAGTAATAAAATGCATGTTGTGTTATAACCATTGCAAATCCCCATCTAGTGCAATACTTAGTATCTGAGCACACATAACCTCTGCTGCTCTTTGAAACATAGACTTATTTCCACCAGGGCCTTTAGGGCTCTGGTCCGAAGTAATGCACTAGGGAATAGGGTGCCATTTGGGACCGAGGCCTAAGAATGCCCTTTACAGCTCACTGTAATATACAGGAATATAACCCAGAAAAGTTCTGCTTCTGTTTTCTCTCTTGATATTTCCACTCAATTAAACCTAAGCACAGGACCCTGAGAGGCTGAGAGGCTGAAGCCATGTTACCGTAATAGGAACCTGGATGGCGTTATGATAAATAAGGGCCAATCTGTCTCCTTCTTGAGGGTAAACACTTTTGGCATTTACTGTTGACCTTCTCCCATCTATTACACTGGCTGTTCCATGACCCACGGAGACGGATCAGGGCTGTTATTCTAGTTGAATCCAATAGCATGACGCTATAGCATAACAGAAAGCATTACGCTGGTTAATGAACTGTCCTAGTTTTTAGAATGAGCTTGTTGTTTATATGAAAATATTTCATAATACTTCACCTGTGCTAGTCTAGCCTGTTCACTGTTGTTGGGTTTTCTTAGGATGTTGTAACCTTTCCCCTATTAGCCTTTCTCTAATGTCAATGTGACACAACTGACATTTCCTTGCAGCCTATAACAACTAATACAATATTTCTGACATGACGGTACAATGTCTTCCCAGTTAACGTTGCTGTAGTATGTAAAGGGTTGTTTCATCACCCTCATCTACAGAATACCTTGTTTGTAAGTCCTTAATCATGAACTTCTCTCACAGAGTTTCTCTGCCACTCTCATTCTAAATGCCACGAGCCCACCGAGGTCTGAGTGTTAAGAGCAAGATTGCCGGCAGTTTAACCTGAACCTCAGCTTTGATTACAGAACAGACCAGGCCTGGAATTAACCAGGTGCTACACGACAACAGCTTCCTGTGAATAAATGCATTCTGATCTTCAGCAAACATAGTCTCCTTTGGCCCTCATTAAACTAATACAGGATTGTATTTTGAAGGGTGGAGGGGTGTTGTGTGTGTGCATGTGCATGGAAGGCCAGTGGCTGGGCGGGTGGTTTGTTTGCCGAAGGATTTAACTGCTGCCTCACAGTCATATGCTGTTGATTAACAAACTAATGGACAACCAGACTGTGAGGTGAAGTAATTTCATACCAATCACTATTCATTACTTAATGAGAGATGATGACACTGGGAGAGAGAGAGACACAGAGAGAGAGAGACACACACACACACAGAGAGAGAGAGAATTAAGTGAAAGAGAGAGAGTAATAACTAAATCAAATTTTTATTTGCCTCTTTAGAGATTAACACGATCCAGGAATATAATTAAGACGAACAGGGAAAACATTTGGATAATCATTTTCTAAAGCCTAATTAGTCTTGTTTCCATTGCAGATCACCATAAAAGCATCTTAATGTGCTTTTTACTACCAGTTAATTTAATGAAATAAAATGTCCATTTATTTAGAAAAGCATAAAGGTTAACCAACTGGGCCACTTTGGCAATTGTTGTTTGGGTAGGTGTCATGTTGAAAGGCAGGCTGTGCACAACCTTCAGTGTGTCTATCTTTCTATTATAATGCAGGATACGTTTGTGGTCATTTCCCGTTTAAATTGGCAACCAAGTTACTCTGTTGATATACCTTAATAAATGGTTTATTACTGGACGCTATTATAAAGCATTACCGCTATAGCCGTTCTCTGCTGGAATCCCATCTTAACAGATCAGAATCACAGCCAGTGGTTCAGGAAAGAACACCACATGACACAAAGTCCCTGATGGACAGCTCCACCTCCTGAGCTCTGTCCTTTTCTCCGGGAGGCCAACATAGCATGCTGGGACATAAAAATCCCCATGCATTCCCATGTGATGCTTAGCTGACATGAAGATTGACGCAGGGTCTCGCTGGCTCTAAGCCTGTGGTTATGGGGAGTGGGCTTGACAGTGGGAGCTACATACAGCAATTTAAAGGAGGAACAAGTGGCACTGAGAGATGTTGAGGAGGATGAAGAAAAGCAAGAAGGATGAGGAGGAGGATAAGCAAAACATGTGCTAGTGGGATGGGAGTGTGTTTTGAGTAGGAGTTTCGGGGATCGAACGCGGGACTGTTATGAGCCAGCTGGGGATCGAACTCGGGTCCCCGATGTATGTGTGTGTCCCTCATACAGACCACTCCACTACTGGAGGTGGTTGAACCCAAGTGCAGAGGAATAGAAAACAATGAGATCTCAAAAGTTAAGAGTTTTATCTTTGGCTCTTTACTTCAGAGAGAAAAAGCAAAACAAAGCAACAGTCTTAGGCAACACTTCAAATGAATGTGTCCCGGGGTAACTCAAACAACTCCTCTTGGGAGGTAATACAAAAAGGTAATCCAAAACAGAAGAGAAATCCATGAGTCCAAAACATGAGTCCAGAACATATTTCCAAGAGTCCACAAAAAGGAAACAAAAAAAACATAGAATCCAAGTTTAAAATTAGAAGGCAGAAAAATCTCAGACCCAAAGAATCCTTGAGAATGCACCTTGACCAACATCAGGACTGAACAAGAACAAAAAGGCAGTGGGGCCTTAAATAGGGTTTGTCATTAGAAGTAATTCAACACAGGTGAGGGCATTACTTACAACAATTAACACAGGAGAATCAATCTGGGTTGACATAACGCCATCTAGTGGTAAAGTCAAGGGGCTTCAGACAAAACATTACAACCTCCAGAACAGAACAGAAGTGAAAAAAATCTGATCCATATGGTTCAAGTTATTTTTCATGTAAATATTATATTAAATATTCCATCCGGTCTTCTATCCCTCACTGTGTAGCTCACTGTGTAGCAGTGGAGGCTGGTGGGAGGAGCTATAGGAGGATGGGCTCATTGTAATGTCTGGAATGGAATGATTGGAACTGAGTCAAACATGTGGTTTCCATATGTTTGATGTGTTTGATACCGTTACATTTATTCAATTCCAGCCATTACAATGAGCCTGTCCTCTTATAGCTCCTCCCACCAGCGTACTCTGCTGTATTTACTGTAGGCCTATCTATCTGTATCTCTGTACTGTATCTCAGTGTATTTTTCTGTATCTCTGTACATCTCTGTATTGTATCTCAGTGTATTTTTCTGTATCTCTGTACCATATCTCTGTTCCCTTTATGCTGCATTGTGCACGGGTGCAGACCGGTGCACCATAGCCAATCCAAACTGCAGTAGGCCTATATGCAAATCGGTCATATATGGATCTGTGCCAATTACTTTGAACTGGACAGTTTACAGCATGAGTGGTCATGAGTAGATTAACTTGTTTAGAGATCAAGGCGAGACCTGCATGTAGCCACGTGTACACATTTCTTCATATCCTTTGCTAGCTTTTTGGGTATTTGATATTTTATTAGGATCTCCATTAGCTGTTGCAAAAGCAGCAGCTACTCTTCCTGGGGTCCAAGTTATAGTTATTATCCCAGAGCACAAACGTGTGCATTTCTAGCCATAGCCATCTTCGAAAAGTGAGTCAGGTAAAGAGCTTTGTTAGTTGTCTTAAATGGGTAGTGTTGACAAAGGCAAGGGAGCTGATTGAGCTGATTGTGGACTATAGGAAAAGGAGGACAGGCCCCCATTAAAATCGACAGGACTGAAGTGGAACGGGTCATGAGTTTCAAGTTCCTTGTATCCACATCACCAACAAACTATCATGGTCCAAACATACCAAGACAGTTGTGAAGAGGGCATGACAACACCTTTTCCCCCTCAGAAGACTGAAAAGATTTGGCATGGGTCCCAAGATCCTCAAAAAGTTCTACAGTTGCACCATCGAGAACATCTTGATCGGTTGCATCACCGCCTGGTATGGTAACTGCTCGGCATCCGACCGTAAGGCGCTACAGAGGGTAGTGCGTATGACCCAGTACATCACTGGGGCCAAGCTTCCTGACATCCAGGACCTATATACTAGGCAGTGTCAGAGGAAGCCACCCAAGTCATAGACCTGCCACCCAAGTCATAGACTGTTCTCTCTGCTACCGCACGGCAAACGGTACCGGAGCGCCAAGTCTAGGACCAAAAGGCTCCTTAACAACTTCAACCCCCAAGCCATAAGACTGCTGAACAACTAATCAAATGGTGTAGAATATGATGTAGAATATGATGTAGAACCAGCTGAACATCTGATCATCTTTGGTTTACTCTGTTCTACCCAGTCACCATTTATTTATTGATGGTATCTAGGTGTGCTGACTTCAATGCGAGCCCGCTGCAAATGGTTCCACCCATCCTGAGAGTCTTATTAATTAAAACGGACTCCTGCCTTCTCTCTGCTGGACTAATCTGGGCTCCTCTCTCACCTCTTCATCACCACGGCCCTCTCTTCCTCCTCTCTCTCTTTTCATCCTCTCATTCTCTCTTCATGAATTCACCTTGCAGGCGTTCTTTGAGCGTCTCTCATTCTCCCTCATCCGTTTTCTCATTGCGATGAATACTCCATGCCGGGAGCCTGCTAGGCTTGAAATGATAATGAAAGTGAAAGAGAGCGAGAGATCCCAGACGCTCCCAGACCTCTCCTCTCTGGTAGCCAGGTATAGAAGATGTAATGCTGTCTACCTGAGGAGAACTCTGGGGCTCCTCTCTGTTCTAACATTCTAACTGGTAGCTGTGTTCTGTGAGCTCTGTGAGAGGCCATGGCTCAGGAAAATTCTGATGATGATTCTAAAGAACCAGTCTTTGTTCATTCCTCACCACCATTCCGCTGATATTTTTATTCCTTTCATCCTTTATGAAGTTGTTACCTCTATTTCCTCCCCTCTGAGGAGAATGGCTGTCTCTCTCTTTATTGAAGCAGAACAGGGACATATATTTTTTAAGAAGAATCAGCATTTGGGCTAAGTTTCCATTTTATTCAATGTGTCTCACTGTGAGTTTGAAAGGAATATTGAACAAACTATTTCACTCAAGGCTGCTTACAGGACTTAAATAACATCTAATACAGTATTTGTTGCAGGTTATCAATGTGTGAATCTTGCAAATCCACTGAAATGGAATCTGAGTAGTCAGATGAAGGCAATCCCCTGTAAGTCCTTTGTCCTCCATATCTCTTCAGCCATAGCACATCTTGTGCTGATTAAATGGCTCAGTAATTCTAAAAGTTGGCTATAAATCATATTATTTTTATTAATAGACTTCTCCCTCACAGACTAGCAGTCAGCGGAGAGGACTGTATCTCTGAGAGATGAATACCTTACTTTTACACACACATTAAATTTAGAAATGTAATCAAATTGCCAATTAACTGTATTGGCAGGGGTGACTGCATGCTGAGAATTAAGAGTTTTTCTTTGCTTTAATGAAAACATCAGACGAGATAAGCCCTATGGGAATGACCTTTATCTATTTATTAATTAACCATTAATTAACTTCGTATTTTTTAAACATTGTAGCTCTCACCGGGTGCAATACAGGAACATAGGGAAGCATTGAGATACAGTTGAAGTCGGACGTTTACATACACCTTAGCCAAATACATTTAAACTCAGTGTTTCACAATTCCTGAAATGTAATCCTAGTAACAATTCCCTGTCTTAGGTCAGTTAGGATCACCACTTTATTTTAAGAATGTGAAATGTCAGAACAATAGTAGAGAGAATGATTTATTTCAGCTTGTATTTCTTTCATCACATTCCCAGTGAGTCAGAAGTTTACATACACTCAATTAGTATTTGGTAGCATTGACTTTAAAATTGTCTAACTTGGGTCAAACGTTTCGGGTAGCCTTCCACAAGCTTCCCATAATAAGTTGGGTGAATTATGGCCCATTCCTCCTCACAGAGCTGGTGTAACTTAGTCAGGTTAGTAGGCTTCCTTGATCGCACACGCTTTTTCAGTTCTGCCCAAAAATGTTCTATAGCATTGAGGTCAGGGCTTTGTGATGGCCACTCGAACACCTTGATTTTGTTGTCCTTAAGCCATTTTGCAACAACTTCCATGCTTGACATTTCTCCACAAAGTACAATGTTTGTCCCAATGTGCAGTTGCAAACCGTAGTCTGGTCTTTTTAGGGCAGTTTTGGAGCAGTGGCTTCTTCCTTGCTGAGCAGCCTTTCAGGTTATGTTGATATAGGACTCATTTTACTGTGGATATACACTTTTCACACCAAACCACATTCATCTCACATCTCCTTCCTGAGCAGTATTTTTTTACCTTTATTTTACTAGGCAAGTCAGTTAAGAACAAATTCTTATTTTCAATGACAGCCTAGGAACAGTGGGTTAACTGCCTGTTCAGGGGCAGAACAACAGATTTGTACCTTGTCAGCTCGGGGATTTGAACTTGCAGCCTTTCGGTTACTAGTCCAACACTCTAACCACTAGGCTACCCTGCCACCCCACCATGGGCTGCGTGGTCCCATGGTGTTTATACTTGCGTACTATTGTTTGTACAGATGAACGTGGTACCTTCAGGCGTTTGGAAATTGCTCCCAAGGATGAACCAGACTTGTGGAGGTCTACATTTTTTTTCTGAGGTATTTTTTCTGCTCCAGCACAGTTTCCACCCACCCCAGCCTTCTCCACTGCTGGGAGGAAAAGTGAGAGGCATAAAAATAAAAGATAAACAGAGTAAACACAGTGTGCAGACTAGAGGTCATAGGTCTCCCCTTTCCCTCATCTCCACTGTTCCTTTCCTCCCTCCCATCTCTACCGTACCTCACCACCCTCCGCTTCCCTTTCTCCAGACACCAAGACACGACCTAGACACCTCTTTGTGGGAAAAATACAAGAGTAAACAGAGAGAAATCAATGCTTCTTTCAGTGTTCCTCTGTGTAAGGCTAGTATGTTCGCCATAGGATTGGGGATGGGTTTGAAAGCACACCATATGCACTTGTCACAGAGTGGATAATCCCCAGATATCCTCCTGCATGGATGAAGGTTAATCTGTAGTTAAAAAGGAAATGGATTCAGAACACATCAAACTCTCACATTAAACTAAATCTCTTTAGTAAATGGTGCACTCCAAAAGGGAACGCACTGTGTGCATGTGATCTTTGGAGAGAGTGGTAAGACATTCAGTGCCTCTTTCTGTGGACCAGATATGTTGTAACAACGGGGGAAAAATACTGTATAGCTACACTTTTAGAAAAATAACTAAAAACTTTTATAACCTAAAGGGGTTCTTATGCTGTCCCCATAGGAGAACCCTTTGAAGAATCCATTTTGGTTCCAGGTAGAACTATTTTGGGTTCCCTGTAGAACCTACACACAGTGCGTTCCCTCTACCTTCTGTATTTCTCCTGACAGAGTGGACCTTTGTGATGTACAGCCATCATTATGTGGGATTAGTGTTTCTTTGCATGCTGTGATCTCCCAGGATTAAAGCAGATTACTTCATGTTTAAAACCACTGGGTTGCCATATTTACTATGGTTAAGAAATTAAAACCTACTGCTGTACAATGTTCATAGGGGGATATACGATAAACTCTCTTTTGAATCAAAAAGCATAGCTGTAAACCTTAGAGGTCCCACATTCAAATTGCCGTCCTTGGAGAGGGTGTCTCAGAATGGTTTTGTTGATAGTCATTATTTATTGTTCCTCTCTCCGATGTTGAAAACTACAGTATATAGCTAATCCCAACGTGACTGATAGTGGAGTAAATTGGTATTTTTGTTGTGGATGTTTGAGTGAACAGGGAGAGTACAAGCTGGAGAGACATTTGTTGACGGAGTAAACCTGAGTCACATTCAAAACAATACCTCCAGTGGCGTGTATTCATGGATGCCAAGGGAAGCCAGGCTTGCCCCCAATTTTTTTACAAATGTTTTATAAGTAATACTTTTCCTTCAATTTGGAGAGGCGGAATGTACTGTATCGCAATGGAGAAAGCATCCGAGAGAGCAAAACAACGCCCCTCTTGCAGTGTATGTGTAGGCCTGATGCTGTCTGGTCCAAAATAGTATGATAGTGTTGCCACCCATAGCATTGAATGCAAGGGAAGCCATCAAGCATTTGGTCTCCCTTGATAAAATAAATGATACAATAATAGTCAATCAACATTGTGCTAAACTAAGTGACCTCAACTGTGAATGGTCCTGGGTCACCAAAACAAAGTGTCAAGGGAAGCCAGTTTGGATTAGGCTTCACACCAATCACATCAAAAGCCAAACATCTTTGACACAAAAAAACTTAAATTGTTGCATCTCGTTTTGTTGTTGTCCTCTGGTGGCTAGCTAGCTGGCCCTTTCCTTAATTAGCCATGGATGGAGATAGGGATTTAGACTTGTGGTTTTACTTTATTCTCTGTACTGGCCAATGAATATAACGGTGATTCTGATCCAACCATTAATTCATACATTGTGTCCCTGGCCTGAGAGGATGGAAGTTCAATACGTAGCTAGGTGTAGAAGACCAATGTTAACTAGCTAGCTCATCGTTGCCTATGAAAGGAAGTTAGACTAGCGAGCAAGCGTTTTAGCCAGGTAGCCTAGGATAACAAAAACTAAAAGCGTGTACAGTATGACAGAGTGATAGACCGTTAGGGCAATATGAAAGAGAGGAGGATGGCATTGGCGTTTCTCTACAAGTAGGGCGTGTCAGCATGTTTTTTCTACTTATGCACACAAACTCATGCACACACACCAGCCACATGATATTTAACTTTTGTTACAAGGAATAGGGTGACACTTGGGACATAGACATATTGTGACAATGGGTGTGTTCATATTGAAGAGTAGACAGGACATCCTTAACAATGCAGAGAGCAGTACAGATTGACAGTGGAATCACTGTGGTCAAAGTCACTGTGGTGACTGAGGTCATGTTGTTTTACTGTCATTGTCATTACAGTATTGGCATATTGCAGCAATGATAATGTTGCGTGGTTATGGTAACGCATAGGCATATGACTACTACGTAGCCATTCACAGTAGTAGAGAATGCATTAATTGAGTAACTCACAGCAATGAATGACTGAATTCTTATCAATAAGGAAGTAGAAGCTGAAGTTGCAGGTATGTGTAGTAGGGACATCTTCAGCCAGGCTGTCAGCTTTAGGATGAAACTTTTTTGGTGTACGATATTAAGGTCACTTTTGGAGGTCTTATTCCAGTCTCCCCTTGCCTCCCACACCACTGCCCGCCCATCTGTCTCCCGCTATCTCTGTCTACAGGTGTAAGATCTTAATTTGATCCCTCTTTCGTTGCTGAGAATTTTCAGATGAGCATACATAAATTAATTGAGAACCCACCCCAGCTAGCACAGTGGATCTGGGCCAATTCTGGCTGAGAGTCGAGGCACTCGGCTGAGTGTAAGACTCGGCCGACGTCATATGGCCCTAGTCTGGGCCGCCTTCGGCAGTATTACTTATGGCTAGGATGTGGGGATTGAGCTTGGGCCGATTGGGGACACACTCTGGCAGATGATTACATGGGCTGCTTTATATAATTAACATTTCATTATTTTTCCATATTTTACTCATTGTTTCTGTGATCAAAAAATACAATTAACATTTAAATTAAATTTGCCTGAGGCTGATGCCGTGCAGGTGTTTGTACACATACACACGCTCTCATTCAAATAAACACATACAAGAACACACACATATGTGATAGTGCCAGACATGCACACAAACATATACAATTGGCATTACTGTTATGATTTTAGTTGTCCTTGATGTCTTTTGTTGTTTGCGGTTTTCTTTCGGGGGTGGGGGACTGTGGGAGGCCTGTTTTGAATGTAATAACCCATTTTTATTAAATACAAAAATAATAATAATAAAAACAAAATAATTAAAAATAAAAAACATTTAAGAGTCCTGTGTAGTATTTTAGTATTTTGATACTTTGTGCAAGCCAATTTGTTAGGGGAGGGTTTGGCCGGCCGGGATGTCCTTGTCCCCTCGACTCCTGTGGCAGGCCAGGTGCATGCACGCTGACACGGTCACCAGGTGTATGGTGTTCCCTACGACACAATGTTTTTGGGTTGGATTTGTATAACTTCTATGTGTAATAGTCATATTTAAAATGACTAAATCAGGTAATTTTGTATACAGTAAATTTTCACCGGGCCGCATTTTGGTAAGATTCCAGGATTCTGGTAAGATGCCGGCTAGGTCGGCTGAATTCTGGTAGACGGAAACAGCCAAATTTATTTGGACCGATTCTGGGCAGTTATTCATTTTGATTCCGGGCCGAGTCCGACACACTATTCCGGGCCGATTCAATCAGTTCCGGCCCCCGGAAGAGGGCCGCTTCTGAACCGATTCCTCACTGCTAGCTGGGACACTAAGACACGGTTATATTAACTTTAAACTTTGAATGTAGCCTACTTTTGGCCAGATAATAGCCTAACCACAGCTCAAGCAATCTTATGGACTAAACGTTGAAGTCCTATTGCTGCAGGATAATTTTGCTGTGACAATATAGGTCAAATGAATATCCTACATCTGTACATCTCTCTCTTTCTCCCTCTCTCTCTCTCTCTCTCTTTCTTACCGTATACATTTCTCTATAGATGTTTGTGTCTGGATCAGGACACATTGACCTCTGCATCAACAGTAACAGCCCCTCCACCAAGCAGAATGATCTGGATGTATCCAGGAGCATTCTCCACCAATTGGTGGGTGTTGCCAGAATCGTTCACGAAGCCAGGATGTTACTTCTTTATATTACAGGGTCTTGCAGAAGCTCATAACCTTGAAAAGAAAAGAGGACGGGAGCTGCTATTGTTGTTGAGGTCAAAACAAGCGTTCACTATTTCTCTGTAACAGGCTTTGCGAGGCTCATGGCTTATGGAGCCCTTGTGAGGATCACGTTTGTTCTCTGTAGTTTCGATGGGAAGGACGGAAGTAGAGGGCTGCATTCCCGTGGAATGCCCGTGGGTCCTGACAGAGATCATTGCGGCGAGGTCTGCATTTTTCATGCTGCGGGCGGGAGCAGGCGGTCAGACAGACAACTTTGTGATGAAAATATTTTTGTTGTCCCGCAGATTACTTGTAAACGGTCGTCTTTCTGCTTTGTATGCATTAGCCTACCTATTGTATTAAAATCACATATTTTTTTACATTATTCACACACCGCTTCAACTTCAATAGCCTCTATCCTAGTTGGGCGTGTGAGTTCAAGTGTGCCTATTATGAGTGGTCTATTTGAAATAGAGATGCTGCCTACATGGGCGGAGAGCCATGGGTCAGGGGGCCGGAACATAATTACAAGTAATTTTAGACTGCAAATTGACGACAAGTAGCCCAAACAGATATGATATTTGACAAAAACGTAATAATTTCAAACCTTGCTTACATTTGTATATGATCACAAATACAGCTGAAGTCGGAAGTTTACATACAATTAGGAAGGAGTCATTCAAACTCGTTTTTCAACCACTCCACAAATTTCTTGTTAACAAACTATAGTTTTGGCAAGTCGGTTAGGACATTTACTTTGTGCATGACACAAGTAATTTTTCAAAAAATTGTTCACAGACTGATTATTTCACATAATCACAATTCCAGTGGGTCAGAAGTTTACATACACTAAGTTGACTGTGCCTTTAAACAGCTTGGAAAATTCCAGAAAATGATGTCATGGATTTAGAAGCTTCTATAGCTAATCATTTGAGTCAATTGGAGGTGTACCTGTGGATGTATTTCAAGGCCTACAGTGAGGGAAAAAAGTATTTGATCCCCTGCTGATTTTGTACGTTTGCCCACTGACAAAGAAATGATCAGTCTATAATTTAATTTGAACAGTGGGAGACAGAATAACAACAAAAAAATCCCCAAAAACGCATCTGAAAATTTTTATTAAATGATTTGCATTTTAATGAGGGAAATAAGTATTTGACCCCCTCTCAATCAGAAAGATTTCTGGCTCCCAGGTGTCTTTTATACAGGTTAACGAGCTGAGATTAGGAGCACACTCTTAAAGGGAGTGCTCCTAATCTCAGTTTGTTACCTGTATAAAAGACACCAGTCCACAGAAGCAATCAATCAATCAGATTCCAAACTCTCCACCATGGCCAAGACCAAAGAGCTCTCCAAGGATGTCAGGGACACGATTGTAGACCTACACAAGGCTGGAATGGGCTACAAGACCATCTCTAAGCAGCTTGGTGAGAAGGTGACAACAGTTGGTGCGATTATTCGCAAATGGAAGAAACACAAAAGAACTGTCAATCTCCCTGGGCCTGGGGCTCCATGCAAGATCTCACCTCGTGGAGTTGCAATGATCATGAGAACGGTGAGGAATCAGCCCAGAACTACACGGGAGGATCTTGTCAATGATCTCAAGGCAGCTGGGACCATAGTCACCAAGAAAACAATTGGTAACACATTACGCCGTGAAGGACTGAAATCCTGCAGCGCCCGCAAGGTCCCCCTGCTCAAGAAAGCACATATACATGCCCGACAACTGGGTGAAAGTGTTGTGGTCAGATGAGACCAAAATGGAGCTCTTTGGCATCAACTCAACTCGCCGTGTTTGGAGGAGGAGGAATGCTGCCTATGACCCCAAGAACACCATCCCCACTGTCAAACATGGAGGTGGAAACATTATGCTTTGGGGGTGTTTTTCTGCTAAGGGGACAGGACAACTTCACCGCATCAAAGGGACGATGGACGGGGCCATGTACAGTCAAATCTTGGGTGAGAACCTCCTTCCCTCAGCCAGGGCATTGAAAATGGGTCATGGATGGGTATTCCAGCATGTCAATGACCCAAAACACACGGCCAAGGCAACAAAGGAGTGGCTCAAGAAGAAGCACATTAAGGTCTTGGAGTGGCCTAGCCAGTCTCCAGACCTTAATCCCATAGAAAATCTGTGGAGGGAGCCGAAGGTTTGAGTTGCCAAACGTCAGCCTTGAAACCTTAATGACTTGGAGAAGATCTGCAAAGAGGAGTGGGACAAAATCCCTCCTGAGATGTGTGCAAACCTGGTGGCCAACTACAAGAAACGTCTGACGTCTGTGATTGGCCACAAGGGTTTTGCCACCACGTACTAAATCATGTTTTGCAGAGGGGTCAAATACTTATTTCCCTCATTAAAATGCAAATCAATTTATAAAATTTTTCACATGCGTTTTTCTGGATTTTTTTGTTGTTATTCTGTCTCTCACTGTTCAAATAAACCTACCATTAAAATTATAGACTGATCATTTATTTGTCAGTGGGCAACCGTACAAAATCAGCAGGGGATCAAATACTTTTTTCCCTCAATGTACCTTCAAACTCAGTGCCTCTTTGCTTAACATCATGGGAAAATCTACAAAAATCAGCCAAGACCTCAAAAGAATTTGTAGACTGTTTGACCATAATGACCATCATTATGTTTGGAGGAAAAAGGGTGAGGCTTGCAAGCCAAAGAACACCATCCCAACCATGAAGCACTGGGGTGGCAGCATCATGTTGTGGGGTGCTTTGCTGCAAAAGGGACTGGTGCGCTTCACAAAATAGATGAGATCATGAGGAAGGAAATTATGTGGATATATTGAAGCAACATCTCAAGACATCAGTCAGGAAGTTAAAGCTTGGTCGCAAATGGGTCTTCCAAATGGACAATGACCCCAAGCATACTTCCAAAGTTGTGGCAAAAGACCTGACTTCAATCTTATATAAAATTTGTGGGCAGAACTGAAAAGCGTGTGCGAGCAAGGAGGCTTACAATCCTGACTCAGTTACACCAGCTCTGTCAGGAGGAATTGGCCAAAATTCACCCAACTTATTGTGGGAAGCTTGTGGAAGGCTACCCGAAACGTTTGACCCAAGTTAGACAATTTAAAGGCAATGCTACCAAATACTAATTGAGTGTATGTAAACTTCTGACCCACTGGGAATGTGATGAAAGAAATAAAAGCTGAAATAAATCATTCTTTCTACTATTATTCTGACATTTCACATTCTTAAAATAAAGTGGTGATCCTAACTGACCTAAGACAGGCGATTTTTACTAGGATTAAATGTCAGGAATTGTAAAACACTGAGTTTAAATGTATTTGGCTAAGGTGTATGTAAACTTCCGACTTCAACTGTATCTCTCTATTATGGGTTGGAATGCTTTGGAACATATTTCCTAAATTAAATCGCTTGGAGCTGATTTTCTGGTGTTTTTACAGTCTTTCATATCCCCCCCCCCATAAAAAACGACACGTTTTAGATTTTTTTTTTTGATGTTCAGAAAACTTGGGGGTCCATATAAAATCACCTGCGGGCCAAATGCCAACCATCGTCCACCAGTTGGGCAACCGTGCTATAGCCTATTCATAGGTGGAGAAGTACAGGGCAGTTATCTTTCCAAGGAAATGTACTTCCTAAATATGATTAGGCTATGGTTTCCTAATTGCCTAGAAATAAATATTTATCCCCCATATCTGTCTGAAAATGGTCCCACTCCTATAAAAATAGCTCAAGAGAAAGTGCAAGTTTCTCCAACTCTGCTCTCTTCAAACTACATGTATCATATTGGCTGATATAGCCCAGTAATACAGATAGCCTAATATAATGGGCAATGTGAGAATCTCTGGTTATTTAACCTATTTCTTAAGTTATTTTTGCACATTTGATATTGCCTATAGGGTCCCAACAAAATTGTTGGGACCATGGCCGGCAAGTGAGCTGCGTCACCTACGCCAAAAAATAACATTGCGGGACTGCGGTTCGGGACCAGTTCTTGCAGTAGTGGGTGGGAGAGACAGAAAGCCAGCGGGTGCAGACATGGAGTGGTATTAAATGATGCGGGTCCGCGTGCGAAAGCGGGATGAAGAAATCTGTCCCGCTCAGACTTCTAGATGGAAGCACCCTGGCACAGAAACACCATGAAATGTTAAAAAACTCTGGATCAATACTTTGGACTGGGCCTCTGCCGACTGTCTGTTTGTGAGTCTCCGCACCTCTCATTAAGCATCTCTGACCTATAGATCACTTCACGGGCTCTCTCCAAGAGATATTATTTATAATTCCACCAGAGTCCATGTGCACATTGAATAAAGATGATGAAGAACAATAGTCTGTTTTTTTATCACACATGTATCCATCAATAGATTACACTCCTTATTTGAATACGGTGAGTGACTTAATATTGTTCAAATCAATCACACAGCCATTGATAAAATGCCACAATAAACTGAACCCAAAGTAATTTCAAGCTGCCTTTCACGCTGCCTCACGACCTTCTAAACATGAATAGAGAACGGTAGTGCCATCTTCTGGAGAGTCTGATTATAACAGATATGGACAATTTGTTTTGTAAATGGGATGGGTGGCTCTGTGTAGGCCTAGAACTGTAGGCCTACACAAAGCCACCCATCCCATTTACCAATCAAATTGTCATTGTGTCAGTAAGTGTATATCTTTGGATGATAATGTGTTTGTGTTGAACCATAATTCCACCAGGGTTAAGTATGTTAGTGGGACTGAGAGAGCATAAACTGTTCAAACATCTATGAAGACGTTTTGAAACTGGTGTCTGAGTTCTGTGACTCTTTAATTTGGTGAGATTATCATGGCTTTGATTTAAGGGGATCTGATCAAACCATACTGAACTGGTGAGTAGTTTCACTACATGTAATTCAACTAGTAATTTTACTACATTTCTACGCATTCACTTATGTCTGTCTCAAAGATCTCACTACATTTATTTTTCACTGGCAAATTTGGCATGACATGCCAGCAACAAACACTGACACTACACATCCAAGTTTAACTGATCAAATTATGAAAGACATGCATTGTCATTTTGAATTCCGTAAAGTAAGTTTGGAAGAGGTGAAAATAAAAAATGATTGTTGGCTATCAACAATGACAAGCCCCTGGGGTCTGACAACTTGGATGGACAATTACTGAGGATAATAGCGGACAATATTGCCACTCCTATTTGCCATATCTTCAATCTAAGCCTTCTAGAAAGTGTGTGCCCCAGTCCTGGAGGGAAGTAAAAGTCATTCCGCTACCCAAGAATAGTAAAGCCCCCTGGCTCAAATAGCTGATCAATCAGCCTGTTACCAACCCTTAATACATTTTTTGAAAAAATGGTGTTTGGCCAGATACAAAGTTATTTTACTGTAAACAAATTGACAACAGACTTTCAGCACTATTATAGGGAAGGACCTTCAACAAGCACAGCACTTACACAAATGATTGATTATTAGCTGAGAGAAATAGATGAAAAAAAATTGTGGGAGCTGTTTTGTTAGACTTCAGTGCGGCTTTTGACTTTATCGATCATAGTCTGCTGATGGAAAAACATATGTGTTGTGGCTTTACACCCCTGCTATATTGTGGATAAAGAGTTACCTTTCTAAAAGAATACAGAGGGTGTTCTTTATTTGAAGGCTTTCCAACATACTCCAGGTAGAATCAGGAATTCCCCAGGGCATCTGTCTAGGCCCCTTACTTTTTAAAATATGTACTAATGACATGCCTCTGGCCATGAGTAAAGCCAGTGTGTCTATATATGTGGATGACTCAACTCTATACACGTCAGCTACTACAGCGAGTTAAATCACTGCAGCTCCAGTTAGTTTCAGAATGGTTGGCAAGGAATAAGTTAGTCCTAAATATTTCAAAAACTAAAAGCACTGTATTTGGGACTAACTTATTAACTAAACCCCAAACCTCAACTAAATCTTATAATAAATCCTGTGGAAATTGAACACGTTGAAGTTGTCAAATGGTCAAAACATGTTGATACAACAGTAGCTAAGATGGGGAGAAGTCTGTCCATAATAAAGCGCTGGTCTGCCCTATTAACAAGAATATCAACAAAGCAGGTCCTACAGTTGTTTCACCTGGACTACTGTTTAGTCGTGTGGTCAGGTGCCACAAAGAGGGACCTCAGAAAATTACACTTAGCTCAGAACAGGGCAATACGGCTGTCCCTTAAATGTACACAGAGAGCTAACATTAATAATATTTATGTACAGTGGCTTTGCGAAAGTATTCACCCCCCTTGGCATTTTTCCTATTTTGTTGCCTTACAACCTGTAATTAAAATAGATTTTATATTATATGATTTAAACAACATGCCTACCACTTTGAAGATGCAAAATATTTTTTATTGTGAAACAAACAAGAAATAAGACTTGAGCATGCATAACTAGTCCCTGCCGATGAAAAACATCCCCACAGTGAAGCATGGTGGTGGCAGCATCATGCTGTGGGGATGTTTTTCATGGTGTTCTCAGGGTGATGAGAGGTGTTGGGTTTGCACAAGACATAGCATTTTCTTTGATAGCCAAAAAGCTAAATTTCAAGCTCATCTGATCTGAGTACCTTCTTCCATATGTCTGGGGACTCTCCCTCATGCCTTGTGGCAAACAGCAAACGTGTTTGCTTACTTTTGTCTTTATACAATGGCTTTTTTTCTGGCCACTCTTCCGTAAAGCCCAGCTCTGTGGAGTGTAAGGCTTAAAGTGGTCCTAAGGACAGATACTCCAATCTCTGCTATGGAGCTTTGTAGCTCTTTCAGGGTTATCTTTGGTCTCTTTGTTGCCTCTCTGATTAATGCCCTCCTTGCCTTTCAGAACAGGTGTATATATACTGAGATCATGTGACATAACATGTGACACTTAAATAAAGTCCACCTGTGTGCAATCTAACTAATTATGTGACTTCTAAAGGTAATTGGTTACACCAGATCTTATTTAGGGGCTTTAAGGTGAATACATATGCACACAACACTTTTCCATTTTTGTTGTTTTAGAATTTTTGAAACAAGTTATTTTTTTCATTTCACTTCACCAATTTGGACTATTTGTGTATGTCCGTTACATGAAATCCAAATAAAAATCTATTTAAATTACAGGTTGTAATGCAACAAAATAGGAAAAACGTCAAGGGGGATGAATACAGTCGTGGCCAAAAGTTTTGAGAATGATACAAATATACATTTTTAAAGTCTGCTGCCTCAGTTTGTATGATGGCAATTTGCATATACTCCAGAATGTCATGAAGAGTGATCAGATGAATTGCTATTAATTGAAAAGTCCCTCTTTGCCATGCAAATGAACTGAATCCCCCAAAAACATTTCCACTGCAGTTCAGCCCTGCCACAAAAGGAACAGCTGACATCATGTCAGTGATTCTCTCATTAACACAGGTGTGAGTGTTGACGAGGACAAGGCTGGAGATCACTCTGTCATGCTGATTGAGTTCGAATAACAGACTGGAAGCTTCAAAAGGACGGTGGTGCTTGGAATCATTGTTCTTCCTCTGTCAACCATGGCTACCTGCAAGGAAACACGTGCCGTCATCATTGCTTTGCACAAAAAGGGCTTCACAGGCAAGGATATTGCTGCCAGTAAGATTGCACCTAAATCAACTATTTGTCGGATCATCAAGAACTTCAAGGAGAGTGGTTCAATTGTTGTGAAGAAGGCTTCAGGGCGCCCAAGAAAGTCCAGCAAGCGCCAGGACCGTCTCCTAAAGTTGATTCAGCTGCGGGATCGGGGCACCACTAGTACAGAGCTTGCTCAGGAATGGCAGCAGGCAGGTGTGAGTGCATCTGCACGCACAGTGAAGCGAAGACTTTTGGAGGATGGCCTGGTGTCAAGAAGGGCAGCAAAGAAGCCACTTCTCACCAGGAAAAACATCAGGGACAGACTGATATTCTGCAAAAGGTACAGGGATTGGACTGCTGAGGACTGGGGTAAAGTCATTTTCTCTGATGAATCCCCTTTCCGATTGTTTGGGGCATCCGGAAAAAAGATTGTCCGGAGAAGACCAGGTGAGTGCTACCGTCAGTCCTGTGTCATGCCAACAGTATCGCATCCTGAGACCATTCATGTGTGGGGTTGCTTCTCAGCCAAGGGAGTGGGCTCACTCACAATTTTGCCTAAGAACACAGCCATGAATAAAGAATGTTACCAACACATCCTCCGAGAGTAACTTCTCCCAACCATCCAGGAACAGTTTGGTGACGAACAATGCCTTTTCCAGCATGATGGAGCACCTTGCCATAAGGCAAAAGTGATAACTAAGTGGCTCTGGGAACAAAACATCGATATTTTGGGTCCATGGCCAGGAAACTCCCCAGACCTTAATCCCATTGAGAACTTGTGGTCAATCCTCAAGAGGCGGGTGGACAAACAAAAACCAACAAATTCTGACAAACTCCAAGCATTGACTTTCAGTCAGGATGTGGCCCAGAAGTTAATTGACAGCATGCCAGGGCAGATTGCAGAGGTCTTGAAAAAGAAGGGTCAACACTGCAAATATTGACTCTTTGCATCAACTTCATGTAATTGTCAATAAAAGCCTTTGACACTTATGAAATGCTTGTAATTATACTTCAGTATTCCATAGTAACATCTGACAAAAATATCTAAAGACACTGAAGCAGCAAATTTTGTGAAAATTAATATTTGTGTCATTCTCAAAACTTTTGGTCACGACTGTACAGTGCAAGGCTCAAAGTGGAGGAGAGATTGACTTCATCACTACTTGTTTTGTAAGAAGTGTTGACAAGCTGAATGCACCTAGGTGTCTGTTTAAACTACTAGCACACAGCTCAGTCACCCATGCATACCCAGAAGACATGCCACCAAAGGTCTCTTCACAATCCCCAAGTCAAGAACAGGCTATGGGAGGCGCACAGTACTACATAGAGCCATGGCTACATGGAACTCTATTCCACATCAGGTAACTGATGCATGCAGTAAAATCAGATTTAAAAACAGATAAAAATACGCCTTATGGAAGAGCGGGGACTGTGAAGAGACACACACACAGGCACAGACACACATACTGTACACATGATAAGATACTCACTCTACCCACACAGACACATGGATTTTGTATTGTATATAATAGTAGAGTAGTGGCCTGAGGGAACATACTTAATGTGTTGTGAAAAGTGTTATGATATGTAATGTCATGGAATATTTTAAATTGGATAAAACTGCCTTAATGTTGCTGGACACTAGGAAGAGTAGCTGCTGCCTTGGCAGGAACTAATGGAGATTCGTAAAAAAATAAAAACACAAATACAAAACATCTGATTCAGTAGACGTAGTTTTGATCAGTGTACTACTTTTTCAAACTTTAGTTAAACAAACTCTGTTTCTCAAGGGTAGATTTACTGTAGTTCAAATTCTTCCAGTGTGAAGGAAATGGTAGCTTGATAAACTATATTTTCAGAGAAGCTTTTCCAAACTGCTCCACAAGAGGTACAGTATAACTGTTAATTGTGTGGTGGTGCATGGGCCACAGAATATCATCTAGCCACAGTTTATTCAGGGTTGGTGGTTCATCACGTGGTGAACTGAACACCACATGCACATAATTAACTCTCCACTACCCCTCCAAGTCATAACTTCAGCAGAGACCACACTATAGGTTTACAGTAGATACCCACACCACGTGAAGAACCACCAGCTCTGTAACTAGTAGAAATCAGTGGAACCACCAGCTCTGTAACTAGTAGAAATCAGTGGAACCACCAGCTCTGTAACTGGTAGAAACCAGTAGAACCACCAGCTCTGTGACTAGTAGAAACCAGTAGAATCACCAGCTCAGTAACTAGTATAAACCAGTAGAACCACCAGCTCAGTAACTAGTATAAACCAGTAGAACCACCAGCTCTGTAACCACTAGAAACCAGTAGAACCACCTGCTCTGTAAGTGGTAGAAACCAGTAGAACCATCAGCTCTGTAACTGGTAGAAACCAGTAGAACCACCAGCTCTGTAACTAGTAGAAACCAGTAGAACCACCTGCTCTGTAACCAGTAAAAACCAGTAGAACCACCAGCTCTGTAACTGGTAGAAATCGGTAGAACCACCAGCTCTGTAACTAGTAGAAACCAGTAGAACCACCAGCTCTGTAACTAGTAGAAACCAGTAGAACCACGTGCTCTGTAACCAGTAAAAACCAGTAGAACCACCAGCTCTGTAACTGGTAGAAATCGGTAGAACCACCAGCTCTGTAACTAGTAGAAACCAGTAGAATCACCAGCTCTGAAACTAGTAGAAACCAGTAGAACCACCTGCTCTGTAATTAGTAGAAACCAGTAGAACCATCAGCTTTGTAACTGGTAGAAACCAGTAGAACCACCAGCTCTGTAACTGGTAGAAATCAGTAGAACCACCAGCTCTGTAACTAGTAGAAACCAGTAGAACCACCAGCTCTGTAATTAGTAGAAACCAGTAGAACCATCAGCTCTGTAACTGGTAGAAACCAGTAGAACCACCAGCTCTGTAACTGGTAGAAACCAGTAGAACCACCAGCTCTGAAACTAGTAGAAACCAGTAGAGCCACCAGCTCTGTAACTAGCAGAAACCAGTAGAACAACCAACTCTGCAACCATTAGATGCAGAGATCCTTATGCATCCACAGAAATACTGTATATTACATTGTAGCTTAGAAAATACCTAGATGTTCTCAGATCTGTTTGTGCTTTTGACCTTTGTTAATGTCATTGTTAAGCTAAACATTTGGCAACACAATTCCATAAGGAGTTGGCAAGAGAGCAGAAACAGACTGGCACACAGGCTAGAAAATACCACCCAGGTTGTCCATAACAATGTCAATGTACTGATGGACTGTCATTTTTTTTCTTTGCTTATTTGAGCTGTTCTTGCCATACTATGGACTTGGTCTTTTACCAAATAGGCCTGTCTTCTGAATACCACACCTTCCTTGTCACAACACAACTTATTGGCTCAAACGCATTAAGAAGGAAATAATTCCACAAATTAACTTTTAACAAGCCACACCTGTTGATTGAAATGCATTCCAGGTGACTACCTCATGAAGCTGGTTGAGAGAATGCCAAGAGTGTGCAAAGCTGTCATCAAGGCAAAGGGTGGCTACTTTGAAGATTCTAAAATATAAAATATAACACTTGTTTGGTTACTACATGATTCCATGTGTGTTATATCCTAGTTTTCATGTCTTCACTATTATTCTACAATGTAGAAAATAGTACAAATAAAGAAAAACCCTGGAATGAGTAGGTTTGTCCAAACTTTTGACTGGTACTGTACATGTTGATAGTAGTGGTGTGGTGGCTGGCACTCCAACCCATAATTTTAACATTCAATAAACCTCATAAATAAATTATTTAATATGACAGATACTCATTACTTTCTGCCTGTTTCTAGTGGATTTGACACATCTTTCTACAGTACAGCTGGTGTTTCTTTGTATGATACATTTTTTTATTCATATTCTGACACATCCCACCCATAACCTGTGAACAGAGAGACCAATCTTCAATGCTTTGATGAAACTGAGAAATTGATTCCATTGACATTTTGTGTGGTCAGTAATTGTCCCAGACAATGAGACAGAGAGAGAGACAAGAGAGAGAGAGAGAGAGAGAGACAAGAGAAAGAGAGAGAGATGAGACAGAGAGAGAGAGAGACAAGAGAGAGAGAGAGAGACAAGAGAGAGAGAGACAAGAGAGAGAGAGACAAGAGAGAGAGAGACAAGAGAGAGAGAGAGACAAGAGACAAGAGAGACAAGAGACAAGAGAGAGAGAGAGAGAGAGAGAGAGAGAGAGAGAGAGAGAGAGAGAGAGAGAGAGAGAGAGAGATTTTCTCAGTGCAGTGGAGCAGAACATTGTCCCTCTGTATGGTGATCTGTATAGGCCTGGCCAGGTGGATGGTATAGGACCAATCAGCCGCAGCCTCACTGAGCAGGTGGAATGACTTTCATGCACTTTGAGCCAAATCTATTAGACATGTTCAGCTCTCTGTAAGGCTACCTGCACTTACCAACTTAGCGACCAGATGTTTGCCCTCGAATGGAGAATGGTGGACTGTGTTACTACTATCCCAGTGTTTCCCAAACTCGGTCCTCGGGACCCCAAGGGGTGCACGTTTTGGTTTTTGCCCTAGTACTACACAGCTGATTCAAATAATCAAAGCGTGATGATTAGTTGATTATTTGAATCAGCTGTGTAGTGCTAGGGCAAAAACCAAAATGTGTACCTGTACCCCTTGGGGTCCCGAAGACCGAGTTTGGGATCTCTAGTTGTAGTGTTGTAACTTGTGTTGTATTTTACTGTTTCCTAGCGCAACTTGATATTAACTAAGATACTAGTGAGATCAGGGCTGTAAATATCATACAGAGGGTCCAGCTAAGGAGTTTGGTGGGAAACAGTCCTCTTATACTGAACAACCATATGCTATAGGTCTTTGTTTTGTAATGCTTACAGTCACCTGTACTAAGCTTAATACAGAGATGTTGCATTACAATTTGTTTCTTTAGTTGAGAGCAAAGGAAAACCACACAATTGCATAAAGAAACATACTTTTTTATTATGTTGATATTGTTTATATCATAATGTTCTGTAATTTATGTATGTATATTTTTACATGGGCGGCACAAGCTACTAAGGGACACATACAGTAAGCAAACATATAAAAATATTAGATTAGTATTATTGGCACGGATTAAGTTCTATTATATTGTTAGCAAAAAGAAAATACTTGATTAAATAAATAAATACAATGTTACTCACAAGTCACTTTACTTTTTTTCATTCACGCCAAACAGCTGGAAATGTGTCATATTCCAACACAATCCTCAGCAGACAGATAATACCATCTAAATAAACTCACTGCACAAACTGCAAAGCTGCAGAGGGGTTGGGTTAAATGCGGAAGACACATTTCAGTTGAATGCATTCAGTTGTACAACTGACTAGGTCTCCCCTTGGAGCATTCTATACAGAAGCACACATAGAGGACACACACACCACAGGAGGCTGCTGAGGGGAGAACAGCTCATAATAATGGCTTGAATAGAGTGAATGGAATGGTGTTCGATACCATTCCAGTTATTCCATTCCAGCCATTACTATGAGCCCATCCTCCTCAATTAAGGTGCCACCAGTCAGCCTGTGACACACACACAGTGTAACAAAGAAGTATTCACTCTCACAATGATAAATAATAATCAATAAAATACAAAAAGTTCAGTCAACCATATCAAGGGTTGTTATGCTGACAGAGGTAAGTCATATCTACTGTAGGGGTGAACATGAAATAAAGAAGAATAACCATGTTAAATCAAGTTAAAATAATTTGAAATGGAAAGTGTTCATCTCTTCATAAAAGCACCAGAACAGCAGACATGTCTGACAGTGTGAAAGCAGACAAGGATTTTCCTATCAGAATGTTTTGTTTGACCAAAGAAACATAATGATCAAAATGTGTTGAATAGAGCTGTATGTTGAGTATAAAGATGTGTAGGCCTACAGTGACTGTATTATGTACCTTCAGGAAAATATACAAACACAAAAAACTATTATGACATATCAATAAATTAAACCACACAACCTGTAAAGCATGGGCATCAAAATCCCAATCCACACATGCCCTTGGAGAGCATGAACTCAAACCTTTACTTCACGAACAATGTAAACCTTTGGGCAAACAGACAAACAGAACTTGGCCCTTTGGGGATAAAAGCAAACAGGCAAGAGTGATGTCAGAAGGAAATGATGCATGAAGCCTGCTAGCTCTACCAGACTGCTGACACAGCTGCTGTAGAGGTTTCACAACCAGCCTTCCCCTCATCGTCCTAACGGGAACAACCTAGCCACCTTTCTATTGGTGTGTGTATGTGTGTGCGCGGCGTGCGTGCGTTCATGTGTGTGTGTCCTAACGGGAGCCATTTAATTCAAGTCAATCACAGTGACACTCTGCTTACCAGGCAGCACTGTAGCAAACAGAGCAGCCGCAGGAGCTCAACTTAAGAAAAATACCACTTGGAGATGTCACCTTTTGTACTGCAAGGACACCAGGAAAGGGCTTAACGACAGTGACAACAGAACACTAGGAGATGAGACATTACAATAGGAGACGAGTAAGGTCAAGCTTTGTCGCTTGGCACTAGCTGCATGGACACATCCTTCAAAGCTAACCTGTGTGCGGAGAACGGAGTATGTACAATATCATGCAAAGCATCCATATATGAAGGACAGCGTTGGAGTGCGTGGACTTCGTAAAGCAAGTGGTTCTTTTGGCCTACTTGATGTAAACGTCCACCATAAAGTGCACTTGTCAGTCAAACCAGTGCAAATAATAAATACAGGTCTGTATAGGTATATGACCTACATAGACACACCTTCAGTCACCCTCCAAGTGATGCCATGACAACATCCCTGTAAATCTAAAAATGTAAACATTATTTGATCTTGATGGACAGAAGCACAGCGCCTACCAGTCAGTGCCTATAGTAGAGACACTGTTCTCAGATGCAGGAAAGTGACTTCCTTCGTATACTGTTCCTGTCATAGACAAGGTAGCGACATTAAAGGTTTGATCAATGCATACAAAATATAACTCTAAAAGCAACGCACTGACAGTGTGATACATATTTTTTAAATCTATGGTCGTTTCCAAGGGATATGTGGCAAAGCCATTGTTATTTCATGATTCTATGATATTTATAATCTTAATCAACCCAGATAATTACACAATGGACTCAGTAAAGTAAGACTCACATCTCAGCATAGTAACACTCATATCTCAGTAAATTAATAATCATACAGTTGAAGTCGGAAATTTACATACACTTAGGTTGGAGTCATTAAAACTCGTTTTTCAACCACTCCACAAATTTCTTGTTAACAAACTATAGTTTTGGCAAGTCGGTTAGGACATCTACTTTGTGCATGACACAAGTAATTTTTCCAACAATTGTTTACAGACCGATTATTTCACTTATAATTCACTGTATCACAATTCCAGTGGGTCAGAAGTTTACATACACTAAGTTGACTGTGCCTTTAATCAGCTTGGATTTTCCAGAAAATTATGTCATGGCTTTAGAAGCTTCTGATAGGCTAATTGACATAATTTGAGTCAATTGGAGGTGTACCTGTGGATGTATTTCAAGGCCTACCTTCAAACTCAGTGCCTCTTTGCTTGACATCATGGGAAAATCAAAAGAAATCAGCCAAGACCTAAGAAAAATAATTGTAATAATTCACAAGTCTGGTTCATCCTTGGGAGCAATTTCCAAATGCCTAAAGGGAAACCACGTGCATCTGTACAAACAATAGTACGCAAGTATGAACACCATGGGACCACGCAGCCGTCATACCGCTCAGGAAGGAGACGCGTTCTGTCTCCTAGAGACTACAGTTTGCAACTGCACATGGGGACAAAGATCATACTTTTTGGATATATGTCCTCTGGTCTGATGAAACAAACATAACTTTTTGGCCATAATGACCATAGTTATGTTTGGAGGAAAAGGGGGGAGGGTTGCAAGCCAAAGAACACCATCTGAACCATGAAGCACGGGGGTGGCAGCATCATGTTGTGGGGGTGCTTTGCTGCAGGAGGGAATGGTGCACTTCACAAAATAGATGGCATCATGAGGAAGGACAATTATGTGGATATATTGAAGCAACATCTCAAGACATCAGTCAGGAAGTTAAAGCTTGGTCGCAAATGGGTCTTCCAAATGGACAATGACCCCAAGCATACTTCCAAAGTTGTGGCAAAATGGCTTAAGGACAACAAAGTCAAGATATTGTAGTGCCCATCACAAAGCCCTGACCTCAATCCCATAGAAAATGTGTGGCCAGAACTGAAAAAGTGTGTGCGAGCAAGGAGGCCTACAAACCTGACTCTGTTACACCAGCTCTGTCAGGAGGAATGGGACAAAATTCACCCAACTTATTGTGGGAAGTTTGTGTAAGGCTACCGAAACGTTTGACCCATACTAATTGAGTGTATGTAAACTACTGACCCACTGGGAATGTGATGAAAGAAATAAAATCTGGAATAAATCATTTTCTCTACTATTATTCTGACATTTCACATTCTTCAAATAAAGTGGTGATCCTAACTGACCTAAGACAGGGAATTTCTACTAGGATTAAATGTCAGGAATTGTGAAAAACTGAGTTTAAATATATTTGGCTAAGGTGTATGTAAACTTCCGACTTCAACTGTATCTCAATATAGTATATTACTAAACTCATATCTCAGTATAGTAATACTCATATCTCAATAGGATCAATACAGTCGATAGAAGGTAAATGATACCTTATGGAGGAGGTTGGGATATAACTTATTTTAAAGAACACAAAGGCATTACATGGTTGATAAGCGTTCAACTCAACTCAGCAGTTTGATTGACACACAAATTCTTTCAACACACACTTTTTAGATATGTAATATATATCAACTTATACAAGAAATATATGGAACACCTTTTTCTTGCATTGTATATATTACAGTGTATACTGCAGAGAGGGTTAACCTCTTGATTTGGCCTTCATGTTATATGTTGAAATTGTATGATATAAAATCCACAACACAATGGTCATAGTATGACGAACGTATGGACATGACATAATAAAAAATACATTATTTAAAATGATATCTAAATTCCATTCGTAAAAAGAAACATTTGTACTTTATACAATAGTTATCTGTAGAGTTTGAAACATGTCTATTATAAAATGTACAATCAAGAAGTTAAATTCCAAGCAACTATCTCCTTAGTTTTGAACAATTTCATACATGTAATCCTTCAAGTAGATCCTTTATCCAGTGATTCATTCAGACTAGCCATTTCAGGTCAGGATTCATGACCAAAAAGAAATGCTCTTGAGTATAAATATCATTTGGTAGTGCTTTGGGATGAACATTATATTGACTATACTTTGGGATGAAGGGGAGTTCATAAGGCCTACACAACATCAATATGAGCCACACGATGCGCTACGCCAGTCATTTCACTTGACATACTGTATACAACTGTTAATATGGATGGATTGTATAGAGCTTATGACCACCTCTTTGACAACAGGGGTAAACATATTTTATATATATACAGTACCAGTCAAAAGTTTGGACACACCTACTAATTCAAGTTTTTTTCTTTCCTTATACAATTTTCTAAATTGTAGAATAATAGTAAAGACATCAAATCTATGAAACAACATATATGGAATCACGTAGTAACCAAAAAAGTGTTAAACAAATCAAAATATATTTTATATTCTTCAAAGTAGCCACCCTTTGCCTTGATGACAGCTTTGCACACTATTGGCATTCTCTCAACCAGCTTCACCTGGAATGCATTTCCAACAGTCTTGAATGAGTTCTGACATTTTCTGAGCACTTGTTGGCTGCTTTTCTTCACTCTGCAGTCCAACTCATCCCAAAACATCTCAACTGGGTTGAGGTCGGCTGATTGTGGAGGCCAGGTCATCTGATGCAGCACTCCATCACTCTCTTTCTTGGTCAAATAGCCCTTACACAGCCTGGATGTGTGTTTTGGGTCATTGTCCTCCCTCTTTGCTTATTTGAGCTGTTCTTGCCATACTATGGACTTGGTCTTTTCCCAAATAGGGCTATCTTCTGTATACCACCCCTACCTTGTCACAACACAACTGATTGGCTCAAACGAATTAAGAAGGAATGAAATTCCATAAATTAACTTTTAACAAGGCACACCTGTTCATTGAACTACAGTCCAGGTAACTTCCTCATGAAGCTGGTTGAGAGAATGCCAAAAGTGTGCAAAGCTGTCATCAAGTCAAAGGGTGGCTACTTTGAAGAATCTCAAAAATAAAATATATTTAACACTTTTGTTTAACACTTTTTTGGTTACTACATGATTCCATAGTTTTGATGTCTTCACTATTATTCTACAATGTAGAAAATACAGAAAAACCCTGGAATGAGTAGGTGTGTCTAAACTTTTGACTGGTACTATATATATATATATATATATATATATATATATATATATATATATATAGATATATATACAGTGGGGGAAAAAAGTATTTAGTCAGCCACCAATTGTGCAAGTTCTCTCACTTAAAAAGATGAGAGAGGCCTGTAATTTTCATCATAGGTACACTTCAACTATGACAGACAAAATGAGGGAAAAAAATCCAGAAAATCACATTGTAGGATTTTTTATGAATTTATTTGCATATTATGGTGGAAAATAAGTATTTGGTCACATACAAACAAGCAAGATTTCTGACTCTCACAGACCTGTAACTTCTTCTTTAAGAGGCTCCTCTGTCCTCCACTCATTACCTGTATTAATGGCACCTGTTTGAACTTGTTATCAGTATAAAGACACCTGTCCACAACCTCAAACAGTCACACTCCAAACTCCACTATGGCCAAGACCAAAGAGCTGTCAAAGGACACCAGAAACAAAATTGTAGACCTGCACCAGGTTGGGAAGACTGAATCTGCAATAGGTAAGCAGCTTGGTTTGAAGAAATCAACTGTGGGAGCAATTATTAGGAAATGGAAGACATACAAAACCACTGATAATCTTCCTCGATCTGGGGCTCCACGCAAGATCTCACCCCGTGGGGTCAAAATGATCACAAGAACGGTGAGCAAAAATCACAGAACCACACGGGGACCTAGTGAATGACCTGCAGAGAGCTGGGACCAAAGTAACAAAGCCTACCATCAGTAACACACTACGCCGCCAGGGACTCAAATCCTGCAGTGCCAGACGTGTCCCCCTGCTTAAGCCAGTACATGTTCAGGCCCGTCTAAAGTTTGCTAGAGAGCATTTGGATGATCCAGATGAGGATTGGGAGAATGTCAAATGAAACCAAAATAGAACTTTTTGGTAAAAACTGAACTCGTCGTGTTTGGAGGACAAAGAATGCTGAGTTGCATCCAAAGAACACCATACCTACTGTGAAGCATGGGGGTGGAAACATCATGCTTTGGGGCTGTTTTTCTGCAAAGGGACCAGGACGACTGATCCGTGTAAAGGAAAGAATGAATGGGGCCATGTATCGTGAGATTTTGAGTGAAAACCTCCTTCCATCAGCAAGGGCATTGAAGATGAAACGTGGCTGGGTCTTTCAGCATGACAATGATCCCAAACACACCGCCCGGGCAACGAAGGAGTGGCTTTGTAAGAAGCATTTCAAGGTCCTGGAGTGGCCTAGCCAGTCTCCAGATCTAAACCCCATAGAAAATCTTTGGAGGGAGTTGAAAGTCCGTGTTGCCCAGCGACAGCCCCAAAACATCACTGCTCTAGAGGAGATCTGCATGGAGGAATGGGCCAAAATACTAGCAACAGTATGTGAAAACCTTGTGAAGACTTACAGAAAACATTTGACCTCTGTCATTGCCAACAAAGGGTATATAACAAAGTATTGAGATACACTTTTGTTATTGACCAAATACTTATTTTCCACCATCATTTGCAAATAAATTCATAAAAAATCCTACAATGTGATTTTCTGGATTTTTTTTCCTCATTCTGTCTGTCATAGTTGAAGTGTACCTATGATGAAAATTACAGGCCTCTCTCATCTTTTTAAGTGAGAGAACTTGCACAATTGGTGGCTGACTAAATACTTTTTTTCCCCACTGTACACACACACACACACACACACACACATTGTATATAGTCATGGTGCAATCCCCTTTCTCTCACCAAATCCTCCTATCCAGTCAACCACAAGGAGACATATATATATATATATATATATATATACACACACACACACACACACACACACATACATACATATATATATATATATATATATATAGAGAGAGAGAGAGAGTTTATTTATAGCTACAGCTCTATTTGAAGTAGTGGTTCTACTTTAAGTATTTGAGCCTGTACTTGAAGTAGGTGAGCCTCTATTTAAAGGGATACTTCGGGTTTTTGGCAATCAAGCCCTTTTTCTACTTTCCCATAGTCAGATGAACTCATAATTTTTTTATCCATGTCTCTGCATCCAGTATGAAGGCAGTTAGAGGTCGTTTTGTGAGCGAATGCTGACTAGCGTTAACGCAATGACTGGAAGTCTATGGTCTATAGCATGCTAGCAGTTACCATAGACATCCAGTAATTGTGCTAATGCTAGTTAGCAACTTCCTTCAAACTGCACACAGAGACATACAAATCCACAAGTTAATCTGACTCTGGGGATGTATATAAAGGATTTCATTGCCAAAATCCTGAAGTATCCCTTTAATGTAGTTTGAAATACTGTTTTAAGTAGTTTGAAGTGCTATTTGAAGTAGTTGAGCCCTGCTACCAGGAAAAACTTCTCCAAGAAGAGTTCAGAGTCGAGTACGGCGATGTGAGCGGCTCGGCCAATCAGAGTGTTGGCGGTGTTGGGCAGGGCGTGGAACACATTCTGGCGAATCAGACGACAGTCTTTAGCCCCCACCAACGGCTGGAGTAGGTTGTTGATCATCTCTGTGTACACTGGACCTTGGATATGGAGACAGAAGCACATGTTAGTTAGTTTAAATGGAGACCTACAGTGTGGAAAACCAGACAGACACGTTAGGGTTCAGTCTCTGACGGAACGTGAAAAGCATCACATTGGCACGTCAACAAACAGATAGGTACATTATGTGATGAAATGCTTCTTAGATACATTTGGTGGAGAACAATAAGAACATAGGAGCTGCAGTGGGTGGTGCTAACCTGTGGTCCTGTCTTTGAGTGCAGTCCTGCACATCTCTATCCTGGCAGAGTGGAAGGGAACATATCTGTCCTGAGGCGATGCCACCAACACCACATTCTTGAAGAACTGGAGCCCTGAGAAACCAGACAAACAGAGGGCGGAGAGAGAGAGAGAGAGAGAGAGAGAGAGAGAGAGAGAGAGAGAGAGAGACACACAGAGACACACAGAAACACAGAAAGAGAGAGTGTTTGTAGGTTATATTTATGTATCACTTGGTGCCATCATCATCATTTGACAGCCCTCGACTGATAAAGCTGTGTTTTTTCTCGTGTCTCTTGTCACTGTGCTTTTAAAGGAGTGCACTGCTGGGTTTCAAATGACAGGGTTTGCATCATTTTGTCAGCCCGGCATAGCTCGAAGAAAAAAGTGTTTTTTCTGGCTTATCTACTTGATGTCTTTGCTTTGTTCATCTCACACAGTGGAGGGAGGGCTCCCCAGAACAGAGCTAGCTAGTGGAGTCTGAGTTGGCCAGATATGGAGAGGCAAAGAGAAAACAAAACAAAAAAAGACAAGATGACCAAATGTATTTATGAATATTTAAACTCATTGTGCTCTTACAGTATAGTTCCTCCTCCTTTATAGCAGTACCTACCTGGTTTCTGGCTAAGGAGATAGAGGAAAGTTTTCCTAGGATCAGTATGATCTCTGCAGGTGAGCTGCAGCAACGATCCAGATTTCTTCAGCTTCTGCATAAGCCACAGACCTGTAACAACCACAGACATCAGCCACAGACCTGTAACAACCACAGACATCAGCCACAGACCTGTAACAGACCTCTGAATTATACATACACTTCCCCCTTTGAAGACACTGGGAGGACAGAGCAGAGCTGAATGCAATTACTACACAGAATGGTAAGACGAAAACCAGAATCAGAAACACTCCTTGCAGTAAGACAGTATATATCTGCAATGAGCTGTTTCTATTCTCCATGCTGAGTCAACAATGACCTAGGTTTTGCAAGGATTTCAAAGGTCCAAGTAGGTAGGTATACTGACCCCTCTCCACCTCACCTGTGCTGACCAGTGTGCTGTTGTTGTACAGAGTTCCCAGGTGTGGTCCGGACAGAGACAGGAAGGTGTGCAGTTTGATTAGGTAGCAGCGGAACCGAGGCCTCGTCAGAACCGACCGGATGATCACGTTCCCCAGAGAGTGACCGATGAAACTGAGGGTTGAAAAGAGGTGACAAACACAACAGAACAATTATTCTTCTGCTACCCAGACCTCGTTAGTCGAAAGAGTGCCCAATGAAAAGACCTTCAAGACTGACTGCACAGCTTATTATTATAGAATAGAAGCTATGCACAGAAAGAAGTGCCTCCAATTCTTGGGCCCCCTGGTTTTTACTCTATTAGTATAAAGTGTTCAGGATGAGGGTAGCTCATCCAATCTGTTTTTAACTCCAAATAAATGATTCATGTTGAAATAATCGTCCTCCAAAGCAAGGCGCCGTCTTGCCGTCTTAATGGCTACGATAGTGGTAGCTAGAGTAATAAGCTGCTTTTGTCCCAGGAGTCAATGAGACACTAGATTTCCTTAGATGTTCATTTCCCATCTGCTAATTACAGTAGTATCACCATCATCAAAGTACTGGGCAGCTTCCCTCAACACCAGCTCCTAACATCTTCTTCATCTGTTTCCTTCTAACACTAAATATAGAGGCGATGTGGAGAGAGACAGCTGCTTCTGTGGCACTCCATGTCTTTAGTCACAGTTTTTCAGAGTATAAACAATGTTGAAAAGAATACATACTTAAATAGCATACCCAGAAACTCAGATAGGAACATTGGCATATTTAGGGCAATTATTGTACATGATGAATTACTGTACTTGGACCCATTAGAAGTGTTATGCTGCGGAGAAAAATATGCCGGGCGGCAGGTAGCCTAGTGGTTCGAGCGTTGGGCCAGTAACCTAAAGTTTGCTGGATCGAATCCCCGAGCTGACAAGGTAAAAATCTGCCCCTGAACAAGGCAGTTCCCTGGTAGGCTGTCATTGCAAATAAACATTTGTTCTTAACTGACTTGCCTATTTAAATAAAGGTTTGATAAAATAATGGAAAGTTTCATTTCTTCATATCAAAGACAATGCTAAGTTATTGACAGCACATGGGATTAGCCTCCATTATTGGGTTAATAAAACATTCTCTAACTCAGAGGGGGCTGGTGGGAGGAGCTATAGGAGGACAGACTCATTGTAATGGCTGGATTGGAATAAATGGAACGGTATCAAATATATCAAACATATGGAAGCCACACGTTTGACGCTGTTCCATTTATTCCATTCCAGCCATTACAATAAGCGTGTCCTACTATAGCTCCTCCCACCAGCCTCCTCTGCTTTAACTGGCCATCAGTTTGATAGGGTTTGGAATTGAGCTGAGATAGGGGGGTTTCTCGTTTGGGCAAAAGTCCATCCTCTCTCCTCCTCCATGACCTGGAAACCGATAAGTGGAAATCTGCCACACCCTCTTAAATCAGATTTTGTTTTGTCAGAGGAGAATTACATGCACACGTTTAAAAACAATACACTACTTATTATTTGTATAAAATGCAGTGCAAAAATAACTATTTGTTTTGATCACTTTACACATTTATTTTGGGATCCACCCCTGTGAACGTCATTTGCCTAATGACTTGTGAGTGGAGAAGGACCGTCTCATTTCAAGCAAGCACATTTCCACCCACGCTGACTCTCCTTGCTGACTCTCCTTCATTAACTTTGACCTTTTCAAAAGGAGGCGAGAGGACGGAGGAGAGAGGACACAGGAGGTGAGCAAATCGAATTGATAAAAGGCCATGGAGAAGATCTCAAAGTACTATCTCCTCGTCTCCTTCACAAAACCCATTGGAGAAGGTCAGAGGGGAGGGACCTCTGGCTTTCTCCTCCAATGGGTTTTGAGAAGCAGACGAGGAGAGAGGACGCAAGGACTTCCCAGGGAATATCATCATGTATTCATATGCTGCCATCTAGTGGCTATATAGAATACTACATCTATTTTGTTTCTCCATTGCCTCCTATTACTGTAGTGTGTCTTTATGTTGTGTGGCAGTTAGAACTGACCTTAATGTTGTGTGATGGTTAGGGCACTGACCTTAATGTTGTGTGATGGTTAGGGCACTGACCTTAATGTTGTGTGATGGTTAGGGCACTGACCTTAATGTTGTGTGGTAGTTAGAACTGACCGTAATGTTGTGTGGTGGTTAGAACTGACCTTAATGTTGTGTTGTAGTTAGATCTGACCGTAATACTGTGTGGTGGTTAGAACTGACCTTAATGTTGTGTGGTAGTTAGAACTGACCTTAATGTTGTGCGGTGGTTAGAACTGACCGTAATGTTGTGCGGTGGTTAGAACTGACCTTAATGTTGTGTGACAGTTAGGGCACTGACCTTAATGTTGTGTCGTGGTTAGGGAACTGACCTTAATGTTGTGTGGTAGTTAGAACTGACCTTAATGTTGTGTGGCAGTTAGAACTGACCTTAATGTTGTGTGATGGTTAGGGCACTGACCTTAATGTTGTGTGATGGTTAGGGCACTGACCTTAATGTTGTGTGATGGTTAGGGCACTGACCTTAATGTTGTGTGATGGTTAGGGCACTGACCTTAATGTTGTGTGGTAGTTAGAACTGACCGTAATGTTGTGTGGTGGTTAGAACTGACCTTAATGTTGTGTTGTAGTTAGATCTGACCGTAATACTGTGTGGTGGTTAGAACTGACCTTAATGTTGTGTGGTAGTTAGAACTGACCTTAATGTTGTGCGGTGGTTAGAACTGACCGTAATGTTGTGCGGTGGTTAGAACTGACCTTAATGTTGTGTGACAGTTAGGGCACTGACCTTAATGTTGTGTCGTGGTTAGGAACTGACCTTAATGTTGTGTGGTAGTTAGAACTGACCTTAATGTTGTGTGGTAGTTAGAACTGACCTTAATGTTGTGTGGTGGTTAGAACTGACCTAATGTTGTGTGGTGGTTAGAACTGACCTTAATGTTGTGCGGTGGTTAGAACTGACCGTAATGTTGTGCGGTGGTTAGAACTGACCTTAATGTTGTGTGACAGTTAGGGCACTGACCTTAATGTTGTGTCGTGGTTAGGGAACTGACCTTAATGTTGTGTGGTAGTTAGAACTGACCTTAATGTTGTGTGGTAGTTAGAACTGACCTTAATGTTGTGTGGTGGTTAGAACTGACCTAATGTTGTGTGGTGGTTAGAACTGACCTTAATGTTGTGCGGTGGTTAGAACTGACCTTAATGTTGTGTGACAGTTAGGGCACTGACCTTAATGTTGTGTTGTGGTTAGGGAACTGACCTTAATGTTGTGTTGTAGTTAGATCTGACCTTAATACTGTGTGGTGGTTAGAACTGACCTTAATGTTGTGTGGTGGTTAGAACTGACCTAATGTTGTGTGGTAGTTAGAACTGACCTAATGTTGTGTGGTGGTTAGAACTGACCTTAATGTTGTGCGGTGGTTAGAACTGACCTTAATGTTGTGTGACAGTTAGGGCACTGACCTTAATGTTGTGTCGTGGTTAGGGAACTGACCTTAATGTTGTGTTGTAGTTAGATCTGACCTTAATACTGTGTGGTGGTTAGAACTGACCTTAATGTTGTGTGGTAGTTAGAACTGACCTTAATGTTGTGCGGTGGTTAGAACTGACCGTAATGTTGTGCGGTGGTTAGAACTGACCTTAATGTTGTGCGGTGGTTAGAACTGACCTTAATGTTGTGCGGTGGTTAGAACTGACCTTAATGTTGTGTGACAGTTAGGGCACTGACTTTAATGTTGTGTCGTGGTTAGGGAACTGACCTTAATGTTGTGTGGTAGTTAGAGCTGACAGTAATGTTGTGTGGTAGTTAGAACTGACCTTAATGTTGTGTGGTAGTTAGAACTGACCTTAATGTTGTGTGGTGGTTAGAACTGACCTTAATGTTGTGTGGTGGTTAGAACTGACCTTAATGTTGTGTGGTGGTTAGGGCACTGACCTTAATGTTGTGTGATGGTTAGGGCACTGACCTTAATGTTGTGTGGTAGTTAGAACTGACCTTAATGCTGTTTGGTAGTTAGAACTGACCTAATGTTGTGTGGTGGTTAGAACTGACCTAATGTTGTGTGGTAGTTAGAACTGACCTAATGTTGTGTGGTGGTTAGAACTGACCTTAATGTTGTGTGGTGGTTAGAACTGACTTTAATGTGGTGTGGTGGTTAGAACTGATCTTAATGTTGTGTGGTGGTTAGGGAACTGACCTTAATGTTGTGTGGTGGTTATGGAACTGACCTTAATGTTGTGTGGTGGTTAGGGAACTGACCTTAATGTTGTGTAGTGGTTAGGATACTGACCTTATCCGTCCAATGGTGAGGTTGTACAGCTGAATGTGCTGGATAATCTCGTCTAGTAGCCTGTCCGTCATGGTGTCAAAATCTGCAAACGTGTCAGTCTGCAGCCAACGGAGAGGATTTTCACATGTATTTAACCAGAAAATCCTACTGAGATCAAAATACCTCTTTTACAAGGGTGATCTGGCATACATAGCCTAAAATTAAAGCATATTCACAGGATTTGCACATTCCTATTATTGATTCTCTAAAATCAATGTTTACTGAATTAATGTAGAATCGGCTTTCTATTTCGCAACAAAGCCTTCTTCACTCACGCCGCTAAACTTGCCCTAGTAAAACGGACTATCCTACCGATCCTCGACTTTGGCGATGTCATCTACAAAACAGCTTCCAATACTCTACTGGATGCAGACTGGATGCAGTCTATCACAGTGCCATCAGTTTTGTTACCAAAGCCCATTATACAGTGGGGCAAAAAAGTATTTAGTCAGCCACCAATTGTGCAAGTTCTCCAACTTAAAAAGATGAGAGAGGCCTGTAATTTTCATCATAGGTACACTTCAACTATGACAGACGAAATGAGAAAAAGAAATCCAGAAAATCACATTGTAGGATTTTTTATTTATTTATTTGCAAATTATGGTGGAAAATAAGTATTTGGTCAATAACAAAAGTTTATCTCAATACTTTGTTATATACCCTTTGTTGGCAATGACAGAGGTCAAACGTGTTCTGTAAGTCTTCACAAGGTTTTCACACACTGTTGCTGGTATTTTGGCCCATTCCTCCATGCAGATCTCCTCTAGAGCAGTGATGTTTTGGGGCTGTCGCTGGGCAACACGGACTTTCAACTCCCTCCAAAGATTTTCTATGGGGTTGAGATCTGGAGACTGGCTAGGCCACTCCAGGACCTTGAAATGCTTCTTACAAAGCCACTCCTTCGTTGCCCGGGCGGTGTGTTTGGGATCATTGTCATGCTGAAAGACCCAGCCACGTTTCATCTTCAATGCCCTTGCTGATGGAAGGAGGTTTTCACTCAAAATCTCACGATACATGGCCCCATTCATTCTTTCCTTTACACGGATCAGTCGTCCTGGTCCCTTTGCAGAAAAACAGCCCCAAAGCATGATGTTTCCACCCCCATGCTTCACAGTAGGTATGGTGTTCTTTGGATGCAACTCAGCATTCTTTGTCCTCCAAACCCGACGAGTTCAGTTTTTACCAAAAAGTTCTATTTTGGTTTCATCTGACCATATGACATTCTCCCAATCCTCATCTGGATCATCCAAATGCTCTCTAGCAAACTTCAGACGGGCCTGAACATGTACTGGCTTAAGCAGGGGACACGTCTGGCACTGCAGGATTTGAGTCCCTGGCGGCGTAGTGTGTTACTGATGGTAGGCTTTGTTACTTTGGTCCCAGCTCTCTGCAAGTCATTCACTAGGTCCCCCCGTGTGGTTCTGGGATTTTTGCTCACCGTTCTTGTGATCATTTTGACCCCACGGGTGAGATCTTGCGTGGAGCCCCAGATCGAGGAAGATTATCAGTGGTCTTGTATGTCTTCCATTTCCTAATAATTGCTCCCACAGTTGATTTCTTCAAACCAAGATGCTTACCTATTGCAGATTCAGTCTTCCCAACCTGGTGCAGGTCTACAATTTTGTTTCTGGTGTCCTTTGACAGCTCTTTGGTCTTGGCCATAGTGGAGTTTGGAGTGTGACTGTTTGAGGTTGTGGACAGGTGTCTTTTATACTGATAACAAGTTCAAACAGGTGCCATTAATACAGGTAACGAGTGGAGGACAGAAGAGCCTCTTAAAGAAGAAGTTACAGGTCTGTGAGAGCCAGAAATCTTGCTTGTTTGTATGTGACCAAATACTTATTTTCCACCATAATTTGCAAATAAATTCATTAAAAATCCTACAATGTGATTTTCTGGATTTTTTTTCCCTCATTTTGTCTGTCATAGTTGAAGTGTACCTATGATGAAAATTACTGACTAAATGACTAAATACTTTTTTTTGCCCCACTGTACCACCCACCACTGCGACCTGTATGCTCTAGTCGGCTGGCCCTTGCTACATATTCGTCGCCAGACCCACTGGCTCCAGGTCATCTATAAGTCTATGCTAGGTAAAGCTCTGCCTTATCTCAGCTCACTGGTCACCATAACAACACCCACCCACAGCACGCGCTCCAGCAGGTATATCTCATTGGTCATCCCCAAAGCTAACACCTCCTTTAGCCGCCTTTCCTTCCAGTTCTCTGCTGCCAGTGACTGGAACGAATTGCAAAAATTGCTGAAGCTGGAGACTTATATTTCCCTCACTAACTTTAAACATCAGCTATCTGAGCATCTAATCGATCGCTGCAGCTGTACATAGTCCATCTGTAAATAACACAGACAATCTACCTACCTCATTCCCATACTGTTTTTTATTAACTTTTCTGCTCTTTTGCACACCAGTATTTCTACTTGCACATCATCATCTGCTCTTTTATCACTCCAGTGTTAATCTGCTAAATTGTAATTACTTTGTTACTATGGCCTATTTATTGCCTACCTCCTCACGCCTTTTGCACACACTGTATATAGACTTTCTTTTTTTTCTATTGTGTTATTGAATGTACGCTTGTTTATTCCATGTGCAACTCTGTGTTGTTGTTTGTGTCGCACTGCTTTGCTTTATCTTGGCCAGGTCGCAGTTGTAAATGAGAACCTGTTCTCAACTAGCCTACCTGGTTAAATAAAGGTTAAATAAAAATAAATAAAAAATAAATAAAAATGTGCGGACTGAATATTCTGTATTTTACCTGGTTCCTCTCAGACATGAGGAAGTCCAGTCTGGACCCTGGTAATCCCAGCTCTATGAAGGTCTTCACCAGGCGAAGGTCTGCACTGTTGCCTAGGAGGAGACAATACAACAATACAGCTTTAAACTCCTGGCCCTGATCAGTCTGTAAGTATAGAGGGGGGACCCAAACCATATTCTGAACTATTCAGTTCTTTTGAGTAAAGCTTTATTGTTCTAGCATTCGACAACATTGTGTGATTTTTTTATCATCTAGGCAATGGACATATACAACCTGGTGGATCAGGAGATTGGCTAATCTGCTTGATTTGATTGATTGATTGGTCTCACCATCAAGGCCGTGGACACAGACGACCAGGTGTATGCCATCCTCAAACTCCTCATCCTCCTCCTCAGGGGGGAAGTAGTGCAGGTCGGAGGCCAGGTGAGGGAGGTCACTGTACAGGGTTGCCTGGAATACCAGCTCCTTCACCAGATCCTCTTTGGACCTGTAGAAACTGGAACACAGTGTAGGCAGAGGTGGCATCATTATGGGAAATCACAACAGCATCATTATGGGAAATCACAATGTTATATGCATATGCACACGCTCAGAAGAACTCATCATCAAAGAGGTCAAAGAGCAATGAAAACGTCTGACTTCTCACACATCTATGACTGGTTCACCACAACTCACTGCAGCATTTCTTCTCATTCTAAAACTAGAAAGATAAAACAACTCACTGCAGCATCCTCTCGTTTGTTTCGTCATCTGGCCCCAGGGCATTGGACGAGGAGATGATGCCGAAGGAGCCCAGGGGCTGATGGGTAATGGGGGATGCGGCTTGTCGAGTGGAGATGCCGCTAATGGACGGTGAGTCCCGGACAACGGAGGAGAAGGGAAGACAGGTCGGAGCGCAGGACACAGACATATTCACTACCTCCACCATCTTCCTGTTCATAAAAGATAGGCCTGACCCTGAGTTTGACCCTGAGCTTGACCCCGAGCCCGATCCTGACCCCGAGCTACTGCGGATCTGAGCCGGCTTGGTCTGACTGTTGAGATCCAGCTGTTCTCTCTCATTGGCCGGGAGCCCTATGAGGTCATCAGGCCTGGCCGTATCATTGGCAATAAGGCCTAGGAGGTGGATGGGTCTCTCTGTGTGGTTGGGGATAGAGGGGATAGGCCTGGGGTCATGGAGGCTCTTCCTCTGTGAGACCACCACTAGGTCACGCAACCCGACCCGATGGAGGCTCTGGGACGGAGTCTGGTGATGATCCAGCCGTTCCTGGTCAACAAGTTTGTTCAACCCAATCTGATGGAGACTCTGACAGTCATCCCTGACTGGATTATCCTCCACATCATCCACCAGCACACTGCTGTCATGTTCACAGGGTTTGGTCTCACAGCTACAGGGGGCGATCTCTACTTCACAGAGACCTGGGTCAACTGAGTTTAACACACCACTGCTGTCTCCTCTGTGATGGTTCTTATCCTCCATCTGACGGACTATAGCTGGATCCTTCACGTCATCATAGCCTTCAACATACTGTTGGAACAGCAATACTTCAGGAACTCGACTAACGCCACTTAAGACTGCCTTCATGTTCTGAGTGTCTGACAGGGCCTCTAGCAGAGCAGAATCATTAGATCTAATAGTTTCTTTAAGATCACAACCACTCTCCTGATGAGCTCTGGTTACCTGCTGGGGTGGTGAGGCAGCTGCTCCCCAGTCAAACAGACCAACCTCAGGCAGCTCTCCCTCCTGGATGTCCTCCAGAGAGGAGTGGTTTACCCCGGATAAGGACTCCAGGTGTCTGATCAAATCCCCAGTCGTTACATTAGTGGCAGCAGTGGAGATGGTAGTGTATCCCTCCTCCTGGTCCTGGTACCCGCTAGTCCCCTCGCTCTCCGTGTCTACCTCCTCCTCTGCTCCTCCCTTGTCCTCCTCTGTGTCCTCAGGGCTGGAGATCTGAGGAGCCGAGACAGACTTAGTCAGTTTACTGAGCTGGTTCCTCTGTTCCTCGTCGTCCTCGTAGGGCAGGGAGGAGATGGAAGTGAGGGAGGCCTGGATGCCAGCGCTGCCACCCCCTCCACTGGGCAGGCTGCCCCCGCTGGTTCCGCTCTCTGTCTGCAGGCCCTCCAGGGAGCTGCGGTGGGCCGGGTGTCTCCTCGCCAGGCGCTGCAGTACCAGGCTCTCCTCCAGAGGGAGCCCTTCTCCCGTCCGATAAACGTCCAGGGCCCAGGCCATCGAGCTTGGCTCGCTCTCGATGCCAGAGTCAGAGATGGCGGAGGGGGAGCGGTTTAGGATCTTGGAGCCACCAACCCCCACCCCTCGGTTGGCCAGCTCTCTCCTCAGGTCTGTAGGTAGAGGGGGCGTGAGGGGATGATCTTTGAGTGGAGCCTGGGGGTTAGTGGTTAGACTGCTCAGAGGAACATCCTTGCTGTCGGCGTCTATAGAAATGTCCTTCTCCTCTACATCCAAGTCAATTCCTGTACTAATAACGTTCTGGTATCTCTGTGTGATGATATTTTGGTGGTTCTCCAAGTCTTTCCAAGTTGTGTCTTCACTGTTAGAAGTATGTTGTGGGTCTGTACAGTGTTTGGAGGAGACCATCAGCACTGCCTCTCCTCTGAACGGATCCACATCAGTGGGCCTGACTGTAAGGAACCTCAGGCCTAAACCAGGGCTCTCTTCTGAGATCTCCTCTGGATCCCCTGGCTGGACTGGCACTCCCCGGTCTGTTTCTGCCTGGTCTGGGTCTGGAGTGTCAATAGATGGAGAACCTATCTTGTCAGTAATAATGCTGGTGCTCTGCTCTCCTATGAGAGACCTGTACGTAGCCTCACTGTCTTTAGGCTCCTGGGTTGGTATTGCTGGTGAGCTGGCGAGCTGGTCCAGGGCAGGAGGACTAATGTTTGCATCAGTAACAGGAGGGTTGGGGATGGTCTGCTCACTGGTGGGCAGATGTGTTGGTGCATATGATTCCCAATCTATACATAAAGATGGAGAAAAATGTTAGGTCTTACGCTAATACTAGATGTTTAAATTATACTGATCTACACTACTTAAATACATATGGATCTGAACCAGATAAAACAGTATTGTTAGCACAAATAAAAGCAGACTCAGGTCAGGATTTAATTCTTGTCGTGCTATCAGCGATCATGATCGCCGCTAACGTCAGGAAATTGCCTTTAATCCTCTAAGCTATAATGTGGAATTGTTTTAAGAAGGTCATACTAAGGATCATTTAGCTATTTGATTTGAATTTTGAGACCCCCTAAGGTATCAAAAAAATATAAAAACATTTGGCATTACTGCTGTTAGCCAATTGAATAACAGATTCACTATATGAAACAACAGATCGGATCGGACAACAGATCGGCAGATGCGGTAGATTGAAACGCAGCCCATGCAAAAAAAAACATATCTCACTAGCTTAAACAGACAGCTTTTAAATGGGGATTTTTGCATTATTTTAATTTGATTTCTGCGGGGCTGCATAAATTGTAGGCCAAGGGTTAAAGTCTATCGCTTTTGAATGAAATCCTGGACTTAGTCAACTCACCTGTCCGTGGAGACTCTACATATCTGTCTTCGAAGATGATAGGGAGGCTGTTCCAGTCACCGTCAATGTCCAGGCACTCTACAGGTAATGGTGGCATCCTGGTCAGGTAGTTGGAGTTACGCACCTCCACAGCTATCTGACAGTGTCTGTTGATCCTTTAACCAGGAGATAGAAGATAGAAGAAGAAGTAGAATACTTTTTGCTATCTGTCATAATCACTCAAACACAACAGGCCAACCTTTTCTCCATTAAAGCATTAACATCAAATTAAATCTAAAACAGAGTGACAAAACTGCATCATTGTGCTCCTGGAATGGCAGTACTCACAGGTCCTCTTGAAATGTCAGGGATGTCTCTTTGGGGTGTTCTGTGAAGAAGTATGCCTCTGAAAACCGCCTGACCTGACATCAGCACAAAACACAAACCAAAACAATCTTCATTTCCTCACTGAGAAACTTACCGAGTTAGTACTGCATGCATAAAAGGCAATGATCTTCAAAATAACAACATCAAAAAGAGAAATGGTGTAAAAGTATTAGTAACTGCCAAAATAATGGAAACACTTGAGTAAATGAGGGATACAAAGTATATTGAAAGCAGGTGCTTCCACACAGGTGTGAGTTATCTAAGCAATTCATTAACATCCCATCATGCTTAGGGTCATGTATAAAAATCCCTTTAACAGAAATAAATACAAAAATCCCACTAAAGTGTAACTAAACCTGTCTCCTGTTATAAAGTCACATAGACAGACAGAGTCAGGAACATCAAGAAACAGTGTTACAGTTTGTTCCTCAGGATAATTACAGAATAAATGTTCATTGAAATCCCACCCTCCTGTGGGTGGAACCATGAAACTAACCCCTGGAGGTAAACTAATATGGAGAGTCCAGTGGAGGCTGCTGAGGGGGGGGGGAACGGCTCATAATAATGGCTGGAACGGAGCAAATGGAATATGTGTTTGATGTATTTGACACTATTCCACCTATTCCGCTCCAGCTGTTACCACGAGCCCGTCCTCCCCAATTAAGGTGCCACCAACCTCCTGTGATGGAGACATACTGTGCTCATTATGACTCACAGACAGACAGACAGAAAGGAAAGATGAAACTAACACTGTGAGAGACAAGAGCCTGGAGACCTGCTAGCAACACTGAGGAGAGGAGTCGAATAGTCTTACATTAATATGAATCATTCCAATGATTAAATGCAAATTACATTTGGGATTCTCAGATATAATGTCTATTCAAGGCATTGAGGTCTATAGGGACTAATCATCAGCTGGTGTATTTTAGCTGGCTGTAATACTCTTACGCAATCTGACACACATTAAATCTAATCAGAATAGTGGGCTCAGGAGGGTTCAAGGCCTCGTCTTCTAGTGTTACATACTTCATAATATATCAGATAGTATGTAGGGGGGGGTGTGTGATGTTCCTGAGGAGGTCAGGGGTTTGAGGTCAGGGGTTAGGGCTCACCCTGAGTGTGTGGTGTTCCTGGGCCAGGTGGGACAGGATATGTGTGTTGGGTACGGCAGCCTCCAGGAAGCGGGTCCACAAAGCCGACAGCTGGGAGCAGAGCTGGGTGAGGTCTCTACTGATCTGTTCTGCTACCTTCTCATGTCCCCCCCTGCAGCTAGAGAAGGAGAGGAGAGAGGAGACAGAGGAGGGTTAGGGTCAGTGTGTGGTGCTGGTTAGAGGGGTTAGAGGCTAGGTCAAAGGACAGGTTAGGTGGAGCAGAGTTGGGTCAGGTCTCTACTGATATGCTGCCTTCTAATGGAACCCCTGAACCTAGAGGAGGAGAAGAGAGTGGATACAGATAGTATCTCTTTATATACTCAATGACTTTATCCAGATGCCACTGCTATCTTAGATATATAGTACAGGTAACTGCCAAAATAATGGAAACTATTGAGTAAATGAGGGATACAAAGTATATTGAAAGCAGGCTGCGCTCCCACACAGGTATGGTTCCTGAGTTAATTAAGCAATTAACATCCCATCATGCTTAGGGTCATGTATAAAAATGCTGGGAAGGCCATTATTTTGGCTACCATGGCTATGCCCCCATGCATGAGTGGTCTCTGAATGGTTTGATGAGCATGAAAACAATGTAAACCATATGCCATGGCCGTCTCAGTCACCAGATCTCAACCCAATTGAACACTTAAGGGAGATTCTTGAGTGGCGCCTGAGATAGTGTTTTCCACCACCATCAACAAAACACCAAATTATGGAATTTATTTGGAAGAATGCTGTTGCATCCCTCCAGTAGAGTTTCAGACACTTGTAGAATCTATGCCAAGGTGCATTGAAACTGTTCTGACTCGTGGTGGCCCAACACCCTAGTAGGAACACTTTATATTGGTGTTTCCTTTATTTTGGCAGTTACCTGTACATTGTTCAAGTAAAAAAATTAATAATGGAATTTTTATTACATTTTTATTTATTTAACATTTATTTAATTAGGCAAGTCAGTTAAGAACACATTGTTGATGGAAATACTACTAGAACAGAGGAAAGAAAGCATAGCTAATATAAAATGTTGATCTGGATCTTGGTTTCTAGCAGTACTGTCTCGTACACCACATACCTGTAATTCTATTGTGAGCTGATTTAGTGTTTCTTCTACAGGTAGCTCCTCTGTGGAGAGAAAGACAAGAGAAAGATATTACTACAGTATAGCTCAAGTCTACTAAGTATCATACATTATTTTGAACAACAAAATAATTGACTTGTTTGATTGCCACATAGACATAGCTAAATATTGAGGAAATGCTATTGTAACATCTTGTTGCCTCACCTATTTCCACTTGGTCCAGCTGTGGTATCTCCTTCATCAGAGTGGTGTAGTAGGAGCGTATGCCTCGGTGTACCACCAGTAGGAGGCGACAGAGTCTACGATGCCACGTGTGAGCTCTCTGAAGACAGTTCTCACTAGGGACGTAGAAACTACCCTGGGGAGAGACAGGAGAGAGGAGAGGGGAGAGACAGGAGGGAGGAGAGGGGATAGACAGGGGGAGGAGAGGGGATAGACAGGGGCGAGGAGAGGGGAGAGACAGGGGGGAGGAGAGGGGGGAGGAGAGGGGAGAGACAGGAGGGAGGAGAGGGGAGAAACAGGAGGGAGGAGAGGGGAGAGACAAGAGGGAGGAGAGGGGAGAGACAGGAGGGAGGAGAGGGGAGAGACAAGGGGGAGGAGAGGGGAGAAACAGGAGGGAGGAGAGGGGAGAGACAGGAGGGAGGAGAAGGGAGAGACAGGAGGGAGGAGAGGGGAGAGACAGGAGGGAGGAGAGGGGAGAGGAAGGAAGGAAGGAAGAAGATAGGAGAGGGGAGAGGAAGAGTAAAGAGAGGATAGACAAATGGAAGAGGGGAGAGACAGGAAAGGGGAGAAGGGAGAGAGGAGAGAGAGAGAGTAGAGAGATAGGGGAGAGAGGAGATACAGAGAGAAGAGACACAGAGGAGAGAGAAGAGACAGAGAGAGGAGAGACGGGGAGAGAGGAGAGACGGGAGAGAGGAGAGACGGGAGAGAGACAGAGGGAGGAGAGACAGAGGAGAGAGGAGAGACAGAGGAGAGATGAGAGACAGAGAGAGGAGAGACAGAGGAGAGAGGAGAGACAGAGAGAGGAGAGAGGAGAGAGGAGAGATGGGGAGAGACAGAGGGAGGAGAGACAGAGGAGAGAGGAGAGACAGAGGAGAGATGAGAGACAGAGAGAGGAGAGACAGAGGAGAGAGGAGAGACAGAGAGAGGAGAGAGGAGAGATGGGGAGAGAGGAGAGACGGGAGAGAGGAGAGACAGAGAGAGGAGAGGGGATAGACAGGGGGAGGAGAGGGGATAGACAGGGGGCGAGGAGAGGGGAGAGACAGGGGGAGGAGAGAGGGGGAGGAGAGGGAGAGACAGGAGAGGGAGGAGAGGGGAGAAACAGGAGGGAGGAGAGGGGAGAGACAAGAGAGGGAGGAGAGGGGATAGACAGGGGAGGAGAGGGGATAGACAGGGGCGAGGAGAGAGGGGAGAGACAGGGGGGAGGAGAGAGGGGGAGGAGAGGGGAGAGACAGGAGGGAGGAGAGGGGGAGAAACAGGAGGGAGGAGGAGAGGGAGAGACAAGAGGGAGGAGAGGGGAGAGACAGGAGGGAGGAGAGGGGAGAGACAAGGGGGAGGAGAGGGGAGAAACAGGAGGGAGGAGAGGGGAGAGACAGGAGGGAGGAGAAGGGAGAGACAGGAGGGAGGAGAGGGGAGAGACAGGAGGGAGGAGAGGGGAGAGGAAGGAAGGAAGGAAGAAGATAGGAGAGGGGAGAGGAAGAGTAAAGAGAGGATAGACAAATGGAAGAGGGGAGAGACAGGAAAGGGGAGAAGGGAGAGAGGAGAGAGAGAGAGTAGAGAGATAGGGGAGAGAGGAGATACAGAGAGAAGAGACACAGAGGAGAGAGAAGAGACAGAGAGAGGAGAGGCGGGAGAGAGGAGAGGAGGCAGGAGAGAGGAGAGGCAGGAGAGAGACAGAGGGAGGAGAGACAGAGAGAGAGAGGAGAGACAGAGGAGAGATGAGAGACAGAGAGAGGAGAGACAGAGGAGAGAGGAGAGACAGAGAGAGGAGAGAGGAGAGAGGAGAGATGGGGAGAGACAGAGGGAGGAGAGACAGAGGAGAGAGGAGAGACAGAGGAGAGATGAGAGACAGAGAGAGGAGAGACAGAGGAGAGAGGAGAGACAGAGAGAGGAGAGAGGAGAGATGGGGAGAGAGGAGAGACGGGAGAGAGGAGAGACAGAGAGAGGAAAGACAGGGGAGAGACGAGAGACATGGGAGAGAGGAGAGACAGAGGAGAGAGAGGAGAGAGGAGAGACAGGGGAGAGAGGAGAGACGGGAGAGAGGAGAGACAGGGGAGAGAGGAGTGACAGAGAGAGGAGAGACAGAGAGAGGAGAGACGGGAGAGAGGAGAGACAGAGAGAGGAGAGACAGAAAGAGGAGAGACAGAGGAGAGAGGAGAGACAGAGAGAGGAGAGACAGAGGAGAGAGGAGAGAGGAGAGATGGGGAGAGAGGAGAGACGGGAGAGAGGAGAGACAGAGAGAGGAGAGACAGGGGAGAGACGAGAGACATGGGAGAGAGGAGAGACAGGGGAGAGAGAGGAGAGAGGAGAGACAGGGGAGAGAGGAGAGACGGGAGAGAGGAGAGACAGGGGAGAGAGGAGTGACAGAGAGAGGAGAGACAGAAAGAGGAGAGACAGAGGAGAGAGGAGAGACAGAGAGAGGAGAGACAGAGGAGAGAGGAGAGACGAGAGACATGGGAGAGAGGAGAGACAGGGGAGAGAGAGGAGACAGAGAGAGGAGACACAGGGGAGAGAGGAGAGACAGAGAGAGGAGAGACAGGGGAGAGAGGAGAGACAGAGGAGAAAGGAGAGACAGAGGAGAGAGGAGAGACAGAGGAGAGAGGAGAGATGGAGAGAGAGGAGAGACGGGAGAGAGGAGAGACAGGAGAGAGACAGAGAGAGGAGAGACAGAGGAGAGAGGAGAGACAGAGGAGAGAGGAGAGACAGAGGAGAGATGGGGAGAGAGGAGAGACGGGAGAGAGGAGAGACAGAGAGAGGAGAGAGGGGAGAGAGAGGAGAGACAGGGGAGAGAGGAGAGACAGGGGAGAGAGGAGAGACAGGGGAGAGAGGAGAGACAGGGGAGAGAGGAGAGACAGGGGAGAGAGGAGAGACGGGAGAGAGGAGAGACAGAGAGAGGAGAGACAGGGGAGAGACGAGAGACATGGGAGAGAGGAGAGACAGGGGAGAGAGAGGAGACAGAGAGAGGAGAGACAGGGGAGAGAGGAGAGACAGAGAGAGGAGAGATGGGGAGAGAGGAGAGATGGGGAGAGAGGAGAGACAGAGAGAGGAGAGACAGGGGAGAGACGAGAGACATGGGAGAGAGGAGAGACAGGGGAGAGAGAGGAGACAGAGAGAGGAGAGACAGGGGAGAGAGGAGAGAGCGGGAGAGAGGAGACACAGGGGAGAGAGGAGAGACAGAGAGAGGAGAGACGGGGAGAGAGGAGAGACAGAGAGAGGAGAGACAGGGAGATAGGAGAGACAGAGAGAGGGGAGACAGAGAGAGGAGAGACAGAGGAGAGAGGAGAGACAGGGAGAGAGGAGAGACGGGAGAGAGGAGAGACGGAGAGACAGGGGAGAGACGAGAGACATGGGAGAGAGGAGTGACAGGGGAGAGAAAGGAGACAGAGAGAGGAGAGACAGGGGAGAGAAAGGAGACAGAGAGAGGAGAGACAGGGGAGAGAGAGGAGACAGAGAGAGGAGAGACAGGGGAGAGAGGAGAGACAGAGAGAGGAGAGACGGGAGAGAGGAGAGACAGGGGAGAGAGGAGAGACAGGGGAGAGACGAGAGACATGGGAGAGAGGAGAGACAGGGGAGAGAGAGGGAGACAGAGAGGAGAGAGACAGGGGAGAGAGAGAGAGAGGCGGGAGAGAGAGGAGAGGCAGGGGAGAGAGGAGAGACAGAGAGAGGAGAGGCGGGGGAGAGAGAGGAGAGACAGAGAGAGGGGAGACAGAGAGAGGAGAGACAGAGGAGAGAGGAGAGACAAAGAGAGGAGAGACGGGGAGAGAGGAGAGACGGGGAGAGAGGAGAGACGGGGAGAGAGGAGAGACGGGAGAGAGGAGAGACAGAGAGAGGAGAGACAGGGGAGGGACGAGAGACATAGGAGAGAGGAGAGACAGGGGAGAGAGAGGAGACAAAGAGAGGAGAGACAGGGGAGAGAGAGGAGACAGAGAGAGGAGAGACAGGGGAGAGAGGAGAGACAGAGAGAGGAGAGACGGGGAGAGAGGAGAAACGGGAGAGAGGAGAGACAGAGACAGAGAGAGGAGAGACAGAGAGAGGAGAGACGGGGAGAGACGAGAGACGGGGAGAGAGGAGAGACGGGGAGAGAGGAGAGACGGGAGAGAGGAGAGACAGAGAGAGGAGAGACAGGGGAGGGACGAGAGACATAGGAGAGAGGAGAGACAGGGGAGAGAGAGGAGACAAAGAGAGGAGAGACAGGGGAGAGAGAGGAGACAGAGAGAGGAGAGACAGGGGAGAGAGGAGAGACAGAGAGAGGAGAGACGGGGAGAGAGGAGAGACGGGAGAGAGGAGAGACAGAGACAGAGAGAGGAGAGACAGAGACAGAGAGAGGAGAGACAGAGAGAGGAGAGACGGGGAGAGACGAGAGACATGGGAGAGAGGAGAGACAGGGGAGAGAGAGGAGACAGAGAGAGGAGAGACAGGGAGAGAGAGAGGAGACAGAGAGGAGAGAGAGAGAGACAGAGAGAGAGGAGAGAGAGAGACAGAGAGAGAGGAGACAGAGAGAGAGGAGACAGAGAGAGGAGAGACAGGGGAGAGAGAGGAGACAGAGAGAGGAGAGACAGGGGAGAGAGGAGAGACAGAGAAGGGAGAGAAAATAAAACGTTGGTTACTCCGTCTAGATCAAAAGATAATGAGCTGCTTTAATGACGGCCAAGTTCACATACTGGGACTTTACGGCCTCCGCAGTAAGAACCAATGAACTCCCTCCGTGTAGCCTTGTAATTGACCTTGGTCTGGAACAGGATCTTGTTATGGACCTTGTTTAGTGAGTTAACACCAATGTGTAAAGTCTCAGTAACTACCGGAGGATCAAATCATCTTTTGGACACAAGCAGCTCCTAAACATAGCTTATTACCCAGTAGTAAAACACATGGATGTGGTGGTGGCACTGGAAGATGTAGAAGACAGCAGCAGAATGACCTTTAACATGTCCTGTGGACAGGAACGAACTAACCCCACACTACTCAGTAACCACAAACTACCCAGACATCAGTAACGATCACTGGTGATGTTTCATACAATATTTCTTAGACAGGGTAGGTAACGTATCAAAAGCCAATCTGTCCCCCAATGATGTTACTGTGTAGTACCATTTTAGGGAAAGTATTCCTATTTCTCCCCAGCAGGTGGCTCTCTAACCCCAAACACACAGTACATTCATTGGGCAATCACATTCATCCTATTCTCTGTACAGGCCTGTAACCTACAGTACCAGTTCTGGTCTAATAGGAGCCACAAAGCCCAGCTACTACATATCCAGGTCAAAAGTAAGATTGTGAAAGAAGTTATTCTAGTCAAGGACCCAAACAACAGCCATCGGGTCAGATGCCGGCTGTCATCTTTTTAGAGGCAGGGTCAGGTCAGACTGGGACAGGTCACCTCTGACCCCATCCCAGTTCCAACACACACAGGCCCCAGCCCTTTGGGACCCTCCTGGCCCCTGTCACAGTTCCCTGTGTTGGGTCCATCTTTTTGTGACTGGCTGGCTGGTTTGTTTTAAATGCATGTAAGGGGAAAGTGGGATACCTAGTCAGTTATACAACTGAATTCCTTCAACTGAATTGTGTCTTCCTCTGAATCAGAGAGGTGCGGGACGCTGCCTTAATTGACATCCAAGTCTTCGGCGCCCGGGGAACAGTGGGTTAACTGCCACGTTCAGGGGCAGAACGACAGATTTTTACCTTGTCAGCTCGGGGATTCAATCCAGCAACCTTTCGGTTACTGGCCCAACGCTCGATTGGTGGTGTGTGGATAACGCCTGTGTATGTGTGTCAGTTTCAAAGGCATGTAATGCTGGTGTGTGTGTGGATAATGCCTGTGTATGTGTGTTAGTTTCAAAGGCATGTAATGGTGTGTGTGAGTTTAAAGGCCTACTATAATTTACCTGGGGGCAGTAAAGCACAGGGCCCTATCATCAATGCTGTACTCTGCTCTATAATAACAGATACTACTGCTGGATCCTCCACAACCAGGAAGCAACACCTGTATGTTTACTTTCATAATTCCTTTTACCTTTATAGAGGCATGCTGGGATATGGGGGTTGGGACTTGAAGCAACTACAGAGGCAAAGAACAAAAATAGCTATTTCTTTCACAATGAACACAGTCATTATCCCCTTCCCCCACAAAACTAAGTAGTTTCTTCTTAACTGACAATGGATGAGTTGTGTTCTGTTCAACCTTCAACCCCAACTTGTAGTCTAAGAGTCTCTACACACTTCACTCTGTCGATCGAAGTCTGAGCGTGTGCAAGATTTCTTGGACCAGCTTGCACTTTTCTCCACGTCGTCGTTGCGTTCCACCCAGAGAGGAAGTCCGCCTTGTGTAGTGTATATCCACTAGGGGACTTGGGGAGCCAGAGTAGCTTACCAAGCAAGAGGGTCCGAGACACTCTGTGTAAATACAGGACATTTATTTTTCTTTGGATACTGTATTACAGTCTTCTTAAGTCCCTTTTGTCAGCAGAAGCGTCATGTGAAGCTGACAGTCTGCTACTGGAACACAGGGCTGAGGACCCAGGTGACATACTGGATCGGATGGCTGCTGCAGTGCACCGTGGGATACGTAGTCACAGGGGGTCCATCTGCTATGATAGAAATAGACCTAAGAATTACAGAACACTAACATGAATGGGAATTCCTAATCTAGTAATTCTATTTCTATGGCTCACTTTACGTCTACATACAACGGGAACAAGGGACAAGCCAGCAGCTTGTCAGACAGACAGGCTGGTAAAAATAGCAGGACAGGTCTCTCTCTCTGAAAGACAGTGTGCTTTCAGTATTATTTGAAGATATCCTGCCTATCCTCTTGCATTGCTCCTTGGCATTCTCAACCACCCCACGGGGGGTCGAAGACGAGTATCTCACTCATCACAGGGGCTCTCAGAAAATGTATCTTTATCGCCTCTGATTTTTCTGAGATACACATTTTTAAACCAATGAGGAAACGTTAAAGGTCTACATGGAAAAAGAAAAGCAACATCCATTTCAAGAGAGGCAGCACCACTAGAATTCAGCTGATACCAATGGAATTTTCCAACGATACGTGTCCAGTTTGTGCAATAACGACACTCTTAATAATGAATAAAAAAGTGAAAAAGCAGCTTGGTTAGCGTGGAAACGCTCCAGCAGTGAAAGTGCTGAAAATGTGCTTATACCCTCCAGGTAGAAAGCCTTAAATAAATAAGGGCTGGAAGAGAGGAGAAAGGGAGAGAGGGATGGCTCACACACACACACACACACACACACACACACACTGTGCTCTGTACACATTTCACATGCAGGTACATTTAAGCTACATGGCGGTTGGAGGAGAACTCATTACGGGGATCAAACATCGCCCCCCCGCCTGGCAAAATGCAGTGCTTATTAAAGCTCCCTGTTGGAGGCGCTGTGTAAAACCCAGGAACAGGGGGGCCGAGCCTGGGGTGTGTGTGTGTGTAACCAAGGGGGACAAATAGAGAGGAGGGGACGGGGGGACAAGCCCAGCTCTCATTAACATTTACTGCTTAGTCTGTGATGTCTGTCCACAGGGCCGAAGGGCTGGATTGGGGTGTGTGTATGAGGCACATGTTTGTGTGACCAACAGGTTTTCCAATCACAGTAGTGTCTTACCATACAGGAAATGACCTACGCTGGATAAGACACATTGTAATGATCTAATGAAAAATAGCTTCTCTGCTTCATGTACACAACCATATAGTTACCACTCACACCCACACACACCCCTCACACACACCTCATACAAACACACACACACCTCAAACACACACCCTCACACACCTCCAGAAGCGAGAGACACATGAGCACTTTCTCTGACTTCCCACAGCTCTCACCCCACTAAATGAGCCTTTAGACCTGTAGAAACCATCACTAGTGTATACTATTATTCTTAGTCTTCTTCTCCAGAGGCAGATGAGAACCCTTGTTTCTCCTCCAGACACCAGGCTACAGTAGCTCAGCCTGTCTCAGTGTCCTGCCAGTCTCGGGCAGTGTCCCAAATGAAACCCTATAACCCTAAATGCTCTACTTTCAACCAGTGTATTGGGCTCTGTAGAGCTTTACATAGGGAATAAGGTGCTATTTGGGACGCTGCCTCAGTGTCCTGCGAGGCTGGTCTGGCCATGTGGGTTAATGAGACATTAATAGTACTCATCATGTTGGTCCATGTGGGGGACTAAAACTGTCTCTAATACTTCTAGAGGGACCTGACTGATAACCCGGCCTTATAGTGGAGAGAGAGAGACAGAGACAGAGACAGAGAGAGAGAGAGAGAGAGAGAGAGAGAGAGAGAGAGAGAGAGAGAGAGAGAGAGAATCCCAAATTCAGATTGCCCTTTTAGAATCCTTTAAAGTCAAAGACTAGGCTTGTTTGGGTTGATCAATTACTGTCCTCTGTAAAGTGTATTGAGAGACCTTGTAATCATGCACTTCCAATGTACTTTGACTTGATTTGACTGTACCTCTGTGATGACAGGTTTGCAGTATCCAGCCCCAAACATCAGGTTCTCCATGGATACCCCCATGGCTGACGCGTCAGTACCGTTCTCTGGAGAGCCCTTCCCCAACCAGGAACCCTTCCCTGTACGGGCAAAACTATGGAGAGGGGGATGGAGAGAGGGGGGGACAGAAAGAGAGAGAGAAGAGCAGCTAGTCCTTATGTAATCAATAGAGTTCTCGGAGTAATGGTTAATCAGGGTAATGGATGGCTGAACATTCACTTTAAGATATTGGCGGCTGGATTTATCACCTAAGTGTTAAGAAAACTATTTATTCAAGTAGCAGGCCAGTGGATGCACTCTCAGAGCAGGTTGCCAAACTAAACCCATTCTAACCGGAGAGGAGATACGTGGTGTGACAGCTAAGTAGTGAGCATCAGTGTGACATGTTGGTGGTAAAGTAGATAAGCACGCGTACACACATGTGCGCAACAAATGTGCACACACACACACACATGCACAAACACACACACGTGCACACACACACATGTGCACACACACGCATGTATGTCTGCACAGACATGCATACACACACACACACACACACACACACACACACACACACACACACTGTATTACCTGATGAGCGGTTGATGCAAGGCCACCAAGGATGCGTGTATGGAAACAGAGATGACAGACAAATGGAAGTAGTCGAACATCACAGGTACATTGTGGTGGAGACCTCTCCTGGGGTGGAAGTGGAGACCCAGGGTTCTACTGCTGATCACTGGGACTGTCACGATGTCCCCTAACCTAGAGACAACACAGTTAGTATCTAACCCAGCCTGAGGACAACAACAGTGGCAGGTCATGTCAGAACATTATACAGTCACAGCATCATACATGTGCCAAGGACAGTGAAGGACAGTTTAAAATGCATTGCGCAAAATTGCCAGCTATTACCTGTTAAAGGACATCATGTTACGGGTTATTTAACCGCTATTATCCAGCTAGGACAATAGTACATTCAAAAAAAGCATCCAAGTATGGTGAAAAAATGAATTTCCCTCTGGGGCAATAAAGTTGAAAGTTGGTCATGTTCCACACACACTAACACTGGGGGACTCCTAATAGTATCAGTTCTGAGAAGTTGTAAGGGCTCCAAATGGGATGTTTAATGAGCCATCCAGGAGCCATTACAAATCATCTATCTGTGGCCCCATAGTACCTACTGAGCACAAACACACAGAGGTCACACTTGGAGTGACAGATCCAAATATGCAGATCCAACAGTAACTCGTCCTTTACACACACACACACACACACACACACACACACACACACACACACACACACACACACACACACACACACACACACACACACACACACACACACACACACACAGAGACAAATGCACACACGCACTCACACACACAGAGACAAATGCACACACGCACTCACACAAAGAGACACACTCATACAACATTTGTGCACACACATGCAAGTCCGTACAGAGACGTGATAAAGTAGTGTTTTTAATGGACTAGTGTTTTTTCCTGACTATGCAGTCTGTCAGTCTATTAGAGCCAGAGGCTTTTCACTGGCAGGACATCATTAAGACCTGGACCTCAGCACTACTAACTGAGGACCTCTCAAAACTGAGGAGAGAGGGAGAGAGAGATGGGGAGGGAGGATAGGAAGAGAGACAGAGTGATGGGGAGGGAGGTAGAATAGGAAGAGAGAGAGTGATGGGGAGGGAGGGAGAATAGGGAGAGAGAGAGAGATGGGGAGGATAGGAAGAGAGACAGAGAGATGGGGAGGATAGGAAGAGAGACAGAGAGATGGGGAGAATAGGAAGAGAGACAGAGAGATGGGGAGAATAGGAAGAGAGACAGAGAGATGGGGAGGATAGGAAGAGAGACAGAGAGATGGGGAGGATAGGAAGAGAGACAGAGAGATGGGGAGAATAGGAAGAGAGACAGAGAGATGGGGAGGATAGGAAGAGAGACAGAGAGATGGGGAGAATAGGAAGAGAGACAGAGAGATGGGGAGGATAGGAAGAGAGACAGAGAGATGGGGAGGATAGGAAGAGAGACAGAGAGATGGGGAGGATAGGAAGAGAGACAGAGAGATGGGAGAAAGAGAAAAGAAAAGTGCCAGAGAAAAGAAAATATGTAACTGAGTGTGTAACATACTGTTCCTCGTTGTCTGTGAAGTGAAGGTCCAGCTTCAACTGAAAGTCCACTTCACTCAGAGCCTCTTCCACCTGTGAGAACAGAAACACAGTCACAATATCAACAAGACTGGATCAACCTCAATTAGACAAATCTGCAATAAAAAAAACATATTTGGGTAATAAAACATCCATAACAGTGTAACAATATTATTGTGAGACAATAAACCATAAAGAGCTGTTAATGAGTCTATGGTATTGTCATTAGTATCTCCACGGTATCTTCTGCCTACCCCCCCACACACACACACACACCCTGCTCTGTGTAGTAGAACAAACAGCACTGTCAAATCCTATTGATATTCTGATTGATTAAACACACGCTCTGGGGAAATTGAGTTCTATTTTTGTCCTTCTTATCGGAGTCTGAGCGAAGATGAGGGAAGGAGAGAGAGAGAGAGAGAGAGAGAGGGGGGGGTGTAGAGGGAGATGGTGGGAGAGAGGGAGAGAGAGGGGGAGAGGGGGGAAGAGAGGAATGGAGGGAAGGAGACAGAGGGGCTAGAGGAGTAGAGAGAGAGGGGTAGGAGGGGGAGAGAGGGAAATGGAGAAAGTGAGAGGGATAGACATAGAGAGAAAAGGAGTTAACCTCTGGAAGAAGAGGGTACTGATGAAATATGATCTACCCTTCCAATCCACAGCCTATATCTCTCTCTCTCTCTCTCTCTCACCTTCACATAAATAATGTGTCATGCATTTAATGAAAAATTCTAAATTTAGGAGACTTGCCAGGTAGGTAGCCGACTTAAAATAAATAAATTAGGAGAGCTGACCTGCCATGTGCCCAACAAGCTGAAGATGAATCTGATGAAACCAGGATTCCTGTTTAGGTTAGGTTGTAGGTTCCTGTATATACAGTTGAAGTCGGAGGTTTACGTACACTTAGGTTGGAGTCATTAAAACTAGTTTTTCAACCACTCCACAAATTTCTTGTTAACAAACTGTAGTTTTGGCAAGTCGCTCAGGACATCTACTTTGTGCATGACACAAGACATTTTTCCAACAATTGTTTACAGACAGATTATTTCACTTATAATTCACTGTATCACAATTCCAGTGGGTCAGACGTTTACATTTCAGAAAATTTCAGAAAATGGTGTCATGACTTTAGAAGCTTCTGATAGGCTAATTGCATCATTGGAGTCAATTGGAGGTCTACCTGTGGATGTATTCCAAGGCCTACCTTCAAACTCAGTGCCTCTTTGCTTGACATCATGGAAAAATCAAAAGAAATCAGCCAAGACCTCAGAAAAAAATGGTAGACCTCCACAAGTCTGGTTCATCCTTGGGAGCAATTTCCGCCTGAAGGTACCACATTCATCTGTACAAACAATAGTACGCAAGCATAAACACCATGGGACTACGCAGCCGTCATACCGTTCAGGAAGGAGACGGGTTCTGTCTCCTAGAGATGAACATACTTTGGTGCGAAAAGTGCAAATCAATCCCAGAACAACAGCAAAGGACCTTGTGAAGATGCTGGAGGAAACAGGTACAAAGGTATCTATATCCACAGTAAAACGAGTCCTATATCGACATAACCTGAAAGGCTGCTCAGCAAGGAAGAAGTCACTGCTCCAAAACCGCCATAAAAAAGCCAGACAACAGTTTGCAACTGAACATTGGGACAAAGATCGTACTTTTTGGAGAAATGTCTTCTGGTCTGATGAAACAAAATGTTGAACTGTTTGGCTATAATAACCATCGTTATGTTTGGAGGAAAAAGGGGGAGGCTTGCAAGCCGAAGAACACCATCCCAACCATGAAGCACGGGGGTGGCAGCATCATGTTGTGGGGGTGCTGCAGGAATGACTGGTGCACTTCACAAAATAGATGGCATCATGATGCAGGAAAATTATGTGGATATATTGAAGCAACATCTCAAGACATCATTCAGGAAGTTAAAGCTTGGTCTCAAATGGGTCTTCCAAATGGACAATGACCCCAGCATACTTCCAAAGTTGTTGCAAAATGGCTTAAGGACAACAAAGTCAAGGTATTGGAGTGGCCATCACAAAGCCCTGACCTCAATCCTATAGAACATATGTGGGCAGAACTGAAAAGGCGTGTGCGAGCAAGGAGGCCTACAAACCTGACTCAGTTACACCAGCTCTGTCAGGAGGAATGGGACAAAATTCACCCAACTTATTGTGGGAAGCTTGTGGAAGGCTACCCAAAACATTTGACCCAAGTTTAACAATTTAAACGCAATGCTACCAAATACTAATTGAGTGTATGTAAACTTCTGACCCTCTGGGAATGTGATGAAAGAAATAAAAGCTGAAATAAATCATTCTCTCTACTATTATTCTGACATTTCACATTCTTAAAATAAGACAGGGAATTCTTATTAGGATTAAATATCAGGAATTGTGAAAAACTGAGTTTAAATGTATTTGGCTAAGGTGTATGTAAACTTCCAACTTCAAATGTATATAATACTTCATCAATAGCTGTCTGGCAACTCCACAAGCTTCCTCACCCATACTGCTCAGTCTGGACCACAAGCAAATCCCTTTCAGTTCCAAAACCCTATATATCCACTTTCAGAAATGTTTATAAATTAGCTTTTGTTTAAAGAAATTATGAAAGTGATAGGTGAGTTTTTTCACTATCTAATGACAGATCACTTGATGATTTCATTTCAGAGAGACAAATGATCATGTTTTTTTGCTAAATGTTATATGTCCGCCTCACTTTCAGAGACATAAGTAGTTCTGCTAGGTTTTACACAGTCAAATGTAACAAATAACTATATTTTTAATAAAGAACTGTATAAATTATACATTTGTAACATCAATTGGTTGATATAGCATTTGGGAAATAAACTCTTTAAGTGGTTAAATTGAGCTTGTGTGTGTGTGTGTGTGTGTGTGTGTATGTGTGTGTGTGTGTGTGTGTGTATATGTGTGTGTGTGTGTGTATGTGTGTGTGTGTGTGTGTGTGTATGTGTGTGTGTGTGTGTGTGTGTATGTGTGTGTGTGTATGTGTGTGTGTGTGTGTGTATGTGTGTGTGTGTGTGTGTGTATGTGTGTGTGTGTGTGTGTGTGTGTGTGTGTGTGTGTGTGTGTGTGTGTGTGCGCGCGTGACTCACCCTCTCCCCGTCCAGCAGCAGGTGGACCGTGAAAAGCATGCGGTCATCGACGTTGACCTCTTCGTTTCGGTAGAGGATCTGGAAGATCCGGCTGAAAACCGTAGTGTCCTCATGGACCCCATCATGGACCCCCGCAGAGCTGAAACTACAGTCACCTAGGGGAAGGGGAGAGAGCATCATCAGCAGCAGTATCATCATCGTCATCATCATCATCACCACCAGTGCTGCCTCTGCCTATACGCAGACTACGTGCTGCGCGCAGGGCACGTGGCAGCTAGGGTGCCCCCGACCAAAATGTAATTACTTGTCTGTCTGTCTATTTTTGCATTTGTTTTTTGGAAGTCAGTTGGGGTCACAACTTATTACTGACAGTTCGAATAGTAGAATACACAAGGTGCAATTTCGACACTTGGTGGTGCATCAGCAGTTTTTCTCTTGTTATGTCAGTCATTGACAGTCACTCAATTAGCCCATGTCAGCTCACATTTGATAGATTGCTAGATAAGTTAGTCTAGCCAGCTATCTAAACCTTGTAGTAATCATGGCTGAATTACTGACCAGGCAAGCAAGGTACCTGGTCACATTGATGTTGTTAGTCACTCTCACTCAGATATCATATGAACTTGGTATAAGTCATGGAAAATGTGTAGAATCGCAGGAAATTAGCATTAAAATGACAACATTGTCTCTCCATCCCATGGCAAAATATGTATAACTGCATGAAATGTGTTGTTAAACTGCAAAATGCTCTCTCTGCCCCATGGCAAAAAGTATAGAATTGCAGGAAATGAACTTAAAATGTTTTGCCAGCGAGGTGGTGATGCCCCCTAACCAGATCTCGCTTAGGGCCCCAAAAGGCTAGAGGCGGCCCTGATCATCCTCATACATGACAAACACATCACCATTCCCATCACTGTCATTTCATGTCCTCCACATAATTGAGGCTCAGAAGCAGTGCTGAATGGATTATATACAATCTGACATTTCTCTGGGTATAAAAATAAATGGTTTTCCAGTAAATCTCTATATAGTCAGTGGTGTTTTCTGCTTGTTTCTGTAGAGTAGATGTGAGACAGCAGCTGTCTGCAGCTGGCTGCTGGAGGTGCAGCTGGCTGCTGGAGGTGCAGCTGTGATAGAACTTTGAAGGAAGCCTCCCACTGAGGTGCTCTCCTTTTATCTACCTCTATATTATAGAGGTAGATATGAACTCTATGCCCCCTCTCTTTCTCTCCCTCTGTTTCTATGTCGTTTCTCTCTGTTCTCTCCTTCACTCCCTCTCTCAGCAGCCCTCTCCAGAAAGAACAGTCGCTTCAACCAGCATGAGTGTCAGATTGTGTACTAAATTTAGTGAAAGGCAGTGTGGCTGTTGTGTGTTGGCAGCATGATGTGCTACAGCTAGTGGAAATACTATAATTTCATTCCAAACCAATCCTAGCCTATTACAGATGAAGAGTCAGTTTGTCAACAGAGTTTTGAGGGTGAATGCTCAGTACTCCAGGCTCATCTAAAAACATGGCATCTCTAGTTCTGATCTACAGGGAGGGGACAGAGGGAGACAGTGAGCAGAACTGGCAAGGCACTAAAGAGGCTTCACTGTGATTTAAAGGGATGCAATTAGTTATGAGTACTAAGAGTACAGATATACAGTATGTTTATATATTCTATATAGCATTACAAAGGAGATACTTCTACCACTGTGCACATACAATCATTCTCTCTCTCTCTCTCTCTCTCTCTCTCTCTCTCTCTCTCTCTCTCTCTCTCTCTCTCTCTCTCTCAATTCAATTGAAGTGCTTTATTGGCAAGGGAAACATATGTTAACATTGCCAAAGCAAGTGAAGTAGATAATAAACAAAAGTGAAATAAACAATAAAAATGAATGGTAAGCATTACACTCACAAAAGTTCCAAAAGAATAAAGACATTTCAAATGTCATATTATGTGCAAATAGTAAAAGTACAAAAGGTAAAATAAATAAACACAAATATGGGTTGTATTTACAATGGTGTTTGTTCTTCACTGGTTGCCCTTTTCTTGTGGCAACAGGTCACAAATCTTGCTGCTGTGATGGAACACTGTGGTATTTCTCCCAATAGATATGGGAGTTTAGCAAAATTGTGTTTGTTTTCACATTTTTTGTGGGTCTGTGTAATCTGAGGGAAATATGTGTCTCTAATATGGTCATACATTTGCAGGAGGTTAGGAAGTGCAGCTCAGTTTCCACCTCATGTTGTGGGCAGTGTGCACATAGCCTGTCTTATTTTGAGAGCCAGGTCTGCCTTGGTTGGGGACAGAGGCACCAGATCATCAGCAAACAGTAGACATTTGACTTCAGATTCGAGTAGGGTAAGTCCGGGTGCTGTAGACTGTTCTAGTGCCCTGGCCAATTCGTTGATATATATGTTGAAGAGGGTGGGGCTTAAACTGCATCCCTGTCTCACCCCACGGCCCGTGGAAAGAAATGTGTGTGTTTTTTGCCAATTGTAACTGCACACTTGTTGTTTGTGTACATAGATTTAATAATGTTGTTTGTTGTCCACCTCACTCTCTCTTTTTCTCTCTCTCTAGCTCACGTTCCTCTCTCTCTCTCTCTCTCTCTCTCTCTCTCTCTCTCTCTCTGATATTCTCTTACTGTTTGTGTGACATAATACCTTTAGAGTTAAGCTACAGTAAGGAGGCAGCAGAACAGTAAACGCTAAAGTAATTCATATAACACCATCCTGATATCCTGATTTAACAAACCACAATGTTTTTCTATATGAATTACAGTCATTAAGAGGCTGGGATTCAGAAGCGAGACAATCCTTCACACCTTGTCTGAAGGGCACCAGACAATTGAAATGTCAAGCACACAACACTTTAATCTCCCACAGTACGGTGGGTGGATTATTTCCCAAGTCTCTGTGGTTGATAAATGTCTTTCTACTGGCTGGCCGGAGCGGAGCGTATCATTGGCTGGTGAATTTATGGCTGGTAGCCCTGTCTGTCCTGTCTGTTTTTAAGGCATATAGCTGTAATACGTGACCTTGTACAGGAGGAGTGCAGGAGAGGGGAGGGAGATGGGGAAGAAGGCTCTGGCTAAGCCCTCCAATTAGAATATGGAAATATAATGTTACTGTATGGTGCATTGCTGCAACGTAGCTAGTGACGCTCACTGTGTACAGATACTATGGCACTGCTGCTCTTTGTGTGTGCAGGCAATCCTGATACTGTGGTCTAGGCTAAATTAATATTCTGCACTACAGCAAATTATTTGTAGATGTTATCGTATGGCAGTGCAGAGATAATCAGTACTAACTATTAATGATGAATGTGCACATACACTATATATACAAAAGTATGTGGATACCCTTTCAAATTAGTGGATTTGGCTATTTCAGCCACAACCGTTGCTGACAGGTGTATAAAATTGAGCACGCAGCCAATGCGATATCCATAGACAAACATTGGCAGTAGAATGGTTCTGGCCTTTATAGGGAGTTTTTCCTAGCCACCATGCTTCTACACCTGCATTGCTTGCTGTTTGGGGTTTTAGGCTGGGTTTCTGTACAGCACTTTGTGACATCAGCTGATGTAAGAAAGGTGGCTCCTTCATAGAATTCAACCTTTCCAACAAGTCAGTTCATCAAATTTCTGCCCCGCTACGGCTGCCCCGGTCAACTGTAAGTGCTGTTATTGTGAAGTGGAAACGTCTAGGAGCAACAGCGGCTCAGCCACGAAGTGGTAGGCCACAAAAGCTCACAGAACATGACCGCCGAGTGCTTTAGTGCGTAGAGCATAAAAATCGTCTGTCCTCGGCTGCAATACTCACTACAGAGTTCCAATCTTCCTCTGGAAGCAACGTCAGCACAATAACTGTTCGTCGGGAGCTTCCTGAAACGGGTTTCAATGGGCGAGCAGCCACACACAAGCCTAAGATCACCATGCACAATGCCAAGCGTCAGCTGGTGTGGTGTAAAGCTCGCTGCCATTGGACTCTGGAGGAGTGAAAATGCATGAATCACTCTTCACCATCTGGCTGTCCGACGGACAAATCTTCGTTTGCCAATGCCAGGAGAACACTAGCTGACCAAATGCATAGTGCCAACTGTAGAGTTTGATGGAGGAGGACTAATGGTCTGGGGCTGTTTTTCATGGTTCGGGCTAGGCCCCTTAGATCCAGTGGATAATTCTTAACACTACATATACAATTTATTCTAGACTATTCTGTGCTTCCAACTTTGTGGCAACAGTTTGGGGAAGACCCTTTCCTGTTTCAGCATGACAACGCTCCGGTGCACAAAGCGAGGTCCATACAGAAATGGTTTGTCAAGACCAGTGTGGAAGAACTTGACTGGCCTGCACAGAGCCCTGACCTCAACCCTATCAAACACCTTTGGGATGAATTGGAACGGCGACTGCGAGCCAGGCATAATCACCCAACATCAGTGCCCGACCTCACTAATGCTCTTGTGGCTGAATGGAAGCAAGTCCCCGTAGCAATGTTCCAACATCTAGTGGGAAGCCTTCCCAGAAGAGTGGAGGCTGTTATGGCAACAAAGAGGGACCAACTCCATATTAATGGCCATGATTTTGGAATGAAATGTTAGACGAGCAGGTGTCCACATACTTTTGGTCATGTAGTGTATTACGGACAATAAACTAAACATTATCAACATCAGACTGAACATATTATGGGCGCTAAATGCTGCAATTTCGCTCAAGTCGATGCCCTCCACTTTATGCAGTTCTCCTTTCTAATCAAAGTCTGGATACAATGCATACTGTAGTTCAATATACATTTAAAATCTCATTATATACTGCACTCTACTTCACAAACTGATAGAGTAAAGTACTATGCTGTTTTATACTGCACAGCACCATGGGAAGCTCCTCCATACAACAGGTCACATTGGTCTGATCAATGCCTCCCTGACTTCCTACATAGGTCAGAGTGACAATATTAATGTCTCAGTAGGAGGAACAGGTGGCTGGTGGGTCTGATTAAATGCCTGGGTGTCACATCTCAATGTCAGGGTCAGACCAACACAACAAGGGGGTTTTGTAGCCGCACCCATGTGTGCCCTTGTCAAAGAAGGAACACCACATAGTCACGCAGCCATGCCCACACTCACGCACATGCACACACACACTGTTCCCTGCGTCCTTTTCCAATCATAATGAACTATAAATAGATTTTTTTATTACAGCAAATCAGATAATATGCCTGGAATATGTCTTCCTGCTTATCCAGGGGACCAGATCTGTCTGCTAATGCTGACGGGACTACAGTACAGTACAATGACAGTATGTCAGCCCAGTCTACTGGAACAGTCTTGCGTACCTAGCAAATATATTCTCAACACTAACATTTCGGAATGGCCACTGAAGACAACACAACTGTAGTTGTGATGCAACACAAAGGGAGAAATGACATCATGCACATAAGCTAGACTGATTTTCACATTTCCTCACAGAGAGAAAACACTCTCCACCAATAACAACAAGGCTTATTACTATTAATCAGAGAACATGAGTTGAAGCTGTCAGCTAGAAGTAACACGCTGTTCTCTGTTGGCGTATTCCAAGGCCAGCTTTCCTCTGTTCTCTCAACACACATGTATTTTCTTTTAACTCTGCCATATAACTCTGTCATGTTATAACAAAATTATTGTGAATACTTTCCCACTCCTAAACTGATTGTTTGAGACAATGTAAAACAGGCAGGAGCCACTTGGTTGCCATGGGAACTTTGTCACTTCTCTTTCTGTGGGACTGTATCTTCTGAGGAAGAGAGGAACTACTTTCTCTGTTACAGAACATGCAGTCTATTTCTAGCCAGCTGAGGCACTTGCAATGTTTAAATCATTAGTCAACACAATGATGTTCAATAAACCTTTTAGTTTCACATTTCTAAGACAAAGATGAGCAGTTTTCATGGCTGTGTTAGATTCCTGCCCAGCATGCAACACTGAAGCACACCATAGAGCTCATGGTGGCCTTACCCGATGGCATAACACCTCAGAAACATGAATAATATGGGCCATACACACAGTTAGAATGTGGTACAGACTGAATTCCACCAAAACGTTTCAGATTCTAGAGAGTGACTGTAAAACACAACTCAACATACAGTATCTTTCAACAAATCCCTGGCCTGAGCCCTCTGATAACAGTCAAGAACGAGGCTCCAGCACAGCACACTACCAACACACTACTGTTCCCATTCATTAGAGTTTCAGTGGTCACACTCTATAAAAAGGAGACATTGTGAAAGATTACTGTTTTCAGAAACATCAAAGAATGTGGATCACAGAAGATGATTGTAATCATGTAGTAGGATGGTAACCAGAACATTCTCCCTGTCAGACAACCCATGTTCCTCTCACACTCAACCCACCAGAGTCCCTGGCCTAACAGGCTGCATAGATACAGACAGTGTCCCAACCACTGGCAAGTTATGCATGAACTCAAACTACCAGTATAGAAGTCTCAGTTTGCTACAAGCTGGTGTGGGTCTTGCCCACCTACCCATTGCTGGAATCAGTGAGATTCATAATATGTGGGAATTAGTATCTGTAAAACTCCAGAAACAGTTCTATGCAAACTATGCATTAAAAACACCCAGTGTTTTTTAGATAAAACACAATGTGAGAAGACATAATTCACTACCTGTATTCCCTGGTGTTGTTGCTATCAACCTGTGTGGTACACGAGGAGAGACCTTCAGCCCTGCTCGGACCTGGTAGAATCTGGAGGGAGAAAACAATGCAATACCTTCAGTTACTACACAGATGTAGGATCTTCATTTGAGCCAGTTTGCTACAGTAGGAAAATACTCCTGCAGCAACAGGAACTGTGAATTATTATGTGGATTATAATTAATTGACATTGTTTGTAGGGGTTGATACATTTTACATTAGGGCAAATCAAGTCTGACATTTTAAAGTGGAAATTACAAACGTTAGAAGTATTTTTAAAAGTTCTGCAACAACAGGATGATCAAATTAAGATACACATCTGTACATAGGTACTACACACATACCGGCACTACACATCACTACACATCACTACACATTCCACACACATACTACTGCATATGACACAAATGTTCAGAATGGAATGGAAAGAAATAGCTGGAAAGGCTAGTACTGTCCTGTTAAACACAACTGGTAAGGAATTGTACAAATGTACCTTAATTATTAATAAGGACAGGATCAAATGGCAATAAATAATACATTACTCATAATAATGCACATCCATTCAGTGGAGTCTGCTGCTGTCTGTGCTTGAAGGTCAACAGTAGTAGAGCTCTGTACAATAGCTGATAAAACAGATATTACATACCTAATAATATCATTTGTAATTGTCTCTTGCGTACTTGGTACTTATCGTAAGAGTAGGGGTGTTAACCCCGGTGTCCTGGCTAAATTCCCAACCTGGCCACCTAATCACCCCCAGCTTCCAATTGGCTCATTCCACCTTCTCCCCTGTAACTATTCCCCAGGTCGTTGCTGTAAATGACAAAGTGTTTTCAGTCAACTTACCTGGTAAAATAAGGGTTAAATATAAAAAAAATGCAATATACTATTATCATCCTGCCAATACTGACATACAGCATTCCCCCGTCAGAAAGATATGGGTACGAAAAGTCCAGTGAAAACCGCATCTTCAAAGGTCACTTTGAATATCGGAGTGTGAATGGATGTGGTTCTGTATAAAAACATTGCGTCCATGAGATCCATCGGCAATGGAAGAGACCAGAGCCTAGCTGTGAGCACAGACATGGTATCAGCAGGGTTTTAGTGAGTGACCACCTCTGGAAGATGGACGCGTGACAGTGAAGAGCAGGGATAAGGTTTTGAAGGTTGATAAATAAATAAGGGTAGAGTCATCATTCGAAAAATGCTTAAAGCGGGCGACAGCGCAACTGCACGAAACGCATTGTCGGGCCTGTTATGGTTAGAGTCAGAGTGTACTGTAGAAAAAACATAACAGAGAAGTGGGGATGTGGATACGATATTCAATATACCTGTAGTCTGTCTTGATATCATGCACTGAATCATTATTACATTTGAACACATTTCCAATAAAAACAACAGTGGAAACATTCAGTCATTGTGGCGCTGTCCCTGCTGCTAGTAAGAACGTCAGAAACAGATAAACAGAGGACTTCGAATGGAGACATGCTCCTAGAAACTACAGCCAGGATTATAAATCAAACCTGATTATAACATCAAGAGCAACGTTAGAGGCGACTAATTCACCATCCATTAAGCTCAACTAGAAGGCCTGCGCTGCTCTCATCACCATCTCCTGGTTTAAACATAAAACAAAGACTTCCGTTTAATGCAATAACTCCTCTATAGGGTTTGTATAAAACCTACAAGTGAATGGCTTTTTTCAGGGCTGTATATAAGATGTTTAACCTAATTGTCTTTCTAATGTACATTTCTCCTGAACTCACAATAGCAAATCACAGTGTTATCTTTACATCAGCAGTCACTTGGACTCTCTAACTCTCTGTCTCATTCTGTGCTCCCATCAGACTGACTCCCTCCTTGTTGCTGTTCGGAGCAGAAACATGCCAGACAAGGCAATCCATAAAAACTCTAATATTAGTGCACTCAGGTTTAGCTAAGGATTATATCATGAAAAAGCTTCATCCCCCTCTGTCCTGTTTGGATCCAGGAAAATCTAATCTGGGTAAAGATGACCTTCCCGTCAGCCAGAGTCACAACCCAGAGGCTAGCCAGATGGCAGGTCATAATCTCTCAGTAGATACACTGTATCTGTAGGGCATAAAGATGACCCTATTCTTCATTGTGTCTGTGTCCCAGATAGCACCCTATTCCCTATGTAGAGCACTCATGTCTGTCCTCAGACACATCCTACCGTGCAGCATAAAGATGACCCTTTTCTAAATCATAACGGTCCGTTTTAGCGTCATCATTGAGACTGCGGCGGCAGTGCAGTGGGTATGAATATGAACTATGAAGCAGCCAGTGATACAGACGGAGACTGTCAGACTACATGCCACAGGAATGTGTTAACCCTCAGAGCTGAAGCCTAACTAATAGCCCCGGGAGCTGACCCAAGTCTTCAGGTCAAAAGGCAAGGTTACACTCACCCTCTCTGGAAGAGATCCACATTGTGAAACTTGTGCAGCTCTACAGAAAACTCCAACGTTCCCTGTACTTCAGACATGATATGTTCCAGGTCATCCCCTGCAGAGAGAAAATATAGTATATCAATCAATATAAGGTGCAGTTATTTACAGTTATAAGGTGCAGTTATTTACAGTTATTAAGGTGCAGTTATTTACAGTTATTAAGGTGCAGTTATTTACAGTTATTAAGGTACAGTTATGTACAGTTATTAAGGTGCAGTTATTTACAGTTATTAAGGTACAGTTATGTACAGTTATTAAGGTGCAGTTATTTACAGTTATTAAGGTACAGTTATGTACAGTTATTAAGGTGCAGTTATTTACAGTTCTTAAGGTGTAGTTATTTACAGTTATTAAGGTGCAGTTATTTACAGTTATATAATGGAGTTATTTACAGTTACTTACAGTATTTCAAGACCTGAGAAAGACCCAAGGGGTCAAAATGTTGTCACATTAGACACACACGGTATTGCAGTGTGAGGAACACACTGGAAAATGCTCTATTCCACTAGCCCCATTGTTTTATGATTGCAGTGACAAAGCCAGCAGTACCTTCATGATTCATCAGTGAATTCATGGACAAGTAAGCATCCTTTGACAAAAAAAAGGCATTCACAAGGAATCAAAATCGAATCCAACCATGACATTTATCACCTAATCATTGAACACAGTCATTTGTCTTCTTCACTGTAGAGCTTCTGTGACTCAGTTGACCTTCGGAGGCCTCACAGTGAGAAGCACACTGGCATTTAGGGAGGAAACCCCAGACTGGATATAGAAGCTCCCCTACACACACACACGCACGCGCACACACACACACACACACACACACACACACACACACACACACACACACACACACACACACACACACACACACACACACACACACACACACACACACACACACACACACACACACACACACACACACACACACACACACACACACACACACACACACACACACACACACACCCTCCTCCACCATGGTTTCTAATTAGACAAACAATGAGTCATTCAGGAAGCGTTTGCCTTGATCCTTCCATCTCCCAGGAAGCTATTCACAGAGTCAACAGGCACCTTGACTGCATACAACCTCAGCATGGAACATTGAGAGGAATGGAGAGACACCCGGGATGAAGTTTTAGAAAAAGGTTATAAATTGATGGGATGGCTCCTGCTCTACATGTGAAAGTGTTGACTCACAATCGAACCGTCTTCCCATTCACTCCTTAATGTGTTTTCTAATCATAATGATACCATGTTGTAGACTGCGTCCTTTGACACATTCCCATTTACATTGTAGTCATTTAGCGGACGCTCTTATCCAGAGCCACTTACAGTCAGTGCATTCAGCTTAGGATGAGGAAACAACCACATATCGCAGTCATTAAGAAAGAAATCTAGCCTTCTTCTCAATAATGATGTCACTCTCTCTCGAGTGCCTTTTATCATGATAGTAGTAACAGTAGTTAGCAATAGCATGGGTAAGTTTGTTACTGCCATGCATTGTTACAGTATCATAGCAGCTGTTGTGTTTATTGTCTCTGCTTCGGTTAAGATCTAAAGCCCAGATGCTGACGTGATAAACCTCTACTGTACTAACGAGTCACAGTTATTAAACAGTTATTCAGCTTGTTTGATCCCCCTTTAATAACTCTACCAAATATAATATAAAAAGATATTCTGCATTTTGCTTTGTGATCTGCATTAGAATCAACTTCCAAAAACCATGCAAAAAGCTGTTTTCCCCCGTTAAGGGGTCGAACGATCATGTTTTTATCTGTGATCCCTTTGTTTTGGTGTGTCTTTGAAGCTAGAAGAGTGTATAACAACTATACGTAATATGTCGTCCCCATTATGCCAAATCCTAGAATTGTAAGATCATTAAAACACCCTTAACGCCACTATAATGACAATGTTTCTGCATAAAAATGACAGTATGCAGATTAGTGTTATGAAGTAACAAAACAATTTGTCTGTATTTTCTCACTGAAAAAGGAACTTTGGCTTTCAAACTTTTTGAATGTGATTCAGATTCAGAACCTCAGGCCTAGAAGACTCTGCTCTATTTAAAAGGCAGAGAGCCTGAGAAACACAATAACAAAGCCTCCTCCTGTACTGTGTGGTCCATTATCCCGCTGCTGATGAAAACCGCCTAGAGGGAGGGAAGAGATATGTGACACAGCATTGCTGCCTTCTGCTGACATTACTTTTTCTGTCACATTGACATGTAAGGGGGCAGACAGACACACACACACGTGCACAAACACATGCACATACACACTCCCCTGCCAAAACTGGTTACTTTAATAAAGGTTATGATAGGGTGCTGAGGTTTGTGCTGTGCCAGTCCGTGGGCCATATTAACAGTGACCCGTCCTGACACAGAGCCTTGACCCAGCAGCCTCAGACAGTTGGTGGTGGGAGAGGATGCAGAGGATATTGTGCTGTTGTGTAAAGGATGATGTATTGTACATCTGTCCTCTGGGCTCTGTGACAGTGTGTTGCTGTTTAGTTAGCTACTGTACACTCTTAGAAAAATGGGCTCCCAAAGGGTTCTTTGGCTGTCCCCATAGGAGCACCCTTTTTGGTTCCAGGTAGAACCCTTTTGGGTTCCATTTCACACCCTCTTTGGAAAAGGTCCTACACGGAACCCTAAAGGGTTCAACCTGGAACCAAAAAGCATTCCTCAAAGGATTATCCTATGAGGACAGCCGAAGAACCCTTTTAGGTTCTAGATAGCACTTTTTTTCTAAGAGTGTATAACACAATGGAAAATGCGTAATGTATTTGGTTGAGTCAAATTTTTCTCACGTTTCGCTTGAGCCCAGTTCTAGTCAGCTAGTCAGGTGTATCTCATTGAGTCAAAAGCAAAAGCTCTGCATTTTCCTCACTTTATCTGGGATATACAGGCTACAGCTGGGACTGAACACTGTGTGCCTTACAGAAACACAGGCGGATGCATATCATTCAATCGCTTTCTCTCTCTCTCTCTCTCTCTCTCTCTCTCTCTCTCTCTCTCTCTCTCTCTCTCTCTCTCTCTCTCTCTCTCTCTCTCTCTCTCTCTCTCTCTCACACACACACACACACACACACACACACACACACACACACACACTCACTCCCAGTGTAACCGTTAGATCATGTTCACTGCCAGCAGAAGTACTGTATGTAGCGGAGGCTGAATTCTCTCCCCTGGTTATCAACCTCGGCAGAAATTTATCAATGAATGAATGACATTTCTGGACAACTCAATAGGTCACAGGCACCGTCTCTACACACCATAGAACTATATAGAACTTTGATAGGATCCCTGTGATCCACACACACAAACAGTTTCAAGGGTATTACATGTCTACAATCATTTCCTTATTTCTACTGAGCTCGTCTGTTTGCGCTGATGATGATGACAACGACGACGATGATGACGATGATGATGATGATGATGATGATGATGATGATGATGATGATGATGACGACGACAACGATGACAATACTAATGATTATGTCGATGATGATGTCTATGATGATGTCGATGACGACGATTATGATGATGTCGATGATGATGATGATACTAATGATGATGTTGATGATAATGTTGATGACGACGACAACGCGATGATGATGATGATGATGATGATGATGATGATGATGACGACGATGATGACGACAATGATGACAACGACGACGATACTAATGATGATGTCGATGACGACGACGACGATACTAATGATGATGTCGATGATGATGATGATGATTATGATGATGATGACGACGACGACGATACTAATGATGATGTCGATGATGATGATGATGATGATTATGATGATGATGACGACGACGACGATGATAATGATGACGACGATGACGACGACGATACTAATGATGATGTCGATGATGATGATGATGATGATGATGACGATGTTGATGATGATGATGATGAAGTTGATGATGATAATGATGATGATGTCGATGATGATGACGACGACGATACTAATGATGATGTCGATGATGATGTCGATGATGATGAAAAAAGGACCTTACCATCTCGTCTCTACCACTCTGTTGAGTCATCAGCTTCCATTTCAAAGTTTACTGTTGACGTGAAAAAGACTGCTGACACTACAGCAGTGTGTTAGTCACTATAGCAATTGAAGAGATGTGTGGGCCTGCTTGCACAGAGTGTGCATTGAACCATAGACTTGAACAGGTGCTGCTAGATTCTGTCATTGTCACATTGTCCCTGACCTGTACTTCTCCAGCTGGGTCAATTGTTGTGGCCTTGTCTCACCTGATCTCTCCTTTTAATCAAAATGACTTCTGTATAGTCATTTAAATGAAGCTTACTGTATGTACAAGATAAGCCAGATAAATTGTTGCTAGATGTGTACAACTCAGGCCCTCTGTGATTCAAAGATACATTCACTTAGCATGTAATTCTAGTGTTAAAACAGATGAAGTCTAGACAGAATACTAGGACCTGCAGATTGTTGTATGATATGCTCTTCATCATTTACCATGCTAGTAGCTAGGATGCTCTGAAGTCCAATTACAATAGGCCCTCTAATGTGCTGCTGTTTGTGGCCATACCCTACCGTTCTGATGAGCTGGCTGGTAAAAATCATTAAACTCTAATCATGACAAAGTGCCACCTGCTTGGGTTACAGACACTATTTCAGATGACTAAGTAATGCTCAGGTTACACTACTGAGGCTGGGGCTCTATGAGGCTATTACAGGTTACACTACTGAGGATGGGGCTCTATGAGGCTATTACAGGTTAAACTACTGAGGATGGGGCTCTATGAGGCTATTACAGGTTAAACTACTGAGGATGGGGCTCTATGAGGCTGTTACAGGTTACACTACTGAGGCTATTACAGGTTACAATACTGAGGCTGGGGCTCTATGAGGCTATTACAGGTTACAATACTGAGGCTGGGGCTCTATGATGCTATTACAGGTCACACTACTGAGGCTGGGGCTCTATGATGCTATTACAGGTTAAACTACTGAGGATGGGGCTCTATGAGGGACTTGAGTTGGTCACCACTAATCTATGAGGCTTTTACAGGTTAAACTACTGAGGTGGGGGCTCTATGAGGCTATTACAGGTCACACTACTGAGGCTGGGGCTCTATGATGCTATTACAGGTTAAACTACTGAGGCTGGGGTTCTATGAGGCTATTACAGGTTACACTACTGAGGCTGTGGCTCTATGAGGGACTTGAGTTGGTCACCACTAATCTCTCAGCCACAAAAAGCAAAACATGCCCCTGGCTCTTCTCTAAATGAACTGGCTTGTATGTTTAGCTGGCAAATAGACTGGCATTTTAGTAACTGAAATAAAGACATAACCCAGCACACTCTTAATATTTTTTACATAAGCCTACAAGTAGTTGGTAGACCTGAAATAGTCTAGAAAGAACATCCGCACTCAAAACATTGATTCAAATGTTATTTTTCGCCACAATGCTGAGACTGCAGAGTCTGCAGGTAGGCTACCTTCTCTGCTTCTACTTCTAACATCACAGTATAACACATACACTACATGACCAAGAATATGTGGACATCTCTTCGTAGAACATCTCATTCCAAAATCATGGGCATTAATATGGAGTTGGTCCCTCCTTTGCTGCTATAACAGCCTCCACTCTCCTGGGAAGGCTTTCCAATAGATGTTGGAACATTGCTGCAGGGACTTGCTTCCATTCAGCCACAAGAGCATTAGTGAGGTCGGGCACTGGTGTTGGGTGATTAGGCCTGGCTCGCAGTCGGCGTTCCAATTCATCCCAAAGGTGTTTGATGGGGTTGAGGTCAGGGCTCTGTGCAGGCCAGTCAAGTTCTTCAACATTTCTGTATGGAGTTCGCTTTGTGCATGGGGGCATTGTCATGCTAAAACTGGAAAAGGCCTTCCCCAAACTGTTGCCACAAAGTTGGAAGCATAGAATCGTCTAGAATATAATTGTATACTGTAGTGTTAAGACTTTCCTTCACTGGAACTAAGGGGCCTGCGCGAACAATGAAAAACAGCCCCAGACCATTAGTCCTCCTCCACCAAACTTTACAGTTGGCACTATGCATTCAGGCAGATAGCGTTCTCCTGGCATCCACCAAACCCAGAGTAGTCCGTCGGACTGCCAGATGGTGAAGCGTGATTCATCCCACCAAAGAGCACGTTTCCACTGCTCAAGAGTTCAATGGCGGCGAGCTTTACACCATTCCAGCCCACAATTAGGTGTGTGTTTTTATTTATTTATTTCACCTTTATTTAACCAGGTAGGCAAGTTGAGAACAAGTTCTCATTTACAAATGCGACCTGGCCAAGATAAAGCAAAGCAGTTAGACACATACAACAACACAGAGTTACACATGGAGTAAAACAAACACACAGTCAATAATACAGTAGAAAAAAATGAATCTATATACAAAGAGTGCAAATGAGGTAGGATAAGGAAGGTAAGGCAATAAAATAGGCCATGGTGGCAAAGTAATTACAATATAGCATTTAAACACTGGAATGGTAGATGTGCAGTAGATGAATGTGCAATGTAGAAAAACTGGGGTGCAAAGGAACAAGATAAATAAATAAATACGGTAGGGGATGAGGTAGTTGGTTGGGCTATTTACAGATTGGCTATATACAGGTGCAGGGGTCTGTAATCTGCTCTGACAGCTGGTGCTTAAAGCTGGTGAGTGAGATAAGTGTCTCCAGTTTCAGAGATTTTTGTAGTTCGTTCCAGTCATTGGCAGCAGAGAACTGGAAGGAAAGTCAGCCAAAGGAGGAATTGGCTTTGGGGGTGACCAGTGAGATATACCTGCTGGAGCACGTGCTACGGGTTGGTGCTGCTATGGTGACCAGCGAGCTGAGATAAGGCGAGGCTTTACCTAGCAGGGACTTGTAGATGACCTGGTGCCAGTGGGTATGGCGACGAGTGTAAAGCGAGGGCCAGCCAACGAGAGCGTACAGATCGCAGTGGTGGGTGGTATATGGGGCTTTGGTAACAAAACGGATGGCACTGTGATAGACTGCATCCAATTTGTTGAGTAGAGTATTGGAGGCTATTTTGTAAATGACATCACCGAAGTCGAGGATCGGTAGGATGGTCAGTTTTACGAGGGTATGTTTGGCAGCATGAGTGAAGGATGCTTTGTTGCAAAATAGGAAGCCAATTCTAGATTTAATTTTGGATTGGAGATGTTTGATGTGAGTCTGGAAGGAGAGTTTACAGTCTAACCAGACACCTAGATATTTGTAGTTGTCCACATAATCTAAGACAGGCGGACAGGTGCGGGCAGCGATCAGTTGAAGAGCATGCATTTAGTTTTACTTGCGTTTAAGAGCAGTTGGAGGTCACGGAAGGAGAGTTGTATGGCATTGAAGCTCGTCTGGAGGGTAGTTAACACAGTGTCCAAAGAGGGGGCAGAAGTATACAGAATGGTGTCGTCTCCGTAGAGGTGGATCAGAGACTCACCAGCAGCAAGAGCGACATCATTGATGTATACAGAGAAGAGAGTCGGCCCAAGAATTTAACCCTGTGGCACCCCCATAGAGACTGCCAGAGGCCCGGACAACAGGCCCTCTGATTTGACACACTGAACTCTATCGGAGAAGTAGTTGGTGAACCATGCGAGGTAATCATTTGAGAAACCAAGGCTGTCGAGTCTGCCGATAAGGATGTGGTGATTGACAGAGTTGAAAGCCTTGGCCAGATCAATGAATACGGCTGCACAGTAATGTCTCTTATCGATGGCGGTTATGATGTCGTTTAGGACCTTGAGCGTGGCTGAGGTGCACCCATGACCAGCTCTGAAACCAGATTGTATAGCGGAGAAGGTACGGTGGGATTCGAAATGGTCGGTAATCTGTTTGTTAACTTGGCTTTCAAAGACCTTAGAAAGGCAGGGTAGGATAGATATAGGTCTGTAGCAGTTTGAGTCAAGAGTGTCTCCCCCTTTGAAGAGGGGGATGACCGCTGCTGCTTTCCAGTCTTTGGGAATCTCAGACGACACGAAAGAGAGGTTGAACAGGCTAGTAATAGGGGTTGCAACAATTTCGGCAGATAATTTTAGAAAGAAAGGGTCCAGATTGTCTAGCCCGGCTGATTTGTAGGGGTCCAGATTTTGCAGCTCTTTCAGAACATTAAGCTAACTGGATTTGGGAGAAATGGGGGAGGCTTTGGTGAGTTACTGAGGGGGGTGCAGGGCTGTTGACCGGGGTAGGGGTAGCCAGGTGGAAAGCATGGCCAGCCGTAGAAAAATGCTTATTGAAATTCTCAATTATTGTGGGTTTATCGGTGGTGACAGCATTTCCTATCCTCAGTGCAGTGGGCAGCTGGGAGGAGGTGCTCTTATTCTCCATGGACTTTACAGTGTCCCAGAACTTTTTTGAGTTTGTGTTACAGGAAGCAAATTTCTGCTTGAAAAAGAATGCCTTGGCTTTCCTAACTGCCAGTGTATATTGGTTCCTGACTTCCCTGAAAAGTTGCATATCACGGGGGCTGTTCGATACTAATGCAGAACGCCACAGGATGTTGTTGTGCTGGTCAAGGGCAGTCAGGTCTGGAGAGAACCAAGGGCTATATCTGTTCCTGGTTCAACATTTCTTGAATGGGGCATACTTATTTAAGATGGTGAGGAAGGCACTTTTAAAGAATAACCAGGCATCCTCTACTGACGGGATGAGGTCAATATCCTTCAAGGATACCCGGGCCAGATCGATTAGAAAGACCTGCTCGCTGAAGTGTTTTAGGGAACGTTTAACAGTAATGAGGGGAGATCGTTTGACCGCAAACCCATTACGGATGCAGGCAATGAGGCAGTGATCGCTGAGATCTTGGTAGAAAACAGCAGGGGTGTATTTGGAGGGCAAGTTAGTTAGGATGACATCTATGAGGGTGCCCATGTTTACGGCTTTGGGGTTGTACCTAGTAGGTTCAATGATGATTTGTGTGAGGTTTAGGGCATCCAGCTTAGATTGTAGGATGGCCGGGGTGTTAAGCATGTCCCAGTTTAGGTCTCCTAGCAGCACGAACTCTGAAGATAGATGGGGGGCAATCAGTTCACATATGGTGTCCAGAGCACAGTGTGCGGCTGCTCGGCCATGGAAACCCATTTCATGAAGATCCAGACAGTTATTGTGCTGACGTTGCTTCCAGAGGCAGTTTGGAACTCGGTATTGAGTGTGGCAACCGAGGACAGACGATTTCTATGCACTACGCGCCTCAGCACTCGGCAGTCCCGTTCTGTATGCTTGTGTGGCCTACCACGTCGCGGATGAGCCGCTGTTGCTTCTAGACGTTTCCACTTCACAACAACAGCACTTACAGTTGACCGGGGCAGCTCCAGCAGGGCAGAAATCTGACTAACTGACTTGTTGGAAAGGTGGCATCCTATGACGGTGCCACATTGAAAGTCACTGAGCTCTCAAGGCCATTCTACTGCAAGGTTTGTCTATGGAGATTGCATTGCTGTGTGTTCAATTTTATACACCTGTCAGCAACAGTTGTGGCTGAAATAACCGAATCCACAAAATGTAAGGGGTGTCCACATACCTTTGTATATATAGTGTACCTCAGGATCAGAGGGGGACATTATTCAGAGTGTTGCAGCCTACTGTAGCTACTTGCCTATATTTGGAGTGAGTATTTGGAGAGGCATAACTGAGATAACGGGCCAAGCGTAGGTGTAATCATAGCACAGTCACAGTGCCATGACAACCGGTTAAATGTTTACACACCATCGTCACATGACAGGAAATTAATCTCACACATTCACTTCATAATTAACCCTCATCTCATGGGGCAGGCTACAATGAAAGGCAAAGACACCATCCCTACGAATAAATACAACAAACTGGAATAAAACAACACCCTCCCACAGAAAAGACATTCCAGCACACTGGTATCCTTATATACCACACAATAAATGAAATAGCTATTTTCTTGATTTTAAGACCCATTAGCCTAAATGTATTGTTGAGTTACAAGAATACCAGTAGGCCTATACTGGAGTTGTACACTAATCTGTCTCTCCATGCACCGACTGGAACTAGGCTATTTGAGATGGATGAACTACCCGCTTCTTAAAGGAATACTATCTTTTGGTATTTGTTTCAATAGTCCTTTGTTGACATAGTCCCAAAATGTTTTGCTTGTCAGTACTCAAGTTTTCAAAATAGAGAAATTATCCCCGTATGATGCATTTTGCATCTTGGGACAATATCACCAATGGACTAATAAAACAAATACCAAAAGTTTTTTTTTTTTGTGGAGTTTTCCTTTAAAAGCCACCAACCTTATGAATAAAGCACCTAGTAAGGAAAGGAGCTGAAAGGAACAGATGTGATACAGGGAGAGTCTGACTGACTGTGTAAAGGAGAGAGAGGATTATGTAAATCATGTGGTAGTGAACTCTGGGCCAAGTTCTTCTAAGGACATTAGCTACTGTCGAAATACTTTGTTTAGATCACAGTCACACACACATTTGAGGAAGGGTGGAGAGTGGGTGGGGGGTTGCAGTGACTTACTGAACTTTATGTTCTGTGCCGATAACGTGATCTAGTATTTATCCAAAGGCTCTAATATAATATATCATAGCAATTCACCTCATCAAGTCATCCAATTAGCCAAGGAACATAACATTGGTGTGACCTGTGTGCTATTGGTAAAGTGGGGCGGCAGGTAGCCTAGTCATTAGAGTGATGGGAAAGTAACCGAAAGGTTGCTAGATTTGAATCCCAGAGCTGACAAGGTAAAAATCTGTCGTTCTGCCCCTGAACAAGGCAGTTAACCCACTGTTCCTAGGCCATCATTGTAAATAGGAATTTGTTCTTAACTGACTTGCCTATAAAGGTTAAATAAAATGTTTTTTTAAAAACAGTGGTTGGGGCTGTTCGTATAGTGGTTGGGGCTGGTGATACAGTGGTTGGAGCTGTTGATACAGTGGTTGGGGCTGTTCATACAGTGGTTGGGGCTGGTGATACAGTGGTTGGGGCTGTTGATACAGGGGTTGGGGCTGTTCGTACAGTGGTTGGAGGGTTGAGGGTGGTGGAATAAGATGTCTAACAGCAGACTGTGAAAAGCATCTATGCTGTCTCCACACGAAGGTCCCCTGTGGTCTGACTACACTTTGCCAGGAGAGGATGGACCTGGGTGGGTTGAAGTCAGCTGGAAAATCATTGTTTTACCACTTCAGAAATCTGCTGTGTGGGTCTGCTGAGATGCTAAGAGAGTAGACTGCTCACCAAGCGCACAGCTGCATGCAGTGTGCAGTAGACAAAGCACCTGCCCTCCCGCTAAGTAGACCTTAAGTCATAGAAATAGGCTATTATGAATCCACTGCACCTGAATACAATCACTGACACAGAAATGTCTAAAGTCCTTTACTTTATAAGCTCATATCTTTTTATACTTATATTATCTTATGTATAACCTAACATAGGCTACTAGCATAGAATAACATATGTGATAGCAACATAGGTCCTAGTGATTCTTGCTAGGTTTCTGCATACACCGTGTGTAAGAGGGCTTGCCATACACCAGGTGCAACTTCTAGACTATCATTGTTATTGCGTTATTCCAAATATTGGTCCAACAGCTCCCGCATGTACTGAATTATAAAATGATTTGCTCTGTGTGTGTGCGTTGTATGTGCGCGTGTGTGTGTGTGTGTGTGTGTGTGTGTCAGTGCATGCGTGCGTGCGTAGCAGACACAACGTTCTACTGTTGGTATTTTAGTGCTGCTGCTATAGCCAATTCTGCTATTATAGACTCGTCGAACTTTTAACGGTAACTAAATTATGAGCGGGTGCTTTAACAACAATTCAGCCGTCGGGTCTGTTACAATCTCGTTTCACAGTACAGCAGCAAGCAACAGCCGGCCCGTTATATTCTCCGTCTGTCTCAATACACTGTGATGGACAATGAGGATAGCTATAGTACAATGTAACAAACCTTACCTTGCTCACTGATGTGCTGCGAATCTCCACGCAATACCCAGTGTCCACCACTGTCTAATTAATATCCCCAAGGCTTTGGCTTCACAACCTGCAGCGACACTTGCCTTTCGGTCGGCGGATGTATGATGCCTTCCCTGTCTGTGTTCAGTGTTTATATCGCTGTCGTAAGCTGCTGCTCAACGCTTCTCCTGCTGCTGCTGCTGCTGTTGCCATGGTTATCCATTTAGCCCCTGTATCCTCTTCTTCTGCAGTGCAAACCCCACTAGTTAACAGCTTTCTAGCTTAGCTTACGTTTCTCCCAGCATGCCAGTAATGTTCAAATAGTCTAAGTGCTGCGCCTGGCCTGTCTCGTGGTTTAGCTTCGTGTTTATCCTCTGTCCGGTGGTTGACACATCGTTTCGGGGGAACATTAACAGTCTCCTGACAGTTTGCGCACTCTGCGTACAATTGACGGGCTGACGTCACTGCCGGTTGAGAAATTAAAACGCTGAACTAGCCCACCTGAACAACTTTCACCAGCACTATCAACACATTTACACAATCGGCTATGTTTACAGTCATTGGATTGTTAGCATTTCTTAGTTTGGTGTATAACAACAAGTAGGCTGTTATTGGATGGAGAAGCAAAATAGCCAAGAAGTCATGGAGTTATGAGTTCAGGCCCTGAACTTCAGGTAGGCCTCTGTGCTTCAGTAAACACAAGAAGTAGGAGAGGTGCTCAACACTAATGACAGTAATCCAGTGATAGGGTTTACCCAAGAAAAACTTCAATAAATACTCCTTCCTGGTAAACAGGTTGGAACACTCAGAAACAGGCAGAGATACACTGAACAAAAATATAAATGCAACATGCAACAATTTCAAAGATTTTGATGAGTTACATTTCATATAAGGAAATCACTCAATTGAAATTATTAAATCAGGACCTAATCTATGGATTTCACATGACTGGGAATACAGATATGCAGATATCTTTAAAAAAAAAGGTAGGGGCGTGGATCAGAAAACCTGTCAGTATCTGGTGTGCAGCGCCACACATCTGCTTCGCATAGAGTTGATCAGGCTGTTGATTGTGGCCTGTGGAAGATCAGTTTTGGATTGAAACGTTGTCAATAAAGTGGTGAATTGGGAGCTTTAACAGTGTGCGGGCCTTCTTGTTCTATACTAGTATTCTTTATTAGCCCAGCACCTATGTTTTTAAGGATGTGCGTATGACCACAAACATTTCTGTGGAATGTTGTCCCATTCCTCTTCAATGGCTGTGCTAGTTGCTGGATATTGGCGGGAACTGGAAAACGCTGTCGTAACGTCGATCCAGAGCATCCCAAACATGCTCAATGGGTGACATGTCTGGTGATGGGAGGCCATGGGAGAACTGGGACATTTTCAGCTTCCAGGAATTGTGTACAGATCCTGGCGACGTGGGGCTGTGCATTATCATGCTGAAACATGAGGTGATGGTGGCGGATGAATGGCACAACAAAGGATTTTAGGATTTCATCCCGGTATCTCTGTGCATTCAAATTTCCATTGATAAAATGCAATTGTGTTCGTTGTCCGTAGCTTATGCCTGCCCATACCATAACCCCACTGCCACCATGGGGCACTCTGTTGACATCGTTGACATCAGCAAACCACTCGCCCATACGATGCCATACACGTGGTCTGCGGTTGTTAGGCCGATTGGACATACTGCCAAATTCTCTAAAACAACATTGGAGGCAGCTTATGGTAGAGAAATGTACATTCAGTTCTCTGTCAACAGCTCTGGTGGATATTCCTGCAGTCAGCATGCCAATTGCATGCTCTCTCAAAACTTGAGACATCTGTGGCATTGTGTTGTGTGACAAAACTGCACATTTTAGAGTGGCCTTTTGTTGTTCCAAGCTCAAGGTGCACTTGTGTAATGATCATGCTGTTTAATCAGATTCTTGATATGCCACACCTTTCAGGTGGATGGATTATCTTAGCAAAGGATAAATGGTCACTAAAAGGGATGTAAACAAATTTGTGCACAAAATTTGAGAGAAATTAGCTTTTTGTGCATATAATCTTTTGGGGGGGATCTTTTATTTCAGCTCATGAAACATGGGACCAACCCCCAAAAAACACACATTTTCTCTGTAGTTTAAATTCTTATCTAAGGGCCCAGAGTTAATCTCTTACAGGTTCTACCCATCATTATCCCCCATGCAGCCGACAGAAGAGGGATTGCAGGTGTGTAGACGGAGTCATGTGACCATAAGCATCTAGAACCATCTGGTACAGGTATAAACACTTCCTGTAGTTATCTATATAGTTATCCATACAGTATGTGCTGTTAGGACTTGCGGAGTGAAATATGTTTTTCTCTCTCAAACAGAAGTCCTGCGTTTAGCAAGACCATCATCAAAGCTGGCATTGAGACTGACTGGTTTCATATCATTCCTTGACAGTGTAGGACAAGGCTACCCATAGGTCACAGTTCACACACTATTCTACAACAGAAATAGAAGCATTTACATTGAGTTCATTGAGTTCTCCGTAAATGGCCCTTGCCAGCAATCTATCAAAACTGGATCTACACACAGTCCATTACACAACACTAAATAGGTGTTTTATTGTCACATACACCGAATTCGTGCAATGAAATGTGTTATTTTACAGGGTCAGCCATAGTAGTACAACACTCCTGGAGCATATTAGGGTTAAGTGCCTTGCTCAAGGGCACATCAACAGATTTTTCACATTGTCAGCTAGAGTATTTGAACCTGCAACCATTCAGTTACTGGCTCAACACTCTAACCAGTAGGCTGCCAGCTGCCCTGGTGTGTTTGACCAACTGATTCAAACCCGTGTCAACCGGCTGAGCTAAAGTCTAAACGTGTTGTTTTAAAAGCCCAGAGAGTTCCTCTCAGGACGGACCAGACCAGGCTGTTGTCTGGCGTTTGTGAATGTGACTCAGTAGGTCATGAGTCTGCTAGTCATGAGGTCTGGGCTGGCTGAATAATCACAAGTTGTTTTGGCTTTTCTCTCTTTCCTCTCCTCTCTCCTCCCCCTTTCTATCGGTCTGTACTTCCATTGAAGTCACAAGTTCTCCATTACCTAGATGGACATATGATCACCCTCACACAATTCAGTGGGGGGACTCAGTCAGTCACTGTACTGTAGGCCTATGAAGTTACCCTGCGGCAGAAAATGAAAACTGTGTTGTAGTTACATCATAATCATTGATTCATGAAATGTAATATAGAATGGAATACAGTATCTTATCTTTGACCTTTTTATTATTGGTTGTAGCAGGCTGCAGTGTATCAGATGGCTTTGAGGTTAGGAATCTCTCTGATACTTGATAGGATAGCTAGATAGTTATTTGATTGACTATTATGTAGTTATTACTAAACATACAGTACTTGAATCAGTTAGGATCAATTTCACTTGACAGAAAGAAAAAAAAAGTTCACTTGACAGATATGCAATAATGTACAGCTATGTAATAAAAAATATTGTGAGCGACATAATAGTCTATTATTGTGCAATGTTACATTTTCAGGCCTTTTGTAGTTGTCCCTAGGACTTTACAAACAGCTAAACATACAATATATCTATCACCAAGTTTTCTAAAAAGCCAATCACACACTCCATTATATCATTTTATTTAACCTTTTTTTAGCAAGTCAGTTAAGAACAAATTCTTATTTACAATGACAGCTTAACCCGGCAAACCCTCCCCTAAACTGGACGACGCTGGGCCAATTGTGCACCGCTATATGGGACTTCCAATCACAGCCGGTTGTGATACAGCCCAGGATCGAACCAGGGTCTGTAGTGACGCCTCTTGCACTGAGATGCAATGCCTTAGACCGCTGTGCCACTCGGGAGCCCTTTGAATTAAAAATCTGGTATTTAGTCACTATAGAGGCATTCTTCAGGTACAGTAAAGGACCTACATGATTTAATCCTCCTTCCTCCATCACTCTACACTCTCCTACGGCATCCCTATCCCTAACCTGCAACAGAATTATGAACAGAATTACACACAGCCAACACATATCATTATGGGGCACAGTGAAGGAGAGAAAGAGAGTGAGGGAGGTGGAGAGAAGGTGTAACAGGAGGAAGGGAAGGCCTAGAGGCCTCCAACATGTCTTTTAAGTGCTGGTAATAAAACCTAGTCACCACCTCCTGAATAGCTCCTGTCCAATGGGAACCCATTGAAGCAGGTTTTATGTGTCTTCAGCCCCAGTTTGAGCATCCCCAGCCCTGGTCCCACCAGTCAGTCCTCACCATGCTCTCCCAGCACCAGGACTGATCTTCAGGGGGAACTAACCTAACGTTCATGTCTGTTGCTCCTTTTGCTCCTCTACCTCACCCACTGCTATCAGTCTGTCTGTCTGTCCGCTCTTAAAGCCCTGCGTTGCCCCTCGCTCCTAGACGGAAGTAAAACATGGAGCACCACTGTGCTCTCTTGACAAGGTAAGAGCTTTTTGAATGAAACATGTATTATTAAAGTAGTTATTTATATGTTGAAGTGGTAATATCTGGGTGGATTGGCAGTGTGTTCCACTTGACTCTGACCTTGGTGTGGGGAAATCGTGAGGTAAGAGTTTAGTCAGGCTTACTGTTGTCTTAACGTAAAATATGTTTTATTGATTGATTCATTCTAGTCTGAGGACTTGCTAGTTAGGAAATGATATAATATGACATTCTCTCAATAGTAGTGTTTCCCAAACATTTCCTCTTGTATTTTCAGCCATTCCACTTATTTGATGTATTCCAGAGCCAGATTACACAATTCAAATATTGTAATGAGAGGCTTGGTGATTAGTTGACCAGTTGAATCAAGTGTGCTACAACTGGAATACATCAAATAAATGGAAGGGCTGGGGGTACTAGAGGAGAGATTAGGGAAACATTGCTTGGTAGGAATTAACTATTTTAATCACTTGTACATTTAGTGAGATATTTAATCTGAAAATATATTTTTTAAGAATGACAAATCAATATTTTATAGGAAAAAAATCCTTACACATCTTTTATTAGAAATAGGAAATATTTGCGCTTGAATTTATACTGCCTTGAAACTAACCAGTGATATTGGGGCTGGTTAATAGAAGCTCAATAACCAAGACTGAGATAGCACAGTTTATAATCTGGCACAGACACACACACACACACACACACACACAGAGAGACAGACTATAAGCCTTGTTTGGTATTTAAACAGGGGAAAAATTAAAGCTGTTAAGCCTTAAGAACCAGCCTTCCTTTCCTCCTTACCTCTCCAATGGGGTGGTCAACTGTGTCTTTGTCATGGCGTATAGCTCTGTTAAAAAGCAGTCTGGCCTCTCAAATAGCCCCTGTGGGCTGTCACCTTTAGACAAGAGTGACACACACACATACTTTAGACTTTTATAGTCCTAAAGTTTTGTCCGGGGAACGCTCCCAAATTATTAGCTTACTAATTAAAGTGAGTGATAGGTTTAATTTGTAAGGCTGAGCAGCAGAGAGTGGAACGGGGTCCAGTTGGTGTAATTAAGACAAATGAGAGCAACGGAAGTCACTCCAGGAGAGCTGGAGAGATGGCTTACTACACGGTCCAGGCTCTGGGACGCTGGAAGACAAGGCCATATGGGTGGCACAGCGAGGAGGCCAGAAAACATTCAAACAAGCTCTGGATGCTGGAGATCACACACTGTGCTTTTCACTCAGAGAGAGGGATGACTGATCACAGAGTTGTAATTGCTATTGATGAAAGAGGCACAATCTTGAAGATGTTTATGATCTCATCAGTAATGCCCTTGACCTTTCACGACACAGTACTAGAGACCAGAAACTCTGTCTGAGATGCAGCATATTAATTTAGAATTTCCCCCTGAGAATAGAGTTGTTGAGGTTGTTGCCCTGTTGACTTGGTTTATAGTTTCATCTGTGGTCGGAGAACATAGTAAGGGGAAAAAGTCAAAACAATTGTTTTCCAAAGATATTTTCTGCAGCTCAAGAGCTGATGTTGAGACCGCTGTCAAGCTTTTCCCAGACCATCAGTGTCAGAATGTTTTTGATGCTATTGCTTGCTGTGACAGTTTATCTCGAGGGGTTGGGAGTCTTGTGTACACAAGGCGTCAAAGAACACTAAGCTTTCCTTTCCTATATATTACAACATCAGACTGGATCTAAGGACAAATGCACATTGAAATGCCCAAAAGCTGATAGCACAGAAGGACATTTCTGTTGTGAATGAACCCCAAATTAGTGCTACATTTCTATTCTCTCTCTCTCTCTCTCTCTCTCTCTCTCTCTCTCTCTCTCTCTCTCTCTCTCTCTCTCTCTCTCTCTCTCTCTCTCTCTCTCTCTCTCCCTCACACTAAAGCTGCTCAACACAACTAGTGGCCAAATATGGAAGTGCAGGGAAAGATCATTTCACAGTAAAGCAAACAAATTCAGATAGCTACCTGATCCAGATAGTCCAGTGGTTTGTGTTGGTGGGTGTACTGTACTGTGGTCCAGGGTTCCTGTCGGTGAAAGCCCTCTCCATAACCATTATAAGGTCAGGGCTGTTCTTGGCTGCCAGGCTGGTAGATAGATTGATGGGCATGGGGAGATGCAGGGCTGCCAGCCTGTAGTGATTTGGGAAGTGTCCTCCATGGTGAAGGACATATGTTAGTGGCTAACTGCCTCTTCCCTCCCTCCTCTGTAGGGACCTTGCTGAGTAAGCCATTATTCATTTCTCTGATAGCACCTCCCTCTCTCTCCCTGTCTTCCGTCTCCTTAAAGTTGGAATCTGTAGCGGTGAAACTGCCACGTTCGTTTGCGATATTACAACAACAAAGATGTTACTTCAAACAGCAACCTTTTTTTTTGTTGGACACCATTGTACTCTTGATAGAACAGCAGAGTATGTACTGCGATTGAGATCCTCACTGCCGTTTAATTAAAAAAACAATAACTATAGCAAACGTGGCAGGGGGCAGCCAGTGGCGCTGTTTCTCCTAATGCGGATCAAAGCTTTAACACGCCACCGATCATCTCTCTTACGAAAAAAGACCTCCATATACACCCTCGGCCTTCACTCCAAATCACCCAGCCTGTCAGCCTTCTGATAGGGCTGATGACGGGTTGAGGAAAACAAGGCCAGGGGAGGGAAAGAGAGAGAATTGTCTGTGGTGCGGTCTTATTACTTAGTCTGTGGAGCGGTCTGAGGACACACAACACAACGTTGTGGTTTTATGTAGTACACATTCATGTGTAAGCCACTGGATTGGGGTAGACAAGCTTTTGGTAATGGCTGGAGCGGAATAAGTGGAATGGTATCAAACACATGTGTTTGGTGCCATTCCATTCGCTCCGTTCCGGCCATTATTATGAGCCGTCCTCTCTCCTGTAGCCTCCTGTGGTGTAGGCCTATGTATGACAACAATGGCCGTCTCGCCGCAGTCATTTTCACTGTTGCTGCTTTCTACAACACAAAACAACACATTCGTACTCTGGAGTTGAGCTAATGTATTAGACAATGAACACTCATGTCTGGCATAAGTAAAACAACACTTGACTACTTATGAACGTCATAATGACACAGTTTCCCCCATTACCTGTAAAAGGAGAAATGTATGGGTTTCTGTATTTCCATGATGTGCTTGTGTTGTCATAAGGTCTTCATCGATCAAACTGATTGTAATGATCAGTATGACACATATGTCACTTCTTTCACTTCTTTTCAGATAAGTTGTAATGTCTTTTATTCTACTCTAAAGCTTTATCAAATCAGGCCAGAGATGGTAGACATGATGACTGAAGACATCAGATCACTGACCCAGCTGTCCTTTATCTCTCTCTCTCTCTCTCTCTCTCTCTCTCTCTCTCTCTCTCTCTCTCTCTCTCTCTCTCTCTCTCTCCCTCTCTCTTTCTCTCTTCTCTCAGGAAGCGACCACGGCACCCAGCGATGTTGCTGTACCCCTCTACCTACATGGCCCTCCTCTCTCTGCTACTCTCTCCTGCCCTCGGCCGTAAGTTACCCAGATGCCTTCAGGCTCATGATAGACACAAAACAGTGTACTACTGGGATGTGGTATTTGTTTGCACAACTACTTTTGATTTTGGTATCAAAACACACGTTGTTTCAGGAATACTATCCCAAGTCATTCCATTTAATACAAATGCAAATCTAAGATTAAGACAAAAACAGCAGATGTAGTGTAGCCTGCTGTACTAGTCTGTAAGATTAATTCAATCTCTAGTTTCTTAATTGTTTCAGATACCGTATCTTAATTTGATCTTCCTGTTGTTTGTCTGCACAGCGGGAAATGCAAACTTGTAGTGTATTTGAGGTTTAAAAAGGCTTCTAAAGTTTGTAATTTCCACTTAAAAATGTCAGACTTGATGACGAAAAAAGTTTCAACCCCTACAATTTATTTTAATATTAATTATAATCTACATAGTAATTCACATTATTTTCATAATGTAGCAAACTGGCTCAAATTAAGATCCTACATCTGTATAAGCCTCTCTCGCGAGCTGCCAGAGAGATGCAATAACACATCTATCCACATTATGGGATGTTTTTCACCATCAACACAAATACAATACAGACTTGGGGCGTACTTACAGCAGTAAACAAACAACATGGTTATTCTTATTACATGTAAAGTGAATACCATCTTATAGCATGGTTTACTGTTGCAGTACAAGCACATGATGTGTGGTCTAATACGTAGCTAGATGACTTTCCTTTTGGAAGTGGTCTGCTTATATCCACTAGTCATCCTCATAGCACTCAGTCACACGTAACGGCGGTGTCGTAAAAGCTGAGCTGAGGTCCAACTCCATCTACTGCTCGTTTAGCGTAATGAATAGGCTGCTAAAACAAATAGGATGCATCCCAAATGGCACCCTATTCCCACTATAGTGCACTACTTTTGATCAGGGCCGTAGGGAGCTGGTAAAAAATTGTGCACTATATAGGGAATAGGGTGCCACTTTGGATGCACTCAATGGTATTGGGGAGGGAGTGGTTAACTACTTACAGCTCCCACTGCACAGCGAGAGAAGTGTTTATGGCTAGTAAACACACAGGATAAATACCATCTCACCAAAGTATCTCCTCTACTCAGCAGTTATGGTGGAACCAATAGGGTCTTCCAGATGTGTTGCCTCCACACTCTGCACCTCCAAATGAGCTGAATCAGGTTATTGACTCTGGGAGTAGAGGCTAGAAGCCCTCCGCCTCCCAGCGTTGTTTCATTACTTCCAGATCTTTGTTTCCTAGTTTCCCCTGCGCTGCGTTTTCATCCTCATATCAAACAGGGGGAGGAGATGTATTCTCTGAATACTTTAGAAGTTTCACATTGAGATGATACTACTACAGTAGAGCAAGGCTCTTTAATGAAACATTATCAAATGTTTCCGCTCTCATTGTTTCAAGATTCACTTAAAGCTTAAGTTGAGATGGACATCAAAAATCACCTCAGGTTTTAGTTACATTACAGTAGCTCTCTTTTTCAATTAATCCCATCCAATGACAGTTCATCCCCGCCAGATATGTAGGTTATAGTACATTAAAAAATACTAAAGACACAAGACTAATATTATAGGTTACTCAATCAAAAACATTGAGGATGAATACAGAAATTATAGCACAACAGTGTGAGAGATTTCCATCTCAATGAATCACAGGTACAGATGTAGCATCTAAATTTGAGCCCGTTTTCTCCAGCGGGAAAATAATCCTGCAGAAATGTGAATTGTCATGTTTTTGTAGGGGTTCATACATTATTCATAAGGGACAATCAAGTCTAAAATTTCAAAGTGGAAATTACAAACTTCAGAAGCCTTTTTGAACCTCAAATACACTACAAGTTTTCAACTGGGTGATAAAATTTAGATGCTACATCTGTAGATTAATAAACTGAGAAGAGGTTTTACCTGTCAGTTTCTCAACAACACAGGCAGCTGGTGGCTCCTTAATTGGGGAGGACCGGCTCATAGTAATAGCTGGTATGGAATTTATGGAATGGTATCGAACACATCAAACACATGGTTTCCATGTGTTTGATACCATTCCATTTACTCCATTCCAGCCATTATTATGAGCCAACCTCCCCCTCATCAGCCTCCTGTGCTCTACAAGCATTAGCGATATGGCCTTACCCCCGATCTACATTCACGCTACAACAGCTACACACATACATCAACATTATCTTCAGTCTGGGCTCAGGGGTAGACGTAACATAGTAAATGTAAATATTGTACTTTCCGTATGTTCAATATGTTACAAATTTGCAAAGCATATAATATGTTTTGAATTCCAATTTATTGTGGCTAACATTAGCTAGGGGTTAGTGTTAGATTGCAAAGTAGTCCAAGATGAGATTTCAACACGCAACCTTTGAGTTGCTAGACATTCACATTATACACCCACATTATATCTACCCTTGCTCCATCCAATGATTGCATCTTACAACTTACTGAACTGGTATTATCCCATAACTATTTTGTCTTTGAGTCAGACTTTTTCCTTCAAATTCAGGGTGTAGCCATAGGCTCCCGTTTTCCCCTCAACTATGCTAACCTGTATCTGGGACAATTTGAAGAAACATTCCTTTTTAAAACAGACACACACCCCTTACTTAAAAAAATACTCCTATGGAAGAGATACATAGATGATGTCTTTGTGCTCTGGGAAGGAAGTCAACAGGAACTTAATGAATTCCAAATTCTACTAAATGAGAGCTCTGAATACCTCAAATTCACCATGCAGACTGATGAGAGAAAAATAAACTACCTGGACTTATGGATTATCAAAGAGAATGATGCATTACACACAGACTTATACGCAAAGCCCACAGATCGCAACACCTTGCTATGTGCGGATAGAAGAACGGTCTACCATATAGCCAGTTATGCAGAGTTAAATCAATCTGTGGCCACCAGTCAGATTTTGACTGCAGTGCTAAAAAAAAATGACAGAGAAATTCAAAATGAGAGGCTACAAGGACAAAACTCTTGATGCGGCAATGATGAAAATGTCTCAAAAACCAAGAGAGGAATTACTAAAACATCAACCAAAGAAGAAAAACAATGCAGCTGTCTTTTGTACTAAGTACACCAAAGGTTCGGAGAAAATGAAAGCAATCCTGAAAAAACACTGTCATATTCTGCAATCAGACAAAAAAATTGCACACCTCTTCAAGGAACCCCCAATGGTGGTCTATAAGCGTGGTCGCAATATTGGAGATAGTTTGGTGAGATCTGACATGCCCCCTGAGCCTACTCAGACACTCTTGACACCTATCCCAAATGGAAACTACAAATGTGGCTCATGCGCACAGTGTAATAGCACCAAAAAACATCCTTCTTTACACACCCACATACAGGTCGAAAGATCCCTGTGAGGGGTATCATCTCATGTAAGACCAAGGCAGTAATCTATCTCATCACCTGTTCATGTGGCAAAGCCTATGTAGGACAAACGAAGAGACAATTAAAGCAGCGTATAGCTGAACACCGCAGCTCAATCAGGTGTAAAAACATTGACTATCCAGTAGCAGCTCACTTTGTTGAGGCTAACCATCCTGTCTCCTCCCTGAGATACACAGGCATTGAGCATGTTTCTCTACCGAGAAGAGGAGGTAACATTGAGATCCTACTACTACAAAGAGAGCCTACTGGATATTCTATCTAAAAACACTGACCCCTAATGGTCTGAATATTGATTTTGATCTCAGGCGCTTCTTATGAATTTTCTTCCCATCATGAACAAGTCTTATATATTTAAAATAATTATTTTTACAGATTATTAAGTATATATCTAATATGTTCCCCCTGTTGATGATGTTCGTTATATATCAAGGTTGAGACATTATTATATGTAACAAAAATGGAATACAAAATTGTGAAATTGAATGAAATAATGTATGTTAATGCCAATATGATGTACAATATTCCATTATGTTTCTATATGATAACAATAGAATAATATATCTAATATGCCATATACTATATAATCTTTTTTAACAGTGTCACTAATTAATTGTAATTAACTTTATCAATGCGACACCACTGTCATTGATTACACTAATTGCACTGTTTGTCTATATAACCAGGTTCAAATATTTATGACATTACCCTGAGGAAGGCACAGTGATGCCGAAACGTTGGTAAATACCCATTAAACTGTTGGGAGAGTATATATGTAGTGTGCCACTTTCTTTATTTTGATAGTGTATAGTTTATTCGCCGTTAGTCAGCACCTCCACACAAACTTTGTTCTGGGTGTGCGCCTGCTCATGTTATTTTATCCACATTATACACCCACCCATCCACCCTTACCAACCACCCTGCCTTCGTTTTTTGTCTTAAGTAGCCTTCTGTCTTATGTAACCATACCAAAAGTAACATACCAATTTGAGTGTCCCTTATTTACATTTTTTATTTGTTATGTCTAGTCTATGAGACCAGGCTGTTATCTTTTGCATCTGATACTTTACTACATACCTGTGTGTGTGCTTGTGATATCAAATATGCCACAGCTTTAAGAGTAACCAACATAAAAAAATGAATCCAGAGTATGAGGTTGTTTTCTCACTGTTGCCTGATGGCTCACTGCTCCCTGTGGCTTTCCCATGGAGTTGGCACTGTGAATTCTGATTCAGTGTTTGGTTGGTGGCTCAGTTGGTAGAGCATGGTGCATGCAATGCTAGAGTTGTGTGTTCGATTCCCACAGGGGACCAGTACAGGAAAAAGTACAAAAATGCACCCACTCACTACTGTAAGTTGCTCTGGATAAGAGTGTCTGCTAAATAACTAAAATGTAAATGCTGTGAACAGAAACATCCTAACCAAGCTTCTGTCTCTGTATGTTTTCCATCAGAGTTAGATCTCAACAGGTTAGATGGGGACACAGCTGTCTGCCCTCCCATGAGAAATGGACAAGATGACCTTCCAGGTAAAGTATAGATACTATGACTGTGAATATGTGTACTAACTTAGTCCTCTTCATCCCTGGTGGGACATACTGTAAAACAGCAACAATTTGCTTCCAGTATGTCTTTGGCCACATCTTGCTTGTGCCCTGTCCAGTCCAGTTCAGAAGGGGCTTCGTATGGAGCTTCGTATGGAGCAATAGTTGAACACTATAGTCCCTGTGGTTTTTCTCTTTGCTAGACAGCAAAGACTTACATTGTAAATGCCCAGGAAACCACCAGCCTTGGTTTACAGAAATCCCTGAGGAAGCAAAATACAGAACATCACAACTAAGCTAGCTGCTGTGATTGCTTAGTGAACTGGGCTGGGCTGTCTAAATGCTTAATGGCTTGAGACACGTTTAGATTTCAAATGAGCCACATAAAATATTCCGCTGAAGCCTCATAGATTTTTGTAGGAACAATTATAGCTCAGCAAGATGTTAATTGTGTACCAGCGCCCTGGTAGGAACAGATACATTAGCTACCTTCAAATCACATGGTGTACAATGTGTTGCGAGCCCAGGCAGGGAAGGTACAGACCTACGTATAAGAGAACAACTAATTAGAATCATATGTTAGTCATATCACTGCACCCTGTTTTGCATACAGATTATGAAACAAGAATAAACCGTTGGACATAGTATTGGGAAAACACTGGCATTCCAAAATGTACACTTTGTGAATATGCACCAGACTATAAAAAAGTTGTCAGATGAAGCAGATGCTAAACTACAGGACTGTTTTGCTAGCACAGACCGGGATTCTTCCGATGGCATTTAGGAGTACACCACATCAGTCACGGGCTTTATCAATACAGTGAGGGAAAAAAGTATTTGATCCCCTGCTGATTTTGTACGTTTGCCCACTGACAAAGAAATGATCAGTCTATAATTTTAATGGTAGGTTTATTTGAACAGTGAGAGACAGAATAACAACAGAAAATCCAGAAAAACGCATGTGAAAAATGTTATAAATGGAATTACATTTTAATGAGGGAAATAAGTATTTGACCCCTCTGCAAAACATGACTTAGTACTTGGTGGCAAAACCCTTGTTGGCAATCACAGGTCAGACGTTTCTTGCAGTTGGCCACCAGGTTAGCACACATCTCAGGAGGGATTTTGTCTCACTCCTCTTTGCAGATCTTCTCCAAGTCATTAAGGTTTCGAAGCTGACGTTTGGCAACTAGAACCTTCAGCTCCCTCCACAGATTTTCGATGGGATTAAGTCTGGAGACTGGCTAGGCTACTCCAGGACCTTAATGTGCTTCTTCTTGAGCCACTCCTTTGTTGCCTTGGCCGTGTGTTTTGGGTCATTGTCATGCTGGAATACCCATCCACGACCCATTTTCAATGCCCTGGCTGAGGGAAGGAGGTTCTCACCCAAGATTTGACGGTACATGGCCCCATCCATCGTCCCTTTGATGCGGTGAAGTTGTCCTGTCCCCTTAGCAGAAAAACACCCCCAAAGCATAATGTTTCCATCTCCATGTTTGACGGTGGGCATGGTGTTCTTGGGGTCATAGGCAGAATTCCTCCTCCTCCTAACACGGCGAGTTGAGTTGATGCCAAAGAGCTCCATTTTGGTCTCATCTGACCACAACACTTTCACCCAGTTGTCCTCTGAATCATTCAGATGTTCATTGGCAAACTTCAGACGGGCATGTATATGTGCTTTCTTGAGCAGGGGGACCTTGCGGATGCTGCAGGATTTCAGTCCTTCACGGCGTAGTGTGTTACCAATTGTTTTCTTGGTGACTATGGTCCCAGCTGCCTTGAGATCATTGACAAGATCCTCCCGTGTAGTTCTGGGCTGATTCCTCACCGTTCTCATGATCATTGCAACTCCACGAGGTGAGATCTTGCATGGAGCCCCAGGCCCAGGGAGATTGACAGTTCTTTTGTGTTTCTTCTTCCACTTCCATCTTCCACTTCTCACCAAGCTGCTTGGCGATGGTTTTGTAGCCCATTCCAGCCTTGTGTAGGTCTACAATCTTGTCCCTGACATCCTTGGACGGCTCTTTGGTCTTGGCCATGGTGGAGAGTTTGGAATCTGATTGATTGATTGCTTCTGTGGACAGGTGTCTTTTATACAGGTAACAACCTGAGATTAGGAGCACTCCCTTTAAGAGTGTGCTCCTAATCTCAGCTCGTTACCTGTATAAAAGACACCTGGGAGCCAGAAATCTTTCTGATTGAGAGGGGGTCAAATACTTATTTCCCTCATTAACATTTTTCACGTGCGTTTTTCTGGATTTTTTTGTTGTTATTCTGTCTCTCGCTGTTCAAATAAATCTACCATTAAAATTATAGACTGATCATTTCTTTGTCAGTGGGCAAACGTACAAAATCAGCAGGGGATCAAATACTTTTTTCCCTCACTGTAAGTGCATCGAGGACGTTGTCCCCACAGTGATAGTACCCCAACTAGAAGCCATGAATTACAGGCAACATTCGCACTGAGCTCAAGGCTAGAGCTACCGCTTTCAAGGAGCAGGACTCTAACCTGGAAGCTTATAAGAAATCCTGCTATGCCCTCCGACAAACCATCCAACAGGCAAAGCATCAATACAGGACTAAGATCTAATCGTACTACACCGTCTCCGATGCGGATGTTGCAGGGCTTGCAAACTATTACAGACTACAAAGAGAAGCACAGTCGACAGCTGCCCAGTGACACGAGCCTACCAGATGAGCTAAATAACTTCTATGCTCGCTTCGAGGCAAGTAACACTGAAACATGCATGAGAGCATCAGCTGTTCCGGACAACCGTATGATCATGCTCTCCGCAGCCAATGGGAGTAAGACCTATAAACAGGTCAACATTCACAAGGCCGCAGGGCCAGGCGCATTACCAGGACGTGTACCCCGAGCATGTGCTGACCAACTGGCAAGTGTCTTCACTGACATTTTCAACCTCTCCCTGTCTGAGTCTGTAATACCAACATGTTTCAAGCAGACCACCATAGTCCCTGTGCCCAAGAACACTAAGGTAACCTGCCTAAATGAATACAGACCCGTAGCACTCAGGTCTGTAGCCATGAAGTGCTTTGAAAAGCTGGGCATGGCTCACATCAACATCATTATCCCAGAAACACTAGACCCACTCCAATTTGCATCCCACACCAACAGATCCACAGATGATGCAATCTCTATTGCACTCCACACTGCCCTTTCACACCTGGACAAAAGGAACACCTATGTGAGAATACTATTCATTGACTACAGCTCAGCGTTCAACACCATAGTGCCCTCAAAGCTCATAACTAAGCTAAACTAAACTGGGACTAAACACCTCCCTCTGCAACTGGATCCTGGACTTCCTGGCGGGCCGCCCACAGGTGGTAAGGGTAGGTAACAACACATCCACCACGCTGATCCTCAACACGGGCCCCTCAGGGGTGCATGCTCAGTCCCCTCCTGTACTCCCTGTTCACTCATGACTGCACGACCAGGCACGACTCCAACACCATCATTAAGTTTGCTGATGACACAACAGTGGTAGGCCTGATCACCTACAATGATGAAACAGCCTATAAGGAGGAGGTCAGAGACCTGATTGTGTGGTGCAAGGACAACAACCTCTCCCTCAACGTGATCAAGACAAAGGAGATGATTGTGGACTACAGGAAAAGGAGGACCGAGCACGCCCTCATTCTCATGGACAGGGCAGTAGTGGAGCAGGTTGAGAGCTTCAAGTTCCTTGGTGTCCACATCACCAACAAACTATCATGGTCCAAGCACACCAAGACAGTCGTGAAGAGGGCACAACAAAACCTATTCCCCCTCAGGTTACTGAAAAGATTGGGTCCTCAGATCCTCAAAAGGTTTTAAAGCTGCACCATCGAGAGCATCCTGGCTGGTTGCATCACTGACTGGTATGGCAACTGCTCGGCCTCCGACCACCAGGCACTGCAGAGGGTAGTGCGTACGGCCAAGTACATCACTGGGGCCAAGCTTCCTACCATCCAGGACCCCTATACCAGGCGGTGTCAGAGGAAGGCCCTAAAAATTGTCAAAGACTCCAGACACCCTAGTCATAGACTGTTCTCTCTGTTACCGCACGGCAAGCGGTCCCGGAGAGCCAAGTCTAGGTCCAAGAGGCTTCTAAACAGCTTCCACCCCCAAGCCATAAGACTCCTGAACAGCTAATCAAATGGCTACCCAGACTATTTGCATTGGATTTTTATTAATTTATTCGTACTATTTCATCCTTCCACAAGATATAGTCCCGACACAAATCTAGGGTTGCTACCCAAGCCGGCAGGTCATTCGTTCTATCGGTCGGTTGCCAAAGACGCAACCCAATCGTTCAGTCTGTTTGTTCTGTATCTATGGACGCGACTCAGTCGTTCTAAATGTTCCATTGCCATACTGGCTGGCAACGTTCTTATCCCTTGCTTGCTAGCTAGCAAAGTAGCTGCATCTCATCCCAAGATCGAATTTGAATATTGGAACAATGTTGCAAATATCGGAGAGACAGACAGCAAGGTTTATACAAATCTCCACTGTTGAAAACCACATTTTATTATAAAATAAATGTGAGATAATAATGTCTAGATGGTTTTCATAGTTTATAAATTGAATGGCTGGGCTGATGAGACAGTGGATTGCGCAGTCAGATAGAACAGAGTAAACAGGCATTTTAACATCATACATTTATCCGGTGGTAACTTGTGGAATAGACATCGGCTGGAATGCGCTTTTAATCAATCAGCATTCAGAATTAGACCCACCAGTTGTATAATACTGTAACACGTAATTCAGAACAAACAGAAGATAATCCGTTTACCTCTCTTTTAGGGTTTGATCTGATCACCCAGTTCCAGCTGGATGTTATTCCTCTGAAGGGGGTGAGGAAGGTGGAGGGCTCCACTCCTCTTCAGGTGGCATACCGCCTCGATAGGGAGGCCAACTTCCAGATCCCTACCAGGTAAGGAAAGATAGAAAAAGAAACATGATGTTGGAGCTTGTCCAAGCATGATACAGGTGTTGTATTATTATGGCTCAATACGGAGGCCAGCTTTCAAATACCTACCAGGTGAAGAAAGAATGAAGAAATCAGAAACAGAAACACACACATAATGACTACACTCACACACACGCACACACATAATAAATACTTTCCCCTGGGTCGATGCAGGTCTCAGACAGGTGTTATCACACTGTGAAACAGCTTATAATTGGCAGAGAACAACATGTCTGAACTGATTTGGCATCTCTTGGCAACGAGGGGGGAAGCAGTGGACCCCACCCACCAAGACCCTGTGTAACCATTAAATATCTCGTACCAGAAACATAGAGACATATTTCATCATGCAGCATTTTTAGTTGTAGTTTTATTTACTTGTTTCTGTTAGATTCTGGGAATCAAAAGAGACAGGTGGTGACAGCCCGAGCAGCTTCCTGTGTGAAGAGAGACTGTGTGTGTGTGTGTGTGTGTGTGTGTGTGTGTGTGTGTGTGTGTGTGTGTGTGTGTGTGTGTGTGTGTGTGCGTGTGTGTGCGTGTGTCTTGCCTAGATCAAGCAGTGAACATGTGGGGATCCTCTAGCCTTGTATTCTACCCTGTAACCTTCCATTTTCAGCTTAGGCTGTTTTCATATTGCTTAGTAGGCTATAAGTTGTTGTTACGTGGTTACCTTCTTACATAACTAAAGCTGTCTTCTGGTATTTCACTGCTGGTCTGGCAGTTTATGTTTTCACAGTAACTGTTATGTAACATACTGACACCTTCCAGTCTGCCCTAATGCCACTCAGGACAACGTGACACTAATCACAAAAACATTTATACTCCGGAGTCCAGTGGCCAGTCTGTCTGGGCTTTGAAGTCTGTCATCAGAAAGGTTAATTTCCGATACCTGTGTCCTTATCACTGCAGGGGATAGAGGTCTAAAACACAACACACATCAAACTCTGGCCTAGGCTGTGAGATACTTTCTCCCAAGGTGCATTCAGCACACACATACACACACTGCAGGAACGTTAGAGAGAGTGGTCTTCATTTGTTTTATTGGGTTACAGGAAACTCCTTTTTTATTGCCTTGTCTTGATCCATTTACAAGCCGGCTGCAGCTCTGTGGCTCCCGTCCATAAAGGCACCACCTATGGAGCTCTTGGCCTGGCTAGTTAAAACCCCAGGGCTCGTATTCATAAAGCGACAAGTAGGAGTGCTGCTCTAGGATCAGTTTAACCTTTTAGATGATAATGAATGGACTGAAGGGGCCTTAATCTGAGAACAGCATCTGAAACTCTTTATGAATATCAACCTAGAGGTTTAGGACTGGGGAGACTGGAGAGCAGTTTATGTGTTAGAGACGGAGACAGGACGACTGCTTAATTGATCTGTTGATCAGAGCCACCGGGGCTCTGCTTCTGTTTATAACAAAATGGTTTGATGGAAAAATAAAGGGCCTCATTGTTCCTTTGGAGTATTTGTAACTGTTGCGTTATGCATGCATCATGCATTAGAGACACGGTGAGATGGAGTTATAGAGAGAGAAAGAGAATGGAAGTGCTTTGAACATAAAAGTGTTAGGGTTTGATTGATGTCTCCATTCATGATGTTATCGTGGGCGTGAGGAGTGGGAAGGGAACTGAACCGCTGTGTGTGATGCTTTTTAAACGTGGCCTGCAGCAGCTTTACCTCTGCTTTGTGATCATGGAGTGTCTTTGACATTAGCCGCCATCAGAGATCTGAAATCCTAGAACCACCCAATGTGTGCTGTGTGTATGTGATGGAAAGCCACTTTTTTACCCACTGTGAAGTGTCGCCCCCGGTGCCCTCTTCTCTATGACTCTAACTGAACTGCATTCTTTATAATTTTGTAAAGATAAGTTTTAACCATTTCTTCTGTCCATCCATCCCTCTCCCACTGAGGATGACCTTCCACAGGGGCTTAACTGGACTCCTTCATGTATCAACCCTTTTCTCTCCTCCCTCATCTTCTGTTCTTCTTCACCCAGGCTCAATTTCCCCTGGGGTTTCCCTGACGAGTACTCCGTTATGGTCACGTTCCGAATGATCAAGAACACGGTGAACAAGGTGTGGAACGTGTGGCAGGTGGTGGATGAAGACGGCCGGAAGCAGGCAGGGCTCAGGCTGAATGGAGACCAGCAGGCCCTGGAGTACTTCCTGATGGGCCAGGATGGCAACCTGCAGACCGTCACCTTCCCAGGGCTCTCTGTGTTGTTCAACACCAAGTGGCACAAGGTGATGTAATGAGTGAGGGCACTCCTGGTTAGTGTTGCAAAATACAGTAACTGTCCCAAAACTCCCCGGTTTTCCAGAAATCTTGATGGAAGATCCCGGAATCAGGAGGGAATAAGCGGGAAATCCTGGAAAGCCTAGGAATTTTTTGAAAGTTACTGGAAATGTGCAACCCTACTCCTGGTACAATGTAATTAGTGAGGACTGATCACTAAATTAGCATTTTCTAAACTGGTTTATTTAGCTAGTAGTCTCGCAATGACATGAATTACGGTAGCCTCTGAGGATCAACAACAGTAACCCTATAGCATATCCTTACAGGTGATGATTGGGGTGGAGAGAGACCAGGTCACCCTGTATGTGGACTGTCAGCCCGTGGACAAGAAGCCCATCAAAGGGAAAGGCCCCGTCAACACAGAGGGAGATACGCTTATTGGAAGGCTGGATGCTGACGCTGATGCTTCTGTTGTGGTGAGCGGGGCAGGAATAGCCTGGCCCCAGATCTGGATGTGCTGTATTGCCAAATGGTTGTTGTTTGGCATGACAATAACCATTGGAGTTGGTAAGACATCACAAACCGATCTGGGATCAGGCTAAGGCTGAAAAGGTGTTGGTTCCCCCGGTGGTGCGTTGTTATACAGTAATGTTATCATATGAGTCTTGTTATATGATCAATATCATGCCGTTGTCTCTTTCTAGTTTGAACTCCAGTGGATGTTGATCCATTGCGACCCGAAGAGAGCCAATAGAGAGAACTGCCAGGAGTTGCCTATCACAGAGGTAACAACAATAACCTTGTCTCCAACTGGTCTTTACTTGCTTTGGGTTTGGGTTCATATCGACCAGTAACATAGCTTTCACTAACTGGCTTCTGTCAATCTGCACCTGCCAAAATGTGAGGACATATACATGATTACAATACATACAGTACAAGTCAAAGTTTGGACACACCTACTCATTCCAGGGTTTATCTATATTTTTTTACTATTTTCTACATTGTAGAATAATAATGAAGAGATCAAAACTATGAAATAACACATATGGAATCATGTATTAACCAAAAAAAGTGTTGAAGAAAATCAAAATATATTTTATATTTGAGATTCTTCAAAGTAGCCACCCGTTGCCTTGATGACAACTTTGCACACTCTTGGCATTCTCTCAACCAGCTTCATGAGGTAGTCACCTGGAATGTGTTTCAATTAACAGGTGTGCCTTAAAAGTAACAAGTAATTAAAGAGCAGCAGTAAAATAACAATAGCGAGACTATATACAGGGGGGTACCGATACAGAGTCAATGGTTAGTTGAGGTAATAGTACATGTAGGTAGAGTTACTAAAAGTGACTATGCATAGATGACAACAGAGAGTAGCAGTGGTGTAAAGAGGGGGTGAGGGGAGGGGGGTCACTGCAAATAGTCTGGGTAGCCATTTGACTAGATGTTCAGGAGTCTTATGGCTTGGGGGTAGAAGCTGTTTAGAAGCCTCTTTGACCTAGACTTGGCCCCCCCGGACAGTCTATGACTAGGGTGGCTGGAGTCTTTGACAATTTTTAGGGCTTTCCTCTGACACCGCCTGGTATAGAGCTCCTGGATGGTAGGAAGCTTGGCCCCAGTGATGTACTGGGGCGTTCACACTACCCTCTGTAGTGTCTTGCGGTCAGAGGCCGAGCAGTTGCCATACCAGGCAGTGATGCAACCAGTCAAGGTGCTCTCGATGGTGCAGCTGTAGAACCTTTTGAGGATCTGAGGACCCATGCCTTTTCAGTCTCCTGAGGGGGAATAGGTTTTGTCGTGCCCTCTTCACGACTGTCTTGGTGTGCTTGGACCATGATAGTTTGTTGGTGATGTGGACACCAAGGAACTTGAAGTTCTCAACCTGTTCCACTGCAGCCCCGTCGATGAGAATGGGGGTGTGCTCAGTCTTCTTTTTCCTGTAGTCCACAATCATCTCCTTTGTCTTGATCACATTGAGAGATAGTTTGTTGTCCTGGCAACACACGGCCAGGTCTCTGACCTCCTCCCTATAGGCTGTCTCGTTGTTGTTGGTGATCTGGCCTACCACTGTTGTGTCATCGGCAAATTTAATGATGGTGTTGGAGTCGTGCCTGGCCGTGCAGTCATGAGTGAACAGAGAGTACAGGAGGGGACTGAGCACGCACCCCTGAGGGGCCCCTACAATATAGAAAATAGTCAAAATAAAGAAAAACTTGAATGAGTAGGTGTTTACAAACTTTTGACTGGTAATGTACATCAAATAAGCACTTACTTCCATACAGAGAGAATACTGCTGGCTCTCACTCTCAATTTACCCCCATTTTTGTCAGCATATTAAAGTCTGACTCCTCAGGTCAGAATTGTATATTAGAATACATACTGTTATGAGTGGGTGGAGTCCTATTGTCCAGTAGACTGCAGAAGAAAGTCCTGTCTTTCTTTATGATGCAAATATCAATTTGACAATGGCCTATTCCCTCTAGCTTTGAGGTTTATCTTTTGGAAAGGTGCTTTAGCTTCTTCTGACACTCTGGGTGAAGGTGGTGTGACTACTTCACTAACTCTACATGTTTCTCATTTCTCTTGCTTCTTCAGATGTATGCCAATGCTGAGGTATTTATCTTTTCTTCCTTTTTTTCTTGGTGTTTTTTGGGGCAAATAATCTACTTCAATGCTCCGTTGCCTAATTGCCTTGATGCTTTGTTACTTTAGTGGCACAATCAAACTCTGGCTGGAGTAAGAAGCTTCTCTACTCCCCTCAGAGTGGCCTTCACTCCTTCGCATGTACTCATCGACTGTGATGTCTCTTCTCCCTCCAGCCTGACCCCAAGCTTATCTCTGGCCCTCCCGGTCCCACCGGCCCTGAGGGGCCCAGGGGGCCACATGGAGAGGACGGCAGAGACGGTAGAGATGTAAGTCTATCCACCCCATCCAAACTACAGGTAGAATGAAGAATTAACCATAGCGTTATGTAATTTACCATGCTGGATATTGCCTCAACCTGCGTGAATTGGTAAGGTATCTTAGACAGACAGTACGCACTTTTCTTATTTCTCTATTCTCAATGACTAGAATGGATAACAACTGTCTTTTTTTTCTTGCAGGGCCTTCCAGGTTCACCTGGCAGTGCTGGCACTTCTGTAAGAATGAGATGTCATATTATTAAATGTGTTTCATTCTCTAAGTATTTATTTGACTCTTTGTTGCCATCCTGTAGCTCAACCTCATTACTTACAATCAATTTAGCTGCAAAAATAGATCAGTGTTCTTTCCTCCACCTTGCCTGCCTCTTATCTCTCTCTCTCTCTGTCTGTCCTGATGAGAATTGCACATCTTTCATTGATTAAACACTGACTGGCACTGCCACAGTGTATCTTAGCAACAGCGGTGAGCGATGCAGACGGATGATAAAGCTGTTTGTCTGATTTTTTTGTGTACAGAGCCATACTTAGCTGTGGTTGTGTCTGCTATATATGGCTGTTGTTGTGTCTGTAACTAGGATGTCTGTTGTGTCTGTTACTAGGCTGTCTGTTGTGTCTGTTACTAGGTTGTCTGTTGTATCTGTTACTAGGCTGTGTGATGTATCTGTTACTAGGTTGTGTGTTGTATCTGTTACTAGGCTGTCTATTGTGTCTGTTACTAGGCTGTCTATTGTATCTGTTACTAGGCTGTCTGTTGTGACTGTTACTAGGCTGTCTGTTGTGTCTGTAACTCAGTTGTCTGTTGTGTCTGTTACTAGGCTGTTTGTTGTATCCGTAACTAGGCAGTCAGTTGAATCTGTCGCTCAGCTCTTCTATTGTGTCTGTTACTAGGCTATGTGTTGTATCTGTTACTAGGCTATGTGTTGTATCTGTTACTAGGCTGTGTGTGGTATCTGTTACTAGGCTGTGTGTTGTATCTGTTACTAGGCTGTGTATTGTATCTGTTACTAGGCTGTGTGTTGTATCTGTTACTAGGTGTGTTGTGTCTGTAACTCAGCTGTCTGTTGTGTCTGTAACTCGGCTGTCAGTTGTGTCTGTAACTCAGCTGTCTGTTGTGTCTGTAACTCAGATGTCTGCTGTGTCTGTAACTCAGCTGTCTGTTGTGTCTGTAACTATGCTGCCGGTTGTGTCTGTAACTCAGCTGTCGGTTGTGTCTGTAACTCGGCTGTCTGTTGTGTCTGTAGCTCAGCTGTCTGTTGTGTCTGTAACTCAGCTGTCGGTTGTGTCTGTAACTCAGCTGTATGTTGTGTCTGTTTCTCAGGGGGCCAAAGGGGACCAGGGGGAGATCGGTCTACCTGGACATAGAGGCATGCCTGGCCTACCAGGAGCTGCTGTAAGCATCACTACCTCCTACTGTACCACACACAACACACACCTCCTGTCACACACTCAACCTCTATTTTGTCTTGTGGAGCAAGACAGGGTTGTTCTCTATCACCTTATCCATTGAACCGTTAACAGCAGCTATTCACCACTCAACTGATATTATTAGAATTCAAGCTGGTGGCAAGAGAACGTTTTAGTTTTTAGATTGTGTGTGAATCAATGATTTCTTCTCTTTTTAATGAAGGGAATACCTGGTTCAATGGGCCCAAGAGGACCTGTGGGTGAGAGAGTGAGTTTTGTTCTTACCAGAACCTACTAAAGAAACTGTCTTCCTAATAACTGTAACAGTAGGGACAATGTTAACTAATATTTGAGTCCTCTGTCTCTAATAACAGGGACTTCAAGGTTTTCCTGGGCCAGCAGGCTCTCCCGTAAGTATCCACTATCTTTTCATCTTTAGATCGTCAGATATTAATGGAAACATTTTGCTGACATGTATAGCCATGAAGCCATGGAATCGTAAATAATACGATTTATCTGATAGCGTTTTCTCTCATTTCCCAGGGACCTGAGACAGCTGGACCTCCCGTATGTACTACAAACTCTTCAACATCTTTAGAGAATCTTCACCCCATGTTCTAAATGGCATTAAGACAGCATACAGTACTTTAATCGAGCCCTACTAAGGGGCTAAAGAATAATTGTATAACTTGTGTATGTCACTCCCTACAGGGCCCACCTGGGAAAGCAGGAACTCCAGGAGACGAGGGGAACATTGGGCCTGAGGTCAGTGTTCAAATAAGGATCACATCCTACATAACTACAGTATATGACTGATTAAACAGAACACATCCAGCAATAAAAACATACAGGATATGTTTCAAGTTGTATTAGTCATATGTACAGGATTTGACAATACAACAATACAATACAATATGTACAGGATTTTTTACAATAAGAAATAATAAAAGATAAGAATATGAACATAAAGTAAATGGCTCAGTAGAATAGAATAAACATGTTAGCATAATGTGCTGCCTTCTGCACTGTTTCATTGGTCCTTTTGATATCCTGTGGACAATTTTGTTACTAATATATATCAGACTTTTCAGAAGTCTGAAATGTCTAGAAGGACATTTTAGGTGTTTGAGCTTTAAATGCAATTATCTATTGTTATCAGGGTGCCCCTGGGCCTAGAGGGGGTCTGGGTCTCCCTGGTCCCCCTGGTATACCAGGACCACCTGGACCTGCGGTAAGTACTGATGCGAACCTCTTACTTATGGATGTCACCTGAAATAAGTGAATTCAACATCTGTATCATCATGTGAATTGAGTCTGACCTATGTTTCTATCTGTTGAGGTTCCAGATGTAGCTTTGTCTCTTTTGTCTTTCCCATTAACCTAAGTCTTTTCTTATCCATATTGTCATAAGAATTCTCTCCAATTATTATACGGACGTCTTAACCCTGATGTAGAGTGATAATCAGTATCACTCCTGCATTACTTGACACTGATTGCACAGCCTCGAACACTGGAGATCTTTGCTGTAGTGTCTGTGGACATCTACACTTTGTTTTAGACGTTACTGCATAGAGATATATGCTGTTTTATCTCTGTCACTCACTCTGCTGTGTTTTAGGGACCACCTGGGGCTGGCAAAGCTGAGGGGAGTGGGGAAGATGTGAGTCTCTTTTTACCATCTTTCACATGGTTAAACCGTCTTGCACAGGGTTACTGTAAATCATCTTTCACAGGGTTAAACCATCTTTCACAGGGTTAAACTATCTTGCACTGAGATTCCTAAAGATTGGAAAGCGGCCGCGGTCATCCCCCACTTCAAAGGGGGAGACACTCTAGACACAAAATGTTACAGACCTATATCCATTCTGCCCTGCCTTTCTAAAGTCTTCGAAAGCCAAGTGAACAAACAGATTACCGACCATTCCGAATCCCACCGTACCTTCTCCGCCATGCAATCCGGTTTCTGAGCTGGTCACGGGTGCACCTCAGCCACGCTCAAGGTCCTAAACGATATCATAACCTCCATCGATAAAACAGACAGTACTGTTCAGCCGTCTTCATCGACCTGGCCAAGGCTTTTGACTCACCCTATTCTTATCGGCAGACTCAACAGCCTTGGTTTCTCTAATGACTGCCTCGCCTGGTTCACTAACTACTTCTCAGATAGAGTTCAGTGTGTCAAATCGGAGGGCCTGTTGTCCGGACCTCTGGCAGTCTCTATGGGGGTGCCACTGGGTTGAATTCTCGGGCCGACTCTTTTCTCTGTATATATCAATGATGTTGCTCTTGCAGCTGGTGATTCTCTGATTCACTTCTACGCAGACGACACCATTCTGTATACTTCTGGCCCTTCTTTGGACGCTTTAATGCCATACAACACTCCTTCCGTGGCCTCCAAATGCTCTTAAATGCTAGTAAAACTAAATGCATGCTCTTCAACCGATCACTGCCCGCACCCGCCCGCCCGACTAGCATCACTACTCTGGACGGTTCTGACAGAATATGTGGACAACTACAAATACCTATGTTTCTGGCTAGACTGTAAACTCTCCTTCCAGACTCATATTAAGCATCTCCAATCCAAAATCGGCTTCCTATTTCGCAACAAAGCCTCCTTCACTCATTTGCCAAACATACCCTCGTAAAACTGACTATCCAACCGATCATTGACTTCGATGTCATTTACAAAATAGCCTCAAACACTTTACTCAGCAAATTGGATGCAGTCTATCACAGTGCCATCCATTTTGTCACCAAAGCCCAATATACTACCCACCAGTGCGACCTGTATGCTCCCGTTGGCTGGTCCTCTCTACATATTTGTTGCCAAACCCACTCGCTCCAGGTCATCTATAGGTCTTTGCTATGTAAAGCTCCACCTAATCTCAGCTCACTGGTCACCATAGCATCATCCACTCGTAGCACACGCTCCAGCAGGTATATTTCACTGGTCATCCCCAAAGCCAACACCTCCTTTGGCCGCCTTTCCTTCCAGCTCTCTGCTGCCAATGACTGGAACTAATTGCAAAAATCACTGAAGTTGGAGACTTATCTCCCTCACTAACTTTAAGCATCAGCTGTCAGAGCAGCTTACCGAATGCTGCAGCTGTACACAGCCCATCTGTAAATATCCCATCCAACCAACTACCTACCTCATCCCCATATTTGTTTTGGTTTTTCTGCTCTTTTGCACACCAGTATTTCTACTTGCACATCCTCATCTGCACATCTATCATTCCAGTGTTAATAGTTAAATTGTAATTACTTCGCCACTATGCCCTATTTATTGCCTTACCTCCTTACTTAATTTGCAACGTCTGTATACCGATTTTTCTGTTGTGTTATTGACTGTATGTTTGTTTATCCCATGTGTAAGTCTGTGTTGTTGTTGTTTTTGTCGCACTGCTTTGCTTTATCTTGGCCTGGTCGCAGTTGTAAATGAGAATTTGTTCTCAACTGGCCTACATGGTTAAATAAAGGTGAAATTATATTATATTATTATTATAATCAGGTGTGCTAGAGTAGAGTTGGAGTGGAAACCTACAGGACGGTAGCTCTCCGGGTACAGGGTTGGAGAGCCCTGGACTAAGTGCTTCAGAGCCTAATGTTGCTGCAATAACTACACTTCATCTTAATTCACACTTCTTTTATAAACTGTTGTTGTTGATGTCATTTAATTCTGACAAACCTGCATGTGGAAAATTGGTAGCTTAGGTGTTCTTCGGTCAGTAGCTATCGAATAGGAGGTGAGCCCCTTGCAGGTGTAGTGATAATGTAATGTCTGTCTCTGTCTGTTTGTTTGCAGTGCCCTGCTGCCTGTCCAGCTGGACCACAGGGAAGCCCAGGGCTAACAGGGTTAAAGGTGAGGAATCTTAATGACAGACACTAAATGAGTACAAACAGTGGCTTGCGAAAGTATTCACACCCCTTGGCATTTTTCCTATTTTGTTGCCTTACAACCTGGAATTAAAATTGATTTTGGGGGGGGGGTTGTATCATTTGATTTACACAACATGCCTACCACTTTGAAGATGCAAAATATATTTTCTTGTGAAACAAACAAGAAATAAGACAAAAAAATACAGAAAACATGAGCATTAATAACTATTCACCCCCCCCAAGTCAATACTTTGTAGAGCCACCTTTTGCAGCAATTACAGGTCTCTTGGGGTATGTCTCTATAAGCTTGGCACATCTAGCCACTGAGATTTTTGCCCATTCTTAAAGGCAAAATTGCTCCAGCTCCTCCAAGTTGGATGGATTCCGCTGGTGTACAGCAATCTTTAAGTCATACCACAGATTCTCAATTGGATTGAGGTCTGGGCTTTGACTAGGCCATTCCAAGACATTTAAATGTTTCCCCTTAAACCACTCAAGTGTTGCTTTAGCAGTATGCTTAGGGTCATTGTCCTGCTGGAAGGTGAACCTCCGTCCCAGTCCCAAATCTCTGGAAGACTGAAACAGGTTTCCCTCAAGAATTTCCCTGTATTTAGCGCCATCCATCATTCCTTCAATTCTGACCAGTTTCCCAGTCCCTACCGATGAAAACATCCCCACACCATGATGCTGCCACCACCATGCTTCATAGTGGGGATGGTGTTCTCAGGGAGATGAGAGGTGTTGGGTTTGCGCCAGACGTACCGTTTTCCTTGATGGCCAAAAAGCTCAATTTTAGTCTCAAATGACCAGAGTACCTTCTTCCATATGTTTGGGGAGTCTCCCACATGTTTGCTTATTGTTCTCTTTAAGCAATGGCTTTTTTTCTGGCCACTCTTCCGTAAAGCCCAGCTCTGTGGAGTGTTTGGCTTAAAGTGGTCCTATGAACAGATACTCCAATCTCTGCTGTGGAGCTTTGCAGCTCCTTCAGGGTTATCTTTGGTCTCTTTGTTGCCTCTCTGATTAATGCCCTCCTTGCCTGGTCTGTGAGTTTTGGTGGCTCTCTCTTGGCAGGTTTGTTGTGGTGCCATATTCTTTCCCTTTTTTAATAATGAATGATGTTCGGTGGGATATTCAAAGTTTCTGATCTTGTTTTATAACCCAACCCTGATCTGTACTTCTCCACAACTTTGTCCCTGACCTGTTTGGAGAGCTCCTTGGTCTTCATGGTGCCGCTTACTTGGTGGTGCCCCTTGCTTAGTGGTGTTGCAGACTCTGGGGCCTTTCAGAACAGGTGTATATATACTGAGATTATGTGACGGATCATGTGACACATAGATTGCACACAGGTGGACTTTATTTAACAAATTATTTGACTTCTGAATGCAATTGGTTGCACCAGATCTTATTTAGGGGGCTTCATAGCAAAGGGGGTGAATACATATGCATGCACCACTTTTCTTTTTTTTTTTCTTTTTTTTTGTTGAAACAAGTAATTTTTTTCATTTCACTTCAACAATTTGGACTATTTTGTGCATGTCCATTACATGAAATCCAAATTAAAATCAATTTAAATTACAGGTTGTAATACAACAAAATAAGAAAAACGCCAAAGGGGATGAATACCTTTGCAAGGCACTGTACCTGTGGTCATTGGTTTTCTCTCAGATACCAGTATCTAATAATTGAATGGATTGATGTACTGTAGGGCTTTTCCAGATGCTCAAAGCGCTTTACATTTTAGGGGGGAAACTCACCGTGTGAACTATCAATGTGTAGAGCATCTGATAGTAGTTTGATGACATTCAGTCTAAACTGGATTGCTATATCTTCTCCAGGGGCACAAGGGATTACCAGGTGATAATGGAGCTGCAGGGGAAGCTGGACAAAAGGTATGACAAGCAATCAATTCTCATGTTAAGTGAAGAAGTGTGATGTTTGACATTGTGCTTAAGTACAGGACATTGGGTGGTTAGGATGATTATGCAAGCATACAAATTGCTACATGTGAGAATTTGTGCTTTTCCTATGTTGCTAATCCACAGGGCGAGCCAGGACCATCTGGGGTGCAGGGCCTACCAGGCAAGATGGGAGATGATGTAAGAACTGTACTTCCTCTGAAAGATGCCAACACATACAGGCTGATCTATTCCACCTCACTGTCTGATAATGAAAATCCCAAAGTCTCTTGTTTTGTCATTTCTGTACTTCTGTTTTTCTGTTCCAAGCAGTGAATCATATGAAATATAATTAATTTTAACATCTGTAATACATTCCAGGGACAAAGAGGTCCTATTGGTTTTCCTGGAACTCTTGGAGAGAAAGGAGACAGGGTAAGGGTTTAAAACAATATTTACTGCAAGTCTTATTGACGTTTTACTCTAGTGTTTAAAGTCTTAAACTCACCATCTGTGTTCTCTGCTCCACTCAGGGTCCCCCTGGTTTCAACGGCATCCCAGGACCCACTGGACCACCGGGATCTCCTGTAAGCACTACTCCTTTAATTAACTCAATCAATTATAACTGCCATTTCCAATGTCCATAGGCGGACTGGAGGACAGACTGTGGTTGACATCACCTAGGGCTGAAGAATGTTTCCCAAAATGTCTGCCATTATGTACCGTAGTGACTGACCACTTGTCTTCTTTTAGGGTGTGGAGGGCAGTCGTGGACGTCAGGGTCTGGAGGGAGAAAAAGGTGATGATGTGAGTATCTCCTCTCTTCTACCTCTAGAGTTTTTACTTTTTCTTTGCCTTAAATTGTTTCATGGTTCATTGCATGTGGGTTTTCTTAGGGAGCGATCGGTCCACAAGGAGATCAGGGTCCTGTTGGTGCAAAGGGTGACACTGTGAGTAAACAAACAATACAACATAAATGATGTCCTTACCAATAAGTTATCAGACGCATGCGAGATCCTTTTGTATTGTTAGTTGTATAGTTAGATTTCCATGAATAATTAACATTTTGCAACATCTTATCTCTGTGATTATGATGCAGAGTGGTGTTGTTATTGTTGTTGTTGTTGTTGTGATAAATGATGAACTGTGATTATAGGGTACTCCTGGGGAAGACGGCATGGATGGACTCCCTGGAGTGGATGGAGCTAAAGTTAGTCTACACTTTATGACTACTATACATATATAGTTGAAATAAAGAGAATGTATCCAGTCTTACAAGATCTGTCAAGAAATCAATTGTTTATCCTATAAACATCCCTGTCATCTTTCCAACAGGGAGAGGCTGGCGTTCCCGGGACTGTTGGAATCAGGGGTATCGTCGGAATTCCAGTGAGTGTAATATTAATCTGTGACATTTGTCTAAAATAAATATTATTCATTTACAAAAATGATTGTATATTAGATTACAAGATTTTGCTGGTATTTAAAAGAAATCAAAAGCTGTGAAAACCAATAGAGCGGTTACCTTCCAGTCAAACCATACTGCAGACCAGGTGAATAAATCATTTAGAAGCAAACAGCCATGCGGAAGGAAAATCCAATACAACCACAACCTTCCCATCATAGCCTGTCTGGCTGCAAGGTTATACAGGTCAGAGGACATGGCAGGGAACACCGAATCATCTGAAACAACACAACAAATCAGTAGTCTATCCCTAATGTTGTAGTGCTTTCAAAAATACCAGTATATTGTACGCTATTCTGAGGATATCCTGTGTTGTCTCTCTAGGGGTTACCAGGAAAGCAGGGGCTAGTTGGAGCTGGAGGTGCCAAGGTGAATTGTGTGTGACTGTGTGTGTGTGTGACTGTGTGTGTTTGTGTGACTGTGTGTCTGCCTGTGACTGTGTGCGTGCGTGCCTGTCTTGGGTACAGTTTCATTCCTTGTGTTTGTCTATTGTAAAATAGTATGCTTTTGTACAGGGTGATACAGGAGATGATGGACCAGTAGGACCAATCGGAGTTCCTGGGAAGACAGTGAGTATCAAATTTCACACTTTAGGGTTTACTATCACTCAACACTGCTAGCCATGACTGTGGATCCATATTCTACTGATGGTGCTGAAGATGCTTAATAAGACTGCCGTGGTTGTTTAGGGGGCAACTGGACCCGCAGGAGAAGATGGACAACCAGGAGACAAGGGAGCTTCTGTAAGTTGACCATTTGTAACATTTGATTCTGGTTCAACTGCTTATAATAATCTGTTATTAAATATACATGACAGTAGTCATTTCTTATTCATATATTCAACTAGGATTGTCATGCATACTGCTCTTCAATAACAACCCCTATCTGACGGTAACAATGAGCTGATAGCTAAACTCACATAAACCCACAAGTCATAGAGTACCTTTAATGACATTTAATTTATCCTGCATCACTCTCCTCAGGGTGAGACAGGAAAGCAGGGACCAGTGGGGGTCACAGGTGATACAGGCATCCAGGGTGACAAAGGGGACAAAGGTGACACTGGTGAAAAAGGACTGAAAGGTCACACTGGATATAAGGGAGACCAGGTAAGTCCTGATGTGTAGCTTACTGTTTTGGTAATAGTTGTCCGTTTGTAAATGAAGGGGAATTGAATGACTTCTAATTTCCTGTGTCTTGTTCCTAGGGTCCTATTGGTCCCATTGGCCCAAAGGGAAGTGAAGTAAGTCTATGGATTCACGTCAATACCATACAGTGGGGAAAAAAAGTATTTAGTCAGCCACCAATTGTGCAAGTTCTCTCACTTAAAAAGATGAGAGAGGCCTGTAATTTTCATCATAGGTACACTTCAACTATGACAGACAAAATGAGGAAAAGAAATCCAGAAAATCACATTATAGGATTTTTTATGAATTTATTTGCAAATTATGGTGGAAAATAAGTATTTGGTCACATACAAACAAGCAAGATTTCTGGCTCTCACAGACCTGTAACTTCTTCTTTAAGAGGTTCCTCTGTCCTCCACTCATTACCTGTATTAATGGCACCTGTTTGAACTTGTTATCAGTTCAAAAGACACCTGTCCACAACCTCAAACAGTCACACTCCAAACTCCACTATGGCCAAGACCAAAGAGCTGTCAAAGGACACCAGAAACAACATTGTAGACCTGCACCAGGTTGGGAAGACTGAATCTGCAATAGGTAAGCAGCTTGGTTTGAAGAAATCAACTGTGGGAGCAATTATTAGGAAATGGAAGACATACAAGACCACTGATAATCTTCCTCGATCTGGGGCTCCACGCAAGATCTCACCCCGTGGGGTCAAAATGATCACAAGAACGGTGAGCAAAAATCCCAGAACCACACGGGGGGACCTAGTGAATGACCTGCAGAGAGCTGGGACCAAAGTAACAAAGCCTACCATCAGTAACACACTCGCGCCAGGGACTCAAATCCTGCAGTGCCAGACATGTCCCCCTGCTTAAGCCAGTACATGTTCAGGCAAGTCTAAAGTTTGCTAGAGAGCATTTGGATGATCCAGATGAGGATTGGGAGAATGTCATATGGTCAGATGAAACCAAAATATAACTTTTGGTAAAAACTCAACTCATCGTGTTTGGAGGACAAAGAATGCTGAGTTGCATCCAAAGAACACCATACCTACTGTGAAGCATGGGGGTGGAAACATCATGCTTTGGGGCTGTTTTTCTGCAAAGGGACCAGGACGACTGATCCGTGTAAAGGAAAGAATGAATGGGGCCATGTATCGTGAGATTTTGAGTGAAAACCTCCTTCCGTCAGCAAGGGCATTGAAGATGAAACGTGGCTGGGTCTTTCAGCATGACAATGATCCCAAACACACCGCCCGGGCAACGAAGGAGTGGCTTCGTAAGAAGCATTTCAAGGTCCTGGAGTGGCCTAGCCAGTCTCCAGATCTCAACCCCATAGAAAATCTTTGGAGGGAGTTGAAAGTCCGTGTTGCCCAGCGACAGCCCCAAAACATCACTGCTCTAGAGGAGATCTGCATGGAGGAATGGGCCAAAATACCAGCAACAGTGTGTGAAAACCTTGTGAAGACTTACAGAAAACGTTTGACCTTTGTCATTGCCAACAAAGGGTATATAACAAAGTATTGAGATAAACTTTGTTATTGACCAAATACTTATTTTCCACCATAATTTGCAAATAAATTCATAAAAAATCCTACAATGTGATTTTCTGGATTTCTTTTCCTCATTTTGTCTGTCATAGTTGAAGTGTACCTATGATGAAAATTACAGGCCTCTCTCATCTTTTTAAGTGAGAGAACTTGCACAATTGGTGGCTGACTAAATACTTTTTTTCCCCACTGTATATCATGTCAATGATGATACAGTATGCTTTTGTAAGATACAGTATCTGTATTAACAATCTTACTGCGGTCCACAGGGTGATCCAGGTCTTACAGGAGATTCTGGAGTCAAGGGAGACCAGGTATATGTTCTACTGAGAGATGCATTTGATTTAGCTTTAGTGTTCCCCAGTATTTGTAGTGACTACAATGGTCCTAATTCAATCCATTGTTGTTTCTATAGGGTCCTCCTGGTGTTCCTGGAATCAAAGGAGAGGTACAGAACAATGTTACAGTTAAATTGATTGACTGGTTGATTGATTGATTGATGGATGGAATAATTGAATACGTTATGGTATACAGTTAACATTTAAGTTGCATTGTCCACTCGCCTATAGGTTGGAGAGAAGGGCATGAAGGGATATACCGGGGAAGATGGTAGACCAGGGCAGCCAGGTCATGAAGGTTTGACCGGTCCCCAGGGAGCCAATGGACTGGAGGGAGAGAGAGGGTTAACTGGATCACCTGGGCCTAGGGGCCTACCTGTAAGTACCTTCTTCCATGAAGTGAAGGAAGACTGTAAAACACAAGTACTAAATAATCCTCTAGAATACTTTTTGGAATGGAGTGACATATAAACGTTTTAGTATTAATTAATATACTTTTTCCACATTCAAATCCAATAGGGTCCTAAAGTGAATGATATCAAACTTCTCGAACTATGCTCAGCAATTGTTGAAGGTACGTGAATATTGTGTACACACTGTAACAGTTGTATCTCAAGGCAGTCTGCCATGTATAGTAGGGTGCTTTGTCAAATGGACATTTGAATCATTCTCTCCATCTAGAACACTTGGCAGAGTTTAAGAAGGAGGTCCTGAAGAAACCAGCAGCGATCGGGGCCCCTGGCATGGCAGGACTGCCGGGCCCTCCAGGTCCCCCGGGCCCAGCAGGGACTGCAGGAGAGGCCGGCCCCAGAGGACTGATGGGAATGAAGGGACCACATGGATACTTTGGGTTACCAGGCACACCTGGAAAACAAGGTAATGGGGAATCATGCATCAATAACTTACTAGATGAAATGTATAAATAACTGATCATTCCAATGGAATACTTGGACCATCTTGGAAATGCCCATTTCATTGTGTACAGTGGAGAACATAGAAACTACAACTAGAAAAGTATAGAGTCTGACAGCACTCAGTGCTCAGCACGCTGGTGGAATGGCTTTCTGTTTGTCAATTATAGTGTATTTCTGTAGAGGGTCCACAGCCGTCCTAACGGATGCAATCTATTTCTTAATTAAACCTTTTAGAGAAATGCAGCATTGTCTGGCCAACCAGGTCCATTCTCTCCACAGTACTGTAGCTTAGTGCTCTGAAAGAGCTTGCACATCCAGGACTGAATCAGACAACACAGCACTTAAAGCCCTCTCTGCTAAATCCTTTTATTTGCATCCCTGTTGTTCACACAAGCACGCACTCCCACACACACACACACAGGCACGGGCATACACAGACACCTCCTGTGGAGATAATAGCCCATTTTAGACAGTCAATGTAAAACATGTGAAATGAAATGTCTTCCTCTTCTCTGTAGGTGACGCTGGTGTAAAGGGGGATACAGGACATAAGGGAGAAAATGGAGTTGGAATCCCAGGAAATCCAGGCGAACCAGGCCCACAAGGTAACACCACCCCTCCCTCCATTATTTTCTTGCCTAAGACCTGAAGACTTTAGCTCCTCAAGTTTATGCGAAGGCTTTATCTCAGCAGGCTAACACAGTCTTGTGTCGCTCAAGAGACCTGGGTGCGAACCCAGTCGGTTACACATTGACATGAGGGGATGTTGTACCTGTTTCCATCATCTCCCTAATCCTTTGTCTCTCTCTCTCAGGTGCGGCTGGCAGCCCTGGCATCGGGAAGGACGGTAAAGATGGAGCTCCCGGTAAAGACGGTGTTAATGGTAGCCCAGGCGCCTCTGGTCCCAGGGGAGGTACAGGAGCCCCAGGCTATTGTGACCCCTCAAACTGTATAGGCAGGCCCCCACCTCTCTACATGATGAATGGGGGGAAGAAATCCTCCAGCTACAGGAAGGGGCCGTGAGGAACACGAACAGGAGCTCAGAACACATTCCGGAACACATTCCATCTCTAGCAGCAGCAAGAGAGACATGAGGTACCCAGTTCAGGAGGGGTAATACATGGGAGTCTTTACGTCTCCATCATCGCACCACAGAACCAAAGAAAAACACAACAGGAAACAGAGACAAGGCAAATGTAATTTAGAATACTGTATAGATATTTTTCTAACTGTTCATCTTTTTGACTGATGCATCGTTTTTTTGTAGAGAGAGCTTATCTGATGTTGTGCTTTCTAAGACAGCTGCTATGGATGTTAAGCTAGCCTTTCAGCTGGCGAGTGGCCCATCATGGCCCAAGAGCTGCCCCAAAGACCAATACAAACTAGACAAACTTCTAAAATGACCATATTGTTCAATTCATGCTGTTCAATTTATACCCACAGCTTTAAGCTTACTCTCTCACTCTCAGACGTACTGTATGTTGGGCAGACAAACAGGGCACTATGTTGGTTTTCAAGTAATACAAAGGTAAATACTTTACCTTTTTCTTCTATGCATGTACTGTTTAAGTCCTTGTTTAAATAAAGTCTTCAAAAACGTCCTCTACAGCACAATGTACAGTATACGAAGCTCATCCTTTCACAAATAACAAAACCGCAAACTTCGCTTTGGAATCATTCATTTTCAATGTTGATCAATAAACAATAACAGAAAAGGTATACTACCGTCACGAGCCATAAACCGATATTGGTAGTTCATGTTTTCATTCAGTCACTTGATCATAGGATAATCTGTTATACAGTACACGTTTTCCCCTGTTTTGTTTTCTAACAATGTAATAAACTGATTCGTCTGGGAAATATTTAATGTCAGACCTGTGAGTTTTTATGAATGTAAAAACAGCTAGCTTTACCTTTGAAGCATTTTAGAACAAACCATTAGTGCTATGTATTGACAGCTTCATTACTTTACCATTTGAGAGCTGTTATGTGGCATCATGATTACCATAGAGAGTTCTGTCTGTTGAAGCTGTTGCAGCCAGGGGACGGACCAAGACCACCAAGAGACCAGTTTGGTCAGTCTTTGTTACAGACGTCTGCAGGGTCGTCTGGTCCACCGTTGCCTAGTTACGGAGAGCGGAGAGTCAACATCCCATTCTCTGAGTCTATACACCAGAGATTAATTTATTGAGTCAATATGACCTTTAAGGCTGCTGGCTGTTGGCTGTAACCAGGAGATTGGTCTGCTGCAGGCTGGAACTAGCCTCCCCATCCTCCTCCCCCCTCCGCCTCCTCTTTACTCCCCTTCTCCCTTCCTCCTCTTCCTCCTCTCAACAGCATCTATTTGTCTTCATAGGTCTAATCATGGATCTACTGGCATCCCATAGAATAATAGGTTGTCCATAAAATACTAACATGCAACAGTTCAACAATAGATCATTTCAGAAAAATTGAAATTCTAATTAGCAATACAAATTGGTTAGATATTTTACAGTAGTGACAATCGTGCTTGCTATGCAAATGATACCGGGTGAAAATGTAAAACTGAGCGATTTCTGTTCATTTCAATTTGTCTGTAGAAGTTGCTATTGACATTCAATAGAAGGAATGGCCTTGTCAAATGCCATTACTGGTAAAGTAGAAAACCTAATAATTGAGGAAGATGACAGTACTCACAAAGGAAAGGAAATGTCTTTTCTATAAAAAGGGATCTGTTCCGGTATTTATTACAACATGATACAGTACATAATATACCTTTCCAATACTTACAAATATACCAGCCAGTAATGAAGGATATTTTAGCACCAGTCTGTTAGGATAAACAGGTAAGGATTACCATTGTAAAACCATTTTTAACATTCCACATACGGTAGGCTACTGGTACTTCAAACTGTAAATAATTTAACAGTATAATGAAGAAAAAAAACGAAATCAATTACATACAGTTGGTTGTTTTGAATAATCACAAATGTATACGAAATTAGGAAACAAGCCAAACAAATAATTAAAAACTAGGACCTTATGCAATATTTGCTATGGGGAGCACTGGAAGCTAACATCCGACATTCTGAGGTTCGTATCAATGGGCTAAATAGCATGTTCCATTTACAAAACCATTGTTACTGTAGTATAGCTCCTTTTTGTCATTCTGAAACCTAATTCATCTCCACTGTGATGTGATGGTAAAGTGTATGCAAGTCATTGAAGAGTGCATGTGTCTCTGACTGCTATGGATCATGAGGCATAGTTTGATAGGCTGCAGTACAATACGCAACATAGGTATGTTTAGCTTTAAATATTCAGAGCACTTTGGATGACCTATAATGAAGTGACCTGAGGTGCAGCTGGCCAAGTAGTGTTTTCACTGTGAGTGTTGGCCTGCGTTCTGGAACACTGTGAGTGTTGGCCTGCGATCTGGAACACTGTGAGTGTTGGCCTGCGTTCTGGAACACTGTGAGTGTTGGCCTGCGATCTGGAACACTGCGAGTGTTGGCCTGCGATCTGGAACACTGTGAGTGTTGGCCTGGGTTCTGGAACACTGTGGGTGTTCGCCTGGGTTCTGGAACACTGTGGGTGTTGGCCTGGGTTCTGGAACACTGTGGGTGTTGGCCTGGGTTCTGGAACACTGTGGGTGTTCTTACTGTGTTCTAGAAATAAATGCTGGATCCAGGCTCAGATTCATATATCTATTCGACTTTATTCATGACCCAATGAACATTTCGTAACCTCAACGTTGATGCGTTACATTTCTTTGCCTTTTTCAAGCCAAAATAATTCCCCTAGAGTGAGCAGTGGGCTGTCTATTGTATTTTTTTACTGAGTCTCTCTCGCTCGATCAGTCTTGTGAGTTTTAGAGAAGGTATAATTGGTCCACCGGGGGCGTGGGTTACGTGAGTGAGGAACACATCCTTCAGACAGAATACTCACTGACCTTACCAATCAGAATATACAACACAGGGAAGAAGGAACTCATTTTGTATATCACTTAACCATTTAGTTAAAACAATGTCTTTATTTGAGTCACTGTGTCCCCGACAGACTAATAAGCAGGAGGAAGAAAACGTGGCGTGAAACCAGGAAACAAGGAACTTTTGAGGAACGACTGGAACCAAGGCTGTGGTTTTAGTACCTTCTCTCTTCAGACTGTTTACAGCCAGACTCTGTGGAATCACCAGAGACACTTAGGTAGAAACGAAAGGGGAAATGTAGTTTTCCTTTTAAAGTTTTCTATTTAATTTTGAAAGAGTCTTATGGGTCTTGTCTACTTGACAGCCTTACACACATTCATGAAGTTTGATTCCCTTTGGAGGAACAATGAACAGTACAAATAGGCAACTAAAGCTGTCACAAATGGTTTTGTTACTGACACAGTATCTTAGTTTGTAATAAGGTGGACATTCTAGTAAGAGCTCTACAGATACCCAGATCATCTAAGAGCTCAGTATCACCCTGACCAGTACTGGTGGCCTGGCTATCATTATTCAAGACAATCAGAAGCGTACAGGCAAGGCAAAACAAAGCATGAAGTTGTTCACCACCATCCACATGCTCATTAAAGATCCCTCCATGTATTGTTATTTTAGATTGTGCCTCAGTCACCCCCAATAAAAATAAAGTAGATAAAACCGTTGAATGGATAATTACCAGTTGACTCCAGAAGTGCTGCCTACCACTGGATTAATGATGTGGACACTGACAAATCTAATCTAATGCTAAGCCCATTCCAGGCTGACGACTGTGTACGCTGGGAGACTGACAACACTATTATGGCATAATTTGGAGTCAGTTAAATGGCCATTCTGTAACTGTGGCTCCATCTTTTACCAGACCTGGGTACCGATGATTTTCGTTTTCTTTGAAACACTTGTGAGCATTTTATTGAGCCTGCCTAAAGTGAAGTGCTGATAGGTAGGGTTTGCACTTTTGGGGACTATTCCATTGGTTCCATTGTGTGAGGCAAGCTCAATCAAGCAAAAACAAATACTATTTGAACCCAGGCCTGGTTCCGTGCTGCCACATTATAGTCCAGTAAGCATGACTGTAGTCGGTGGTCTTTTACATGCTCCTTCGAGCCGGATAAGAACAATGGCAGTCCGTCTAAATTTAACAAGTTGTGTAATTCTTGATGATTCTTGATATCAGACGCCCCTCAACCCTCCACACCCACTTCCCCTGGTCATTTTACCCCCCACCCAACAAAAAAAAGGCAGCACACTTCTCTCGAGCTCCCTCTACACTGAGAAGATACATCTTAATAGAAAGAAAAGTTTTTGGCTCATCCTGACACATCCCAGTTCATAAATATCTGGACTTGGGTAGGGTCCAGTAGCTCTCTGGCATCCTATTCCCTTTAGATGTCGCCATATCGGACGGACCTTCTGTGTGTCTCTGTCTCTTTAATTTCCCTTGACGTTCTTGGTGTGGGGTCGTGCTCCCAGACTGGCATAGTAGGCACACTGGGAGGGGTCACACTGTCCTGGGGGTCCACTGGGGCCTGGCTGGCCATGAGGACCAGGGTTCCCTGGTTCTCCCTGAGCTCCAGCCGCCCCGGGCTGCCCGTCCTTACCATAGCCTGGCATACCTGCTGGTCCTGGGGGGTGGAATAGCAAAGTGAATGGCAAAGAGCCACAATGAAGCAACTGCTGCTTTCTTAGGAAGTTCAAGTGTCAGTCAGTAACTCACCCCACTCGTGCTGGATAGCTCATAGTTTAGCAACAAAGGATCTCAAGATGAATACAAACAATCATCCATTTAGAATGATATTGTAGTGATCAAGACATTCTATTGATATATTGCTGTAATAGAGCACATTTACTGTACCTATAGGACCTGATGGTCCAGTCTCTCCTCTCTGTCCAACTCCGTTTTCTCCCTTGTCTCCTCTGGATCCTCTCTCACCTGCATGTCACAGAGGTGACAGACACAACACTCACAATGATGTTCTTAAAGACAGTGTCTGAATCAAGAAAACCTCAATCAAGACCACCAAAGGTGACTAATATCAATGGGTGGCAAACGTGTTTTCTGGGTATGGTGGAAACCTGAAACCTCTCATGTAGTGTTTTGACAATATTACACTCTAATATTATGCTTTCACAGTGTGTTTATCTGAACCAATAAATACAGGAAGTGTGACCAAAAACAATAGGACTTCACTTTGGATCAGTTACCTTTAGGACCCATGGGTCCCCTCATGCCGTCTCCTCCGTTCTGCCCAGGCATGCCAGGCTCCCCTGGTGGTCCGGGGCGACCGTCGCCCCCTTCTTTCCCTGAGGGGCCTGGGGGTCCTGGCCGCCCTGCCGTGCTCTTCACATGGGCCGGCTGGATCTGGGCCATCAGGTACGCCATTTTGGCTGGAGGGGGAAACACAGGGACACACACGATTATGACTTGCACAGCTCATTTGAGGTCAAACAAACTTTGCATACATTGCAGATTGCACTAATGTCCCACTGTTCCTAACAATACTCCAGTCTCACCATCTAACGCTTTCGCTAGTTCCTCCTGGATCAGCCTTCTCATTGTTTCCAGTGATGGTGACTCTCCCTGTGGAAGGAGAAATTAGCATGTTTACGTCATCGAGTTCTAGATGTCTACTATTTTCTATAGCACTTTGACTGTGACTGAGATTGAACCAGAGTATTCTGTAAACCACAAGACTGTGTTCGCCTGCTGAGCTAAAACCTGGCGGATAACTCTGGGGGGCTATTGCAAGTATTCAAATCACTACTCACCCGTGGTCCTGGTTGTCCGGGGTTTCCAGGTGTTCCCTGAGGCCCGGTAAGTCCCACCTCTCCTGCGGGCCCGGACATACCCATCATCCCTGTGTGGCCCTTACGACCTGGGAGCCCCTGGTTACCAGGCATACCTGGATCTCCAACAGGTCCCTTATCTCCCTTCCCACCTGAGTCGCCCTACAAAGACATCCAACAAAACACACTCAGAGATAATATCAACAATGTTGTTTATGGTCATTGGTTGGGCAGGGTCCTGTATGAACTCACCCTCTCTCCTTTGACTCCACGTTCTCCTGCTCTGCCTGACATACCCTGTGAAACAGATAGAGTTGATTTAATGTGTTGTGAGCAAGACTTCGCCCAATCCATGTTCCACATTATATCCATTGTAAAGACGCTAAAAGTAGCTGATGAAAATTGAAATATGTCTAAAAAAAATCAATCATCAAACCAATAAATCAAATCAAATCCTATTCTACTTGTCACATGCGCCGTGAAATGCTTACTTACAATCCCCTAACCAATGGTTCTTACCTGTTTCCCCTCTGGGCCGACAGGACCAGCAGGACCCTAGATAGACAGACAGGTCGAAGGCTGAGACATTTATATAGAAATACATTTGATCAAATCAGAAACGCTTGCATCACAACTTCCAATCTTCTTAAGGCAGAACATCAACTCAGACTGTTCCAACATGAGTGGTAGGAGTAGGAGGTAAAGAGTAAAAGTAAAGATACTTTAATAGAAAATGACTCAAGTAAAGGTGAAAGTCGCCCAGTAAAATACTAGTAGTGGTGGGAAAAGCATTCAAATTTCATACTTGAGTAAAAGTAAATGCTGTACATCAAATTAGCTTATAATATGGAAACCAGATGGCACAATATGTTTTGTTTTTAATACATTTATGGATAGCACACTCCAACACTCAAACATAATTTACAAACTTACTATTTGTGTTTCGTGAGTCCGCAAGATCAGAGGCAGTAGGGATGACAACGCGTTATATTGATAGGTGCATGAATTTAACCATATTGCTGTCCAAACTGAGCATTTGAAATGTAACGACAACTTTTGGGTGTCAGGGAAAATGTAAAAAAGTTAATATTTTATTTAAGAAAGTAGTGGAGTAAATGTAAAAGTTGTCAAAAATATAAATAGTAAAGTAAAGTACAGATACCCCCAAAAAACTACTTAAGTAGTACTTTAAAGTATTTTTACTTAGTTACTTTACACCACTGGCAACAGTAGCTTAGAACCCTAGTGATAATGTTTACATAAAAAAGGAGCAGGAATCCCTGCTTACCGACGGTCCCTTGGGACCACTAAAGCCTGGTAATCCTGGGTTCCCAGGGTCTCCCTTGGCTCCAGCCTGACCCTGTAATACACACAGAAACATGGGGACTTGTGTCTTTCACATGGCGTAGTCTTACTGTAGTCATACCGTAGATGGAACACAGAGGCAGCTACGTTTAGCTATCTGAAGTTCAGCTATCTGAAGTTCTAATTGTTGCTACGCTTCGAGGTAAATCTCATAAAAGATCTTGCGGTGGGAGATGAAACAGCTGCAAGCGATTAATATTCATATTTACAAGGGCTTGGTGGGGCTGGCTGTAGAGTACCAGATAAAAGGGTAGAGGGAAGCTGCTGTCTTCGCTAAACACAAACAGCATTTCACTGCATTTGCATTATTCTGTTTTCACAGAAGCTAGGACTACAATATCTGCAATGTTAAGAGCATTTACTGCTGTATATAAATAAATAATCACTCACTGGATTACCAGGGGCTCCTGGCTTTCCTGAAGGTCCTGGTTCACCAGGTTTACCCTTGAGAGAGAGACAGAGGTAGAGAGAGGGAGGGATGGTGAGAGAGAGAGAGTATAATAGGGAGAGAAAGTGGGAGAGAGAGAGAGAGAGAGAGAGAGAGAGAAAGTTGAAGAGAGAACGTGGAAGAGAGAGAGAGAGAAAGTGGAAGAGAGAGAGAGAAAGTGCGAGAGAGAGAGAGAGAGAGAGAGACATTAGTGTCACTTTCTATTAGCTAGGTTGTCATCGTGATAAATCTGGTGTCAGCAGATAAAGGCAGTATAACATAAAAGGTGACTTACATTCTCCCCTCTCCGGCCAGCCAGGCCTTCTGGTCCAGGTGGTCCAGTATTACCCTTCACAAACAAACACAACACATATATTATTAAGACATTCCCTGTATGTTAATAATTGCAGAGTTATGATTTGTTATATTAGCGTTCTCACTCACGTCTTGGCCAGGTTTACCCTCCGGTCCGTTACGTCCTTCCTTTCCATCTTCACCCTGATTGGTCGAAGACAGAAACATATTAATCAACGCAACCAATCAATTCACAGTTGGCCTCTCTTTCGAGTCTGGGGTCAAGGCAAGACACTCAATGAGGTCTATAAAATCCATAGGTTAGCGTGGAGTTAGACAGCAGTCTATGTAACAAAAGCCTCTGTCTTAAGAAATGTGTTATTGGTGATGCTCTAGGTCAGCTATGGCATAAGGAAGTTGCAATCATGAGTGGTCCATCTCTGTCAGAGAACAGGCTAGAGGGGATGTGAGCCTGGCATTGTCTCAGTAATGAGGCATGCTATTGGTCACACTATATTGAGACATGCTATTGACCACACTGCAGTGGCAGATATTGTATCCTAGAGCTGAGTGAGATTTAATGAGAGTAGGCATGTGTCACAATTTTGACAGTGAGATGATTTGATCTTGACAGACCAGGGAAGACATGTGCCTAACGTTCATATTCACCACATTGCAGCTTCCTAATCATCTAATGTGTTGAGAATTGTGACATGGGAGTCAATGGGCTGACCTTTGACCCTGGTTGTCCAGGCTCTCCTCTGTGACCCTTGAAGCCCTGTGTGGAAAGAATGACCAACATGAATACGCCACCAATGTTTTCTTACTAGTGAAATTATATCTCCATTAGCCACAGTCTTAAATAATCCTTCCCACAGACTTAGTTGCATTCACATTTTAGCAGACTCTTATTCAGAGTGACTTTGTTCGTACTGGTCCCCCATGGGAATCGAACACACAACCCTTGCGATGCATGTGCCATGCTCTACCAACTGAGCCACACGGGACCTAGTTACTTACAGGCATTCCCCTGAGACCTGGTTGTCCTGGTGGTCCTGTCTCTCCTTGTTTACCCTGAAATTACAACACAGAGTTAAATGACACACCAAGGGAATGATGCGCAGGTAAAGATGAAGGGGACACATATTGTGCCATGTATAAAAAGGACCATTCTGGCTGATCAAGCCCCAACAGGATATACAGAACATACAGAATATCCTGGGAATATAGTCAGGCCATATCATGTGTACTCACAGGTTCTCCTTGTTCTCCTGGTCGGCCATCTTTGCCAATTTTACCCATTTGACCCTGTGGAACAAGGTTATTCAGCATTTAGCCTTTTTGTTGTTAGCCTTGGGTTTCAAACTGTTTATTCACATTCCACTCCATGAATGACACTTGTGTTTTCATGGACAGATTGAAACTGAGGTAATAGTGGTGTTGTTACTATCACACCAATACTATTTTAAGTCTTTAGCAGGTCATTTCGACTCCTTCACAAAACTTGATCAACATGGTTTCTCACCATTAAGCCTGGTAGACCTGGTGGCCCCTGGATTCCCTTCATCCCCTCCTTTCCCTGCAGAGACAAAACAAACACAAAACAGTTCCACAGTTTCAACCATGATAAATCAACAACAGCACTATGACGATTAATGTCCTCTGCCACAACACTCATCCCAGTTGACCTATATGGCCAGCCAGTGGGACGAGGCCGGCAGAAAACTGATGACATGTAGTGTAATATGCTGTCTGGAAATAAAACACATTGACAACATCCTGACTTTTTCTCCAGGGGCTCCTGGGGGACCGATGGGGCCGGGTTGACCGTCGTTACCCTACAGAGAGACGAAGAGGGAAGTCATTCTACTGGCGATACTAAATAGCAAAAGAGCAGGCTGACAGATGATGGGATAATGGTAGGTTCTGCTAGCACCGCCAGGCAGGTACAGGTACTCACAGGATTCCCCATGATGCCAGCAGCACCGGGGTGGCCAGGGGGTCCGGTTTGGCCCTTTTCACCTTTGTCTCCAGGTCCTCCTTGGGGTCCTCTATCACCCTTCACACCCTGTGGAACAAAGAATAAATAATACATATCACCTCTGGCCACTGTGTTATATGGCAGGTGACATAACACACACAAACCACAGGATGTTTTCAAATCTTCAACTCGATAATTCATATTCTATGGAAGATGAATGTGTGTGGTTGATAAGCGGGTGTGGTTGAGGAGGACTTGCCTTCTCTCCGTTGGATCCTGGGGGTCCAGTAGGTCCGGTCAGGCCTGTTTGGCCCTGTAATGATAATGACACAGAGACACCATCAGTCTCTGGGCAACTAAGCGCTCTCTCTCTACATCTCTCTTTCTGGTCGGTCTGTCTTTGTCTCTCCCCCCTCGTCCCCTCTCTAAAAAGACCATCTGCAGCCCTGTCTCCAGGTCCTGATCATACACCCCCCTGGAGGACAGAAAGCCTACCGATGCTGAGAGCTAGGCTGTTAGCTTCCCGCCACTTCAGTCAAACAGAGTGTGATGGATGCAGGAGACTCCTCGCTCTTTCCTTAGGCTGCTGTCTGAGGCATACTACTTCTATGAAGTTATTCAAAGTCCCCTTTGCAGTGTTTCGAGCATGAAGAAGCGGTATGGAAAGGATCCTAATGATTCAGGATGTGCATCTCCCAGTAACGGATATCTTTATCATACAACAGACGGAATAGCATGGTACTATGACTTTGTCCTTACTTGGTACCCGTCCTGTCCGTTCTTCCCTGGGGGTCCAGCGGGTCCCTTGTCTCCTGGTGTACCTGGGAGACCAGGCTGTCCCGGGGGTCCGGCTGGGCAGTCTGAACACACGTCCTGAAGGAACAGGAGAAACGCTTAGTGATGAAAGAATCTGTCTGTGTCCGGATGATTTAAGAAGATAGAGGCAACAGTACCATGGTAATGGGGCTCTCCTCCTTACCTTCAGATTCAAATCTGACAAGTCTGCTGCTGCTCCCTGAAAGAGATTGCGTCCATTACTAAACAAAGGTTGATTGGACTGATACACTTCACACTGATATTCACATCATGCATTTCAATACATCCCCATCGGTGAGCCATCACGTGACAATGAAGGTACGGTATAGTGAAGGTACAGTATTTTGTCTCAGTTTGCTGTGTTGTTGGGACGTTTCCAACCCCATTTACTGTACTGGTCAACTTACTGGCTCTCCTGGGGATCCTTTCTCTCCTGGTCGTCCTGGTAAACCATTGTGTCCTGCAGGTCCCTGTGTACCTGCGACGCCTGGAAGACCTCTCATGCCCTGAACCAGGAAACAATCAGCAGTCAGTTGAACTTTTATTTGAACATTACTCAGTTTACATTTTCACTTTGTCACACTAAGGCTGAGGATAATTATGACAAAATGTTTTTAAAAAATTACCGGTGATCCAACTGCACCATTGGGCCCTGAAGGTCCCTGTAAAAGATGAAGATGTTCTCAGACATGTTCAAAATAATGTGCCTGTGTGTGTGTGTGTGTGTGTGTGTGTCTGTCTCTACCGGGGGTCCGACTTTGCCTTCTCCTGGAGGACCCCTGTCCCCTGGAACCCCCTGAAGTCCCTGGGATCCGGATTGGCCCTGGAACACAGAACCTTGGTTACCATCTAGTAAGACACCAACAGAACCTTGGTCACTATCCAAAACCTTCTAATGACATTACTGTAATATCGTAACGTTCTGCTCAGAGAGTTCTGCTGTGCTGAGCAGAGTGGTTGTTGATCTTTGCAGGTCTTAGCTGCTCAGGCAAGATACATCACGTGTTTATTTCTAACAGAGAATCCAATCTGACATTTCAGTATTCAGTGTGGCAATCATAAAGGTGACCAGAGAGGATGGTTTAACAACAACAGAGACAGAATCAACAGAATTCTCTCTCTCTCTCCTGCTCCTCAAAAAGATGTTAAATCATTGTGTCACAGAAAATTGCTTTAGTGAAACCAAAATGAATCATTTTCTTCCTATGCTAGAGACTAATTATGTTTTGCTTTGTCACCAGATAGAATCACCCCTGGCTTCGAAGCAATGTTTCTCCCTACCCCTCCTCCCCCAACCCAACTCAAAAATGTGTTACCTTCTGTCCGGGAGGTCCTTCAATTCCCTGCTGTCCAGGATCACCCTGTAATATAATATCACACATAACACTATTATGAGCCCACTGGCTGGTCAAATCAAACACTAAGCATTTAAAGTCTTATAGCAGAACATGTGGTCCTCCACCACCCTGGACTACGGTAACAGAAACCACGTTAACATAGTGGAGAAGAGTCACTATGCGTTTGTGCAACTAGTGTACTGTACTGCTGTATGCATGACGGTTATGTGCCCCTATATTCCCTGTACACTACTTTTGAGGCTAGGGTTATGTGTTATGGGCCAGCAGCTGACAGTAGTAAAATGGAACTGTTATAAACCACACACACCCAGCACCTGTACACAGTCCTGCTGGGTTCCTTCATTAGATTCATGTGATAAAAGCACAAACTGGGTATGTGCTGTTTGTTTGCTTTCTCAGCACTATCACCATATGTCTGTGGTGCAGAAAATGAGTAAACAGGTTCCAGGTCAAATCACTGGCATAACTGTACAATGTAGGTTGTATGGTACTAACAGAACCAGTCATATTTTAATATGGTTGTACTTAAAAGCATGTTGATTTCTGTACATGTGCAGCCAATACCCGTACATGATGTGAAGGGCTTTTCATTTGAAACTCCAGAGCCAGAGGTTTTAATTGCCTGATTGGATAAGTGCCAACAAACTCTGGTTCATATTTCTTCAAGTCAAGTTAGATGTGTGTTAACTCTGCAGTCAGGAGATTTCCCTCACTACGCCACAAGACCAGTCAAAGCTCTTGACCTTGGGTATAGTGGTCACACAGACAGGAGAAACTGCTAGCCGTAACAATGAGGTTTGAACGTCTTATGAAGAGTGATGTTTCTGTGTCTTACGTTCTGTCCGTCTTTGCCCTTCCCTGGTAGGCCAGGGGGTCCTTGTATGCCTGCATCTCCAGGAGGGCCTGGGGGGCCAGCACGACCCTCCTTCCCCAACTCTCCCTGGAACACATAGCATAGTCATTCATACAGCAGAAGTTACAATAGAAGGTCCCTAAAACACATGAGTTACAATATGATGTCCCTAGAACACATGAGTTACAATATGATGTCCCTAGAACACATGAGTTACAATATGATGTCCCTAGAACACATGAGTTACAATATGATGTCCCTATTACAACACAATTGAGGTCACATGTGTTTTGATGCATATAGCAGTGATAAGATGACTGACCCTCTCTCCTCTCTGTCCAGCTATTCCAGGTGGTCCAAGGGTTCCTGGGATGCCCTGTGTCAAAGACAGAGAGAGAAGTTCAAGGCACACGTTAGGTTAAAGGTTTGTTTAAAGCAGTAGGGATGTCCTCGAACACCAACACACAAATTCCATATGTGTCAAATGTTTTTGGGTTGTCATTTCCACCAAATGAACCTACCACATTGCCAGGCAGTCCACGGGTGCCCTGTGTACCCTGCAATCCTGGAGGACCCTGGAAGAGAAACAAGGCTTCATTCACAACTGTCTATATGTAATGGTATTATCAGACATGTAACTGAGAACAAATATACAGCCTTAAGGACCCAGAACTTACAGGGTCTCCTTCCCTCCCAGTCTCTCCTTTAGGGCCAATGTCTCCTTTAGGGCCCTGAATTGAAGGGGATAACAAACAAACTTGCCAGTCATTTAAGGATATGAAGGACGCTGAAATCATTCACTATATTATGTCAAATTATGTTGAAGTTAGATTTTCTATTTTCCAATGGATGACACCTTATGTAGAGTCTTATAAAATATACGGTGCAGAGATTGCCGACGGAATCCCGGAATCCAGACATTAAAACGGAATTCAACAACACATTTTTTTATTGAGCTTAGCAGGGAATGAACTAAACGTATAGAAAATTATTTAATTTGTCCAAGTTTATCATAAGTCATGAATAGAATGCATCAGTGATTCGTATTTCCTGCAACCTTGTGAAGACGCAACAGCATGAGAATGCCCCTCTCTACGACTTTGTGTAGCCGTTACCGAGGATGCTAAGGAAAACCGTCTTCTCAATGAAACTACAAAGTGTCCTATGCTTACCTGGCAGAAAGATATCATGATTATTTCATAAATTCAGGTTTGTTTTGCAAAGTCTACCATCACTTGTGCAAAAACACTGCTAAACAACAGCCTCTTGCTAGGTACCCACTTGAAATAAAGGGTAACTAGGCTACAATGTTTCCCAGACCTAACAAATGGTCTCCTGATGTGGTTTAAGCATTGTAGTGGACTAAAACAACAATTTTTGTTGTTTTTCTAACAAAACAGAATTAGGCAAAAATTGTATGGATTTTATAGTGCCCAACTTATGCTATTGTTACTACATGGGTTGTGAATAGGTGAGTGTCCAATTATAAATAACATTTGATTGACTGATTGATTACACTCCTTACCTGTGGTCCAGCCAGTCCTTTAAAGCCTGGTTCACCAGGCAGTCCTCGTTGACCCTTCAGACAACAAACAGGTTAGTAACATCCCCAGAATGATGTTCAACATCAAACAAATTATACCGTATTTAGCTTTTTTGCAATGCCAGATGATTCCTTTAAAAAGCCAAACTCACAGTGCCCACCCTAGTGGTGGAGTGTTGTCACTATTTTAGTACACATAGAGAGAGCACAGTAACTGCAGCATGGTTGATGTCCATCTGACTTTACCAAATAAAGGGGGCACATTAATCGATTCACATCTCTTCTGACATCTAGTGGAGAGTTTGGAGCATTGCTGATTTTCCCAAAATGCAGCCTAACATTACTCCTTTGGTAAAAGGTTAATTTTATTCTGAATAACTCACAATCTCTCCTGGATTCCCCTGCTCTCCCTTTTCTCCTCTCGCTCCAGGATTTCCCTAGGGAGAAAGAAAAAGGATGAGCGCATGTCCAAGTTGGGAAATCTAGCTGTATAGTAATACGTGTTGTGTACAGTTTCTAGAACTGGCCACACTTATTTTTTTATCAACTAAACACTACATAAAAAATGCCTATACATGCATTAGGCCTGAAGAACATTTCGCACCCAGAGAAGTTTCTACCAGCCAGGTCACACCAGATCGACTTCAGTATTCAATGTTTTTCCAGATCCCCGGGATGTCAGGAAAAGCCTTCAATACCGTCCACCGGGGGCTACGTGAGAGCCTATTACATCTAGTAGGCTAGCGGCCTTAAACCGCGCGCTCCAGCCCCTAAGGATCGCGGGTTCAATCCCAGTGCTAGACACTGGTTTAAATGTTTAATTTTCTGGTTTAACCCCCCCTGGACAAAAGTTGAATACTGAAGTAAGACCGTGGTTTCTACAGTACTTACAGGCTCACCAGGCTCAGGGATAACGTTGGCCACCTGAGAGAAAAACACAACACATAGGGACAAGTTATCCAACAAGCATCCTCAGATTGCAATGCACTTTTCCAATAAGTTTTTTGTTTGCTTAGTTGTACATGGGTCATAAAAAAAAAAATATATATATATATATGCATGACAGAAATATTAATCGGATTACAGATATGTCGATTTTCACAGATTGAATTTACTCCAATGCGTCGTGTCCTTCCCTGGGGTTTACTACAGTGTCTTAATATGTTCATTTGCTCCATTCAACATCCCTTGACTTTACTCACATTTCCTGGTATTCCTGGAGTTCCCTTGGGTCCTGTGTCACCCTGAGGCAACACACACACACACACACACAGTGTAGGAATGTTAATTAGCTCATTACAACACACTAGTCCCCTGGTGGTAGTTAGTGAGACAAAGTGAAGAGGAAGTCTCTGTGACTAATACACCCTTTGGTACAAGCAGGAATTATCTTTCATGCAGCTAACATAGCTTTTATGCTAATAAGCATGCTTATCCATGCTTATCCTGTGTAACAAGAATCTTGTTCATTATTACTGACGGTCAGTAACACATTCTAGTAACAGTAAAGGTAAGAGACCGTACGGCATTTAAAGGATGTTGTGACACACAGTAGCTAGCAGTTTACATGAGAGTCTTTGCAGATCTATCGTCTCATGTCTCTGTCTTACCTTGTCACCTTTGTCACCCTTCGGCCCGAGAGAGCCATCTTGTCCCCTGTCACCCTAAAAAAGAAAACACCAGACATAAACAGGACAGTAGTACACATGGAGATTTAGATGCGAGCTGCCGATGGGCTGAAGCACAAATTTCAGTAGAGTGGCTTTAATGATGGTTATGAGATCAAACTCACCTGTCCTCCTTTCTCTCCTCTTGGTCCAACGACCCCTGTTTGTCCAGTTAAACCAACTGGTCCCTGTAACAGACACACACACACACAGAAAGATTAAGAGCATGTGGGATGGGGCACTTTGAGTTGAGTATAATGATTTAAGGTGATAGCCATGTATTATTGACTTACACTCTCTCCTCCAGGTCCTCTTGGCCCAGGTGGTCCTTCTTCACCCTATAGGAGTGACACATTCAGTCATCATGAGATCATACGATTCCTCAGACCATGCTTGACATTACTGTAACACTGTCTATTAACTACCTTGCAATCATAGCCGTTTGCATTCAAATGGGGAGCTGTAAGGATAAGAAAAGGTTAAGTCTCTAAATGCACAGCAGTGGCGAGGTTGGACGATTTTCTTAATGAGAATGGCCTTATTTCCATTACAGCATATTGGATGACTGTCATTCATATTCCATTCACCCAGTTCAATGTAACGTCGATAGATTTAGGCTACTACATGATACTCGAGTTTTCCCTATACCCATCATGAGGTTGCTCCAACCTAGCCTATGAATGAAAGTTTACGACGTACGTGAACACATGTCGAGAAACAAATTTGAGGTGACACAGTGACACTTGCACACTCGTGCCAGTATCTAACTGATATATCTAGCTGTCCAACAGTTACAAACGAGAGTTTCTATTGGACAAAGTCAAGTATGTTAATCCCCGTTTTGTTCCGTTTGCTTCCATTTAAGAAACGTTTTTCAACAAAATCGGCAGAATGAATACACCCGTGATCACGCATAAACACACAGTCACGTTGTAGTCCTTCTCGCATCCATGCGTTCCCCTCTCACCTTTTACCTTTGCTTGTGGACTTCAATGCACAACACAACTGATGTATGCGACCAGGTGAAAAACACGTTCCAAGCCAAACCTCTACACACAGCCTATATCGTTGTCACCATAGCTACAGTAACTTAATAGTCAGCATAGCTAATAGAACTAACGCGTTAGTAAACCCGCTACAATCATGCAGTAACTTTACAGTGTACAGTCAGTAAGCAGTTACACCGGCGGGCCCCGATGGCAATACATTTGTAAAGCCACACGCTTACCTTGACTTGGAAGAGTTCCAGTGCTCTATTGAATAGTCATAGCCAGCTAGCTAATATACCATCCCTCTGAGCATGGTGTTTCAGTAGGGTAAACTAGCTAGCTCCTTTTGCTAGCTAAGTGAAACTGAGAGGGAAAAAAAGACAATCTCTCACTATAGTATATATATTTCCCTCTTGCTTCTTCTTCGTTTTGGAGGAAAATAATTTGTTCAAAACTGTTCAACTATTGTCTTTCTCTCTCCTTGAGTTAACTAATGTTACTCACCACATGTTATGCACTGCCGTGCTAGCTAGCTGTAGTTTATGCTTTCAGTACTTAGATTAATTATCTGATCCTTTGATTGGGTGGACAACATGTCAGTTCATGCTGCAAGAGCTCTGATAGGTTGGAAGACATCCTCTGGAAGTTGTCATAATTACTGTGTAAGTCTATGGAAGGGGGTGAGAACAATGAGCCTCTTAGGTTTTGTATTGAAGTCAATGTACACAGAGGAGGAGGGAAGCTAGCTGTCCTCTGGCTACACCATGGTACTACCCTGCAGAGTGCTGTTGAGGCTACTCTAGACATTCATTGAAAAACAGTGTTTTAATCAATTATGTGGTGACGTGATTATATTTAGTATAGTTTTATCTAAAAAGGATAACTTTTCTTATGTTTTACCATTTTTATTTTTATGAAATTCACTGAGGAAGATGGTCCTCCCCTTCCTCCTCTGAGGAGCCTCCACTGATGCACAGGTACATTTCAGAAGTTTTCTATCCAACTCCCTGAGTTGAAACATAATGCCATTAATTTAGTTTTGCTACTCCTTTTCCTATTTAACAATCCCTCCAGCTCAAGTGAAATGGATACTTTAAAAGTCACCTTTATAGACTCCATATAAACTTTAGTCTGCTGCATAACCTTTATGATGAGCCATTGATATGGCCAGGGTGTCCAGACATAGGTTGCATCTAAAATGGCATCATACTGTAATTCTTATGCAGTTCACTACTTTTGACCAGAGCTCTATGGAGTGCACTATTTAGGAAAAAGGTTGCCATTTTGGACAGACAAAGAGTAGTATCACTGTACCTTAGGACCAGGTTTACCAGGGAAGCCATCCAATCCAGACTCTCCTCTAGGCCCCTATGGAGATGAATGAAAAACACAGCTTTATACATTTATGGTATTGAATCAGATATTATCTCAACTAACACATTACGTTGTCACAACGTTGCAAATAGGTTGTGAAAGAAGGTTGGTCATGGCATTACCATGTGACAACAATCTGAGAACATAAATGTGTCAGTAGGGATAACACGCTGGCACACTGTCCTCCATCCATGCTTTTGGAATGCTACATGTTATCAGATGTTTCCTTACTGTTAGTAAGGACTAAAAACCTTAAACATTCAGTTGGTTAGGAAACATCAATCACTATTACTACTACACTGACCTTGTCTCCGTCATTTCCTGGAACTCCGTCCAGCCCATCGTTTCCAGGTAAACCCTTTCAACAATAAATATTATATAGGGATACGTCTGGGAGATGAGTACTTTGACAACTCAATGGTACATCAGTGAATCATATCATAACATGTCAAACATGTAACATGTAAATGTGAAAAAATACAGTAAACTTACAGCTTTGCCAGGCTCTCCTGGTTTCCCTGAAAATCCAATCTCGCCAGGTAGACCCTGAGCAAAGAAAATATATATTTTTTAGCTTTCTACTATTTCGTTTCCTGTATGAGCTTTTGGAATGACAGCTGACAGTACATCTGCGAGGTACAGCCTTCAATGTAAAGGATTGTTGGTGCACAGAACTCACAGGAGGTCCAGTTTGTCCAGGCTTTCCTTGCCCTCCAGGAGGCCCCTGGGGACCCTATAAAGAGACACGACATCATCAATAAAGACTGTCATCGACCTCAGTCCAACAGGCAAGACATTCTAGGTTGGCCTGATATTCAGTCATAGCTCCAAGCTGTGGAAATATCAAGAGTTATTCCTGGAAGGCTGGTCACATAGTCAGGAAAAAGTCCAGGCCCTGAGGCGCTAATTATTGCTTTTAAGAGCGATATGGAATATAAATGAATTGATGTCATGTGGATGAGTTCCGAAGGGGCAGAGCATGTTTTCCCTCCAGTGGAAGAGTTTAGTGAAGCTAGTGTTGAGAGAGCAGTAATGCCAGGTATGTGGTCCCTGGTGAGTAGTTAACATCAAGAAGAAAATGTTTTTCAATGAGCCAGAGCCTGATATAACAGCTGTGCTGATAACTGACACATACTCCATTCATAATGTCAAAAATAGATCTTATGAAGCAGCGAGTCATACTATTACACATAGCCTTCATGTTCCAACAGATTGCTTTGTCATGGAATATATCTGTAAAGGATCTGATACTGTAGGACACGATAAAGAGTACCTGCAATATAATAGCACACAGACATAAAATTGTATTCTTACAGGAGGTCCGGGTAGCCCGTCAACACCAGGTAATCCACTTTCACCTTTCTTGCCCTGAAAAAGATAGACGCAAAATCAACCATCATACATCAAAACATGTCACAATGGGAGAAAATAATCCTGTGCAGGAAAACATGTTTATTCTCTTAGTACAATCAACCCTTTAAAACCTTTGTTGCTCTAGCAACTCCTGCATTCAACTCTCTCATTCTCTGAACTGTGATATACCGCCCTCTGCAGGACTGTTTAAGCTACAGTATCATGGCTAACCTGAGACGGCCTTAGTGCTGTGACTGATATATGTAAAGGATGGGGGGGGGTGGACAATTCTTTGAGGCTTGTCAGGGAAACAGTTGACTGATGATGGCTGTGGTGTGGACTGCGGTGTGTGTCAGGAACCAGGAGAACACGGCCCTGTCGGCCATGACAGCCCCATTATCACAGCAGACATCCACTCAGTGACTTCACATCCTCAATATACCTACACACAAACAGGCACACACACACACACACACTCAGACCAGCCCCCATCACACTACAGTGGAGTTCACAGCAGCAGTATCAACAACACTGAGGTACAGTTAAGTGCTACAAGCCACAGCAGAACAGCCGAAAAGGTAACGGGGGAAAGTAGATCAAGCTGTAACTAACTGTAGTGTTGAACAGAACAGAGAGGACTAGGCCATGGGGTCCGCTCTGAATACCCCACAGTAAACAGGATAGACTGAGAGCTCCAGTAGAGATAGCAGATACAAGGAGGAAACAGCAGGTAGGCAGCTGGGCAGTTAAGAGCGTTGGGCCAGTAACTGAAAGGCCGCTGGTACCACTCCCTGAGACGACTAGTGAAAAATCGGACGATGTGCCCTTGAGCAAGGCACTTAACCCTAATTGCTCCTGTAAGTCGCTCTGGATAAGACTGTCTGCTAAGTGACGAAACATGTAAATACTTCATACTGTACCAAATACAGTGACATCTCCACATCCATATGAGAAACCGGTTTTTATTGCCATCAGAACCAATTGACAAAGGTACTCCTCAACACAATACAGTGACAGATAGAGCTTTTGTTATAGTTAGAAAACATCACATTCCATCAACTCCAGCTGATGTTACATCCTACTGCTCGCTCCAGGAGGTCTGGCTCAGTCAGATTACCCAGCAAACCAAAATTGATTCTATGAACGTTCTCAAAACATTCTAATGACACAAAACTGTCCATTCCCAGAACACATTGTGTTATTACATCACCTGGAAACCTAATAAGAACCTTAGAGGGGGGGTTCTACTAAGATATATGGAATTGTTTTAAGAAGGTCATACCAAGGATCATTTAGCTATTAGATTTTTTTTTGCATTTATTTAACCATTTTATTTTTGTCTCTGAACAGTGTCCATATATACTTCCATAATTTTTTTGAAACTGGTACCGGGGACCTTTGAACAAGTTTTGTGAGGACTGTGAGCATCCTAGTGCAAAACAAAAAAATAACAGAGGGGTCATATTCATGTGTACCGTGTGTGTTTGCAGATCGGCTATACCGACTTCAGACGAGTCCCAAGGCGCTTGTGGGGGTCGTAGAGCAAAACGGAGAGTCTCATCTTTCCACAGAGGGGTCATAATAGTTTGTAGGCCATTCAGACGCTACAGACAATTTTGTGAGAAGACCAATTTTCAGGATATCTCATGGTCTGACAAACATCGCTCTAGCTCTGTCACCTTCCACCGTAGATGCAGCTGTGCAACATAGACGGATGCGGTGGATTGAGACGCATACAATGCAAAAAAACGGATATCTCTAGCTTAAACTGACAGATTTTAATGGGTTTGGGCACCGACCTTCGTGGGTTAAAACATTTTCTGGAGGATTTTCTTTTTTAAATCAAAAACATTATTTTTCTGTTTTAGGGAAGTTATTGTTACGTCATGCCAATAAAGCAAATTGAATTGAATTGTTAGATAAAACCCTAAGTAGAACTTCATGGAAATGTTAGCTAATGTCCTGGGAATCTTCCCGGCTTGCTGGGTAGTCACCGCTGTCAGAGCAAGGCTTCCTGTCTCTGTTACAGCCTTCTGTAGTGTTTTGTACTGTTCCTGGGGTAGGACTGTAGACAGGTCTGAAGCGGTGGATCTACTACTATACAGGTGGTTCCACCACAACAATATACAGGTGGTTCCACCACAACAGGAGGCAAGAGAGTAGCCAGCTGTTAAGCTTCTCATGAACCCATTAAAGACATCCAGAAATATGTGCAAAAAAGACCACATCGACAATGGCAATACAGAAAATGACGGTGTAATGTTATCATAGGCATTTTCTTGCCTAGACTAGAATATAGGTGTATTTATTGTTAGGATATCGACATGGATGTTAAGGTCCAAAAACCTTTTACACCGTCCCTGTTTCTGTGAGACAGTTGACTTCCTAAACTGTCCCTGTAGAAAAACAAAGGGACGAATCCAACAGCAGTCTAACAGCTTTGTACTGCTCTGATACAGATTACTGTGTACTGTCAACATGCAGTCACTATGACTACAGTGCTTTGATACAGAGAGAAAAAAATAATCAACCTTTGAGTACCATGTTGAGAAAGTTAGCTATGTGGTTTTGAGAATATGGGAGGAAACCTGTTTGTGCCACGCCTTAATAACCTCTTATGACTAAAATACCAGTGAGGTCAGATGTAGGCCTACAGTATAACTGTAATCAAAGGCATGTAAATCCTATAACAAATGTTAAACTCTTACCCTTTGGCCAAACTCTCCAGGTTCGCCAGGTAAACCAAGTTGACCAGGTGCACCCTGGGGGGAAAAAGCACTTGTCATTTTTCTACCTCAGCTTTGACTGGTAAAGCTATAGAGCCAGCGGGCCTTTTTGCATTTGTCTGTTATCTATACAGATAACATAATTGGGTTAAAGATGAAGGTGGGGTCTACAGAGGAAATAATAAATTGTGGTTCCTTACAGGGGGTCCTGGGGGGCCGTCAGGCCCTGGAGGGCCACGAGGTCCTGGCGGTCCCTGGAACACAGAACAGACAGAAATACGTAACAGAGTCAGAGTCCATGAGAGACAGACATCACTTTATAACAATATACTGTACGTCACAGGAACGTTATACTGTCCATGTTACTGCAGCGATTACTGTGTAGTACCTCAACTTCTGTGCAATCTAGTGTCGAAACTTTTGTGACCTTACATGACACATTGTTCTTCTATGACAACAGATGGAGACTTATGCAGTTGATAGCGTTAGATACAGACACATGCACAAAATACTGAAGAGAAAAATATGAAGATAAAATTACTATATCCATGTACTCACAGCCACTCCTTTCAAGCCCTCGCTTTGAACCTGCCAAAACAAAGGTGTGGTTTAAATCAACTTTTCAGTATGTGTTTTTACAATCACTACATTGTATCAGGTTGGCATTGGCTTCCATGCTAGTGGAGTATATAGTACATGCCATTAAAATACTTACCATATCCCCAGGCATTCCAGCAGGGCCCATCTCTCCCTGCAAGACAGTGAAACCAGACCACATTTAAAAAACGCTTTGAAAAGTTGTCTCTTTAAATCATTTGTGTGGTTTATGGGGTAATATTTCAGATGGCAAATATACATTAATTTCAATGACAAGAGCAACAGTAGTTTTTGGTGTGTAGTGTTTACGTGAACTTTTCATACAGTGCTTGAGGTGTGTGTGTGTGCGTGTGTGTAATTATAGACAGACAAGATTAATGGGTTATCATATCAGACAGAATAATTGGCCACATTTGATGGTAAAAAAGAGGGGGATGACGGTAAAAGAGGGGGAAAACAGAGGAATGTCTGGAAAACAGACTAACTTAGGAGTTCAGTCTGGGGAAAGATTTAGTAGATAACGTCTCTTTTTTAAAGGTTTTCCTGCTCTGATCGTGATATTATGTGATTGTTTTACCGGCTAATGCACTGATTGCGAGTCTCTCTGGATAAGACCTTCAGCCTATCAATCCTAAAATGATGCATAGCATATCAACTCTTGTTTCATGTGTTTTCTTGAGGGTTCTTTGAGGAAAGTTTTGTTTCCGATTCACATATTGTATTGTTCATGATCATGTGTTGTATTACAGTGTTTGATAGAGAGAAGACCATACCTTTTCCCCTTTCACTCCAGCGGCTCCAGGTGCGCCAGTCAGTCCTCCCAAACCCTAGACAGTAAATCAAACAAAACAGCATTCTGAAATGAGGAGTTATTACCAGTGAAAGAAATATTCAGGTCTTTCTCTTCTTTAAACGTCGGTATGCACTTGCAAAACAGAAAATGACAACTCACATCTATTCCAGGAACACCAGGTTTTCCAGGAAATCCGTCAATACCTTTGTCACCCTGTGAGGAACATGGAACAGTGTTCAATGTCGAATAGAAATGGTCTTCTAGGTACATAAGAGATGAGATTCTAAAGTAACCTGCTATGACTAACAATAACCTTGCCACATCTTCCCAGCTGTACTGCATTCTATCTAAGACCTTGTTTTTTCAAAAGAACATCATTGTGACAGTCAACACTTTTTCCAGCAGGCAGCGAGTGCTGAATACATGCCTTGCATGTCTGCCAGGCTTTGTGACTGTTCTATCTGCCAACAACAAGGATACCCCTGACCCCTATCTGACCCCCAGATGACTCTCCTAACCACCACTTCCTGATCTGCACCACCACTTCCTGTTCTGAACCACCACTTCCTCTGTCACCTCCAGAGAAGTAAACGCTTCTCCAGACTGTTCTGTTCTCAAACCTATTACATGGCTTTCTGTCAGGGTTGGTGGAGGTTGGTGGAGAAGAGCCATGTGGTATGTACAGTACTGTACAGGGTTAATGATTCTTCACTTTATGTGTTGACAGCCTGGACTATGAAGGACATGCAAAGATGTTCTGTTTCGCAACCTCAGAAATGTATGTCAACGACCAATGGATGTGGTATACATGGGTTATTAGTGTGTTATAAAGTCTTTATGTAGCTGTTACTGTTTTTATGTAGCTGTGAGCATACATCTAAAACCCATCTCCTATAACCCCAGTCTATCTCTGTGACACGTACCAGCACATCTAAGTCCTATCATTTCACATCATCACGCAACACAGAGGACAATCTGTATCTCAAAAGCCTAATAGCAACGATAGTCCTCAACGACCCACTTGACATACTGTGTGAAGCCCAGTAGGCCAGGAATCATATAGACTACTCCATTTTAAGTGCTACTTCAGTATAACCATTATAATCATAGGCCACAATCACTCTGACTGATTGACTAGTGTGGTCTGTCCTTGTCAATGGCCATCAGCAGCAGTGAAAGTATATATTTCAGGAAGTCCTTAACGTGTATAGGAAACTGAGGGATTGACACACAGTACTGTGGGTAGCTAGCCTTGAGTGAGTGGTATTATTAGGATCCGCCCCCTCGGGCCCAGGACAGGAAATGTGGAGTGCATCAAGGAAGCCAGTCCACATCTGTCTGCACCATTACTCCCCTCTGGGATTGAGGTCTATATTCCTTCTCATAAACTACAGACTTCACCCTTAAATAGGAAAAATCTGTCAATTGTTAAAAATTCTATTACCTATTTGTATACCCGCAGGGAATTGGTATACCCACACCTGCACATTTTAGCTAAGTGTGTCAGTCTCTGCTATTTTTAGAGCTTTCTATTCTCAACTCTGTACATGCAGTTATATTTGATTTCTTTAACCAGTCATGCTTGTGATGACCTATGATACTTGACGATCATTTGAATCAAATATAGGACATGTAATAACTTACCCTTAATCCTGCTGATCCTTTATCTCCTTTCAAACCTTTTTCACCCTAACATAGTACAACACAGACATACAGTAACATCCAAAGATACTTTTAGAAAACATAGGTTTGTCTGAAACTATTTACTTGGCTGATGTATGACATATTTCTATTGTTGCTTCTACTCACACCGACACCTTTGGGTCCAGATGAACCAGGAAGTCCTGAGTCTCCTTGAATTCCCTGTAGGAACAAAATGACCAGACAATATATTGACGGATAACAGATGCTGAGTAAAGACCAGTAACCTACAGATACAGTGAGGGATAAAAGTATTTGATCCCCTGCTGATTTTGTACATTTGCCCACTGACAAAGAAATTATCAGTCTATAATTTTAATGGTAGGTGTATTTGAACAGTGAGAGACAGAATAACAACAAAAGAATCCAGAAAAAACGCATGTGAAAAACGTTATAAATTGATTTGCATTTTAATGAGGGAAATAAGTATTTGAACCCCTCTCAATCAGAAATATTTCTGGCTCCCAGGTGTCTTTTATACAGGTAACGAGCTGAGATTAGGAGCACACTCTTAAAGGGAGTGCTCCTAATCTCAGCTTGTTACCTGTATAAAAGACACCTGTCCACAGAAGCAATCAATCAATCAGATTCCAAACTCTCCACCATGGCCAAGACCAAAGAGCTCTCCAAGGATGTCAGGGACAAGATTGTAGACCTACACAAGGCTGGAATGGGCTACAAGACCATCGCCAAGCAGCTTGGTGAGAAGGTGACAACAGTTGGTGCGATTATTCGCAAATGGAAGAAACATCTCCCTCGGCCTAGGGCTCCATGCAAGATCTCACCTCGTGGAGTTGCAATGATCATGAGAACGGTGAGGAATCAGCCCAGAACTACACGGGAGGATCTTGTCAATGATCTCAAGGCAGCTGGGACCATAGTCACCAAGAAAACAATTGGTAACACACTACGCCGTGAAGGACTGAAATCCTGCAGCGCCCGCAAGGTCCCCCTGCTCAAGAAAGCACATATGCATGCCCGTCTGAAGTTTGCCAATGAACATCTGAATGATTCAGAGGACAACTGGGTGAAAGTGTTGTGGTCAGATGAGACCAAAATGGAGCTCTTTGGCATCAACTCAACTCGCCGTGTTTGGAGGAGGAGGAATGCTGCCTATGACCCCAAGAACAACATCCCCACCGTCAAACATGGAGGTGGAAACATTATGCTTTGGGGGTGTTTTTCTGCTAAGGGGACAGGACAACTTCACCGCATCAACGTGACGATGGACGGTCCCATGTACCGTCAAATCTTGGGTGAGAACCTCCTTCCCTCAGCCAGGGCATTGAAAATGGGTCGTGGATGGGTATTCCAGCATGACAATGACCCAAAACACACGGCCAAGGCAACAAAAAAGTTGCTCAAGAAGAAGCACATTAAGGTCCTGGAGTGGCCTAGCCAGTCTCCAGACCTTAATCCCATAGAAAATCTGTGGAGGGAGCTGAAGGTTCGAGTTGCCAAACGTCAGCCTTCGAAACCTTAATGACTTGGAGAAGATCTGCAAAGAGGAGTGGGACAAAATCCCTCCTGAGATGTGTGCAAACCTGGTGGCCAACTACAAGAAACATCTGACCTCTGTGATTGCCAACAAGGGTTTTGCCACCAAGTACTAAGTCATGTTTTGCAGAGAGGTCAAATACTTATTTCCCTCATTAAAATGCAAATCAATTTATAACTTTTTTCACATGCATTTTTCTGGATTTTTTTGTTGTTATTCTGTCTCTCACTGTTCAAATAAACCTACCATTAAAATGATAGACTGATCATTTCTTTGTCAGTGGGCAAACGTACAAAATCAGCAGGGGATCAAATACTTTTTTCCCTCACTGTACGTACGGTACTACTGATGCAATGTTATTTCCCAATCATTTCAAGTTGAGCAGTAATATTACATATTAGGTCATATGAGGGGTAAGAGATTAAAAGGGGTAAAAGCCCATTTTGCTGTGTCTAACTTGACAAGTTAACTTGGGAGGTACAGTATATAAATTCTGTATAGGCCAATAAGCAACCAGAACAGCAACAACACCTGTTAGCATTGTGACCCTCTGGGGGGACCCTGACCCCTGACCTTTGTTCTGACTGTGTCAAGTATGGGGGTGTCAGAGTGCAATGGAAAGCAACCGATGGCCTACGCTAGGCTCCCTGAGGAGCAATGGGCTTAGCTACAGTAGGTATTAGGTAGTGATTAAACTCACCACAATACAAAAGTATCCGTATTAACATGGAATTCACAGTTACAAGGACATGCTATGTTCAGGCTTTTGACTAATTTCCCTGGTGTATAGTCTAAAAAACATGAACTTACAAAATTGAAACTTTCCCTAAGTTCTGTCAACAGGGAGACTTTCTCTTTGGCTGGGAGTCTGGGACTGAGTGGTCACACAGCACATTGGCAAAACCTAACCGCTCTCTCCCCTTTTCCCTTCTCTCTCTTCCCTCTCTCTTCCCCACTTTCCCTCTTGCTCTCTCTTCCCCAGATACCCCTCCCTCTCCAGCTGTCTCACACAAGAGAAGTCAGCAGAAGACAGCCAAGTCACAGGAAATCAATAGCAAGCAGAGAGGTAATTGTCCATCAAATGTCTAAACGCCCACCAAGACACAGAACCCAAAGAACACGGCTGTCTTTGATATCAGAGTAGACAAAACCGAATAAAAACTCTGCTGCCTACATTCTTTAAGCTTTCACTTAACCTGACACAAATCCTCCAACGCAGTGTCAACCACAAGAAAAGGGTTTGCAAAGAGCATGTTGCATGTAGTTATAAAAGTACATTGACTATTGTCTACTCTCCAAGACCTATATGGAATCAACCAGGAGAAATAGAATGTTCACCCACCTTTGGTCCCAGAGGTCCAGGTAATCCCTGGTCGCCTGCCAGCCCTGATTCACCCTGTCACAATAATGCAGAAATATCCAGAAATTAATCAGAAATATTTACATTATAATTACAGTAAGAGAATATTAGTGTAAGATGGTTGTCTCATACTCTTTCTCCTTTAGATCCATCTTTCCCAGCAAGACCTGCCGCTCCACTGGTTCCCTGGAAGTTGTTTTAAAGCGCAATCATCTACAAAGTATATCATTCCTGTCTATTGTACATGCCCTAATGTAGAATCTACTTGCAGACAAGCAGCGGCAACAGATGCAGTACGTCAAGCCTCACCATTTAATGAATCCCCTCTGTGACAGACATGTCCTGAGAGGTACAAACCAGTGGAAAAGCAACACTCTTAAGGATCAACTCACCTTCTCCCCTTTGGATCCTTCATCGCCGGATGTGCCCTGTCTCCCGGGATCACCCTGTAGAGAGAGGAGAGGAGGTTAGGGTGGATGGACACCGCTGATGGCTAGGCGTAATGGCGTGGCGACGTGTTGTGAGACAATATGGTGGGGTTCACTTCCTGAACAGGGATTAGTAGATCACTGTTAGAACATGTAGTACACAAAAAATAAACATAAAAACTGCTTTTGGGACAAAACAGAATACACACTGTACATAACCAAGCAAGGACGAACAGTTAGTACACAACTTTTGAACAATGGTGTTGGGGGCCAAACTATGGTAACAGCAGTCCGGTCCGGTTCTCGAAGACCCACAGTGTTCTCAACACAGAGGTCAGTTCATACACACAGCCAAACTCAACCCTAACTCAACCTCGCTCACACACAGCCAACCCAACCTCAAACTCAAGGAATAATGGCTTAGAACGTTTTTAGAGCCTTTTAACATTGTAGTTTTGGTTTGTGCTCTGATGTCATTCTTTGTGCCAAGGAATCCCTCCAAAGAATTTAGACTCTTAGAAGAGAAAAGTAGGAGTGTTTAATTACGTAGTGCCACTAAGCCTTGGACCAGCAGAAAGACTTTACCTCATAAATCCCTTTGTTTAGAAGTCAAAATGTTAGCCTTTCATTACTCTCAGAGCTCGTATCACTTTGATGCACGTCACTTCTTCATCAAAAGTGAGCAGCATTGCAACAAAAATCTTCATACAACCAATGGCAGCCTATAATGAAAGGGCATTATACACAAAATACTTTTGTACGATCGTCTAGTCTAGACTGTTGAGGATGTATTTACTGCAGTGGCAAGCAGAGCATGATGAATGCACTTGTACCACTTACAAGTCAATGTGCCAGCATGTCCATTCTGACCACAACTGTGGGTGTACTAATTAACGTCAAGTTTTGCATTCTGTTTGTAAAGTTGACACAAATAGAATTGTAAAAACCCTAAAGTAGAAACATGGATTTTCCAGAAAAAGAATGAAATAGAATAGTCATTCTATTTCTAAGGGTTTTGCAGACAGCGATAGATAAATGGATAGTATAGAAGCAGAAATGCCCTTCAACAGTAAACTCCTCAGACATTAGGTGCGTGTTGCACTTCTTCTCCAACTAGCTCTGGAAATTCCACCACCACATCATGTCCGCAAATAAATAAATTGCCAGGATTCAGGCATGCATCTTTTTTTAGCTAAGGGTGGCTGCTTGTTTTGTGAGTCAACATGGCTGTCCATGACGTTGAGACTGTTAACCTGACCTTGATGTCCTAAGCTAATATTTCCAAGTCCTAACACTGTGGATATCAAGGCAGGAAGTTACACTGCCTACATATCGCGTGCATTTTGAAATGACAGCACACTCGCTACAGGTGCAGCTGTCAGCACTAGACCTGGGTTCAGATAGTATTTAACGTTTTTAAAATGCTTGATTGAGCCTCTCTGATTCAGAGGGGTTGGGTAAAATGTGGAATAAACATTTTGGTTGAATGCATTCAGTTGTGCAACTGATTAGGTACCCATTTCACTTTCCCTTCCCTGGCTGTAGCGCCAAATTGTGTTGCTTTGGAACTATCTACCAGGAAAGCTCATTCAAGCAAACAAAACTATTAAAAAAGTCAAATCCTATTTTAACCCAGATTTAGTGTAGTCTGAACTGGGCGAACCCAGTGTGTGTGTGTTTAACAGGACCAAATTTGGTGTTTCTAACGGAGCAGGTGGCCGTCTGCATGGGAAAGGGGGATACCTAGTCAGTTGTACAATTGAATGCATTCAACTGAAATGTTTCTGTCTTGTCCTCTGTGCTACACTTCCTCTGTGGCCCACAGTCCTGTAATTCTCACTATGACATGTACGGCCATTTTCCTACTGCCAAAAAATGGTGTGGTATTCCAAAGGTAAAAATAATATTGTTTTTCTACAGTGCTACTGTACTTTAGGATATGTAATTCTGTCTTTGTTAAATGTGTGTGATAGATCCAATGAGACAGACATCTTTGGTTGTAGAGGGTTAGGATATGATGATGCCCATGCGTTGTTATTGTTATTATCAATATGACGAGAGGAGTTTCACTGTCAAAACCATGACCTTACCTTCTCACCTCTGTCTCCCTTGACAGATATTACTTTGCCCTGCAAATAATCAATCAACATGGATCAATTATTATCGAGGCTGGAGAAAGAAAAGACAGCAGAAAAGATAAAGGAGGTGCATGCCACTTGAGATAACGGAAACTTGGAAGTCTAATATCAATGTAGAGTAACACATCATCTAGCCGGAACTTTAAACATGATTGATTTGATTTGTATCATATACTTCACACACTACAACAAAACACAATATGAGGTAAACAAGCTATGTTCTAATATGACTGTTTACTATGCTTACTATAAACTGGTTATCTTTCAAATGTCAGGCCCATACAGATCTGCTATTTTAATTTTATTGACAATTAAAGTTGTTTCTGTCAATGACGTACAGTATGCTCTCAATGCCAAATCCATGCCGCCTTCCCCTGACACATTTTTGTGGTGTGCCAGGACCATTCACAGTTGAGCACGCTCAGTTTAGCTCAATGCTGATTGGACAATTTTTTTAACTTTCTTTTGTCAAGAGAGGCCAAATACCTGCTGGCTTCCCTTTCATTCAATGCTACGGGCGGGAACAATGTCATACTCGTTTGGACCAGACAGCGTCAGATAGATCGCCTACACGCTCACTCTGATAATTTCTCCTGTGAGATACATTCAGCCTCTTACGATTTGAAGGAGAATTATGGAACACAGAGAGACGAAATATAAATATATATATTTTTTTTTTGTGGGGGGGTTTGGCATCCAGAAATACATGCCATTGTTCTAAAGTTTGTAATTTCAACTTGAATTTAATTATTCAAATTTCCTGTTGCTGCTGGATTTTTTTCCTACTGTGAGAAACAGGGTCAAATTAAGATAGCAGAAAAGTAAATGAGACAGTATGTTTGACATTGTCATAGTAATGTTTTCATACAGTTTCTCCTTTGGCTCCCTTGAGGCCAGAAGGTCCAGCCGCTCCCAGAGCACCAGTATCACCCTGTAAGAGTAGGCATGTGACATTATGACAGAGCACAAGAACGAGCCCAGAGAAATAGATCCAGGAAATAGGAATATTGTTGTATCACACATGAGATATGGCTAAGGAGGAGCGTTAGATGACCTTTTCACCCTTGGGACCGGCAACGCCAGGTACACCGATCTCTCCCTGTGAGGAAGGAACATTTATTGATCCATTATTACATCAGGTAGTCACATTGAAAATAAGATCTCTTTTGCAAGTGAGTAAAACATTAAAAGGATACTTCGGAATATCAGCAATGAGGCCCTTTATCTACTTTCCTTGAGTCAGATGAATACCATTTTTATGTCTCTGTGTCCAGTATGAAGGAAGTTAGCGGTAGTTTTGCGAGCCAATGCTAACTAGGGTTAGTGCAATGACTGCAAGTCTATGGCATGCTAGCAGATACCATAGACTTCCAGTCCTTATGCTAGTTAGCAATAGGCACTAGCGCTGCTTAACAGCTTCCTTCAAACTGCACGCAGAGACATAAAATGGTATCCACGAGTACATCTAACTCTGGGGAAGTAGATACAGGGCCTCATTGCCAAAATCCCTAACTATCCCTTTAAATAAACAGATCTTTGGAAACCATAAAACACATGACCATTGATATAGAGGAGCTATGACCTATAATAAAGTGATAAGGCAGGAGGGGGTGTGGTATATGGCCAATATACCATGGCTAAGGGCTGTTGTTAGGCACAAGGTGCCTTATTGCTATTGAAAAACGGGTTACCAAAATAATTAGAACAGTAAAAATAAATGTTTTGTAATGCCCGTGGTATACAGTCTCATATACCATGGCCTTCAGCCAATCAGCATTCAGGTCTTTAACCCCCCAGTTTATAATAGATCTTACCCTCTCTCCAGCGGGACAGGAGCAGTTGACCGCCTGGGGTCCTCTCTGCTGCTCCCCACTTGCAGGGGTGGGGGTGGGAATCTCTATGAGAGGGGCTTCCGTCACCACCTTCTTGGGGCACTGGAATGAAAAAACTGTGTTACTGTCTGAAGGTGAGCTAGGTAACTGGACAGGACAGAGAAACGGAGAAAAAGGAAAGATGTCTCTTTTAGGAAGCAGTGAGGTATGATAGGCATTTTGTCCAGCAGAGTGGCCCAGGTCCACCACAGTGACATATGATTGGTTGACTTACTGGAGTGCCCCCCCACTGTAAGGTGAGTATGAAAACCATGGCAGACATGCTCCTGGAGTGGACTACCACAGAGACAGGTGCCCTGTCTGTCTGACTCACTTACCGGGCCGGTGGGCAGATCACAGCAGGTCTCCAGCTCAGCGTGTTTGGAGTCACAGTAGATCATCATCCTCTGGAGGTCAAACTGCAGGGACAGAAAGTCACAAAGTAAGCTAAACGTACACTACAGTACAGTAAATGAACACATAATCACAAGATGCACACTACAGATGTAGGATCTTAATTTGAGCCAGTTTTCTACAGCAAGAAAATAGTCCTGCAGCAACAATTATTATGTGTATTATAATTCATGGACATTTTTTGTAGGGGTTGATACATTTTTCGTAAGGGCAAATCAAATCTGACATTTCAAAGTGGAAATTACAAACTTTAGGACCCTTTTTAAACCTTGAATACACTACAAGTTCACTACATTCTCAATAACAAAATAGTGATCAAATTAAAATCCCACATCTGTAGTCTAGAAATACAATATAAAGAGTATTTCCTTAATCCACCATGTTGTTCCACCACATACGGTAGCATGCTTCCATTCCCCTGAACTTCCCACTGCTCTTAAGCTCAACCCTTATACTAACACCCAGCCCTCACATCAATGGGCATGCTGTCGTACAGCCTCTTCCCAATCACAGTCTTCCCGTGGATATCAATGTCCTCCCTGTCCCCGATTGGCAGGGTCTGGATGAGTTTACAGTCCAGGTACAGAGACACCGCCTTGGCCTCGACGCTCAGGGCGATCTTGTGCCAGTTCCTGTCGAACAGGTTGTCCACCTCCTCATTCTTGAACACAGCTCTCACTGCGTCTTTGGTCAGCCCCACTGCGTTGTATTCCACTGCCTTGTTCTCACCGTCCAGACGGATAGACACCTTCGTTAGGAAGGATCAAGTGAATAAAGTTGAATGTGTTAATAATGAAAGGTTTCTCATATGCATGTGATAGGCAAATACAAACTTTCACAAATACAAACTTTCACAAATACAAACTTTCACACATTCTGAAATTGCATTTTGCCCCCCCGTTTTATCAGATGCCTCCATGCAGTCTGGTAGGCGTGTTTATCTGACTGCATAAAAAAAAAAATGTCCGCCCCAATTGGAAAAACAAAGTTGCGCCCCTGGGCAAATATAACATGTTCTCTGATATTCAATGGTACAATGATCAGGAAAATAATAATCATGCCTCTCTGTCTGCATGCCAGCCCAGCAACTGGCAATCAAATAGACTCAGCATGGAATATGTTGATGCACACACACAGCACTATGATAACCCACCTGTGGAATTCCATACTTGTCAAAGATCTGCCAGAGGTACCAGTCCTCTCGTCTCGAGGTCTTCCTGAACTTGAAAGTCGTCACAAAGGCGTATTCATCTGGCAGACCTTGAGGGAACACGTCTCTGGAAAACATCAACAGCACAGAGGGTTGCCAATCAATCACCTCATCCACGCTACATGCATGCATTATCACTGGATTATTGACATACAGTAGGTCACTGTAGTATATCTACTGTTGTAGGCCTGCATGTCATTCTTACTAAATCTGTTTAGTGTATATATGTATGCCCTATATGTCATTCTTACTGCAGTATATCTGTTTGGTGTATATATGTAGGCCTACATGTCATTCTTACTACAGTATATCTGTTTGGTGTATATATGTAGGCCTACATGTCATTCTTACTACATCTGGTTGGTGTATATATGTAGGCCTACATGTCATTCTTACTACATCTCTTTGGTGTATATATGTAGGCCTACATGTCATTCTTACTATATCTCTTTGGTGTATATATGTAGGCCTACATGTCATTCTTACTACAGTATATCTGTTTGGTGTATATATGTTGGCCTACATGCCATTCTTACTACAGTATATCTGTTTGGTGTATATATGTTGGCCTACATGTCATTCTTACTACAGTATATGTTTGGTGTATATTTTTAGGCCTACATGTCATTCTTACTACATCTGTTTGGTGTATATATGTAGGCCTACATGTCATTCTTACTACAGTATATGTTTGGTGTATATATGTAGGCCTACATGTCATTCTTACTACAGTATATGTTTGGTGTATATATGTAGGCCTACATGTCATTCTTACTAGTGGGTGGCAGGTAGCCTAGTGGTTAGAGCGTTGGACTTGTAACCGGAGGGTTGCAAGTTTGAATCCCCGAGCTGACAAGGAAAAAAATCGGTTGTTCTGCCCTGAACAAGGCAATTAACCCACTGTTCCCCGGGTGCTGAAGACGTGGATGTCGATTAAGGCAGCCCCCTGCACCTCTCTGATTCAGAGGGGTTGGGTTAAATGTGGAAGACACATTTCGGTTGAAGGCATTTGGTTGTACAACTGACTAATAATGGTGACTTTACTACAGTATATCTGTTTGGTGTATATATGTAGGCCAACATGTCAATCTTACTACAGTATATGTTTGGTGTATATATGTAGGCCTACATGTCATTATTACTACATCTGTTTGGTGTATATATGTAGGCCTACATGTCATTCTTACTACAGTATATCTGTTTGGTGTATATATGTAGGCCTACATGTCATTCTTACTACAGTATATCTGTTTGGTGTATATATGTAGAACTACATGTCATTCTTACTACATCTGTTTGGTGTATATATGTAGGCCTACATGTCATTCTTAATACAGTATATGTTTGGTGTATATATGTAGGCCTACATGTCATTATTACTACATCTGTTTGGTGTATATATGTAGGCCTACATGTCATTCTTACTACAGTATATGTTTGGTGTATATATGTAGGCCTACATGTCATTCTTACTACAGTATATCTGTTTGGTGTATGTATGTAGGCCTAACCATAACCATAATCTAACCATAATCTAACCCTAACCCTTACCCTTACCTTAACCATTTTAAATGTCAACTTCAAAGGGGTAGGGATGTCCCAAGGTCCCGGGTAGCAAGGACCGTTCAAAAATACCTGTTTGTTCGCGAACAATCCATTACTTAAACTGAGGAGTGAACTGAAGTGAAGATGAAATTGGGCAACTCTTGGAAAACAGTGGAAGTTGAAAAAAACTATTATTACAAGTATGGTGATGTCGAGACTGATGATTTTTTGACAACTGTAGCTAAGCGTACCCATCTACGGACAGAAGTGACTTCACGTAGCAGGTTAGTAGAATTAACGCAGCAGGTCAGGAGAATTAGCATAGTAGGTTAGGAGAATGAGGTTAAGGTTAGGAAAAGGGTTAGGGTTAAGCTCAGCTAATATGCTATAGTTGTCAACAACAGTTATTTGGATAGCCACTCTAGCTATAATCTCATGTGGATGCTAGCTTGTTTTGTGGATGTGGATGCTAGCTTGTTGAAAAGCACTGTTATTCCCGAAGCGTGTGTGTGCTGGTAGCCACAGCCATAAAAAACATCAGTATCATAACCCCTGAACCCACTGGAGGCCATTTTCAAATGTAGCCTATAAAAGCGTTTACACAAGCAGCCCAATTCTGATATTTTGCCCAATCATTGTCAAAGAGCTGATCTGATTGGCAAAAATACCAATTAGTAGAATAAAATATCAGAATTGGGCTGTCTGTGTAAACCTAAAGGTAGAAATGTGTTGGTGTTATCAATAACGAAGTTTTTTTTATATAAACTTCCACTGCCCTCCAACAGTTGAAATGTGTCTTCACTTTGTTTTTGGATAGGAAGATTGTGATGGAAGACCTGTCAGCAACTTAACTCAATCAATCAATGTAGCCTGGGAATTAAATGTAGCCCTACTTGTCACAGCAAATAAAAATTGTTCACTCACTCTGTCTGTTGTACAATAGGCATGGTCCCAAGTCGAACATAGGAGCTCTGGCCCTCATCAATCTTTGATCCCAGTATGTTTTCCACTTTGAAGTATTCCATCAGGTCGAACCCTGCAACAGACGGGACAGAAAATAACATGATTAGCCTAGAGTTGTAGCTGTGTAAATCAAATAATTGAAGTGGTTTGTAGAACTGTCTTCTGATCACCAACAGAGGGAGCACCGATCATGATAAGGCCAGAGCAACACTCTGGAACCTATCAAAAAGAGCTATAGGTTGAAAAGGACTGACAGACAGATACCCAAGTAGGATGATATTTACTGTATGCTGTTTCTCACAAAATATATATATGTATATATATATGTGTATCCTTACTATCTAGTCAGATTGATACAGTTAAATTTGGGGGGTTTGAGAGAGAGAGAGAGATAGAGAGCCACAAGGAGTCGCTAGAACGCGATGGGACAAGGACATCCCAACCCTCCCCTAACCCGGACAACGCTGGGCCAATTGTGGGCAGCATCATGGGTCTCCCGGTCGCGGCCGGCTGCGACACAGCCCGGGATCGAATCCGGATCTGTAGTGACACCTCTAGCACTGAAATGCAGTGCCTTAGACCGCTGCACCACTCGGGAGGCCCCTGAGAAAATAAAAGTTACAGACAGAAGGAAATCCTTTCTGTAGTTTGTGGTTACCCACTAATTGACTACTAGAGTAGCCATTTGAATGACATTTTCCCAGACTGGTTTAGACGTAGGTGTCAGATGGCTTGGTGTAGTTGGTGTAGTTGGTGCAAAAAGTCAGGCGCAGGACAGCAGAGTTGAGCAACACAACGTAGTTAACTCAAAATAATCAAAGTAGTCACAAACAACAAGCCCACCAATTGGAATGACATAATCTTAGAACAATAACGCACACAAACATGGGGAAACCAGAGGGTTAAATAATGAACATGTAATTAGGGAATTGACACCAGGTGTGTATAAAACAAAGACAAAACAAATGGAAAAATGAAAAGTGGATCGGCGATGGCTAGAAGGCCGGCGAAGTCGACTGCCGAACGCCGCACGAACAAGGAGAGGGACCGACTGAATATGGGAGTGGGATCCATGGACCGCTCCTCTGTGTCATACATCCGGGACAGTGTGTCTGCCTTCGTATTCTGGGAACCTGGTCTGTAGGACAGGGTGAAAACAAAACGGGTAAAGAACATGGCCCATCTTGCCTGTCGAGGGTTCAGTCACCTCGCCGCCCGGATGTACTCCAGATTGCGGTGGTCAGTCCAGATGAGAAAAGGGTGTTTAGCCCCCTCAAGCCAATGTCTCCACGCCTTCAAGGCCCCGCGTCATAGTTTCGCTCCGCCGGGCTGAGCTTCCTCGAAAAGAAGGCACAGAGGCGAGCTTTGGTGGTGTACCGTAAAGTTGAGAGAGCACGGCTCCTATCCCAGCCTCAGACGCGTCCACCTCCACTATGAACGCCAAAGAGGGATCCGGATGAGCAAGCACGGGAGCCGAGGTAAACAGAGCCTTCAGGTGACCAAAAGCCCTGTCCGCCTCAGCCGACCACTGCAAACGTATCGGTCCCCACCTTCAACAGTGAGATAATGGGAGCCGCTACCTGACCAAAGCCCCATATAAACCTCCGGTAATAGTTGGCAGACCCTAGAAACCGCAGCACTTCCTTTACCGTGGTGGGAGTCGGCCAATTACGCACGGCTGAAATGCGGTCACTCTCCATCTCCACCCCTGAAATGGAAATGGGGTACCCTAGGAAGGAAACGGACTGTTGAAAGAACAGACATTTCTCAGCCTTGACGTACAGGTCATGCTCCAACAGTCGACCAAGCACCCTGCGCACCAGAGACACATGCTCGGCGCGTGTAGCGGAGTATATCAGAATGTCATCAATATACACCACTACACCCTGCAGGTCCCTGAAAATCTCGTCTACAAAAGCCTGGAAGACTGATGGAGCATTCATCAACCCGTACGGCATGACGAGGTACTCATAGTGCCCCGAGGTGGTACTAAATGTCGTCTTCCACTCGTCTCCCTCCCGGATATGCACCAGATTGTAAGGGCTCCTGAGATCCAATTTTGTGAAGAAGCGCACCCCGTGCATTGACTCGATCGCACTGGCTATGAGAGGTAGCGGGTAACTGTACCTCACAGTGATCTGGTTGAGCCTCGATAGTCAATACACAGGCGCAGACCTCCATCCTTCTTCTTCACAACAAATTATCTCGAGGAGGCAGGTGAAGTGGAGGGAGACATATGTTTCCATAGCCGCCGTCTCCTCTTGCGACAGGGGATACACGTGACTCCTGGGAAGTGCTGCGTCTACCAGGAGATTTATCGCACAATCCCATCGTCGATGGGGTGGTAATTGAGTCTCCTTCTTTTTACAGAAGGCGAGATCCAAATCGGCATATTCAGAGGGGATGCGCACGGTGGAGACCTGGTCTGGACTTTCCACCATAGTAGCACCGACGGAAACCCCTAAACACCTCCCCGAGCACTCTCGTGACCACCCTGTGAGAGCCCTCTGTTGCCACGAAATAGTGGGGTCATGACAGGGTAACCAAGGTTGACCCAGCACCATGGGAAACGTAGGAGAATCAATAAGGAGATTAATTCTCTCCTTGTGACCCTCCTGCGTCACCATGCTCATTGGAGCGGTTACCTGCCTGATTAGCCCTGACCCTAATGTCCACAGGAACAATAGGAATCCCTAAACTGTGTGCAAATGATTGGTCAATAAAATTCCCAGCTGCCCCTGAATCTACGAGCGCCTTATGCTGGGAATGCGGGGAAAACTCAGGAAAGTTAATATACAAAAACATGTGTGCAACAGGGGGCTCTGGGTGAGCCTGGTGCCAACTCACCAGGGGTGACCCGAGAGTGCCATGCCTGCTGCCTCGACTCACATAGGGACCTCTCCAGCTCCGACTGGCAGTGTGCCCTCTGCAGCCACAGATGGTGCATGGACCGGTCCCTCCTCCGGTCGCCCTAAGTGCAGCACCTCCCAACTCCATGGGCGCTGGATCGGTGGTGCTGGGGGATGGAATCAACAGGCCGTGATCTGAACGTCCGCGGGTAGCCAGCAGGTTATCCAGCCGGATGGACAGGTCCACCAGCTGGTCAAAGGTGAGAGTGGTGTCCCTGCAGGCCAACTCCCGACGGATGTCCTCTCGCAAACTACACCGGTAGTGATCGATCAGGGTCCTGTCGTTCCATCCCGCCCCGGCAGCCAGGGTCCGGAAGTCCAAGGCGAACTCCTGTGCGCTCCTCGTCCCCTGCCTCAGGTGAAACAGACGTTCACCTCTCTACCGCTCTACCCTCAGGCGGGTGGTCGAAAACAGCCCGAAAGCGGCGGGTGAAATCCTCATTATGGTCCAACACCGCTTCTCCTTCCCCCCATGTGGCGTTGGCCCACTCCAGGGCTTTCCCTGAAAGGCAGGAGATGAGGGCGGACACAATCTCACGACCCGAAGGAGCCGGGTGGACGGTTGCCAGGTAGAGCTCCAGCTGGAGTAGGAACCCCTGACATCCGGCAGCCGTCCCATCATACTCGGGAGCTCGAGCAGAATCCCACTGGGACCGGGTGAAGGACGGTTGAGCAGTGGTGCCTGTGGATGGTGCTGGTGAAGGCGCTGGAGGGACTCCTCTCTCCCAACGGTCCTTCGTCTGCAGGATGCGATCCATGGAGGTGCCGAGACGTTGCAACATGGTCACATGCTGCTGGACACGCTTCTCGACCAACACTGGGTTGTCTGCTCCCGCTGACTCCATTCTGAGGTGCGTTATTCTGTCAGATGGCTTGGTGTAGTGGCTTGGTGTAGATAAAACAAATGGAAAAGTGGATCGGCGATGGCTAGTAGGCCAGCAACGTCGACAGCCGAACGCCGCCCAAACAAGGAGAATCTAGAATCGGCTTCCTATTTCGCAACAAAGCCTCCTTCACTCATGCCGCCAAACATACCCTCGTAAAACTGACTATCCTACCGATCCTTGACTTTGGCGATGTCATTTCAAAATAGCCCCCAACACTCTACTCAGCAAACTGGATGTAGTCTATCACAGTGCTAACTTTTTCATCACCAAAGCCCCATATACTACCCACCACTGCGACCTGTATGCTCTCGTTGGCTGGCCCTCACTACATATCCGTCGCCAAACCCACTGGCTCCAGGTCTTCTAGAAGTCTTTGCTAGGTAAAGCCCCACCTTATCTCAGCTCACTGGTCACCATAGCAACACCCACCCGTAGCACGCGCTCCAGCAGGTATATTGCACTGGTCATCCCCAAAGCCAACAGTTCCTTTGGCCGCCTTTCCTTCCAGTTCTCTGCTGCCAATGAATGGAACGAATTGCAAAAATCTCTGAAGCTGGAGTCTTATATCTCCCTCTCTAACTTTAAGCATCAGCTGTCTGAGCAGCTTACTGTACCTTAGATCACTGTACCTGTGCACAGCCAATCTGTAAAAAGCACACCCGACTACCTCATCCCCATATTATTCCTTACCCTGTTGTTCTTTTGCACCCCACTATCTCTACTTGCACATCATCATCTGCACATCTATCACTCCAGTATTAATGCTAACTTGTAATTATTTTCGCCTCCAGGGCCTATTTATTTCCTACTTCCCTACTCTTCTACATTTGCACACACTGTACATAGATTTTTCTATTTTTCTTTTCTTTTGTATTATTGACTGTAAGTTTGTTTGTGTGTAACTTTGTGTTGTTGTTTTTGTCGCACTGCTTTGCTTGATCTTGGCCAGGTCGCAGTTGTAAATGATAACTTGTTCTCAACTGGCTTACCTGGTTAAATAAAGGTGAAATAAAATTTAAATAAATAAAAAACATATAACCATAGACTGGCGGCCATGATATCCCCACTGTGCATAATTATGAACCGACGATCACGGCAGCCTAGCCCAGTGCTCAGTTGTTACCATCTGTCCGGATCAAAAGAATGCATTGTGTCTTTCTCTTTCCCAGTCACTGCACTCATTTGGCATTCCCCACAGAGCTAGGTCGCCCCATCTCTGGCTGTTCAGAATAACTTTTTGGAGGATGATGATTATACAGCATCCTCTGCCAATCCAAATTACAGGTCTGTGCTACAGCCCGGCTCGTCCTTAAAGCCACGGGACTCAACGAGTGCACAGAGCACGGAGAGTATTTTCACAGTGCAGCACGATGACAGAAGAGAAAACAGAGCTATAAAAAACCTCACAGCTAGATTATGGGTAGTTGGGTACCTCCTTGACCATGACCCACCCAGATTACATCTGATCACAAAGTGTTTCCCCTACCATAATTGTCTAGGCAGGGTGGGGCAGTTTACCCCACAGACCAGTAGACCTGTCTGTCTGACTGTCCGAGTAATTGGCCCTTCCTTGCTGTGAGATGAAGTAGATAGAAGCAGCAGGTCAGAAGAATGTTTATTGTCTCAGGCAGTTGATGGGCTATGGGGTCCCTTCGACAGTTATCCAACAGCATGCTATGACAGGGCTATGGGGCACCTGCATGTTTTAAGGTAATTTGTTTGTTTGTTGCTAATGGTGTGCAGCCTTTGTCCTTTGCCACCTGACTGTAGGCTTCAGTAGCACTCTCACATTACCACCTTCATAATGAAACTTAACTGCCCCCTGAACAAAGTTAAGTATCACATACTGACATTCACAAGGCATATTTCTTCTGAATCATGTCCATACGGGAAATGTGATTCAGATCTAGCTGTGTACTGTAGCCTGAGTAAAACTCTCTTCAGAGTGATTCTCTGTAGCATTCATAGCAAACTGCAGTCTAGACTATAACGTAAGTCAAACAAACAGTGCAAATGCAATTTGACCCACTTTTATCGTGAATTATGCCAGACTGTATTTACAGGACAACAGGACCATGGGCTGCAGTACTGAGATCAGATGGATAGCAGGCAGCATTAGTAAACTCCCTGCCCCTGATTCTTGGGCCCTGCTAGCATTGCCATAGCGACTTGATTGTTGTTTAACATTAATATGGTGGGTGGCTAACCCTGGAAACCCTTACACACAAACACACTCGCACACACACACGCACACACACAGAGCTGTTCCATTGGAGCACCAATGACATAATTGCAAATAGGAGCGTATTTTAGACCTCTGCCTTTAAACAAGTGGAGTTTAATGTCCTCTGGCAGTACATCGGGCCTGATATCTAGTGAGGCCAGAATAAGGCTGTGGCTCCACTTAGTTTAAGCTCCAAAAGAAAAGCCACAAATACAGTGGTGTGTGTGTGTGTGTGTGTGTGTGTGTGTGTGTGTGTGTGTGTGTGTGTGTGTGTGTGTGTGTGTGTGTGTGTGTGTGTGTGTGTGTGTGTGTGTGTGTGTGTGTGTGGATTAACCCATATCTGCCAATCAAGCCCACACTGAGATCTGCCTGAACAATTCAGCTAAATGTAATATACTGTATATGAAATAAAACATACTTGCCATTTAAGAGACACTTTTATCCAAAGGGACTTATAACACATTTACTGTAGTTGTGAATGTGAAGCATCTTCAAACCACTTTGACTGCATAGTTCTAGTGATTTAGCCAGATTTCTTCCTCTTTATATTGCAGTTTATAGTAAAGGCCCGCCTCATAATTAGCACTGGTGTTGTCTACTAGAGGATGTATCCAGTCTATTCAGTGGGAACTCCCGGAGGAACTGTCGTTGCAAACACCAGAAACAAACAGCAGCTCTGCCAGAAGGCCTCAGCTTCTCAGACAGGTTTACAACCCACGTTGCTATACCTCTGTTCTTCCCCGGATAAGGTTTTCCTGAACTTGGCTGAAAAGCTGTTTCATTGTGCAGCTCCACATGACTGAGTTAGGACTCTGTCCCCGAATGCCCTCGAGGACTCCCCCAGGGGTCTTATCTGCTAAGTGCTTGTGTGTGTGCAAGCTTTTGTTCCAGCCATGCAGTAACACCTCATTTAGATAATCAGTCTTATCTGAAAACTATTATTAGTTCAATATTTGAATCGGGTGTTACTGCTTGTCTAGAAGAAATTGGCCTCCTCTGCCTTTTGCTCTACATGGTGGTATCAACACCTTGACCTTTGAGTGAAAAGATTTAGGTTCCCGGAAGTTGACCCTACATCCGTGATAGTCCTAACACCAAACATGTAGTCATGCACTCAGGAGAAGTAAAGGAAAACTAATTAACCAGTAAAACTCTGAAGTACGTTATTGCAATTATTCACACCGCTTTGACACGCTAGGTTACGAGGAAAATTATTATTTTCAACAGCCTGTAAATCTAACATTTCTCACTGATTGATGTTCTCTAAGATCAGATATCTCAGTACCATTATTCCAATACTGATCTGCTTCCATGATATTTTACGCGTTTCACACTAGATTTGACAGATTCCTCTCCCCAGGTAAAGAGGCTGTAGCAGGAGTCAGACATCCCTCCCGGTCCATGTCTGTTTTTCCGCTTAGCATGATGAATGTGAGTGGGAGGCATACAGTAGACAGGAACTCCGATCCCTTAAGACTGTAAGACAACATCCTACCTATCTGGTTAAGCAATACTGCTCCACATTTCTCAGAAACTCTTTTTCATACATATACTGGTAAATACACAGCCACTGAAAATAGAGACCACAAGAACAACTTGAACCTGCTAAGGTGCCTTAATATAACCAGTAAATACAGAACTAGACCATAATAATTCATTTAAAGTTGTCATAGATAGTAATATAGTCTGTGTTCATTTAGAAAAATGTCCCACCTTCACTTGTAGTTGGATGGAAAGTATGTGGTAGGCTGCTACAAGCTTTGATACTTTTTGTAACATTATAACAATGGAAAACTAGTCCCAGCAAATGGATAAATGAATAGGTATGTTTTGGCTTGGTTCAAATACTTTTTCCTTCGTGTTCTTGAAGGAAGGTCTGAAGTGATAGAGGAGAGGGTAGAAAAAGTCATTTAGCAATTAATTTACCATCTGGTCTTAGTACAAATGTTAATGCAAAAACAGGTATTTGTGTAGTGGGCCTATTTTCAGACGTTGTTATTCACTATGATAGCATAGATCCCATGATCCTTGCAGTCAGACGAAAGATACATTGCATTTTAGCTTTTAACCATTCTGTTTGATGAATGTGAAACATTCAGAAAGGTTTAACAGTGAAAAGGGGAGAAAAAAAAGCAGTTTTTACCTGGAACTTCCTCCAATCCATAGCTGGTGCTGTTGGGCTTGAAGCGGTCTGGTTGGACCTTCATATTGGGGCACAGCACATCTGAGGAGAGAGCAGAAGAGCATCATTAGATTGGAGTAACAGAGAATCTTATTAAATATTATTTTTAATAAAATAAAAAATCTTATACAGAATACAATCTTTGACCTATCCTAGAAACCTAGCTACATCGTTTTCATTGAATAGAATCATTAGTTTTAACTAGATGATCGGAGTTATGAAGAGCATGTCCCATTGAAACGGGATCCTTCATTGAAACTATCGGTAGATACTTCGGTAGGAGTATTCATCCCCCTAGGCGTTTTTCCTATTTTGTTGCATTACAACCTGTAATTTAAATAGATTTTTATTTGGATTTCATGTAATGGACATACACAAAATAGTCCAAATTGGTGAAGTGAAATTAAAAAAAGTATTTGTTTAGAAAAATTATAATAAATAAAAAACGGAAAAGTGGTGCATGCATATCTATTCACCCCTTTGCTATGAAGCCCCTAAATAAGATCTGGTGCAACCAATTACCTTCAGAAGTCACATAATTAGTTAAACAAAGTCCACCTGTGTGCAATCTAAGTGTCACATGATCCGTCACATAATCTCAGTATATATACACCTGTTCTGAAAGGCCACAGAGTCTGCAACACCACTAAGCAAGGGGCACCACCAAGTAAGCAGCACCATGAAGACCAAGGAGCTCTTCAAATAGGTCAGGGACAAAGTTGTGGAGAAGTACAGATCAGGGTTGGGTTATAAAAAAATATCAGAAACTTTGAACAACCCACGGAGCACCATTAAATTCGTTATTAAAAAATTGAAAGAATATGGCACCACAACAAACCTCCCAAGAGAGGGCCGCCCACCAAAACTCACAGACCAGGCAAGGAGGGCATGAATCAGAGAGGCAACAAAGAGACCAAAGATAACTCTGAAGTAGCTGCAAAGCTCCACAGCGGAGAATGGAGTATCTGTCCATAAGACCACTTTAAGCCGTACACTCCACAGAGCTGGGCTTTACGGAAGAGTGGCCAGAAAAAAAGCCATTGCTTGAAGAAAGAAATAAGCAAACATGTTTGTGTGGGAGACTCCCCAAACATATGGAAGAAGGTACTCCGGTCAGATGAGACAAAAATGTTGCTTGGCCATCAAGGAAAATGCTACGTCTGGCGCAAACCCAACACCTCTCATCACCCCGAGAACACCATCCTATGAAGCATGGTGGTGGCAGCATCATGCTGTGGGGATGTTTTTCATCGGCAGGGACTGGGAAACTGGTCAGAATTGAAGGAATGATGGATGGCGCTAAATACAAGGGAAATTCTTGAGGGAAACTTGTTTCAGTCTTCCAGAGATTTGGGACTGGGACGGAGGTTCACCTTCCAGCAGGACAATGACCCTAAGCATACTGCTAAAGCAACACTCGAGTGGTTTAAGGGGAAACATTTAAATGTCTTGGAATGGCCTAGTCAAAGCCCAGACCTCAATCCAATTGAGAATCTGTGGTATGACTTAAATATTGCTGTACACCATCGGAACCCATCCAACTTGGTGGAGCTGGAGCAGTTTTGCCTTGAAGAATGGGCAAATATCCCAGTGGCTAGATGTGCCAAGCTTATAGAGACAGACCCCAAGAGACCTGTAATTGCTGCAAAAGGTGGCTCTACAAAGTATTGACTTGGGGGTGAATAGTTATGCACGCTCAAGTTTTCAGTTTTTTTTTTGTCCTATTTTTTGTTTGTTTCACAATAAAAAATATTTTGCATCTTCAAAGTGGTAGGCATGTTGTGTGCACCCCCCCAAAGATACATTTTAATTCCAAGTTGTAAGGCAACAAAATAGGAATAATGCCAAGGGGGGTGAATACTTTCACAAGCCACTGGAGTGCTGCATGCACCATTCCCAGCGATGACAGTTTTAGACTAACACCCACATACATACCTCACAGGCCTGGGATGGACAAGATGCCAGTGGTGACAGATAGGAAAGGCAACAGCCCCACTCAGGGTTAGTTTACATTGGCAGAGAAGTATTTTTTATTTGTAGGAGGGAAGATCCCATCCTGACTTGTCTATGTTGTTGCTGAGGTAACAGGTATCAATGCTGCTGACACAATGGGATGTGGTCCTTTGTATGATGTTCAAACTGGGATGGAAGCTAGTGGCTCAGTTGAAGACAGTGGTGGCTGGTGGGAGGAGCTATAGGAGGATGGGCTCATTGTAATGTCTTGAACGGAATACATGTAACCATATCAAACTATGAAACCATATGTTTGACTCCATTCTATATATTCCATTCCAGCCATTACAATGAGCCCGGCCTCCTATAGCACATCCCACCAGCCTCTTCTGGTTGGAGAGGGGATATACTGTAAATGTACTGTACATTTCTTTGCCCATCTCACTCTACCTTCCTGGAATGCTGCATGGTTTGTTGTAGGATGTCCATGTGCAAAAACAGGCATATTAGAGACACCAATTCTCATTCCATTGATCTCTATTAGTAAAATCTCTGAAATAGTTGTCAGCTATGACGACTGAAAGGAGAGCAGACACACTGACTCCAAAAGGTACTGAAGGTGAAATCATTGAAATTCCTCAACATAGTTGTGTTAAGACCAGAGGAATTTAGTTTTAACTCACAATATTGCCTTTGAACTGTGATGCTATGATAAATTGGCATGAGAGGAATTAACGGCACTTAACCAAATGTATTGTTAATCTCAAGTGTGTGTGTGTGTGTGTGTGTGTGTGTGTGCATGCGTGTGTGTGGTGCATGTGAACTTGTGTGTGTGCAAAGCAGGCAGAAACGCAAACCACGGAGCAGATTGTGTCTCTGATGATCATGCACTATCAGACCCTGTAATTTTCTTTAATTGCGGCTATAAAAAGGACTTTGTTGAGTTAAGGAGGCTTTAACTTTACTATGGACTGGATGGCTCCGTCTCTTGACATGCCTTGTTCTTTCTAAATGCAGAGTCAAGTGCATAATGTCCTGGGAAAATCCAGGTAGACAGTTTATCCCTGGTAGACTGTTACAGTGTGTCACAGTGTTCGTGCCTGGCTGCCATAATAAGTTGTTTACTGCGGCAGAAAAGGAAATAAGCAACCAATAATATTTGATGTGGTCTCTGTGATGATCTCTGTGATGTGTTTTATGTTGTTTGTTTGCTTGTTTGTTTGTGTATCCTTGCTTGTTCAGTGTACTTGTGATTTTTTTAAAAACCTTTTTACTTTTATTTTAAAGGAAAATTCCACCCTGAAACTATCTTTTGGTATTTGTTTCATTAGTCCATTGCTGATATAGTCCCAAAATGTTTTAGATGTCAGCAATCAAGCTTTCAATATATATATATATATATATATATATATATACAGTGGGGCAAAAAAGTATTTAGTCAGCCACCAATTGTGCAAGTTCTCTCACTTAAAAAGATGAGAGAGGCCTGTAATTTTCATCATAGGTACACTTCAACTATGACAGAAAAAATGAGGAAAAAGAATCCAGAAAATCACATTGTAGGATTTTTAATGAATTTATTTGCAAATTATGGTGGAAAATAAGTATTTGGTCACATACAAACAAGCAAGATTTCTGGCTCTCACAGACCTGTAACTTCTTCTTTAAGAGGCTCCTCTGTCCACCACTCGTTACCTGTATTAATGGCACCTGTTTGAACTTGTTATCAGTATAAAAGACACCTGTCCACAACCTCAAACAGTCACACTCCAAACTCCACTATGGCCAAGACCAAAGAGCTGTCAAAGGACACCAGAAACAAAATTGTAGACCTGCACCAGGTTGGGAAGACTGAATCTGCAATAGGTAAGCAGCTTGGTTTGAAGAAATCAACTGTGGGAGCAATTATTAGGAAATGGAAGACATACAAGACCACTGATAATCTTCCTCGATCTGGGGCTCCACGCAAGATCTCACCCCGTGGGGTCAAAATGATCACAAGAACGGTGAGCAAAAATCCCAGAACCACACCTAGTGAATGACCTGCAGAGAGCTGGGACCAAAGTAACAAAGCCTACCATCAGTAACACACTACGCCGCCAGGGACTCAAATCCTGCAGTGCCAGACGTGTCCCCCTGCTTAAGCCCGTACATGTTCAGGCCCGTCTGAAGTTTGCTAGAGAGCATTTGGATGATCCAGATGAGGATTGGGAGAATGTCATATGGTCAGATGAAACCAAAATAGAACTTTTTGGTAAAAACTCAACTCGTTGTGTTTGGAGGACAAAGAATGCTGAGTTGCATCCAAAGAACACCACACCTACTGTGAAGCATGGGGGTGGAAACATCATGCTTTGGGGCTGTTTTTCTGCAAAGGGACCAGGACGACTGATCCGTGTAAAGGAAAGAATGAATGGGGCCATGTATCGTGAGATTTTGAGTGAAAACCTCCTTCCATCAGCAAGGGCATTGAAGATGAAACGTGGCTGGGTCTTTCAGCATGACAATGATCCCAAACACACCGCCTGGCAACGAAGGAGTGGCTTCAGAAGAAGCATTTCAAGGTCCTGGAGTGGCCTAGCCAGTCTCCAGATCTCAACCCCATAGAAAATCTTTGGAGGGAGTTGAAAGTCCGTGTTGCCCAGCGACAGCCCCAAAACATCACTGCTCTAGTGGAGATCTGCATGGAGGAATGGGCCAAAATACCAGCAACAGTGTGTGAAAACCTTGTGAAGACTTACAGAAAACGTTTGACCTCTGTCATTGCCAACAAAGAGTATATAACAAAGTATTGAGAGAAACTTTTGTTATTGACCAAATACTTATTTTCCACCATAATTTGCAAATAAATTAAAAATCCTACAATGTGATTTTCTGGATTTCTTTTTCTCATTTCGTCTGTCATAGTTGAAGTGTACCTATGATAAATTACAGGCCTCTCTCATCTTTTTAAGTTGGAGAACTTGGCTGACTAAATACCTTTTTGCCCCACTGTATATACAGTACCATTCAAAAGTGTGGACACCTACTCATTCAAGGGTTTTTATTTACTTTTACTATTTTCTACATTGTAGAATAATAAAGAAAAAAACAAGAAAAACCCTGGAGTAGATATATATATATAATACAGAAATATAGACAGTATGATGCATTTTGCATCATAAGATGCTGTATTTTGAAAGTTACATGTCTTGAAAACTTGATTGTGTACATGCAAAACATTTTCGGACTATATTAACAACTGACTAATGAAGCAAATAGCAAAATATCGTTTTGGTGTGGAGTTTTCCTTCATTTAAGCATTTCCAAACATGTAAACCAAATAGGCTTTGCTGGTGGTTATAGGATGTCTTTAATTCAATGTGTAAAGTGATGGTTGGAGTAATACTACATATCTATTGTGGCCAACAATTACAATGCTAGCTTTGAAAGAACAGCCGTGCGTCACTGTGTTTTAAGATTCAGCCATAAATGAAGGTCTGAGACTGTGCTCACTGCAGAGCTAGCCACTCCCTCTCCTTGTGGCCCAACAGCTATAATTTAAAGATCCGCCTCAGAGTTAAAATGGAAGCAATGCAGGGCAGAGCCCTTAACTTTTTTGGGCCCAGTGTTATCTCATAGGTCTCATACACCAGCAGTAACATACAATGCAAAAGCAGCATGTCTTAATCAAGTTGAGCTGAATCTGCATTGTGGGGTTCACCATACTCTATGTCTGTTGCTGAGGGACAAGAGAGAGCCATGAGAAAACAAGCTTTGATCAGTCATGGAAGTAAAAGTGCTGAAAACAAATTGTCTCACCATTTAAAAAGAAGATGGAGAACAATCTATGAAGGAAAAATACTGAAGTTTTGGTGCAAGTACAGCCGAATAGCACGTAAAAAATATTACGATACTAACCAGGTTTCCATCCAACCTTTTTATGAGAGTGAAGTACAGTACATGTCAAATAAAAAATGTAAAGACAGGCCTGATGGAAACAGAAAATTGGTCAGTAAACTTTCCAAATGTTGACAAAACAAAATAGACTAGACAAGGTGGGATATTTTTATGTTGATAAAATTAATTATGCAAAAAAATGGTTGTGGAAACATCTTTATGCACAAATATTGATATAATAACTATCATATCGAAGTAAATTTAGTCACGCGATGATGTTGTGTGTGGTCCTCCCACTACGAGTCATCCGGAAAGCATGCAGTTTATTAGACTACAGATGAAATAAATTATGATGAACTTCACAGGGTGGGGAAAGTGCAGGGTGATGAGCTTGATGCTCCTTTCCAATAAATACCGAGGGTCTTATTCTGGTGACATGATGATCGAGGCGTGGCTACCATTTAGAACAATTGAAAAAGATTTTGTTCTTTTTGTCGTAATAATCTCATCATGTAGGCTATACCCGCACTGAGCTGTTGGCTACAGTGCACGTGCCAAGACCAGAGAGAGCACATTCACTATATAACGCAACATTCCTTGTGATGAAAACATCAGTAGAGTTGGAAATGCGATTGAAACCCATTTAACTTGTATTTTTCATTTGGTACATGGGAATTTAACTACAAAAGTTATTTTTATGTGCGCTATGTCATCACGCACAGTCTTTTATCTGCAACAAGTCAATTGGATGGAAACACATTTCTGATGGGAACATGCGCATATAGTTTTTATGCAGATTTTAGAACGTTTGTATGAAAATCTGTCAGCAATTGGATGGAAACCTGGCTATTGTTGACCATAATATTGCGATATATTGTCAAAAATAATATCCCAATATGTAACTGTATCGATTTTTTTTACGCCATCATTAATTACCTCTGGGAAAGAGATATCTGCGGAGATTGCGAGGTCATGCAAGGTCAAGTGTGTCCATGCTCTTGTATCAACAAGAAACATAGTGGATCAGGTGATGGGACTTATTTAGCCTGTCGTTCATTATTAAGATGAACTTAAAACATATGTATATGACAAAACATTTGGTTTAGTTAAATACCAAAAGAAATGCTAATTCCTACAGGCCAGACTAGGTAGTCTATAGTGTTCTTGCACTTTGCTCAAATCTAAAAGCATAATAGCCTTAATTTGTCTAGTGGACTTCTATCGTTCCCAAAAACATTATCAAAAACATTAAACTGAAAACAGGCTCTAACTAAGGAGTGTACCTAATTCAGTCTACTGTATTACCTCAGAAGTACAATTATGGCAGTTGAATAGTCTTTGATTTGGCAAACACGCCTTTCTCGTTCACTGAAGTTTAGTTGAGTTAAAAGGTTTCTGTGTTTATATATATATTCTCCCAGCACTGTGTTTAACGGTGGTGGTAATGTTAGATGAAAAGGTGAAAACATACAACGTGGAAGTCATAAACTGCTCTTTAGGACCTACTTGAAACTTAAGAACTGTAATTTTCAGAGCAAAAATAACTTGGGCCACTCTGTGCGGTGCCCACTTATATTCTTAGATACACTAACATGGTGATCCTAGAGATTACAGAAGGAACAATTTTGGGTGGCGAATGAACTAGTTGTCCAAGGTAAAGAGGTTCTGTGTAGTGACCTCTGAGTACACTTATTCCCATATCGTAGGAGATCGTATGTCTGAAAGTATGTGCCATTACGATTGGAGAGGAATTTTTAGACTGACTCCAAGGTGGGTATATTAACAATGGAATCTGTGGTCTCAGAGGGAAGGGTCAGGGTTAAGAGCTTCCAAAGGAATCTCCTAATATCCTGCCAAACTCAAGTGGTTAAAGTATCACTACACAAGGACGCCTGTCTGACTTAAATAAAGAATAGAGGCTCTGATTACAGTGTGATTCTGAGTTAACACTAAACACAGCTCTGAGTATTGTACTATCCTGTTGTGCTCTTTAGTAGTAAATGAGATTATGTGTGCATCCAAAATGGCACCCAATTCCCTTCATAGTGCACTACTTTTGACCAATGGGGTGGCATTTCAGAGACAGGCTATGTTGAAATGATGGTCCAACACTTATCTCGTGACGAGGCCCAAATCGTCAGGTACAGCCGTGTGACCGTGTCATTTCATCTTCCTTATTTACTGTCAGGGTTTCAGGCAGCTTAGTGCTATTTGGTATCCATGGGACGTCCCTACCCTAAACCCTAACCAGAGTTTCTAAACCATACTGTGTTGTCTTTGCCCTAACCCTAACCTTAACCCATATCCTTACCCTAACCATAACCCTTCCCTAACCATTTTAAATGTCAACTTTAATAGGATGACGTCAGAGTTGAGAGCTCCCAAGGATTCCGTTGAGACGTTACAGTTTCAGGCATACGCTGCTTTCCTGTTCAGATCATTTTAGTGGGGAACACAAACTCTGGAGTGTGAAGCATCCAACCAATCATATTCCACCTCCTGTCCTGAACGTACAATACATACTCAGTACTCCACTTTCCTCACCAGCCCAGAGCCGTCCCAGACCACACACCTCACTGTTTTAGGATTTTTAATACAGTACAGTATATACGTGTTGTTATTTATAATGGCTAACATTTGTACTGAAACTTTCCCTGTCGGAGGATGTGTAGTAGTGTAGCTTTGTCCTGGAGAAGACACATATAATGACACACCCAGGCAAAGACAAGGAAGTACAGGAAGGACCGTCTTAGTCGAGGGGAAAGGCCTAGTCGAGAGGAAAGCCAATTGAAATGGCTCATGTACTGTAATTGAATTAAGGTGTGTGGTGGAGTTTTGGGTAAGAGTCTTGGTCAGAGGTGTAAAAGGGTTAGTTTTGGAGTGTAAGTTCAGAGTGATATAGATGTAGCTATCTTTAAAGTTCAAAGTCACAGATTGTATAGTAAGAAGGTGGAGGCTTTTGATTAATAGAAATAACTGCATTTTCAACTGAATTTAAGACCCAATTCTTATATCCTGATTGTGTATGTAATGTAGACATCTTGTTGGAATCTTTTTTCTCAAAACTGACAAACTAAAATGTAAAGGCAGTCACAGAAAAATCCTACACCTGATAATCTACTCTCACAGAGCCTCCTTATCAGCCTGTGATTGGTTACTTACTCTCACAGAGCCTTCTTCTCAGCCTGTGATTGGTTACTTACTCTCACAGAGCCTATGGGATTGGTTACTTACTTTCACAGAGCCGTCTCCTCAGCCGCCCTCTGATCTTGTCGATGGCGTTGAAGTCTGTCACATGGAACACGTGAGCGTTCTTAGGTTCCGCAGCGATCTCTTCGAGCTCCACCTTCAGAGCTTCCCCGATGCCCACTGCGAACATCCTCACCCCGGCCTTCGCGGCCGCCTTGGAAGGCTCCAACACATAATCCTGGCTCCTCCCGTCCGTCAAGAGGATAGCCACCTTCTGGATGCCCCTGGCGGCAGGCCTGGCCCCGGCACGCTCTGTGAAGATGTTGGTGGTGGTGTAGCTGATGGCGTCCCCGGTCATGGTGTTCCCTCCCAGGTAGCGGATGTTCCTGGCGGCCCTCTTCACCTCGTCCATGGTGCTATACCGTCCCAGGTTGAACTCGGTGGTGGGCCGGTCGCTGTAGCGTACCACGGCCACACGCGTCTTGTCCGGACCCACGTCGAACGACTCCACCAGGTTGGAGACCCACTGGCGGATCTTCTCAAAGTTCTCCTTTCCCACACTGGATGACGTGTCCAGGATGAACACCAAGTCATAGTGCACGTTCTTACAGCCTGAGAGGAAGTGAATGGTAGTATGTTAGAAGTCAGACCTGAGGAATTCCCAGCACTGTACATAAAGATAGTAAGAACCAGGTGTTGGTTCAAATAGTATTTCATTTCTTTTTAACTACTGAAGATTGAACTAGCCACACTAGTGCCAGGTGGGCAATGTTTCTACTTTCAGGACTACTCCATTGTTTCCAGACAAGCTCAGTGTGGCTCAAAGTATATGAAAAAAAACAAATACTATTTGAATCAGCTATTAACAGCTGATGTCATTACCTGCCCTGCTCTGAGCATCAACCCTCAGTCCTGAGAGCGTCAAGGCCAGTATGACCAGGACCAGGGAAGCCCTGCATCCCAGTCGCAGCTCCATATCAGCCTCTGGTCTTTTGAGCTTAGGTTGTGATCACCATCAAAGTCTCCAACCTGTAGACATCAACAGGTCACCATTACAAACTACCAAGAAGCAGGTGTGAGAGACTACTGGGCGTTTTCTAGGGCCTAAGCCACAATATCATCCTTGAATATTGGAATGCAATATCATGTTAAATGTCTTCTGATTCTGATAAACAGCTTTTCTTTGGGGAATATTGATTTCACAAAAAGCTACAATTCCGTATTGAACTCTCATTTACTCATTGAGGTAGTAGTCAACGAATCTAAATGTATGCATCACTTCTGGAAGTAGATTGAGGAACATGTCAGTTGAAGCTCTTAGAGAAGGCCAATTGAAACCTGACCCAGTGACTAGAGTGAAAGGCCCCTGAATGGGAGTGAAAATAGTTTTTAATTAGACAGAAATCAGTGACAGTGCTCTAGTATTATCATGATGCTGTTAGAACCCACACCAACTCCGCTAGAACTTCCTGTGTCACCATAGAGAGGTTACAAGGTTGTGTCTCTCATCTGTCATCAACCTCTATATCTTTAAGTCATCCTTACGGGAAGAGTGTCTGTGTGATTTAGCAGCAGTGAACTAAGATCAGAGCCAAATACAGTATAATAAGTCTGTGGGCCCAATGCTACACTGTCATCAGAGGGCTAGATTAGTGGTGTGTGGGGAAAGCTCTGTGTGGCTTTGGTGTATGGAAGTCTGGTGATGTGGCAATCTCCTTGAACCTTCATAATGCTTTATCATTGCTTTTTCCTTTAACACTAAGTGTTATACAGATCTTGCATAGCAATGACAGGATAATCAAATCCAGGAATATAGCTATGTGAATGTTTTAGTGAAATGGAGGGAAACAGTGGAACCCATTTTAAAAATGTGTTTGTGAACGTGCATGGGATTCCTACTAAGAACTTGGAACTTGGCCAAGTTAAGTTCTGTTCTCATACAATGTATCCTCTCCTGTCTTGTGTTCTACAGTTACATCATAGGGGAGTGCCCACAGCCACTTAACAATTGTGTGATGTCCTACACTTTGCTTGATTGTCCATTATCCTCCAGCAGCATGGTCAACATGTAATCACCCTGTGCAATCACCATGATGCTGGGTCAAACTTGTAGTCTGGTTAGTTTGGCAGCAGCTTACTTTATCTGATATACCACAGAGCTATTTATGCCCTGGAGCATTCTTAGGTTTTACTGACACTATTAATGAGCTCAGTGCCTACTTAGTGAAATGGCTGCAATTGCTGTAATTAGTGTGTATTTAAAAATATGTCTCAAGCGCTCACTCAATGCATATGGCCTACTGAAAAATGTTTCAGACTTGTAAAAATGATCCACCCATCCACCCGTAATACATACGATAGGCCTACATCTTGAATAACTATTCAACAGATGGCTCATTTGAGAGATCCAATTACGAAGCTAAGGAATAATGTACTGCTACTTTGCATTTAACATGGGACAATTTTGTCCCATCAGATAAATCTTTTTACAATACCACAGTCCCCGTTGTCACCACATATACTCCCTTTATCACGTAAGCTTTCAAATCAGTTTCAACATGTTAACTTTGAAATAAACAGATAAAAAACATTGAGATGTGACTTAGTCAGCAGCCCAAGCCCCAATCCTGAGCCCAGATCTCCCCCGTACAAACTATGGTCTGTATCCTGCATGGGGCCTGTGCGTTTCCACTTCCTCTCTCAATGGCAGACAAGGGACTACAATCTAGATGTCTATTCCAGAAACCTGACTTCCATCATCCAGAAAATGATGTAAAAAACAGCAGGAGTTTTCCAGTCCAAAGGGGAAAAGGAAATGAAGATGGACATAGATCCTGTAGCTCATCCTGATGGAGCATCCAACACGTGGCTCCTCCGAGCTCCTCTCACAAACAATTTATCACAAACAACAAAATCTAAATGCACAAAAACATAAAACTACCCTCCAAAGAAACAATATAAATAGCCAGAAATAAAACAATTTTAATGGGACAGATTGATTTAACTTTTTACTGCACTAGGCTAAATCAGGGTCACACAGAGTTTTTCTTGGGAGTCTTAAAAAATATATATTTTGAAGCAAAAGTATACACCTCACACACATGGCTATGGGCTTAATAAAAATATGTCAGAGTTTGTCAGAGTTTAAATGTCAGAGTTTAAATGTATTACATTTTAAGTTTGCATCACATTATTACGCTTTATATCACAGAAGACGTAAATATAACAAAACTGTTTGACATAAAACACCGTTGTTTAAAGAAAATGTATGTTTATAATAAAAATCTTAATAACATTCCACCCATGAAGCCACTAGGTCATTTGACTGCAGGAAAGGTCTACTCCTACCTGGATTGCAGATCACTTAGTTTCACTGGAGGTCTCTCTCTCGCTCTGTGTGGCTCCTATCCTACAGTTCTCACTTGTTCCTTAGCTCAGCATTAAGGCACCATCACCTATCCAACGGTAAATGCACCAAATTACTTCCTTTACAGGTGCGAAGAAATGTAATCCTAAAATCCACCGCGATGTCAATCCAAGTGTTGATAAAAAGTCAAAGTGAGGTGAGCATCTGCTACAACCTCTTGGATGGGTGGATAGAGAGGGAGGGAGGAACTGACTGAAGTTGAAAGTGTAGGGTTTCACTAGTGGACGAGGTGGCTTGTACTGCTCTAGCTAGCTGTTCAGCTCACAGACATAAAAACAACCCTGACAGGCCTGGCCAATTATAGACCAAATTTCTGGGTATATTTTAGTCTCTTTTTTTTTCTTTATGGCTGCCGGGGCTGCGCCCATCTGAAGTGTTGCTGCCCTCAGAAACAGAATGCACACAGCTTCTCTTTCAGCCACCCCGCCTTCTCTGTCCATCCACTCCAACCCTTCAGCCATAACCCTGCCTCAGATATAGCCACAAAAGAGCTGCCCTAGGTGCCTGCGGAGGAGCGTGGTGATGGGCCGGTGGTGGCCGTGGTGGGATGGGTCTACTCTAGCAGGGAACTTGCTGTATGGTGGTGAGGGTGTACTTGAGTCAGGGAAAGGATTAGCGTGTGCTTGAAGCTTTATGTGTCGTGTGCTCCTCTTTGTGCTTGTGCTATCTGTCTCTTATGTGCAGTAGTAGAATTGGACAGAAATTGTACATTCTGAAAAGTTCTACATTATTTAAAACAACATAGGAAAATGTCTGTTAACCACATTGAGAAGTAATGTTTACTTGTCAGTCATGTCCCTGCAGGAGGGGGAAAGAAAGGGGAAGCAGTGGTCTTGTTCTCCAGTGTTTTGGTTTCTCGCTTTCCCTCTCTCTCTTAGTGAAGTTGCCAGATATCCTGTCAGAATGACATGTTTCCCTTTCCCCAATAGCTGTCTCAGAACTCCTCTCCCTCTCCCAGTCAGACCCCTCTGTGCTTTACATGTCTCTCAGGTTGAGGTGCCTTGTTTGAACTGGAAAGTGATTGATACCGGTAAGTGTATTAAAGTACACAACAGAGTCAAAGTTAAAACAACGTTGTGTGCTGGTTGTGTGTTAGCTCAGGGGGAGTTGAGATATGTAAAAAAAACACATTTACGATTCACACATGCATATAACACAGGACAAATATAAGCATCCAACCAAAATGATTATTATTATACGTCACTGACAAATACATACATTGAACATAATGGCTATACATTCTGAGATCCTATTTGTGGTTACCTTTGCAGTCAGTCAGTCAGGGCAAGTGAGTACAGGCCAGTCTAACTATGTGGTGTGAAACGGTAAGGAAGTCTGGAGGTCGGCTTATGGTCTCGGGCAGATGGACGTTGCTGTGCTACTGGTGTCAGACTGACTCATTGAGGATTTTGGTCGTAGGTTCAATACCCACAGGGTTCACATATACATTAAAACAATTTAAAACAAACAAACGGTCAGAATGCAGCGGGACTCAAGGCAGAAAGTAGTGTGTTAGAAGCCTGTGGTTGTATCTGTATACTGATTTTGGGGTTGTGTCGCAAGTCTGTCAATGAGAGATTTGCCTAATACGACTCACTTGATCGGATGTAGAGTGGTTGTGATGTGGTTTTGCGTGTGTTTTCTCACTGTCAGTTCATTTTGACGTACCTGCAAAAACAATTGTACTTGAAATCTCACATATGTTTTGGGAGACTTCTTTTCTCTATGATTGTCAGAATGCGTGGTGTAGTTGGTGCAAAAGAGTCCAGCGCAGGACAGCAGAGATGAGCAACACAACGTAGTTTACTCACGGAATAAACAAAGTAGATACACTACCAAGCCCATCAATATGGACTGACATAATACAGGAACAATAACACACACAAACATTGGAAAACAGAGGGTAAATAATGAACATGTAATTGGGGAATTGAAACCAGGTGTGTATAAAACAAAGACAAAACAAATGGAAAATGAAAAGTGGATTGGCGATGGCTTGAAGGCTGGTGACGTCGACCGCCAAACACAGCCCGAACAAGGAGTGGGACCAACTTCGGCGGAAGTCGTGACAATGATAAACATACATTACCTAAATCACATTCCCATAACTACTGTCTGGAATGTATAAATCCAGATTCAGGGAATAACTTGAAAATAAATGGGTCACTTCAGAATATTCTCATCAGTTTTATGAGGAACATTTTCTTTTCTTTGTGATTTCTCAGTTCGTAACGACTGTTAATATATAGCACATACATACTTTAACAGTCTGCACTCACTGGTCTATTATGTCTAGCATTAAACAAATTCATCAGCAAACTAATCAGAATAGTAATTTCCTTTGACATAATACAGGAACAATAACACACACAAACATTGGAAAACAGAGGGTAAATAATGAACATGTAATTGGGGAATTGAAACCAGGTGTGTATAAAACAAAGACAAAACAAATGGAAAATGAAAAGTGGATTGGCAATGGCTTGAAGGCTGGTGACGTCGACCGCCAAACGCAGCCCGAACAAGGAGTGGGACCAACTTCGGCGGAAGTCGTGACAATGATAAACATACATTACCTAAATCACATTCCCATAACTACTGTCTGGAATGTATAAATCCAGATTCAGGGAATAACTTGAAAATAAATGGGTCACTTCAGAAATTGGATGTCTAGATCAAAGTAGCATCGTCTCTGTGAATGTTTCAGTTGTTTTAGTGAGGGATGGCGGTTGTTCTGTTACCAAACACACATAGAGCTGTAATGCATGCTGATTGGAGGAAAAACATTGATTAAAGACATTCTTCTGAGATTACATGTACTACAGGAATCTACTGAACGCCTGACAAAGTAGCTAAGGAGCAGAAAGATGATAGAATGAACTGAAGGCCTAAATACACAGTACCCAAAGTGAGAGGTGGTTGTTTCAGAAAACAAGGCATATTTCAAATCTCTTTATTTGCTGTTGTCAATCTTAACATCCGATTACTGCTATGGCTCTGTTTGTGAGTTCTGTTACTAGTCAATGCCATTGTTTGGACTAGATGGAGCTGTTTCAGTGGTCATAGATGAAGCCAATGTATCCATCTGATGAGACCTTGATAATAATCTCTGAATGCAGGTCAGTTTCGCATAGCTTTACATAGGTATTGGGACGCTTAAATAGGATTATGTCACATGCATATGCAGACATATTTCATCCAAAATATGAGATTGAATAGCCTATGTCAGAATATCTACAATGGTTAGATGTCATGTATTACGAGCATCATCTTTTTATAAAATAATAAATAAATACATATGTTTTTGGTCCATAATATACTTCTATATTTATCCTTTCTACAGTATACTGTACATACTGCCTGCCAGGGTACTTGGCATTGTAACTGGCTTGTTGCTTTGAATAGCAGATGCTGTGTGAAGTAAGATGCAGGGGCTTTTCTAGAGTAATCTCCAGGTGATAAGCACAAGTAAACACACGACAACACTGTCAAGTCTGTTTTCGCTACTTCCTGGTCTGCTCAAAAGGAGTCAGGGGTTAAGAGGTCAAAGATCAGGGGTCAGAGGTCAAAGGACAGCGTCCTGGCAGTTTTTCACTGCCATTCTCCGGACACTTTCAGCGGGTTCTCCGGTGATTCCGGCCTGGCATTCTTCCTGTAAGCCTTCTCCAGTATGTGACTGGCCTCCTTCAGGGCTTTCTCAGAGCCTTTTCTGTATTCTCTGCCCTCAGAGCTTTTCCTTGCTGGACACATTGGGCCAGCTTGACCTCTTACCCAGGTAATCCTCCTGTTGACATGTTAGATTTGCTCTGATCCTCTTCGAGGTGCTCTGCCCTCCTCAGACGCAGCCTCCTCCCACCGGTATCCTGCTGGAATGTGCCGGCCACTTGGCATGCGCTCTCCTCGCCATGTGGTGCTACCACCTGCTGGGCCTGAGCTTTGGCGCTGGCGGGGAGAGAGGCAGAGGGAGAGGCTGGTTTGCTGATAGCGGGAAGAGGTGGGCCTTTAACGGTAGTACCAGCATCTTCCGAGAGCCTGTCTCCTGTCTGTCTCTGGATTTGGTTGGCACGGGCTAGCTGAGCTCTCCGAACCTTCTGATGTCGCTGGACCCTGGGTGCTGTTTCATTCAGAGGCAGGGGTTGTGGTGCTGGGGTGGAGACACACTCTGCCGTACCCTTAACCAGTCCTGGTCCCTCTCCTCTCACCGCACAGTCCTTCACCTTCCTGGAGCAGGGTTGGTCGCCCACCGTCGTGTCCAGCTTATGGGCAACAACTTTGGCCTCCAGCCCAATCCCTTTCATCTTCTGTCTCTGTGCCTTCCGTACCTCCCTGGGTAGCTCCAGAGGGGCCAGCTTCAGAGGCCGCCGCAGGGGCAGGTTCTCCCCCTCCGTCTCTGGGGACGAGCCAGGCAGGGGAGACCTGGACCTGAAGGAAGGAAGGAAGGAAGGAAGGAAGGAAGGAAGGAAGGAAGGAAGGAAGGAAGGAAGGAAGGAAGGAAGGAAGGAAGGAAGGAAGGAACAAACAAAAAAACAAACAAACAAACAAATGAACGATTGCATGAATGAATTAACAAATGTTTACATAATACATACTTGACCAGGAGCAAGGAGTCCCTTTGGGTGGCAGGGCCCTCTTGGCCTGGCGTGGGCAGCATGGCAGACTCCGGCATAAGCCGACCCACCATCACCACCACTTCCTCCTCTTCCCCTCCCTGTGTGGCTGACAGATGGAGGACAGGTGTTTTGGAATCACAGACGTTTTTAGACGCCAGCAGGTGCTTCTGGCCGGTGAGATGCATCATGGTATTTTTAGCCTGAGAGGTCAGCAGGTCTTCTGGTCGGGGCAAGCCCTGCGGCAAAACACACATCACTCACAAATTAGAATCACTCACTCGATTACATTACATGAATATCTAAGCCAATAAACACTGAAAAGCCTTCAGATTAAATTATAGCAAAGTATTGAATACTTATAAAGTAGACCTATCAATACTAAATACTGTATGCTCTAGAGGTATTGTCGAACGGTTTGCTATGTAAACTCGTTGTATGCGTCTTGTTGAGTCTAACATTCCACTGCAGATTTCCACAAAGATAGCCTATTTAAAGCTTCAACCCATTCAAAAACATTGGCATAGGAATGGATCAGTTATAATTTCATGGTTTTTCTATAAAAAAACCTTGATATCAATAATGAAACATCTTCCTTGAGATTGTTTTCCACAGATCTCAATATTCTCATCAGTTTTATGAGGAACATTTTCTTTTCTTTGTGATTTCTCAGTTCGTAACGACTGTTAATATATAGCACATACATACTTTAACAGTCTGCACTCACTGGTCTATTATGTCTAGCATTAAACAAATTCATCAGCAAACTAATCAGAATAGTAATTTCCTGAAGATGACAGTAGTTCACAAAACCTAGTTCACAGCTCTCCTGTGTAGCTGTATATTACACAAACTGATGCAAGCACCAATCATTTCTTCCTCTTCTACATATTCGTGTGAAAAGGTTATAGACTGCATATAACAAGAAATGTCAGCTACATTCAGTGCATGCATACACTAATAGGCATCATACAGTGTGTCCTACTGCCAACGCACTGCTCTTTCCATGACATAGACTGACCAGGTGAATCCAGGTGAAATCTATGATCTCTTATTGACGGCACTTGTTAAATCCACTTCAATCAGTGTAGATGAAGGGGAGGAGACAGGTTGTGTGCCATTCAGAGGGTGAATGGGCAAGACAAAATATTTAAGTGCCTTTGAACGGGGTATGGTAGTAGGTGCATTTCTGGGATCTTTTTTCAGCTCATGAAACATGGGACCATCACTTTAAATGTGGCGATTCTATTTTTGTTCAGTGTATATATACACCCAATAAGATACAACACAACTAAGAAGGGGATAGGTAGGTGATGATGATATGCAGCAATAATACTTACAGGTTTGGCAAATTCCTCTTGCTTGAGTCTTTGCCAAATAATTTCTTCCCTGAGAGAGCCCATGAGGAAAGGCTGTTGTTGTGCTGTGTATACCACTGGGCTGAAGGCAGGGGATGGGAGGACACTACAGTAAAAGGCAGGGCAGGTAGGTTTTAGTTGCCTGCTGACTGGCTGTGAGGTCATTAGGAGGATTAGGGTAAGCAGGCAGCAGGGCCATCTGTAATGATCCCACATCCAGCTCAGGGACACCTGGAGAGAACCGTGTTTTCATACAGGGTCAGGGTGATGGCACTGGACAGCAACTTGCCAAATAGCCTGGGGACTGGTACTGGTTTCATCCTCGAAAACCATGACTCCACATATAGCAGATAGTGTGCAACGGTGCCACATGCAGGGTAGTTATCAAGTACTGTTTTCATTCTTTAATAATGACTGTAGCCTATTGACTAGAAAACGTCATGAGATCGATGGCATTTTGTTAAAATCTAATTCAGGAGTGAATCATAACGAATAGGGACTGGTTGTTTTGTATTGTTACCACTAGATGCCGCCACAGGACACTGAACTCTGTATCAACTGTGGACGTCTCAGTGTGTGGTCATCTCACAGCATCACTGGTTAGAAGTCAAGTAGTAATTCCAGAGATAGTAATTCCAGAGAGTTTGGAGAACTTCAGAGGAAGCTAGGGATGTGTACCTGATCTTTTGTCAATATATCAAAATAGCTTAGGGCTTGATTCAATCTATATCGCTGAAGATCAGCGTTATAGTGCGCTTGAAATGTAATGGTAATTTCCGATTGAGCCGACATATGCAGAGTTTACCAAGAATGCAGTGTCTGCGAATGCAGGAACATTGCCTTTACATTTCAATCACGCTGTAACACAGAACTTCAGTGCTACCGATTGAATCGAGCCCTTAGTTAATTTCTACATAGACTGATAAAGAACGATTAGTTTGCTAGCTGGCAGCAGGCTATAGTTTATTGTATGTGCCACTATGCATGGGAGTAATATAGGCTAGAATAACAAAAGTGACTGGGATCTTGTTGTGATCGGTAGCCTATTGCATATGCCATGCAGTTACCTACTCACATTCCACTCCTGTGTAAATCTATTTGAACAGGTTAGATTAGACGTGAGACTCTAGTGTGCTTCCTGCAGGAGTGCCTGTATCTCTACATCAGTCTCAAACAGCAGCAAGTTTGTACACTATTTATCTCCAGTTTACCCAACTGCCACTTTTATTCATTGTCAGCGAGGAGTTTTTTTGCACAGGCCCACCTACTGGGGAGCCAAGCCCACCCAATCAGTTTGAGCAACAACAAAAAAGTATGTACTTGTGTTCAGTGTTCCAAACAGGACATTATTTGTCATTTTACCTGCACAGTACTTGTCTTGGACAGGAGCTCACCAGAACTGAGTACCAGCACAAAACATTTTCTTCTGCTTCAGTTCCTGCACTTCCTTTAGAATATCAGCTCAAAAGTATTGAGGAGTTCCTGCACCTGAATATCAACAGTACCGGCACCACAAGGAGTACTGACATCTATTTGAGTCCAAGTCAAGCACTGGCCTGAACATGCATACACCATCAGATTGAATGCATAGTGGGTGGGACAACAAAGGGGAAATGTACCAAACATGAAGGACACCATCCCACAGTTGTGTCAAGTTGGCTGAATGTCCTTTGGTTGCTGGACCATTCTTGATACACACGGGAAACTGTTGAGCATGAAAAACATAGCAGCATTGCAGTTCTTGACACAAACAGGTGCGCCTGGCACCTACTACCATACCCCGTTTAAAGGCACTTACATTTTTTGTCTTGCCCATTCACCCTCTGAATGGCCCACATACACAATCCATGTCTCAACTGTCTCAAGGCTTACAAATCCTTCTTTAACCCGTCTCCTCCCCTTCATCTACACTGATTGAAGTGGATTTAACAAGTGACATCAATAAGGGATCATAGCTTTCACCTGGATTCAACTGGTCAGTCTATGTCAGGCCTGGGCAATTATTTTCCATGGAGGGCCACATTAGAATATATTTTTGGCATTGCGGGCCAGAGTCATATTACAGGATTATACATTGTGTGTATGACGGTGTTGACAGATAAATCTACTGTAAACCACATCCAGATATGCTACTTATTTTATGCACAGAAATAAACCACATCCATGTTCTCCTTTTGGTAGGTATTTTCATTTTTTAGCATGTAATAAACTACACGGAGGGAAAAGTACACTGTGCATAGACTCTATGTCATGGATAGAGCTGGTGTCGTTCAATCAATAGTAATAATAATAATACGTGTTATTTGGCAGATACCTTTCAGGACACTCAAGGACATCTTACATCAAATCTAGTGCTGTACATGAAATCTATTTCATTTAAGCCTACGTAATGAATTTGAATTACGCTTGATTATTTACCAGGAAAAAAACTATAAAAACAAATTGCTTATCAATTTCAAAAAAGTAGGCGGGTTCTGGCACGTGTCACTTCGCACTGGTGCCATGTGTAGTAAACCGTAGCTATCACTGTGTAGGCTAGGTTACACTGTGTAGGCTACTCACCGTTATCTACTGTAGCTAGCTAAGGCTCACTAGTCAACTTGGCTAGCAAAAACAAGTCAAATGGCCAAACAAAGCTCACTGTTACATTTTTTCAAGAGACCGTGTATAGAAGAGGATGTTGGAGTATTTGCCAAGTTATTTGATATCGGTGATTTTGCAACGAAGGGCCTCCACTCCCCCTCTATATTAATTACTGATTGCATTGATCTAATCCAGGGCTTTAAGGACAGTTTCAATACGTTCAAAGACAATGATCAGCACTAGAACAATGTTTTAGTGAAACACGCTTCTCCACTTCGACCATCAGTCCAGTGAAAGATTTTTTCAATTCATGTTTCGACGTGCCTTTCAAGTCATAGGGAACAACAACTGGCCTGTTACCAGTGTTATCATATAGCCCATCTTGAGAGTTGAGTTTTGCTAAATATAACTTTGCCCTGTGCTTCTCCACCCATTCACTATAGTTAGGCCCTATATAGGCTTCTGGTCGTTTAATTGATATCACACAATACATTGTAGGCTCACTTGATCTCCTGCACCCAGCAGAGTATTCACTCAGTTTTCATTTTTACTCAAAAAGTGATCTCCATTAAGACAAGGTGGGTGACCACTGTTTTAGTCTATATAGGCTATGGCTGCCTATTGGGATTATTACTGTTATATCAGGGCATTACGTTCTAGTCTCATAATCTATGAATTGTAGGCCTACGGTTTATTTTGTGTAGATCTTTGTGAGTCACATGTTAAATGCATGAGTCCCAGGTCTCCTGCACACTAGAAGAGCACATTAGCCCGCTAAGCCAACGTCTGGGTATAGACATGCAGGTGGCGGGTGCCGGAAAGTGGACGCTGAAAGACAGAAAAATGAGCGGTGCTCAAGAAGAGGCTTGTGTGTTCTGCCGCTGGATGCTCCCCTGCCCTTTTTCAGTAGGTGGGATCTCTGCAGAGCAGAGTGTGGTAATAACTGCAGTCCTATTTATCCAACCCCTGTTCTTATTGTGTCTTCCTCCTCATCCCACACCATGCTAATTACACTGCCAGAGCCACAGACGTCAGGGATGGAGGAGGACAATAAGAACAGCCTGAGTGGAAGGGCGTTGGAGTGTCATTGCGTCGTGGCCCTCTGTTCAAAGCCTAGAGGGCGGTGGCGTTCGTGGTGGTGCTCTCCGTTCAACATTAAGCCTGTAATTTCACCACAGCTCAAATAATCATCTAAGCAGAGCCAGGTTTCCTCTGGGTGGACGGAGGAGGGTTTTTATATATCAGCAAGCAGGTGCTGATGGTGCAACATAAACTAATGTTATTTTATGTAGGAAATACCACACACACACACACAGTACACTATACATTCATATGCATCTTCCCCAGGCATTGACAGCGATTTCCAGATATAGACTTTTAGTGAAATGTACAGCCTATATCTGCCTATCGCTATCATTACACACATACCTTCACTTAGTCAATATGGCTTCTCAGTCTGTCACTGTGGTTCATTTACATTTCACACCAAGCTTATGGAACTTTGTTGCTGATTTCTTTCTGTGTAATAAGGTGACTTTCACAATACTTTTCTCAATCTCCTCTACACCCATACATTGTAATAGACAAGTATCGGCCTCCTGTGGCATTTCAGCACAACAGTCCATCTCTTTAGGGTTTGGAGTGAATTAAAGTACATTCGATAGGTGTCTTGTCTTTAATTGCAAGCACACATAGGTTTATTCCAGTTCATCTTTATGATCACAGAAAGGATAGAGAGGGATAGAGACTTAACTAAGTGAGTAAGATCCTCACTGTCATGTTGTATAATGATTGGAGACAGGCGCAGGAATACGTAATAGGGTTTTTTATTTTCTCCACCCAAACAAAAGAGCGATGTGTAAACCCGTAAAACAAGTGCACAATAACACGTAGCATGGAAGCCGATACAACACCACTCACAAGACCAACAGACATGGTAACAATAACCGACAAAGACAATGGGGAACAGAAGGCAGAGACATACACATACTAATCAGGGGGAATAGGAACCAGGTGTGCATAATGAGACAAGACAGTCCGGGGTTGGTGGTAATGAATCCAGTTCAGTGACACCTGGAAGGCCGGTGACGTAGACCTCCGGAGCTGGTGAACGGAATGAGCAGCAGTACCGGGGGGATCCGTGACAGTACCCCCCCTCTGACACGCTGCACTAGCAGCGGGTCGACACCAGCCTCGGGGACGACCACAGGGACGCGGTGCGGGTCGGTCAGGGTGCTTATGGTGAAGATCGCTGGTCAGCGAAGCGTCCAGGATGTCCACCGCAGGAGCCCAGCACCACTCCTCTGGACCGTACCCCTCCCAGTTGATGAGGTACTAGAGATGCCCCGCCCGACGCCTCAAATCCAGGACATCACGGACCGAGTTCGCCGGACCTTGGTACCCGGAGGTGGTACCCGGAGGTGAGACTGACCGTGACCCCCAGGCGTTCCATAAAAGATTTCCATACGCGTGAGTCTGACACAATGTCCTCCGGGATCCCGTAGTGCCGGAGGATGTGCGTAAACAGAGCCTCTGCGGTATGCATGGCCGATGGGAGCCCAGGCAGAGGAAAGAGGCAACAAGCTTTGGAAAACCAGTCCACAACGACGAGAACGGTGGTGTTCCCCTGGAAGGGGGGAAGGTCAGTGACAAAGTCCACCAAGAGGATTAGCTTTCCGTAAGGGAGGTGTCTGGGTGTCTTCGACTGTGCACAGATGGAGCAGGAAGAGACGTAAACCCGGGCGTCCCTAGCCAAGGTGGGCCACCAGTACTTCTCAGTCAGGCAGGCGATGGTACGGCTTATCCCAGGATGACCCGACACAGGCACCGTGTGTGTCAAGGTAAGGAGGATGTCCCGCACACCGTGGGCATGTAGGCACGGTTCTCCGGGCACTGTGCAGGGGCGGGTTCCGTGGGCAGGGCCTGCCGTATGTTGGCGTCCACATCCCTCACCACTGGCACGATGATACGGGACGGAGGGATGATGGGGTCTCCTCTCTCTCTCTCTCCTCTGCGTCATAGAGGCGAGACAGGACTTCCGCCTACACGTTCTTTGAGCCTGGCCTTTAAGAAAGCGTTAATTGGAACCTGGAAAAGAATAGAGCCCACTTGGCCTGTCTCGGGTTTAGCGTCTTCACTGCCCTGATGTACTCCAGGTGCGGTGGTCCGTCCACACCAGGAAAGGATGTTTGGACTCCACCATTCAGTGCCTCCACGCCTTCAGAGCCTTCTTGACCGCCAAGAGTTCCCGGTCCCCTACGGCATAGTTCCTCTGGGCGGGGCTCAGCTGCTTGGAGTCGAAGGTGCAGGGCCACAGCTTTGGAGGGGTTCCGGTGCACTGGGACTGCACTACCCCGACTCCTACTTCGGAGGCATCCACCTCGACAATGAAGGGAAGTGAAGGGTCGTGTGCCAGCACGAGAGCAGTGGTGAAGTGTGCCTTCAGTGTCTCGAACGCCTTCTCTGCTCCTGCCGTCCCTTGAAGCCGCTGGGGACCTCCTCTCAGCAGAGAGGTAAGAGGCGCGACCACCGTGCTGAAGCCCCGGATGAACCTCCGGGAAATAGTTTGCAAACCCCAGGAATCACTGGACTGGTTTCACTGAGTTGGGGATGGGCCATGACCTGACTGCGCTGACGCGTTGCTCCTCCATCACTACTCCCTCCGTGGATATGAGGTGGCCCAAAAAAGACACGGACCGCTGGAAAAACAAACAATTCTCTTGTTTAACATATAGATCATGCTCCAACAGTCTTCCCAGCACAGACCTAACTAACGAGACATGCTGGGCGCAATCAACAGAATAGACCAAAATGTTGTCTATATAAACCACTATGCCCCGTCACAGCATGTCCCAAAACAATTCTTTAACCTCTTAGGGATAAACGGCGTGCTAGAATTATTAAACATTCATCAATATGTGTTTGATGACTATGTGTTGCATAGTCATCAAAAGCTCTGATTCTTGGCAATATCACAGCATTGTCAGTTTTCAAAAAGCCTTATGGCGAAAGCACAACATTTGATTGTTTGAGGATAGCACCTCTAATATTTATGCATTAGCATAAATTCATATCTAGATTGGGTCACACAAAACCCATATAAGAGCTAAAATATATCAGTTACCTTTCGATGAACTTCTGCTGAGCGCATCCCAAGTGTCCAACGAAGACATCCAATGGTTCTTTTGTTAGAAAAAGTCATTTATTATATCCATAAATCTCTGTTTGGTTGCCGCGTTATGTTCAGAAAATCCACCATCGACTCACCTGTTGTATAGTGAAGAGAAAGCTTTCAAATAAACCTATCAACTTTGCCCAAACAAATCAAACATAATTTATAATGCATCCTTAGGTATCCTTTTATGAATATTAGCGATAATATTTCACTCGGATGATATCATAAACGATATAAAAGGAAAATAAAGTGGGGCGCGCTCACAATCTCGTGCCCGGGAAACGTTGTTGACATTTGTGGTCCATTGACTATTTCCTCTTCCTATCAGTTCTGCTCAGTGCTAAAGCCTCCAAACACTGTATAAAGACTGTTGACATCTAGTGGAAGCCATAGGTACTGCAACCTAGGAGCTATTATTACCTCATCCCCTACCGTATTTATTTATTTATCTTGTTCCTTTGCACCCCAGTTTTTTCTACATTGCACAATCATCTACTGCACATTTACCATTCCAGTGTTAAATTGCTATATTGTAATTACTTTGCCACCATGGCCTATTTATTGTCTTACCTTCCTTATCCTACCTCATTTGCACTCTTTGTGTATAGATTCGTTTTTTTTCTACTGTATTATTGACTGTATGTTTGTTTTACTCCATGTGTAACTCTGTGTTGTTGTATGTGTCAAACTGCTTTGCTTTATCTTGGCCAGGTCGCAGTTGTAAATGAGAACTTGTTCTCAACTTGCCTACCTGGTTAAATAAAGGCGAAATTAAAACATTTAAAAAAATAATTATACTTGGATTTCAATGGAAGTCAATGGAAAAGAGGAAATGTCACAAAAAAATAATTTCTGGACAGAAATTCCTCGGGTTTTCGCCTGCTATATCAGTTCTGTTATACTCACAGACATTATTTTAACGGTTTTAGAAACTTCAGAGTGTTTTCTATCCAATATTACTAATTATGTGCATATCCTAGTTTTTGGGCCTGAGTGGCAGGTATTTTACTTTGGGCACGCCAGACTCTCCAAAACCGACACTTCGGCTGCCGCTCCCTAAATAGTTAATAAAGGCCTGGAAGACTGAAGGGGCATTAGACAGGCCAAAAGGCATTACGAGATACTCATAATGGCCCGTCGCTGTGGAAAAGGCCGTTTTCCATTCGTCACCTGCACGAATGCGCACAAGATTGTAGGCGCTCCTCAAGTCCAGTTTCGTAAAGTACTGCGCCTCGTGCATTTGTTCAATGATGGTTGGGATGAGTAAAGGATAGCTGAACTTAACGGTGGTTTTATTCAGAGTTCGAAAATCAATGCAGGGGCTTAGTCCCCCATCTTTATTTTTAACAAAAAAGAGGCTTGAAGAGGCTGGTGACATAGAGGGGCGAAAAAAACCCTGCTGGAGGCTCTCCTGTACGCAGGTCTCCATGGCCTCGGTCTCCACATAGGAGAGGGGATAGACGTGTCCTCTCGGGAGGGCTGCGTCATTCAGCAGGTCAATGGCACAGTTCCAGGGGCGATAAGGAGGCAGGCGTGTAGCCTGGGTCTTAGAGAAAACCCAGTGCAGATCCTGGTATTCCTCTGGTAACTCCACTTGAGGGGCGTGGTCCGGACTTTCCACCGTAGTGGTGTTGACAGACACCACGAAACACCTCCTCTGACACTCCTGCGACCAACCCAGCAGTCTCTTCTCAGACCAGGAAATAACAGGGTTATGCCAACTCAACTCAAGTCTATAATCAAAAAGGTGATCTGTTCTAAATGAGTGTCATGGGTCAGCAGAGGAACGGGAACAGTGATGCGATTTAGGAGCCTTGTCCGTATTGGACGATTATCTAGGGCTCAAACCAGAATGGGTGGCCGGTGTGCAATCTAAAAGATTCCCGGCAGCTCCGGAATAAATCAGAGCTAATGGGAGTGAGGGGCTAGGGTATTCAGGGAATTTATGGGAAAACACAGAAAAGGAGGGGAGATCTTGCATCCTACCTGGGTTGGAGCAAGATAATTCCCAGGCTTGTCACCTCCTCGCCTATTTATGGACAGAGGGCAGGTCGGGGAGAAATTACCCCTTTCTCCACAATAGAAGCAGAGGCCCAGATTCCTCCTTCTCCTACACTCTGGCTCGGGCAAATGTGCAGAGCCCACCTCCATTGGCTCTGGCTCGGAGCAGGTGGAGCCAAGGGCTCCGGATTCCACGCAGGTCTTTGTCGGGACCGCAGGAGGTTGTCCAAACGAATCGCCAAGCTGATGAACTGGTTGAGTGGCAGGTTGTCATCACAGCAGGCTAACTCCATCTGTACCTCTTCCCGCAGTCCGCTGCGGAACACGGTGGCCAGAGCCGACTCGTTCCATCCGATGGAGGCCTTGATGGTCTGGAACTCCAGGGCGAACTCCAAGGCGGTCCTAGATCCCTGGCGTAGTCGGAGTAGGCGCTCACCCCCCTCTCGGCCCTCCAAAGGATGATCAAACACAGAGCGGAAGAGGAGGGTGAAGCGCTCGTAGGACTCGACCTCGGGTCCGCCCATTTCACAGACCGCGGCACCCCAGTCCAGGGCCCGTCCGGTCAGTGCCGAGAAGACGGTGGCAACACTGTCTTTCCCGGAGACAGCCTTGGTGTAGCGAGCGAGGTACAGGTCGCATTGCAGAAGGAATCTCTTGAATCTCGCTGGTGCGCTGTCAAAGCGCTCCGGGAGGGAGAGGGGTATTCCGCAGACCGGCTCAGATGGGACAGAGGCAGGTAGTGGTGTGGGGGTTGGTACCGGAACCAGTGCTGGAGACTGGAGGGACTGCAAATTTCCCTCCAAACGCAGGATGGTTGCCAGCACGCTGTCCATGGCACTGCCGAGTCTGGAGAGACAGTCCTTGTGATGTTGGACTGTCTCTACGATGGTCAACAGCTCTGTCTTTCCTGCTGTCTATATTTAAGGGTTTGGTTATTCTGTCACGTTGTATTATGTTTGGAGACAGGTGCAGGAATACGTAATAGGGTTTTTTATTTTCTCCACCGAAACAAAAGAGCAAAGTGTATACCTTTAAATAATACACGGGACGAGAGCCGTAAAACAAGTGCACAATAACACGTAGAATGGACGCTGATACAACAGCACAGGTACTCACAGGACCAACGGACATGGTAACAATAATCTACAAGGATAATGGGGAACAGAGGGCACATATATACACATACTACTCAGGGGGAATGGGAACCAGGTGTGCGTAATGAGACAAGACAGTCTGGGGTTGGTGGTAATGAATCCAGTCCGGTGACTTAGACATCCGGAGCTGGTGAACGGAATGAGCAGCAGTACCGGGGGGATCCGTGACACTCGCTCACATTTGTATCCAGTCTAAATCAGATTCCTCTCTGGGACGGTTGCCTCTAGGTCATTCTAAATCGGAATGTAGAATTATATCTTATTTGGCTTGAAGTGTCTTGTATTTTGATCAGTTTAGACGTCGTGGTCACTCTCTCCGGGCTAGATATGTTCTCTCTAAGCCAACACTAAAATGACTTTTTAAGCCCCACAGTGTATCTGGAAGCCTTGAGCAAATATGAGCTTCAGTTTGGGTTTGAGCTTCAAATTAGATGTCAATCATATCCCTTCTGGAGGGTGATTCTTAATAAATGCACTATATTCATTAATTCATAACTTCTTCTTGGAGTAAAACTTAATTACCCCAACAGGTAAGGTTTTGAACTCAATCTTTTAACTGCAATACTGTATATCTTGGTAAGGAATGAATTTGGAAATGTATGAGTTGATATACTGGTTCTTGTTTTACCTTGGCGGTGTAGTCTTTATACAATGTAGTCTGTCATGGGGTGAATAGTGAATACTGTACTTGGCTACTGTATGTCAGTGGGATGTGGCGACAGTGTTGGGAGCTGACCAATACAGAAGTGTTACTGTAGTGTTATAGTGGGGTTACATTAGTGTGAGATGAAAAACAGACCACAGTCAGAAGGAAGAGTTTGAGGTGTGTACTAACCTGGCTGCTGTTGCTATGGGTGAATAGTGAATACTGCACTGTGCTCTCTCAACTAGCAGAGGCATATACACTGAGTATACAAAACATTAAGAACAGGCATCTGCCAAATAAAATGTGTTATTATTATTATTGAGTGTACAAACATTATCAACACCTGCTCTTTCCATGACATAGACTGACCAGGGGAATTCAGGTGAAAGCTATTATCCCTTATTGATGGCACTAAATCCACTTCAATCAGTGTAGATGAAGGGGAGGAGACCGGTAAAAGAAACAATGTTAAACCTTAATACAATTGATACATGGCTTGTGTATGTGTGCCATTCAGAGGGTGAGCAGGCAAGACAAAACATTTCAGCACCTTTGAACGGGGTATGGTAGTAGGTGCCAGGCGCTGCTGGGTTTTACGCACTCAACAGTTTCCTGTGTGTATCAAGAATGGTCCACCACCCTAAGGACATCCAGCCAACTTCACACAGCTGTGGGAGGCATTGGAGTCAACATAGGCCAGAATCCCTTTGGAACGCTTTCGACACCTTGTAAAGACCATGACCCAACGAATTGAGGCTGTTCTGAGGGCAAAAAGATAGAAAGGTGTTAGAAAGGTGTTCCTAATGTTTGGTATGCTCAGTGTAGCTGACATTTACAGTAGTGTTACAGTAGTAGTGTTGTAGTAGATTTACGGTAGTGTAAGACCAGAGACCAGAGTCAGAAGTCAGAGGGTTTGGCCGTGTGAGAAGGAGGCTCATAGTTTTTATTCAAGTGGTGTCATGGCTTCACCCAGGTCACCTGACCAGGAAGTCACCACACTAAATCATGCACACACAAAAATGAAAACATGAACATAAATGGTTGTTTACTCTCTCAACAAGTTGCTCTTTCCCATTTATTGAAAAGAGAAAGCCCATACCGCTGCATGTATTGACATCAGGAGTTTTCCAAAACTGTGAAACAAAAATGTCCATTGGGTCAATTTGGTCATTTGTTTAACCAAATTGATAAAACGTGTCATGTGGAGATGGTATGCATTTAGCATTTTTGTAATGTTGAAATAAACATGGTACATGGCATTTGTTCGTCAGACCTAAAAAAAAAAATATTCTATCGCAAAGGATTATTTTTTCTCTAAGAAATTAGAGAAAAGAATATACAGTAACATGGAATCATACAAGTAACCCAACAGCCTTCTAGAGTGTATCGTGACACATATAGTTGTGCAATATGTGTCGCTTTGTCCCTGTAATAGGAGAACTTGGCACTTTGGACTTCTGGGCAGATGGAGAGCTGGCCGGCACATGGTGATATCTGCCACATTAAGCCTCAGGCATTAGGAGGACATGCAGAATGCAGAAAGATCGGCCAATAACCATCTGAATCCAGAGTACTTTCTGTTTCTGGCTGCACAGCTTGGAGGTAAAACGCCAAATGTACTGTTTCGAAAGAGCAGGGATAATTCAACAACTAATATAAGTACCACAAGTCAATATCAATGTCTTTCGTACAATGTCTTTTATATATGTGTTAACAAACATCTGTTATCTGTTGACTCACTCAGCATTTAATCCATGCATGGTAATATGGCACATTTCCTGGCAAGAAAACCCCAGTAACAATTATTGTTTTACTCTCTTGTAAATCATTGTAAAGCATTATCATGTTGGCATTACCTCACTATGGTATGATCAGTCATTAAAATGCTGGTATGCACTTTAAAATAAAATTGAATAAATAGAGAGGTATTGAATATAGCCAATATTGACTCATAATGAATAAAAATTACTTTAACATTGACTCTCAACCCTTAATATCCATGTGCATGTCCACCATCTACGCCAAGAAATTACACATTGTAGTTTAGCTAAATGTAAGAGAGATTTCTCCACCTATACCCAATCATTTACCTCAATAATTCGACAAGCGTAGAACCTGTGGCAGTTCTGCCTAAATAAGTACTTTTGTAAGTTGTAAATCAGCTGGCTTGTGTCTGTGTGGTTTGCCGAAAATAAGTCAATTTCTGCTTTGGTTTTGCATTTGTATGAAGTGTACATGAATCCTTAGAGATGGATACATATTTTATAAGGACAAGTGTTTGATTTATTTCTCAGACATAAAATGTGCCTACAGGTTTAGAAACATTGAAATATAGTTTCTTAAAGGCACATATGCTAAAATTTGTAAAAATGCTAACGCATCTGAGCTGTGGAAAGGCCGTTTTATTCCAAAGGATGAATACTTACAATATCTGTACTGTATAGTAGATATAAAGTAGTCTGTATATTTACATATGCATTTCTGGGGTCATCTGAACATTCTGGAACCTTGGATGTTAACGTTAAAACATGTTTTGTTATTTTCATTTAAGACAGACACTAGCTATGTTTCCATTAACTTGTCCAGGGATTTTTTGTCGACATAGAAATTAGATGCGATAATTGTCTGCTAGGGTGCGTTCCATTTAACTATCTTGTGTCGCTAAAAACAGCTGGAAGTAATGACGTCACAGCTAAACCCAGCTAAAAGTTTTTGCAAAAACCTAGTGTTGAATAAAAATGTATTGGTTGAATTGTTTCCATTACCCATTTAGGCAATTTCCACATTAATAAATTGGCAACAGCCTGTATGCCCTCTCACCTATCTCTTTCATGTCTCAGGTAGCCTTCGAAAGCCAGCATGGATACTAGAATGCAATAATTGACTAATATTTGCCATAATAATTCTCATGTGCCAACATGTCGCCAAGGTCTATGCACTCCTGTAGATCTGAAGTAATTGGATGGTGAAACTTGCCAGCCAACTATAAAAGCAAGGCGAAGCAATTCAGGCATTCTTGAAAGTCAGAACAATCCTTGTCTTGCAAAGAAACATTATTTTTATAGATTTTTATCAAATAGATGTTGCGAGCAGTAGGCATTTAGAATTGTGAAGTGGACCTTTATAGTCAACCTACGTGATGACATCACTTTCCCCGCGTACCTTCAAAATTATTCATCAATCATCATTTATTTAAAAAAACATGTTTTCCATCATCATTTGTCGCAACAAAGAAAGTTAGACAAAAGAAAAATCCTTTCAAACGGATTTAAATATTGTTGATCTTTAGAAAAATGTCTCCAATATCTGCCGTTTTCATTACACATTGCAAAGATTTTTTTGCAACATTGCTTTTGTTGAATTAACCTGGGTCAATGGAAATCTGCCTAATGGTATCCATGGCATTTATCCATTTGCCCTGTTGACGACTTAATTGGCACATTTTGTGCTTAACGAATCAATGCTCAGTATTGCATTGTTCCTTCCTCTCGTCATTTTTCACCTATTAATTGCCATTTGACTGTCATTGAATTTCAATGTTTTGGATTAAACCCAAGGATAACATCATTGTATACATCTCAAATGCCTGTCATTGTGTTCGTAGGCTGAAGGCGTGTATATATTCTTTGTGACACAATTGAAGTTTGGACTCTTGGATTACACCTGTCATCAACATTAACATTCTTATAGAATAGCAGTGGTACAGTATCCTGGCCTGCTCCTCTATGGCTCGATTCAGTGAAGATCTGTATGTGTGTGCGCGCGCTCTGAACACACGCTTGTTTATAGTACAGGAAGCTTCCCTTAGTAAGATGATGCATCTCAATATCCTTTTCCTGGAAAATTAGTACTATTTAAAAAATAAATTGATATGTATTGTTTTGTTTGGCAGGTGCATTCGGATTTCCGGGATATCTTCTGTGATTTGATTCGGGGACCAGAACCTAAATAGGCTATCCATTCAAAACCTGAGAGCAAAGGTTATTGTACAATTTTTCAGAATGGAAAAAAATGGAAAAACAAATAAGCTGTTTAGCCGACACTATACATCATTACTTTTAAGTGGCTAAATAAATTAAGTCTATTTTTAAATCATTATTATGATTATTTGCTATCAAAATTCAATTAAATTGTAAGGTTATTATTATTTTCCCCCATACATCTATATGCATACCAGTTTCACAAAGTACATGCACTTTTTCAAACTGGAAAGCCTTTAAACCCTTGTTACTCCTTTTCTCGTCCTCATATTTTACACAATCTGAAATCCAGAAAGAAAACATCTACAGACACAAACCATAATAATACAAAATCTGCTATTTCAAAAAAGTAACAAAAATGAAACACTCATTTGATGACGTCTAATGCACATGCTAAGATTGGCAACAATATTTTAGCATGATGTTCAGTAAAGAAATCATTTAACTTTTTTTTCTAGATAGAATTGCTTATAGAAAATAATACCTGATGCTTTTTAAGTCATTTCAAAAGCACTTAACTGCAATCATTTTAAGTTAAGGTGAAACAGGCATACTCACTCAAAAAAATAACATATCTCCCTTACAATGCTAAGTGTGCATCATTTGGTATGTTACCAAGATCCTATACTATTTTAATAAGGAAAGTTGTAATAACATCTGATGGTTCTGATTTGTATTTCTCAGATGGGCCAATTTCCTGGGAAAATAAGTATCCATGCTTCATGCGTTGAATCCCTCACAAGAAATAAAAACGCAATTCATGTTCAAAAAGTTTTCAATTTCTTTCCAAAGCTCCTTCCTCTTCAATCAATCCCCATGAATCGCTTCAATATATTATATCTTTATACCAACCAAAAGAAACAAAACAAAAGTTCTAAAATAAGATTTGGTTAGGAGCAACATTGGAGATGCATTGTACTTGTATATAAAAAGGAAAGCTAGGAGTTGTCTGTGTAGATAAGCCAACCCAGTCTGATGATCTGTTCCATTTCAACGTTTTACCATTCAGGCAAAAACGTTAAAATGCAACATATAGTTCAAAACACTATGATGCACTAGGCTCAGATAGATTTCCTTCTCTTCATGAGTCGGCGATTGTCTGTGAAGCTGTGAAGGCCTGGGGAGACTGAGCTGATGGGCGAGGGGAAGAAGCTGTTCTTCAGGGTGCTGGGAGAGATTTCCTCGATGCGGTACGACACCGAGTGAAAGTACTGGTGTGGGTTCAACTGCGAACTAAAGGAGTTCTGGTGGGAGAATGCACAGTCTATCCCTCCTCCTCCTCCTCCTCCCCCCATCACTCCTCCTACTCCCATCTCTCCTCCACAGCTATCAAACTCATGTGAGTGGTAGTTCATGCAGGAGCAGACAGATGGCACATCGGTGACCTCGGCGCAGTACTGGCCCTGCGTTTCCCTGCGCCTCCTCCCTGCACCTCCTCCTCTCCCCAGCGTCTCCTCCTGAATGTGAATGATCATGCTGTTTCTGTTCCCTGCCAGTGAGGCCCTCTCCTCTGCGTCCCGCCTCTCATCTTCACTGTTCATGGTCAGGAACCTCAGTACCACCAGGTTGAGGAAGGCTCCTATGACAGTCAGGCCCACCAGGATGTACATGAAGCTGAAGGCCACGTACAGAGGCCTCCGCTGCAAGGCTCGGTTTTTCTGCAGGGCCACAAAGTCCCCAAAGCCGATGGTAGTCAGTGTGATGAAGCAGTAGTAGTAGCTCTGGAAGAAACTCCAGTCCTCGTAGTGGGAGAAAGCGGCCGCCCCGATGCACAGCGTCCCGATGCAGGAGAAGAACCCCACCGTCACCATGTTCTCCATGGAAACGTCGGTGATGCGCATGCCGCAGCACTTCTTGATGCGCTTCAGGAGGGACTTGACGAAGGTGTTCATCCTCTCGCCCAGGCTCTGGAACATGACCAGGGTCAGGGGTATCCCCAGGACGGCATAAAACATGCAGAAGGCCTTCCCCGCGTCTGTCCCGGGAGCTGCATGGCCATAACCTGCAGGGAGACAACAGACCACAGTCACCAGGATGTAATGGTACAGCAGCATGGCAGAGCAGCATGGTCATAACCTGCAGGGGAGAGAAGACACAGACAGTGATCAGGACATAACATCTATGGTACAGTAGTATGGCAATAACTTGAAAGAAAGACAACAAACCAGAAACCGAGACCAGTATGTTACAGCGATGGCTGGATAACTGCCAGGGTTGGGCTCAATTCACTTTTCAATTCAGTACATTCAGCAAGTCAAATAGCCCATTCATTTCCTCAATTGATTGAATAAAAAATAGAACTCAGCCCTACCAAGCCACTTATCATCAACTCAACTCCCCCAGTTGGCTTTTAGATTTGTTTACAAATAATACCCAGCGAAAAATCCCCAAAGCATCCGGATGTCCCTCTGCCAAGATGGCTATTGAATAAGAGCTGAGCCCCACAGACAGGGCCGGTACTGAATAAGAGGGCAGCACAGAAATGGGTCCAGTCATTCATCTGAGTATGGCCCAGAGATTATAAGGTTGTCCAATTAGTGGGAACTTTCCTCTCCAGTCCTGTGAGCTGCAGGGAAGTGTGGGAAATGTAGGAGTTATTGGATGAGGAAGGAGTCGTACAGGAGCCAATAAGGCTTTTAGGATAATTCAACTTCACCTTTAGGCCTGTAGTTGCTGACTCACAGACACGCACACATAAATACACACATACTGTAAACCCAACCTGTGCTCATAACTAAAAAGATAATAATAGGGTTGTTGACTGTCCAGATATGGAATATGATTAGATCTAACGCAGATGTAGGGTAGGCTATACATGCTTTGCTATACAGTACAGTACAGTATATGAGTGGTTTGAATATGAAAGGCAATGCTGAGAATACATGTTCCGTAATCCATTTCTGCTGTATCCCTAACAGACACAGTATGTACGCCTAACTCACAACAACCGAAGCTGTAGCCAAATAACACCCACTATTCTTATCCATGGAAACAACTGTTTTGACAAAGATGCATTACTCTCCTACTATTTTTCACAGACCCATTGTAACCTGAACCAGTCCATTGGCCTTTGTGTTTCTTTACTATTGATTTCATACATTCCCTGATGGGTATCCACCCACTCAAGCATGTGAGGAATGGTTATATTTATAGACTCAGGACTAGATATATCTGATTTGCAGCAAACAGGGAATGGGATTGTATGTGCATATAAAGTGTGCTCCCGTGACCCAATATGCTTCACTCCTGCAGCTTCTCTGGACTAGATTGAGTAGGTAGCAGATTAGGGCACAGAGTTCACAATGCTGCATTATATTTAGACTTATTTAGCAAGCAAATGGAAGGGAAAACTGGTTTGAAGATCTACGCTACCTAATATACAGTGCCTTCAGAAAGTATTCACACCCCTTGACTTTTTCCACATTTTGTTGTGTTACAGCCTGAATTGAAAATTGATTATATTGAGATTTTGTGTCACTGATCTACACACAATACCACATACGGTCAAAGTGGAATTATGATTTTAGAAACGTTTACAAATTAATAAAAAAATGAAAAGCTGAAATGTCTTGCATCAATAAATATTCAACCACAAAGACCAGGGAGGTTTTTTCGATGCCTCGCAAAGAAGGGCACCTATTGGTAGATCGTAAAGAAAATGCAGAGATTGAATATCCCTTTGAGCATGGTGAAGTTATTATTAATTACACTTTGGATGGTGTATCAATACACCCAGTCACTACAAAGATACAGGCGTCCTTCTCAGTAGCCGGAGAGAAAGGAAATCACTCTGGGACTTCACCATGAGGCCAATGGTGACTTTAAAAAGTTACAGAGTTTAATGGCTGTGATCGGAGAAAACTGAGTATGCATCAACAACTTTGTAGTCACTCCACATTACTAACCTAAATGACAAAGGAAATAGAAGGAAGCCTGTAAACTATTCCAAAACATGCCTTAGGTTTGCAATTAGGCACTATAGTAAAACTGCAACAAATGTGGCAAAGAAATTAACTTTATCTCCTGAATTCAAAGTTTTATGTTTGGGGCAAATCCAACACAACACATCACTGAGTACCACTCTTCATATTTTTAAGCCTGGTAGTGGCTGCATCATGTTATGGGTATGCTTCTCATCATCAAGGACTAGGGGGGTTTTTAGGACAAAAAGGAAAACCTGCCTCAGTCTGATTTCCAACAGACACTGGGAGACAAATTCACCTTATAGCAGGAAAATAACCTAAAACACAAGGCCAAATATACACTGGAGTTGCATACCAAGACGACATTGAATGTTCCGGAGTGGCCAAGTTACAGTTTTAACTTAAATTGTCTTGAAAATCCATGGCAAGACTTGAAAATGGCTGTCTAGCAATGATTAACAACCATTAAAAAATATATTTTAAAAAGAATAACGTGCTGCAAATGGTGATTCTAACATGTTCTGATTCAGGGGTGTGAATATTTATGTAAATAAGACATTTCCGTATTTCATTTTCAATACATTTTCAAGCATTTCTAGAAACATGTCTTCACTTTGTCATTATGGGGTGAGAAAAAAAGTCATAATCCATTTTGATTCATGCTGTAACACAACAAAATGTGGAGTAAGTCGAGGGGTATGAATACTTCCTGAAGGCACTGTATCTCACCAGATACAAAACTTTAAACTGTCTGCCCCCAACATGAGAAACCAAACATGATCATTTACAATTAATGTTCACATATAAAAAACGAAGGTCCGGTTTCCAGGAGCAAGATTAAGCCTACTCCTGCACTAAAGCTCCATGAACCCAACCCTTCTGCAACGAAATGCCTTGTGTGATATATACAAATTATTAAGCATGTATATTGTTCCATGAGGTGAAAGGTTTAGGTGCCCTCATTCATAACATCTTTATTTATTCATGTTCCTACCCCAGTCCTCTCAGTGATACAGTAGACATGCGGTACTCATAAAATGAACGCACTGCATTATTAACCCAGAGCCTGGTACACTGACTACATGAAACACAGTTATTCTATCAGACTGACTCCTTGAAGTTTCTTAAAAGTGTATGTCAAAGTTCTCCAAGCAGCCACCAAAAGAGTTGGATGGCTCACTTGCATCTGATAACAGAAAGGTGCAAATCTCACATTGTCAGTAGGAATTTGTCTTGCTCCGTTTTGCACCACGTCAGTGAACCTCCACAGCTCTGTCTATCTCTCAACACAGACAGAGAGATGACTGAAAGTGTTGTCTGTGTGAGCGGAGGGAGAAGTTGAACACCTGCCAACTAGGATGTAGATCAGTTACAGTGTATGGCGGTGTGTTTATGCTGATAGTAGAATTGTGATATTTATAAAAATACAGCTAGGGCCCCAATCACAACACTGATACGACCATATTACTCAGTTCCAGCAGCATTTACTTCGACGTCTCTAGCTTCTAAAGTCCATGAGAACCACCTTTGTTACAGCAGCTAGCTATTAGATGTTACTAGACATGCCCTGTATACACTCCATCCCCTTGCTGTGCTGCTCCCTTGCCAGTGTTTATTAATCCCCTTTAGATGGATGTTATTCATTTTATCACCCTCCTCTTCATCAGCTCTGTGTTCTGTCTTTCAATCAAGTTGGGAGAGACAACACCTTCTAAGTGATTGAATGGATTTTCTGAGACCAAACTGAGAGCCAAAACCAGTTGTTTGGGCATTACCAGGAGGATTGTGAGGATGTTCTTAACAAAATTGCTTCATAATATTTCATTGCAACTATAAAGACAAGAGCTAGCTAGATAACTTTATTCATAGCCTATTCATAGTTTTTTTTTTTAAGTGAAACATCTCTTTCCAGCTATTACATCGTGTACACCTTCTAACAGCAAGCAGCTGTCTTCGTTCCCCCTTGCACATTAAACAGCCTAATTAATATTGATTTTAATGGCTCAAATTATTCCTGGGGAGTAATCAGGCGGTAATGAATTACATTGGCAGACAGACATGACGATGAATGGATAAATCATATTTGATTTGTGGCACTACTTTATGACTGTGCTGAAACTGGCTCAACACCGTCCACTAGCTTATTGTGTGACAAGTGCGTCTGGTACGTGCGTCTGATACTGTACTCTTACATAACCGAACCATCAAAGCTGTCTTATCTAATACAAAGGCGTGTATTAGATATTGATTCAATCATCTTTACTGCTTCAGACACTGTGTGTGTGTGTGCGTGTGTGTGTGTGTCCTCTTTGCCCCTTCAGAAACAAGGAGCGCAGCCCACTGAGTACCTCTGTCTCCCTCACTCAGTTCCACACTGAGTACCTCTGTCTCCCTCACTCAGTTCCACACTGAGTACCTCTGTCTCCCTCACTCAGTTCCACACTGAGTACCTCTGTCTCCCTCACTCAGTTCCACACGGAGTACCTCTGTCTCCCTCACTCAGTTCCACACTGAGTACCTCTGTCTCCCTCACTCAGTTCCACACTGAGTTTTTGGCATCAAACCTCACGTCCTCTGTACTCAGTCTCGCAGAGAGAAAAGGGATAAGGGCCTAGACACATTAGTAAGCTGACAGCATGCACTTCTCTAACGTACAGTATGAATCTTTAATTAAGACGTTAAGAAACCCACTGACCCCAGAACTGCTGTTACCAATGTCCTTGAACAGATTCAACCATAATTGGGGAGAGGTTGGACATGTAGCTCTGAGCTTTAACAGTAAAACATCAAGTCCTGCTACTGACTAGAGCAACAAATAAGAGAAATTTATGCTCCTTCCTTCTGTCCCTGCACATCATTTGAAGGCATTTGTTTCTATGATAATAGTTTGATGACAACGTACAACCATGCTGTTATGCCTTCCTAATAAACAAGTGCATCTGTAAATATAGCTTACAGTAAAACATGGTCTCATTTTGCAAGATTGTCAGACCAGCGGGATGGTTGTCTTATTGTTGTAGTAATGACTTGGTTTATAGAGTCTATACTGTCCTCTCTGAGCTGGCCTGCTAAAGTGCCTGTTTGATGTTGGATACTTTGGTTTTGTGTTGCAGTGTTGGATACTTTGTGATTGGATACTTTGTGTTTTGTATTAGTGCTAGACTCTGATTGGAGACTTGCTGGACTAATTTGTTTGTCCTGCTATAATGACTCTATTACAAGCTGTTGTCAAGGGAACCGACACATTTATTCTGCTGAGCAGAGACCTGTGTGTCTGTGTGTGTCTGTGTGGGTGGGTTGCTGAGTACGTGGGTGTTTGTATGTGTTTATAGATGTGTAACAGTGATGCACTTGACTATACAATTGCTGAATACTGAGCCTTTATATTTAGCAATTTAACATGACACTTACAAGACTTCTATACAAATCCATACACGCTATGTTGGTCAAGTGAAAGCATGTGATACCTCTTTGATATCAGCAGTATTATCCAATTTAAACATCATGGTGCTTATCCTGTATCTACTCGTCTTTGCGCAAATATTTCAAGGCAAGGTAATCAAATCAAATCAAATGGTATTGGTCGCACACACATATTTAGCAGATGTTATTGCGGGTGTAGCGTAATGCTTGTGCTCCTACCTCCAACAGTGCAGTAACATCTAACAATTCACAACAATAGACACAGATCTAAAAGTAAAAGAACAGAATTAAGAAATATGTAAATATTAAGACGAACAATGTCGAGGCAAATCAAATCAAAGTTTATTTGTCATGTGCGTCGAATACAGCAGGTGTAGACCTTACAGTGAAATGCTTACTTACAAGCTCTAACCAATAGTGCAAAAAAGGTATTAGGTGAACAATAGGTCAGTAAAGAAATAGAAACAACAGTAAAAAGACTGAAAAATAACAGTAGCGAGGCTATATACAGTAGCGAGGCTATAAAAGTAGCGAGGCTACATACAGACACCGGTTAGTCAGGCTGATTGAGGTAGTATGTACATGTAGATATGGTGACTATGCATATATGATAAACAGAGAGTAGCAGTAGCGTAAAAGAGGGGTTGGCGGGTGGTGGGTGGCGGGACACAATGCAGATAGATAGCCTGGTTAGCCAATGTGCGGGAGCACTGGTTGGTCGGGCCAATTGAGGTAGTATGTACATGAATGTATAGTTAAAGTGACTATGCATATATGATAAACAGAGAGTAGCAGCAGCGTAAAAGAGGGGTTTGGGGAGGGGGCACACAAATAGTCCGGGTAGCCATTCGATTACCTGTTCAGGAGTCTTATGGCTTGGGGGTAAAAAACTGAAGAGAAGCCTTTTTGTCCTAGACTTGGCACTAAGGTACCGCTTGCTATGCGGGAGAACAGTCTATGACTGGGGTGGCTGGTGTCTTTGACAATTTTTAGGGCCTTCCTCTGACACCGCCTAGTGTAGAGATCCAGGATGGCAGACAGCTTAGCCCCAGTGATGTACTGGGCCGTACGCACTACCCTCTGTAGTTCCTTTGCTGTCGGAGGCCGAGCAATTGACGTACCAGGCAGTGATGCAACCAGTGAGGATGCTCTCGATGTTGCAGCTGTAGAACCTTTTGAGGATCTGAGTACCCATGCCAAATCTTTTTAGTTTCCTGAGGGGGAATAGGCATTGTTCTGCCCTCTTCACGACTGTCTTGGTGTGTTTGGACCATTCTAGTTTGTTGGTGATGTGGACACCAAGGAACTTGAAGCTCTCAACCTGCTCCACTACAGCCCCGTTGATGAGAATGGGGGTGTGGTCGGTCCTCCTTTGCCTGTAGTCCACAATCATCTCCTTAGTCTTGGTTATGTTGAGGGATAGGTTGTTATTCTGGCCCCACCCGGCCAGGTCTCTGACCTCCTCCCTATAAGCTGTCTTGTCGTTGTCTGTGATCAGGCCTACCACTGTTGTGTCATCTGCAAACTTAATGATGGTGTTGGAGTTGTGCCTGGCCATGCAGTCGTGGGTGAACAGGGAGTACAGGAGAGGACTGAGCACGCACCGATAGGGGGCTCCAGTGGTGAGGATCAGCGTGGCAGATGTGTTGCTACCTTCCCTCACCACCTGGGGGCGACCCGTCAGGAAGTCCAGGATCCAGTTGCAGAGGGAGGTGTTTAGTCCCAGGATCCTTAGCTTAGTGATGAGCTTTGAGGGTACTATGGTGTAGTCAATGAATAGCATTCTCACATAAGTGTTCTTTTTGTCCAGGTTGGAAAGGGCAGTGTGGAGTGCAATAGAGATTGCATCATCTGTGGATCTGTTTGGGCGGTATGCAAATTGGAGTTGGTCTAGGGTTTCTGGGATAATGGTGTTGATGTGAGCCATTACCAGCCTTTCAAAGCACTTCATGGCTACGGACCTGAGTGCTACGGGTCTGTAGTCATTTAGGCAGGTTGCCTTTGTGTTCTTGGGCATAGGGACTATGGTGGTCTGCTTGAAACATGTTGGTATTACAGACTCAATCAGGGATATGTTGAAAATGTCAGTGAAGACACCTGCCAGTTGGTCAGCACATGCTCGGAGCACATGTCCTGGTAATCCGTCTGGCCCCGCAGCCTTGTGTATTTTGACCTGTTTAAAGGTCTTACTCACGTCGGCTACGGAGAGCGTGATCACACAGTCGTCCGGAAACAGCTGATACTCTCATGCATGCCTCAGTGTTGCTTGCCTCGAAGTGAGCATAGAAGTGATTTAGCTCGTCTGGTAGGCTTGTGTCACTGGGCAGCTCGCGGCTGTGCTTCCCTTTGTAGTCTGTGATAGTTTGCAAGCCCTGCCACATAAGACGAGCGTCGGAGACGGTGTAGTATGATTCAATCTTAGCCCTGTATTGACGCTTTGCCTGTTTGATAGTTCGTCGTAGGGCATAGCAGGATTTCTTGTAAGCTTCCGGGTTAGTGTCCTGCACCTTGAAAGCAGCAGCTCTACCCTTTAGCTCAGTGCGAATGTTGCCTGTAATCCATGGCTTCTGGTTGGGGTATGTACATACAGTCACTGTGGGGACGAGGTCCTCAATGCACTTATTGATAAAGCTAGTGACTGATGTGTCCGGAGTATATGCAGTACCAGTCAAAGGTTTGGACACACCTACTCATTCCAGGGTTTTTCTTTATTTTTACTATTTTCTACATTGGAGAATAATAGTGAAGTCATGAAAACTATGAAATAACACATCATGTACAGAAAAAAGCATTTGATCCCCTGCTGATTTTGTACATTTGCCCACTGACAAAGAAATGATCAGTCTACAATTTTAGGTTTATTTGAACAGTGAGAGACAGAATAACAACAAAAAAATCCAGAAAAACGCATGTGAACATTGTTATAAATTGATTAGCATTTTAATGAGGGAAATAAGTATTTGACCCCCTCTCAATCAGAAAGATTTCTGGCTCCCAGGTGTCTTTTATACAGGTAACGAGTTGAGATTAGGAGCACACTCTTAAAGGGAGTGCTCCTAATCTCAGCTTGTTACCTGTATAAAAGACATCTGTCCACAGAAGCAATCAATCAATCAGATTCCAAACTCTCCACCATGGCCAAGATCAAAGAGCTCTGCAAGGATGTCATGGACAAGATTGTAGACCTACACAAGGCTGGAATGGGCTACAAGACCATCGCCAAGCAGCTTGGTGAGAAGGTGACAACAATTGGTGCGATTATTCGCAAATGGAAGAAACACAAAAGAACTGCCAATCTCCCTCGGCCTAGGGCTCCATGCAAGATCTCACCTCGTGGAGTTGCAATGATCATGAGAACGGTGAGGAATCAGCCCAGAACTACACGGGAGGATCTTGTCAATGATCTCAAGGCAGCTGGGACCATTGTCACCAAGAAAATAATTGGTAACACACACTACGCCGTAAAGGACTGAAATCCTGCAGCGCCCGGAAGGTCCCCCTGCTCAAAAAAGCACATATACATTCCCGTCTGAAGTTTGGCAATGAACATCTGAATGATTCAGAGGACAACTGGGTGAAAGTGTTGTGGTCAGATGAGACCAAAATGGAGCTCTTTGGCATCAACTCAACTCGCCGTGTTTGGAGGAGGAGGAATGCTGCCTATGACCCCAAGAACACCATCCCCACGGTCAAACATGGAGGTGGAAACATTATGCTTTGGGGGTGTTTTTCTGCTAAGGGGACAGGACAACTTCACTGCATCAAAGGGACGATGGACGGGGCCATGTACCGTCAAATCTTGGGTGAGAACCTACTTCCCTCAGCCAGGGCATTGAAAATGGGTTGGGGATGGGTATTCCAGCATGACAATGACTCAAAACACACGGCCAAGGCAACAAAGGAGTGGCTCAAGAAGAAGCACATTAAGGTCCTGGAGTGGCCTAGCCAGTCTCCAGACCTTAATCCCATCGAAAATCTGTGGAGGGAGCTGAAGGTTCGAGTTGCCAAACGTCAGCCTCGAAACCTTAATGACTTGGAGAAGATCTGCAAAGAGGAGTGGGACAAAATCCCTCCTGAGATGTGTGCAAACCTGGTGGCCAACTACAAGAAACATCTGACCTCTGTGATTGCCAACAAGGGTTTTGCCACCAAGTACTAAGTCATGTTTTGCAGAGGGGTCAAATACTTATTTCCCTCATTAAAATGCAAATCAATTTATAACATTTTTCACATGCGTTTTTCTGGATTTTTTTGTTGTATTCTGTCTCTCACTGTTTCAGTCTCTGTACTGTACTGTACTGACCTCGCCTTGTGGATGGTAGCGGGGTGAACAGGCCGTTTCACTGGTGGTTGTTGTCTTTGATTATATTTTTGGCCTTCCTGTGAAATTGGGAGCTGTAGGTGTCCTGGAAGGCAGGCACTGTGCCCCCAGTGATGCGTTTGGCAGACCGCACGACCCTCTGGAGAGCCCTGCGGTTGCTGGCGGTGCAGTTGCTGTACCAGGCGGTGATACAGCCTGACAGGATGCTCTCAATGGTGCACCTGTAAAAGTTTGTTTGGGTCTTAGGGACAACGCCAACTTTCTTCGGCCTCCTGTGGGTGGACCATTTCAGATTGTCAGTGATGCGTACGCCGAGGAACTTTAAGCTTTTCACCCTGTCGATATGGATGGGGGCGTGCTCCCTCTGCTGTCTCCTGTCCACAATCAGCTCCATTTTGATGACGTTGAGGGAGAGGTTATTTTCCTGGCACCACTCCGCCAGGGAACTCACCTCTCTGTAGGCTGTCTCGTCATTGTTGATAATCAGACCTACTACTGATTTGTTGTTTGTAAACTTGATGATTGAGTTGGAGGCGTGCGTGGCCACGCAGTCAAGGTGTTTGAAGATGGAGTACAGGAGGGGTTGCAGAGGGTGGGGTTCAGACCCAGGGCCCCAGAGTTTAATGATGAGCTTGGAGGGTGCTATGGTGTTGAAGGCTGAGCTGTAGGCAATGAACATAAGTATTCCTCTTGTCCTCTTGTCTGTGGACCTACTTGGGCGGTATGCAAATTGAAGTGGGTCTAGAGAATACAAAACCCAGCACAGTGCTACTCATAACACCTCTCGTACTGAGGTATTGGTGAACCTGCTCTCCATGTCATTCCTAACCATATCAAATGTCTTGTAATGTATGCACGCATGACTGTAAGTCACTTTGGATAAAATCGCCTACCATCGAGGCCCCTTGTTGGTGTGCAGAGAAGGGTTAATTACTTGAGTAGTTGATAAAACTGATGTATTTTAGCTTGTCTGTTCTGGGAGGTTAATCCACCTCACATTATTCCAGTGGCCTGGAGACATTAATTGCCTGTGAGCCATGGAATTATAATGAAGGTCAGGACAGGAGAGTTCGACTGCAGGATAGGAGGTTGAGCAGCAGTTAGACTGCAGAACACCTTGTGGATCTCTTTCTGATGACCTGTCACCAGCCGCCACACTGACAAGAGCTAACTAACTATGAGCTAATTGTCTGCACTCCAGAACACCATGACTCTGGCTGGCTCTATGTTGACACAACGGCCCTGAATGAAGTATCCTTAAATCATCATAGGAAACTTGAATTTCTGTTTGTTTGTAGTTCTGGAGAACCTGAGAGAGAGGTAGAGAGGAAAGCCAATGGAGATGAACTGAATGACATGACATATCTCAATGGCAAAATAGTATCAATAGCCCCTCATTGCAATTGCTGTTGCTTGATATGGAAAGTTCAGTATGTGTAGTCTGTAGTAGGCTAATGTTTTGTGAAGGATGAAGCCAACGCTTGGAAGTATTTGTTTAATAGATATAGTTTCTCTACGATGAAAGTACAAAAACAATATCTGTCATCTCAGTTTACAGAAAACGTCCCACACACACTCTCAAACACAAACCAATATGCAGGGACGTACAAACAGGTGAGTGTGCACACAAACACACACACACATGCACACACACAAACAATTGTCTCATTGAAATCACAGGGGTTGGGTAGGTTATTATATTACAGCATTAAAGCACAGGTGACTCATACGTCCTTTAACAACAACAAAGGAAAGAAAGACTTAGAATGATATTTTACTCATTTCCACTGTCTGAACACATGCTGGGAGCAGCAGGCTTTGAAGTGTTTGGTCTGAGGCATGATTTGTTTGTCATCTCTCGCTGGGTGTCTGGTACTCCTAGACTGATGCCAGAAGGGCCAACCTGAGTTCCTAAAGAAACACACAAACATACACGTTGGGGTGTGAGGTGTCGCAGATGGTTCAGCACAATACTCGGTACTAGGGTAGCCAAATTCCGGAAACTTTCAATAAATTCTCTGGTTTTCCAGAAATTCCAGATTTCCTGCTTATTCTCTCCTGATTCCGGAAATCTTCCAACCGGGATAACCAGGGAATTTATTGAACGTCTTCGGAATTTTGCAAGCCGACTCAGCACTAATACAAAGTTCACAGCAGGATATTGAAGAGAAGAGGGATTAGGATAGAGGAGGGAGAGTGTAACGTAGTGTATTCTCAGTTTTACGTATATATTCATCATATACTAGAGCTCTGTTCATTAGGCTTTATCATTGTTGTCTTTTCATGCAAAAATAACCCAACACCTTCAAAGTTATCGTTGAAAGATCTGTGCAAGGGGACCAGTAATTCACTTCATACAAACAGTAGTGCTTGTTTCATTGTTTACCGATCAAAGACCAGCAACTGCCATTATTGCTTACACCTCAAATCCTTTCAGATCTCCATCAACTGCCAAGGGTAACGCCCCATTATCCTTCTCAAGCTGAGTGAGTGGACAAAACTGTGAAAATGCCTCTAAATTATAAGAATCTATAATTTAAATCGATACCAAGGCTATTTACAGAAACAGCTACACAGACAATTAGAATGTTCAGCAATAACAGAGTTAGGCTCACCAATCAACCAGTGTGGTTGAGTGTTGATGTTATTTAACCAGTGTGGTTGAGTATTGATGTTATTTAACCAGTGTGGTTGAGTATTGATGTTATTTAACCAGTGTGATTAAGTATTGATGTTATTTAACCAGTGTGGTTGGGTATTGATGTTATTTAACCAGTGTGGTTAAGTATTGATGTTATTTAACCAGTGTGGTTGAGTATTGATGTTATTTAACCAGTGTGGATAAGTATTGATGTTATTTAACCAGTGTGGATAAGTATTGATGTTATTTAACCAGTGTGGTTGAGTATTGATGTTATTTAACCAGTGTGGATAAGTATTGATGTTATTTAACCAGTGTGGTTAAGTATTGATGTTATTTAACCAGTGTGGTTAAGTAGTGATGTTATTTAACCAGTGTGGTTAAGTAGTGATGTTATTTAACCAGTGTGGTTGAGAATTGATGTTATTTAACCAGTGTGGTTGAGTATTGATGTTATTTAACCAGTGTGGTTGAGTATTGATGTTATTTAACCAGTGTGGATAAGTATTGATGTTATTTAACCAGTGTGGTTGAGTATTGATGTTATTTAACCAGTGTGGTTAAGTATTGATGTTATTTAACCAGTTTGGTTAAGTGTTGATGTTATTTAACCAGTGTGGTTGAGTATTGATGTTATTTAAACCAGTGTGGTTGAGTATTGATGTTATTTAACCAGTGTGGCTGAGTATTGATGTTATTTAACCAGTGTGGTTGAGTATTGATGTTATTTAACCAGTGTGGTTGAGTATTGATGTTATTTAACCAGTGTGGTTAAGTATTGATGTTATTTAACCAGTGTGGATAAGTATTGATGTTATTTAACCAGTTTGGTTAAGTGTTGATGTTATTTAACCAGTGTGGTTGAGTATTGATGTTATTTAACCAGTGTGGTTGAGTATTGATGTTATTTAACCAGTGTGGTTAAGTATTGATGTTATTTAACCAGTGTGGTTGGGTATTGATGTTATTTAACCAGTGTGGTTAAGTATTGATGTTATTTAACCAGTGTGGATAAGTATTGATGTTATTTAACCAGTGTGGTTGAGTATTGATGTTATTTAACCAGTGTGGTTGAGTATTGATGTTATTTAACCAGTGTGGTTGAGTATTGATGTTATTTAACCAGTGTGGTTGAGTATTGATGTTATTTAACCAGTGTGGTTAAGTATTGATGTTATTTAACCAGTGTGGTTAAGAATTGATGTTATTTAACCAGTGTGGTTGTGTTGATGTTATTTAACCAGTGTGGTTGAGTATTGATGTTATTTAACCAGTGTGGTTGAGTATTGATGTTATTTAACCAGTGTGGTTAAGTATTGATGTTATTTAACCAGTGTGGTTGAGTATTGATGTTATTTAACCAGTGTGGTTAAGTATTGATGTTATTTAACCAGTGTGGTTGAGTATTGATGTTATTTAACCAGTGTGGTTAAGTATTGATGTTATTTAACCAGTGTGGATAAGTATTGATGTTATTTAACCAGTGTGGTTGAGTATTGATGTTATTTAACCAGTGTGGTTAAGTATTGATGTTATTTAACCAGTGTGGATAAGTATTGATGTTATTTAACCAGTTTGGTTAAGTGTTGATGTTATTTAACCAGTGTGGTTGAGTATTGATGTTATTTAACCAGTGTGGTTGAGTATTGATGTTATTTAACCAGTGTGGTTAAGTATTGATGTTATTTAACCAGTGTGGTTGAGTATTGATGTTATTTAACCAGTGTGGTTAAGTATTGATGTTATTTAACCAGTGTGGATAAGTATTGATGTTATTTAACCAGTGTGTTTGAGTATTGATGTTATTTAACCAGTGTGGTTGAGTATTGATGTTATTTAACCAGTGTGGTTAAGTATTGATGTTATTTAACCAGTGTGGTTGAGTATTGATGTTATTTAACCAGTGTGGTTAAGTATTGATGTTATTTAACCAGTGTGGTTAAGTATTGATGTTATTTAACCAGTGTGGTTGAGTATTGATGTTATTTAACCAGTGTGGTTAAGTATTGATGTTATTTAACCAGTGTGGTTAAGTATTGATGTTATTTAACCAGTGTGGTTGAGTATTGATGTTATTTAACCAGTGTGGATAAGTATTGATGTTATTTAACCAGTGTGGTTGAGTATTGATGTTATTTAACCAGTGTGGTTAAGTATTGATGTTATTTAACCAGTGTGGTTGAGTATTGATGTTATTTAACCAGTGTGGTTAAGTATTGATGTTATTTAACCAGTGTGGTTGAGTATTGATGTTATTTAACCAGTGTGGTTAAGTATTGATGTTATTTAACCAGTGTGGTTGTGTTGATGTTATTTAACCAGTGTGGTTGAGTATTGATGTTATTTAACCAGTGTGGTTGAGTATTGATGTTATTTAACCAGTGTGGTTGAGTATTGATGTTATTTAACCAGTGTGGTTAAGTATTGATGTTATTTAACCAGTGTGGTTGAGTATTGATGTTATTTAACCAGTGTGGTTAAGTATTGATGTTATTTAACCAGTGTGGATGAGTATTGATGTTATTTAACCAGTGTGGTTAAGTATTGATGTTATTTAACCAGTGTGGTTGAGTATTGATGTTATTTAACCAGTGTGGATAAGTATTGATGTTATTTAACCAGTGTGGTTAAGTATTGATGTTATTTAACCAGTGTGGTTAAGTATTGATGTTATTTAACCAGTGTGGTTGAGTATTGATGTTATTTAACCAGTGTGGTTAAGTATTGATGTTATTTAACCAGTGTGGTTGAGTATTGATGTTATTTAACCAGTGTGGATAAGTATTGATGTTATTTAACCAGTGTGGTTGAGTATTGATGTTATTTAACCAGTGTGGTTAAGTATTGATGTTATTTAACCAGTGTGGATAAGTATTGATGTTATTTAACCAGTGTGGTTAAGTATTGATGTTATTTAACCAGTGTGGTTAAGTATTGATGTTATTTAACCAGTGTGGTTGAGTATTGATGTTATTTAACCAGTGTGGTTGAGTATTGATGTTATTTAACCAGTGTGGATGAGTATTGATGTTATTTAACCAGTGTGGTTAAGTATTGATGTTATTTAACCAGTGTGGTTGAGTATTGATGTTATTTAACCAGTGTGGATAAGTATTGATGTTATTTAACCAGTGTGGTTAAGTAGTGATGTTATTTAACCAGTGTGGTTGAGTATTGATGTTATTTAACCAGTGTGGATAAGTATTGATGTTATTTAACCAGTGTGGTTGAGTATTGATGTTATTTAACCAGTGTGGTTGAGTATTGATGTTATTTAACCAGTGTGGTTAAGTATTGATGTTATTTAACCAGTGTGGTTGAGTATTGATGTTATTTAACCAGTGTGGTTAAGTATTGATGTTATTTAACCAGTTTGGTTAAGTGTTGATGTTATTTAACCAGTGTGGTTGAGTATTGATGTTATTTAAACCAGTGTGGTTGAGTATTGATGTTATTTAACCAGTGTGGTTGAGTATTGATGTTATTTAACCAGTGTGGTTGAGTATTGATGTTATTTAACCAGTGTGGTTAAGTAGTGATGTTATTTAACCAGTGTGGTTGAATATTGATGTTATTTAACCAGTGTGGTTGAGTATTGATGTTATTTAACCAGTGTGGTTGAGTATTGATGTTATTTAACCAGTGTGGTTGAGTATTGATGTTATTTAACCAGTGTGGATAAGTATTGATGTTATTTAACCAGTGTGGTTGAGTATTGATGTTATTTAACCATTGTGGATGAGTATTGATGTCATTTAACCAGTGTGGATAAGTATTGATGTTATTTAACCAGTGTGGTTGAGTATTGATGTTATTTAACCAGTGTGGATAAGTATTGATGTTATTTAACCAGTGTGGTTGAGTATTGATGTTATTTAACCAGTGTGGATAAGTATTGATGTTATTTAACCAGTGTGGTTGAGTATTGATGTTATTTAACCAGTGTGGTTAAGTATTGATGTTATTTAACCAGTGTGGTTGAGTATTGATGTTATTTAACCAGTGTGGTTAAGTATTGATGTTATTTAACCAGTGTGGTTGAGTATTGATGTTATTTAACCAGTGTGGTTAAGTATTGATGTTATTTAACCAGTGTGGTTGAGTATTGATGTTATTTAACCAGTGTGGTTGTGTATTGATGTTATTTAACCAGTGTGGTTGAGTATTGATGTTATTTAACCTCTGTGGTTAAGTATTGATGTTATTTAACCATTGTGGATGAGTATTGGTGTTATTTAACCAGTGTGGTTAAGTATTGATGTTATTTAACCAGTGTGGATAAGTATTGATGTTATTTAACCAGTGTGGATAAGTATTGATGTTATTTAACCAGTGTGGTTAAGTATTGATGTTATTCGGCACCCGGGGAACAGTGGGTTAACTGCCTTGTTCAGGGGCAGAACTACAGATTTTTTTCCTTGTCAGCTTGGGGATTCGAACTTGCAACCCTCCGGTTACAAGTCCAACACTCTAACCACTAGGCTACCTGCCGCCGGTTGAGTATTGATGTTATTTAACCAGTGTGGTTAAGTATTGATGTTATTTAACCAGTGTGGTTGAGTATTGATTTTATAGAGGTTCAGTCATTTGTGCTATAGTCACAGTGGCATATATGTTAAGCATTTGAGTGAGAATACTCTCTCTCTCTCTTCCTCTGTCTATCACATTCTCATTCACACACAGACACACACTCTCTCACTCATGAACACACACTCACTCTCTCTCTCTCTCTCTCTCTCTCTCTCTCTCTCTCTCTCTCTCTCTCTCTCTCTCTCTCTCTCTCTCACTCACTCACTCACTCACTCACTCACTCATAAACACACACTCACTGGTGCTGTCAATAACACAGAGATCTCAGAAGCCAGGGTGGAACCTCCTCCAGGGTGGTAAACCACCTTCCTAGAAATGTGGCAGGCCAGACTGGAACACTGTGAATTATTGTGTACTTTCTACAGGTCTATTTATGCTCAGTGCCCAGCACAACTCTAAGGTTGTTAAGTGCTGCTAAGCAACAGGAGGTTGGTGGCACCTTAATTGGGGAGGTTGGGCTTGTGGTAATGGCTGGAGCGGAATCAGTGGAATGGTATCAAAACATCAAACTCATGGTTTTGATGTGTTTGATGCCATTCCATTAGCTCCGATCCAGGCATTATTATGAGCCGTCATCACCTCAGCAGCCTCTCCCCTCCCACCCCATGCCCCATGCCCCTCGCCCCCCTTTCCACTCGTAGTGAGGAGCTACTGCATGTGGCCTTAGTCAGCAGTTAACCTTTCATCATACAATGACCTGACATAACATATAGGTTGTGTACCTTCTTTTCTTCTCTTGGTAACTAGTCTGATGCTGACAGGTTATAGTGTTATAAAGGTATTGGTGTGATAAATCTTCTCTTGGTAACTAGTATGATGCTGACAGGTTATAGTGTTATAAAGGTATTGGTATGATAAATCATCTCTTGGTAACTAGTCTGATGCTGACAGGTTATAGTGTTATAAAGGTATTGGTATGAGAAATCTTCTCTTGGTAACTAGTCTGATGCTGACAGGTTATAGTGTTATAAAGGTATTGGTATGATAAATCTTCTCTTGGTAACTAGTCTGATGCTGACAGGTTATAGTGTTATAAAGGTATTGGTATGATAAATCTCCACACTTTACCCAACAGGCCCTCCTTACCCAGCTTTTTGCTAGTGGTCTGTGGCCCCCTCTTGACTTTTGTGGCCCGGATCATTAGTCTCTGCCTGGCCCCTGAATTACCCCTGTCTTCTCCAGTTGGAGGGCTGTTCAGCTGGGAGGGAGCTCCACAAACTAGACAGCCCTAGAACTGATACTGCACAGTAGGGAGGGAACTGCAGTGGAAAGGGTCATAGTACGGCTCTCTTTCTTGCTATTTCTCCTAACTGCATGATAATCACAATACATAAACATGCACATGCTGAACTCATGACAGAACATCAAATCAAGCTTTATTTATATAGAACATTTCAGACATGGATGCAACGTAATGCGCTTCACAGGAAAAAACATAAATACAATTAAAATAAAAAAACAGGAATAATATAATTTACTATACACTAAACATCAGAGAATAAAAAAACAAATAATAACAATACAAATGTAGAGATTAAAAAGCACCCCAATGAAAAGCTGAGCTGCAAAGGTGTTTTTTAAGATCTCTTTTAAATATGTCCACAGTTTCGGTCCCCCTCAGGTTCTCTTCCCGGCAATTCCAGAGGCTGGGGCATATAACTAAAGGCTGCCTCTCCATGCCTCTTGGTCCTAGGCTTTGGGATAGTTAAAGGCCAATGCCAGAGGACCTGAGGGACCTAATGGGTACATAACTAAAAAGCATGTCTGACATGTATTGGGGTGCATAATTGGGGACTGATTTAAAAACCAACAGAATAATCTTAAAATGAATTCTAAAACTCACAGGCAGCCTGTGCAGAGACCTTAAACCGGTGTAATGTGTTCTCTGTCTGGTCTTGGTCAGTACCCGTGCTGCAGCATTCTGTATGTTTTACAGTTGACTTTCTGGGGTAGGCCAGACAGGAGAGCATTACAATAGTCAAGCCTGCTTGCAATAAAAGCATGGATGATTCTGTCTGTAACAGCCTGAGAGAGAAACTGTGAATTTGGTTAAATTTAATTGTAAGTCATAAGTCATTCTTTTTGAAGAAGCGGGAACTTATAACAGGGAACATCTTTCACATACAGACGCTTTTTATAGTAGATATTTGTGCTCATGCTGCACACACATGTTCTAATTCTATGCTACTGCTCACATTCTACGCTACTGCCCGTTACCTCACACTTCTGGACGTTGTGACTATCACTGTTCACATAGGGCTATTTATAGTTCAGCTTTTTGCACAGTGACACACACACACACACACACACACACACACACACACACACAGGATGCCATTCCCTGCTGTGAACTGCAGGGGGAGCTGTGAGCACAGTGTTGATCAACTCTGGGGTTTATTAAGACTACACAAGCCATGCAAATCCCCTGTACTGCAGCCCTTCCGTGTGTGTGTGTGTGTGCACACTCTTCTACTACTGTGGCTCTATTGTTTTCCAGCCTCTAGGGACAACACTGTTTAGAATCACAGACACCACTTGTAGAGCACAGCATGTTCTAAACCACCAGAGCAGTTCTTTCTGTGGCAACTGGTAGAGCTGATATCTCTGGGGAGAACATCTACTGTGGTTGTGGTAGGCCAGTCTTATTTTACAAGGCAAACTGCTGTACCAAACTACTGCCTCTTAATGAGGAGAAAAGGTCATTAGGTGAGTGCTTACATTCATCCTATTTCACACATGTGAATTGGACATTTGTTTTTACACATCCCTCTCCTGAGACACCCTTGGAAAGTGGGGTCAGAGCCAGGAATTAGCCAGTATTGATGGCAGCCCTGGAGCAATTAGGGTTAAGTGCCTTGCTCAAGGGCACATTGACAGAATTTTCACCTTGTCAGCTCAGGGATTTGAACAAGCAACCATTTGGTTACTAGCCCAACACACCTAACCACTAGGCTACCTGCCGCTCCACAGATAAAGCATGGATAGGATAGCATAACTAAATGAGTCCTCCCATCACGTAGATAAACCATATAGGAGGCAACAAAGACCAAAAGTAGTGACAACATCAACATCTTGAGTAAACAACATGGACATGACACACCACATACACATTTTAGGAGAGGAATGCTTGAGAAGCAGAAGGTTGTGAGCTGAGACCTAGCTGTTAGGCATTGTTGTGGTCTGCTGCTGGCTCACCTGATGAGGTGGGGTGGTCAGAGTGGACCAGGGGAATTAACTTCATGGATCAATAGCCTACTCTGAGCCAGAAGAGGAGCAATGCCGAGGTGGGTCGGGGGCACAGAGCGGGGGAGGACTGGAGGGCAGGACTGGACCTAATGGGCTAAATGTCACAGCTCTTAATGCAGCCACACCCACGGGCCAGGCTACCCCAACCCTCCAGATCAGACTGCTATGTTAAGATTTGTAATATTCCAGATCAGAGAAAGTTCTGTGGGAACATGTTTGGTTAGTAACGATGATGATAATGAATATCCAATCCAAGCACAAGAAACACCTTCTCATTCTGCATACTGTGGTGTGATAGGGGTGATTGGGCTCTTTTACAGCTTATTATTAATTATATTTCTATTTTCTAAAAGTAACATATTGTTTAGGCTACAAAATAGTTAAATGGACAAATTACGGATTGGTTTAACAGCTGTTCTTCAAAGCACACTTCAAATAACTAGAAGTACTTTTGCTGATTAAACTGGACATGTATCATTCATTGCACAGTTGTTAATATGTATATATTATTATTTATATTATTTGTTTGTATTGTTTTATTTCACTTTGTCCTGCATTGTTGGAGTTCAGAGCGCAATAATTTCACTGTACACTGAAATTCCATCTGCAACCCTGTACATGTGACTATTAAACTCTCGAATCTAAAGAAAAATGAATGTTTCTGGTCCGCTGTAATTCTTCATATGCGTCATTAATGTCAGATGGATAGTCATTACGTCCATTAGGCTTTCCAGCCCTAGTTTTAAACTTTCAAAGTCACACTATAATTTGATAACAATTTATTTCCAGGTTCCCATATTCATGCAGTGTCTTGCCGAAGTATTCAGACCCCTAGGATCTTTTCACATTATTCTGTCTTTTATACAGATAACGAGCTGAGATTAGGAGCACACTCTTGAAGGGAGGTGGTGACGCAAATTGTTTAATAGGAAAAGAAAACCTAACAACAACATTACGATATGCCCAGAATTTAGGAAAAATATTGATGTTAGCCAATCAGAGTAATTACTGTAACCTACTGGCAAGTAATGGTTGGCCAGGGGAAAACTTTGAATGGTACCTAGATCACCCCCCGGGACCCGAAGACAAAGAGTAACTGGGGTGCGGGAACATAGGGAGATTTCCTTACTGGGTTCGAGGCGATATGGAACACAGTAATAGTTGATCCTATAGAAACAGTAACTACGGCCATTAACGAGGGAGTTAAAGAACTAACCACTTGGTGGGAAGGAGTAAAGGCAAAAGCAATATTGGGATGCTCGATAGCATTAGGAAAAATACTTTTTCTGATGGTAATGGCAGGAATAGGCTATGCGAAGAAAATGGGTCTCCCAGTAGATAAGGTGCTAAACATATTCTGGCGAGGGGTATTCAAAGTAATCAAAACCCTAGTTATAATAGCAGTAAAAATAATTAAGTATCTGTTGAAGTTCCTATGGTGGGGTCTAAAAGGCTTTATAATATGGACCATGGTGTACGAGAAAGTACACGGGCCTACGGCTGAAACAGAACCACAGGAAACCAAGGAAGACGAGCTGTGGAACCTAAACACTGTCTAGGCTAGCTGTGAAAACAAAAATAAGTTGTTTACGACAAAAAGAAACCACAGAATAAGTTTGACACTGTCTCAAAAATATGCAGAACAGTATAAAAATAAGAATAGAATAAGTTCTGAGTATTTAACTAGGCCTAAAGTTTTGAGTAATTACCGCAATGGAGACAGGAAATCTACGAACAAAATTGCCATAAAACAAAAATACCAAGGGGTATGTAGACTATATAAACCAGGTGGACGTTGACAAACTTAAAAACCCACCACTACGACCTTCCCCAACTGGAACAACGGAACAAAGACTTCTCTTTACCACACCTAAAAGAGGCGAGAAAATAAGAATTAGCTAAACCAAAGATAAATATCAGAACCAACTAAGAACTTACCATGGCAAGCAACTACTCTCTGAACGACACCGATACCGAGGATGAGAGACAGCAGGTTGAGCTGGTAAATAACACCTTAATGCAAATTTTACAAATAATTATTTGGCTTGGTATCTGTTGGAAAAATAATAGACATGGTAATGTAGTAATGTTGTTATCACTAATACTAACGGTATTAACAGCAATGGTCAGGTATGAACTAAAAAGAGGCACAACAATAATGTACGCGTTTGTGCCTATAGTTGTAATGAACCAATGCATGACATTGTTAGGAAAACATTATGAAGTAATAGTACTAGGCCAAGCAGTAGCTAGTGTATTTGGCCTAGTCGGAGAACTTGGCAGTCATCAGAAATGGAATTCCACCCTTAATGCGACTGAAACCCTGTGTAAAAGTATAGAAGGATTCAGCTATGCAAACTATGTTACGGAATTGCTAATTGCAATACTGATACTATGGATAGCGTATAGATATGTGAAAGCCCTGCATAATCAGACCCTAAAGCACAGAGTGATCATAAATGCCATCCCAATGATAGCATGGCTAATTATAGTCTTGGTAATAGGAGCAATGAAAAATCATTGGCCGAAATGAAATGGATTAATGAGTACGCTGATATTAATTTTCCCGATCTTCTTTGCGCCAACCAGACAACGACGTCCGGGGGACAGCCTGATGGACCCCAGACACCTACATGTACCACCTGTTTTATGCGGTTCACTGCTGGAATTGTAAAAAATGCAACTGTTAAACTGTGTGATATGCCACCATATGATATATCTTATGTGGAATTAACGAGGCTAGGGAACCTTAACTGGAAAACAACAATAAAGGATGGTAACTTCATATTTACTCATGTAACGGTTAGACGTCCAGAAGGAAAAATAAGTTATGCTTGCTTGCAGATGAGCTATTCAGGATTAGTGCTAGCAGTTCTGGCTCTGGGCCCTACAAAAATCTCCAAAAGGGATAGAGTGAAGAGTACAGAGGAGCCGCCAAGCCATGGAGAGGGTGACGCAAAGCGCCCAAATGTGGCTGTGGTGGCACCTCTGTATTCGGACCAAACTAAAAGTGACTCATCACCCCCAGTCAACCCAGACGGGTGGCTGGAGCTGATGAAGGAAATGAAAATAGAGTAATGAGGAAGCCGATATATAGTAAGGAAGAAGCCCATAGGGCACCATGTTAGCAAGAAACACGGAGGCAGTTAAAGCTAACCACTTGATGAAACTCAGAAAGTATATAAGACAAGAAGGTTCCAACAGAATGGGGTCACTTACTAGATTGTCACTGCACAACCTAGTGTTTGATCAGACTCTCAAAGACTACTGGTCTACCAGACAACCTGATTACGAACATAGTCAATTACTTAGCAACGGATTAGCGGATTCGATTATTTTATATTAGGCGCTCCCTAGGTGGTCGCTATTCAGTCTAAACGCTGCTGTGGAATCGCCCTTTCCCGTCAAACTAATGTTCGACTGAAAAGGAGCAAGCGAAGAACACAATATGGCCCTGAATAGTTGGTCCCAGAGAGTAGCTAATATCAATTAATTGAGTAGTTAATATCAACTATAGTTAGAAATTCCAGTTTACCACCTGAGTAAGAGACCCTAAATTGATAACGCCCAGTGACCCAAGGGAATCAGCTCCTATACGCTTTCGACGGGACATATATACTCTGCAAAGACTTGGTAAATATATCTACACCTTAGACAATCTGTAAACTGATATAGGACATAGCGATTGGAATACGTTGTAATAACTGTACGCATTGCCTGCTTGGTTTGGTTAAAACGCTGTTGTATTGAACCTGTGCTGAATATTCAAATAAAAAGAGGAACAGTGTGAGTGAATTGGTCACTCAACCATTGAACCCTCACCAAAGACATTAACTGAATCGAACTGAGTTTATCAACTGAGAAACAGTAACATAGAATCTCACACAAGGTTTAACTACACTCCAAGAAGAGTAAAGGACGCTTACTGATAGGAACATCAGGGTTAATACTTACAGGACCGAGTAATATAGTCCAGAGATATAAGAGAAGGAACACGGACACGTAATATATCAAGATCATCGAAGTTACACCAGGATCTATAAATCCAGTTTAAAACTCAAAAGCTCCACATCTCTAGCAGAAGGAATCAAAACTGAGAGTGACAACGGACAAGGCAGGAAACACAGTGAGCTAGTCATAGCAACAGGAGTTCCGTCCGGGGGACTTCAAGTTCAGTGAAAAACCAGTGGACTGAAATCTAAGGCCTAGTGCAGATAATACCTCACCTAGGTTGACCGCGCCGCGACAGTATGAGAAATCTTCTCTTGGTAACTAGTCTGATCCTGACAGGTTATAGTGTTATAAAGGTATTGGTATGAGAAATCTTCTCTTGGTAACTAGTCTGATCCTGACAGGTTATAGTGTTATAAAGGTATTGGTATGAGAAATCTTCTCTTGGTAACTAGTCTGATGCTGACAGGTAATAGTGTTATAAAGGTATTGGTATGATAAATCTTCTCTTGGTAACTAGTCTGATGCTGACAGGTTATAGTGTTATAAAGGTATTGGTATGAGAAATCTTCTCTTGGTAACTAGTCTGATGCTGACAGGTTATAGTGTTATAAAGGTATTGGTATGAGAAATCTTCTCTTGGTAACTAGTCTGATGCTGACAGGTTATAGTGTTATAAAGGTATTGGTATGAGAAATCTTCACACTTTACCCAACAGGCCCTCCTTACCCAGCTTTTTGCTAGTGGTCTGTGGCCCCCTCTTGACTTTTGTGGCCCGGATCATTAGTCTCTGCCTGGCCCCTGAATTACCCCTGTCTTCTCCAGTTGGAGGGCTGTTCAGCTGGGAGGAAGCTCCACAAACTAGACAGCCCTAGAACTGATACTGCACAGTAGGGAGGGAACTGCAGTGGAAAGGGTCATAGTACGGCTCTCTTTCTTGCTATTTCTCCTAACTGCATGATAATCACAATACATAAATGTGCACATGCTGAACTCATGACAGAACATCAAATCAAGCTTTATTTATATAGAACATTTCAGACATGGATGCAACGTAATGCGCTTCACAGGAAAAAACATAAATACAATTAAAATAAAAAAACAGGAATAATATAATTTACTATACACTAAACATCAGAGAATAAAAAAACAAATAATAACAATACAAATGTAGAGATTAAAAAGCACCCCAATGAAAAGCTGAGCTGCAAAGGTGTTTTTTAAGATCTCTTTTAAATATGTCCACAGTTTCGGTCCCCCTCAGGTTCTCTTCCCGGCAATTCCAGAGGCTGGGGGCATATAACTAAAGGCTGCCTCTCCATGCCTCTTGGTCCTAGGCTTTGGGATAGTTAAAAGGCCAATGCCAGAGGACCTGAGGGACCTAATGGGTACATAACTAAAAAGCATGTCTGACATGTATTGGGGTGCATAATTGGGGACTGATTTAAAAACCAACAGAATAATCTTAAAATGAATTCTAAAACTCACAGGCAGCCAGTGCAGAGACCTTAAACCGGTGTAATGTGTTCTCTGTCTGGTCTTGGTCAGTACCCGTGCTGCAGCATTCTGTATGTTTTACAGTTGACTTTCTGGGGTAGGCCAGACAGGAGAGCATTACAATAGTCAAGCCTGCTTGCAATAAAAGCATGGATGATTCTGTCTGTAACAGCCTGAGAGAGAAACTGTGAATTTGGTTAAATTTAATTGTAAGTCATAAGTCATTCTTTTTGAAGAAGCGGGAACTTATAACAGGGAACATCTTTCACATACACACGCTTTTTATAGTAGATATTTGTGCTCATGCTGCACACACATGTTCTAATTCTATGCTACTGTTCACATTCTACGCTACTGGCCGTTACCTCACACTTCTGGACGTTGTGACTATCACTGTTCACATAGGGCTATTTATAGTTCAGCTTTTTGCACAGTGACACACACACACACACACACACACAGGATGCCATTCCCTGCTGTGAACTGCAGGGGGAGCTGTGAGCACAGTGTTGATCAACTCTGGGGTTTATTAAGACTACACAAGCCATGCAAATCCCCTGTACTGCAGCCCTTCCGTGTGTGTGTGTGTGTGCACACTCTTCTACTACTGTGGCTCTATTGTTTTCCAGCCTCTAGGGACAACACTGTTTAGAATCACAGACACCACTTGTAGAGCACAGCATGTTCTAAACCACCAGAGCAGTTCTTTCTGTGGCAACTGGTAGAGCTGATATCTCTGGGGAGAACATCTACTGTGGTTGTGGTAGGCCAGTCTTATTTTACAAGGCAAACTGCTGTACCAAACTACTGCCTCTTAATGAGGAGAAAAGGTCATTAGGTGAGTGCTTACATTCATCCTATTTCACACATGTGAATTGGACATTTGTTTTTTTACACATCCCTCTCCTGAGACACCCTTGGAAAGTGGGGTCAGAGCCAGGAATTAGCCAGTATTGATGGCAGCCCTGGAGCAATTAGGGTTAAGTGCCTTGCTCAAGGGCACATTGACAGAATTTTCACCTTGTCAGCTCAGGGATTTGAACAAGCAACCATTTGGTTACTAGCCCAACACACCTAACCACTAGGCTACCTGCCGCTCCACAGATAAAGCATGGATAGGATAGCATAACTAAATGAGTCCTCCCATCACGTAGATAAACCATATAGGAGGCAACAAAGACCAAAAGTAGTGACAACATCAACATCTTGAGTAAACAACATGGACATGACACACCACATACACATTTTAGGAGAGGAATGCTTGAGAAGCAGAAGGTTGTGAGCTGAGACCTAGCTGTTAGGCATTGTTGTGGTCTGCTGCTGGCTCACCCGATGAGGTGGGGTGGTCAGAGTGGACCAGGGGAATTAACTTCATGGATCAATAGCCTACTCTGAGCCAGAAGAGGAGCAATGCCGAGGTGGGTCGGGGGCACAGAGCGGGGGAGGACTGGAGGGCAGGACTGGACCTAATGGGCTAAATGTCACAGCTCTTAATGCAGCCACACCCACGGGCCAGGCTACCCCAACCCTCCAGATCAGACTGCTATGTAAAGATTTGTAATATTCCAGATCAGAGAAAGTTCTGTGGGAACATGTTTGGTTAGTAACGATGATCATGAATATCCAATCCAAGCACAAGAAACACCTTCTCATTCTGCATACTGTGGTGTGATAGGGGTGATTGGGCTCTTTTACAGCTTATTATTAATTATATTTCTATTTTCTAAAAGTAACATATTGTTTAGGCTACAAAATAGTTCAATGGACAAATTACGGATTGGTTTTACAGCTGTTCTTCAAAGCACACTTCAAATAACTAGAAGTACTTTTGCTGATTAAACTGGACATGTATCATTGCACAGTTGTTAATATGTATATATTATTATTTATATTATTTGTTTGTATTGTTTTATTTCACTTTGTCCTGCATTGTTGGAGTTCAGAGCGCAATAATTTCACATTCCATCTGCAACCCTGTACATGTGACTATTAAACTCTCGAATGTAAAGAAAAATGAATGTTTCTGGTCTGCTGTAATTCTTCATATGCGTCATTAATGTCAGATGGATAGTCATTACGTCCATTAGGTTTTCCAGCCCTAGTTTTAAACTTTCAAAGTCACACTATAATTTGATAACAATTTATTTCCAGGTTCCCATATTCATGCTGTGTCTTGCCGAAGTATTCAGACCCCTAGGATCATTTCACATTATTGTGTTACTAAGTGGGATTCAAATGGATTTACAGTGAGGGAAAAAAGTATTTGATCCCCTGCTGATTTTGTACGTTTGCCCACTGACAAAGAAATGATCAGTCTATAATTTTAATGGTAGGTTTTTTTTGAACAGTGAGAGACAGAATAACAACAAAAAAATCCAGAAAGACGCATGTGAAAAAAGTTATCAATTGATTTGCATTTTAATGAGGGAAATAAGTATTTGACCCCTCTGCAAAACATGACTTAGTACTTGGTGGCAAAACCCTTGTTGGCAATCACAGAGGTCAGACGTTTCTTGTAGTTGGCCACCAGGTTTGCACACATCTCAGGAGGGATTTTGTCCCACTCCTCTTTGCAGATCTTTTCCAAGTCATTAAGGTTTCGAGGCTGACGTTTGGCAACTCGAACCTTCAGCTCCCTCCACAGATTTTCTATGGGATTAAGGTCTGGAGACTGGCTAGGCCACTCCAGGACCTTAATGTGCTTCTTCTTGAGCAACTTTTTTTGTTGCCTTGGCCGTGTGTTTTGGGTCATTGTCATGCTGGAATACCCATCCACGACCCATTTTCAAACTTCAGACGGGCATGTATATGTGCTTTCCTGAGCAGGGGGGACCTTGCGGGCGCTGCAGGATTTCAGTCCTTCACGGCGTAGTGTGTTACCAATTGTTTTCTTGGTGACTATGGTCCCAGCTGCCTTGAGATCATTGACAAGATCCTCCCGTGTAGTTCTGGGCTGATTCCTCACCGTTCTCATGATCATTGCAACTCCATGAGGTGAGATCTTGCATGGAGCCCCAGGCCGAGGGAGATTGACAGTTATTTTGTGCTTCTTCCATTTGCGAATAATCGCACCAACTGTTGTCACCTTCTCACCAAGCTGCTTGACGATGGTCTTGTAGCCCATTCCGGCCTTGTGTAGGTCTACAATCTTGTCCCTGACATCCTTGGAGAGCTCTTTGGTCTTGGCCATGGTGTAGAGTTTGGAATCTGATTGATTGATTGCTTCTGTGGACAGGTGTCTTTTATACAGGTAACAAACTGAGATTAGGAGTCCTCCCTTCAAGAGTGTGCTCCTAATCTCAGCTCGTTACCTACAAAATACACCTGTGAGCCAGAAATCTTTCTGATTGCGAGGGGGTCAAATACTTATTCCCCTCATTAAAATGCAAATCAATTTATAACATTTTTCACATGCATTTTTCTGGATTCTTTTGTTGTTATTCTGTAACTCACTGTTCAAATAAACCTACCATTAAAATGATAGACTGATCATTTCTTTGTCAGTGGGCAAACATACAAAATCAGCAGGGGATCAAATACTTTTTTCCCTCACTGTAATTATCATTTTTTTGTCAATAATCTACAAAAAACACTTTGTAATGTCAAAGTGAAAGATTTTTGTTGTTTTGTTTTAGATAAATCATAACTAGGCAAGCCTAAATTAGTTCAGGAGTAAAATTTGGCTTATCAAATTACATAATAAGTTACATGGACTCACGCTGTCTAAAAGGCGTTGGCATGATTTCTTTATGACTACCCCTGTCCCCCATACATACAACATCTGTAAGGTCCCACAGTCAAGCATAGAATTTCAAGCACAGATTCAACTACAAAGACCTGAGAGCTTGTCAAATGCTTCATAAAGAAGGGAAGTGATTTGTATATGGGTAACAATAACACATCAGAAATTGAGTATCTCTTTAAGCATGGTAAAGTTAATAATTATGCTGTGGATTATGTATTAAACCACCCTTACACATCAAAGATACAGTCATCCTTCTGAACTGAGCTGCGGGGAGAGGAATGAAGGAAAATAAAAGGGAAAGGGGGATACCTAGTCAGTTGTCCAACTGAATGTATTCAACTGAAATGCATTTAACCCAACCCCTCTGAATCAGAGAGGTGTGGGGGTCTGCCTTAACCGACATCCATGTCTTCGGAGCCCGGGGAACAATGGGAAACTGCTCAGGGGATGTTACCATGAGGCCATTGGTGATTAAAACAGCTACAGATCCAACAGAGGATGGATCAACAACATTGTACTGACTCCACAATAATGACCTAAACAACAGAGTGAAAAGAAGAGCACAAATATACAGAATACAAATATTCCAAAACATGCTTATTGTATGCAACAAGACACTAAAGTAATAATGCAACAAGAACAAAAACACAGGAAAGGAATACACTTTTTCTCCTAAATGCAAAGCCTTATGTTTGGGGCAAATCCAATACAACACATTACTGAGTAATTGCCTCCTTATTTTCAAGCACGGTGGTGGCTGCATCATGTTATGGGTATGCTTGACTTCTGAGTTTTTCAGGATAAAAATAAATGGGATGGAACTAAGCACAGGCAAAATCCTAGAGGAAAATCTGCTTCAGTCTCCTTCACACCAGAGACTGGGAGAGGAATTCACCTTTCAGCAGGACAATAACCTACAACACAAGGCCAAATCTACACTGGAGTTGCTTACCAAGAAGACAGTGAATTTTCCTGAGTGGCCAAGTTACAGTTTACTTAAAAATGCTTGAAAATCTATGGCAAGAGCTTGAAAATAATAATGGGCAAATATTGCACAATCCACATGTGCGAAGCTCTAATTGACTTACCTAAGAAGACTCACAGCTGTAATCAATGCCATAAGTGTTTCTAACATGTTTTGACTCAGGAAGCTCAGGAATTTGTCTTCCACTTTGATATTACAGAGTATTTTGTGTAAATTGTTGACAAAAATGGCAATTAAATCAATTTTAATCCCACTTTGTAAAACAATAAAATGTGAAGAAATCCAACGGGTGTGAATACTTTTGCAAGGCAATGTTTATCAAACGTTATATATGTTTTAAGGCATTATGCAATATTTAAAGTGCATAAATCAATATATTAAACACGACTACTTATTTTTTATGCATTATTAATACCGGTACCCCTTTAACACCAGTTACGCAACAGTTTTGAAAGATTCCTGCTTATTTGAATGTATTTTTTATAAATATGGTTGGATAAGAACAAGTCTATGTATTTAATGGCATTTGATGTGTTATTTTAACATGAAGGTTTCAAGGCTAGGGTTGTTAGGGAATAAGATTAATTCATGAAATATATTTTAAAAATAAAAATGTATACTTTTTGATGTTGTTCCTACTTGTTGTTCATACATCTCAGTACTGGTCCAGACTCTTTAATTTGATGTAGTATTTCTATTTAAAGTGTTGGTTTACGTGTCAGGACATAAGGGAATAATAGTGCCCTAACACAAGCCAAAAGGTACACTTGTTTTCCCCAACACTTGCAGAGTTCAAGTGTTTAATCACTGTCTTTAAGCAGAGAGAAACCAGAGACAGCAGGGGGTGATTGGAAGGAGAGTAATCCTGCAATACTCTACCTTCCTAGAACAAAGACTAAAAGCTAACCCCTCGTCAAAAAGTAATGCCATTACCTAGCCGAACACTGGTGCATACTGAAGGTATGTGATTGAAAATACATTAGAGAATATTACATGTAAAATGTACAAGAAACTCCTCACACAGGTACTCTAGATACTTCCAGTTTTCCGAAGAAAATGTCTGCACAGGCAGTAGCCATTTGGCTACACTTTCTTCACAACCTCTATTTCGCAGACAGTGATGAAGAGAACTATATCTGCTGTAAACTCAGCACAAAGTGAAACACAGGAGGAGCTCTCCTTTGGTAATAGATGTTCGATGCAAGCAGCTCTTTGAAAATGGGGGTGAAACTTAAATGAACAGAACATGAAAAATTAGTTTGATGAAACACGCAAAACGCTGTGCAGCCCACTGTGAGTTTCAAGAGCATCCTCACCATGTGAACATTAGACTGAAGGCTCTTAAGACCAGGGGACATATCCACAAAGCATCTCAGACTAGAAAATTGGTGCTGAGAATAGAGACATTTTACTCCTACTCTTACGGGTAAAAATGAAAGCTATGCATGAAGCCTCTTTAGTCCCACCTAGTCGACAGATATTTAGGACACCTCATGAGTTGAGTTACCAGCAGGTATCTTGATGATAGAGAATGTGGTCAGTGGTTCCTGCGCTACATGCAATTGCTTTGGAGTTGTTGAAGGAATGTTTTGGAAATGTCTATATGATCAATCCATATATAATCTAGACATCATGTGAAAAGAATTTCACATGAGCCCTATTCCTACATATTTATAACCACATAGGCTAATAAATAATCACATCTTTTTCTTTCGATTATATAATTAACCTACATCATGTTATTTCAAGTTATATTGATATTGAATTGCACCCCCCCATTTTATCCTCAAAACAGCCTCAATTAGTCAGGCATGGACTCTACTTGTGACCCGTTTCAAGAAACTAGGCGTATGTCGCAAATCACAACTTCACAGGAGAGCCGTTTGAACGTTAAACAAATTCTCAAACATGTGAGTTGCACCCCTTTTTTCCCTCAGAACAGCCTAAGTTCGTTGAGGCATCGACTCTACAAGGTGTCGAAAGTGTTCCACAGGGATGCTGGCCCATGTTGACTCCAATGCTTCCCATAGTTGTGTCAAGTTGGCTGGATGTCCTTTGGGTGGTGGACCATTCATGACACACTCAGGAAACTGTTGAGCATGTAAAACCCAGCAGCGTTGCAGTTCTTGACACAAACCGGTGTGCTTGGCACCTACTACCATACACCATTCAAAGGCACTTAAATATTTTGTCTTGCCCATTCACCCTCTGAATGTCACACAAACACAATCTATGTCTCAATTGTCTCAAGGCTTAAAAATCATTATTTAACAGGATTCCTAGGACCTTTTCTGAGAGGCTTTGTGGATACCGGCCCAGGAACTTTCTAATCCTCAAAGTAACCAATATCGTCTAAACAAACTCTCCAAACAGTTGCTGTCAAGACCACACACAAACACACACCTAACCTCAAAAAAAATGTGCTGCCACAAACTCATTTGCAGAACCACACACAAACACACCTACACACACACACACAGCACCAAACAACAATCACTGTCAAGACCACACTACCCCAATGACATAACTCTTCACCAAACAATCTTTGTCAACAGTGGTTGGAGATGACAGCCCTTGAGGCACACACACCCTTCCATATACACACAAACACACACACCGTACACACAAAGTACACACACACATCCCAAACAATCACTGTCAACATTATGGTCCAGCTCATGTGACTGTAGGAAATGACAGCTAAGTAGGGAAGGAGGGACAGAGTCCAGCTGTGAAGTGCCTTTGGCTACCGAGAGCTGTCAATCACGCTGGCAGCAGACAGAAAAGTGAGTGTCCACTGTCATCATTCTCCACACTAGATGCTATCATCACGCTGGCAGACAGATGAGACATAGAGGCCGAAATGGCACCCCGTTCCCTATATTGTGCCCTACTTTAAACCAGGGCCGATAAGGAATAGGGTGTATTACACAATACGATATAGGGAATAGGGTGTATTACACAATACGATATAGGGAATAGGGTGTATTACACAATACGATATAGGGAATAGGGTGTATTACACAATACGATATAGGGAATAGGGTGTATTACACAATGCAATATAGGGAATAGGGTGTATTACACAATACGATATAGGGAATAGGGTGTATTACACAATACGATATAGGGAATAGGGTGTATTACACAATACGATATAGGGAATAGGGTGTATTACACAATACGATATAGGGAATAGGGTGTATTACACAATACGATATAGGGAATAGGGTGTATTACACAATACGATATAGGGAATAGGGTGTATTACACAATACGATATAGGGAATAGGGTGTATTACACAATACAATGTAGGGAACAGGGTGTCATTTCAGACGCAGCCAGAGAATCAGCTGGTGCTGTGTAGCTCCATCAGTCATACGTATGGCACATCACCTCTCTCCTGCACAAATTAGCAGCATAGGGAGATATGGCCAAGGTAAACACGTAATGATCATTTTTTCCCCTGCGCTACAGACGGCTATATCGGTCTGCTAATACAGGACTAGTAAAGGCCCAGTGCACTACTTTTGTGAAGAAAAACATATTTTCAAGGGGGTGCTGCAGCACCCTCAGCACCCCTACTTCCCGCAGCTATGCTGAGGTCAACTCCACATAGCTCTTAGAAACTAAGGTGCTATCTAGAACCTTAAAGGGTTCTGAAGAAAATCAGCACAATCTGAGTCACTGTCAGTCAACTGCACTAATAGAAAAAAGGTTCCAAAAGGGTGCTTTAGCTGTCCACATAGGTGAATCCCTTTCGGTTCCAGGTAGAGCCCTTTTTTGTTCCAGGTAGAACCCCTTTTGGTTGCAGGTAGAACCCTTTCAGTTCCAGGTAGAACCCTTTTGGGTTCCATGTTCTACTTGGAACCAAAAAGGGTTCTACTTGGAACCAAAAAGCATTCTACCTAGAACCAAAAAGGGTTATCCTATGGGGCCAGCAAAAGCACCCTTTTGGAACTCATTTTTCTAAGAGTGTAGTTAATTGACAGTGAATCAGACTGTGCTGCCAGTGTTGACAGTGCTTAACCCATGTCTATTGCAGCGACTGTAAACAGAACATGATTGGTGATCAGACTTTAATAGGTCCAGTAGTTGTTGTTATGGTAGAAAGGCGTGGGCAGTGTTTGTATTGGAGAATCTAACTAGTCGTGACACACAAAAGCAACACAGCACTTCAAAGAGCTTATTGCTGGCTCTGAAAGCTATTGTTCTGAGAGCAATAAGAATGTCAGTGCACCTGTCCTACACTCAGGTGTACACACACACACACACACACACACACACACACACACACACACACACACACACACACACATAAGTCAATGGGAGCTTTTTCATCTCACACAGCGTCATCAGAGCTTTAAAGATATTGTTGCCTTGCATGATGTCATTCTACATACACCGTTTTCACATTTAGCTGTAATCCAGTAAGACATAAACAGCTTTTTCAATTTTGATTGAGCAGTGCGATGTTTCTTGCTCTGTATTAGAGTGAAAGAAATATAAAAGGCCTGTTAGACTAATACGTTTTGTGCCTTTTGAAGAGAGTGCTTTGTGACTAATGCTCTGTGTCCATGTCACGTTTCACCAGTGTACCCCATTACCAATTCAAAGGCATGATTTAATCACAGGACTGAAATCACTACAGAGAAAAGCTCTATAACTGTTTTCCCACCCCAGGATACATATGGGCCCTGGTGGACGTAGTGCAGAAACTACAGAATAGGGTGTCATTTGGGACGAAGCCTGTAATATCGTGTTACACCACAGCCTCTTTAGTAACCTGTGCTTATTCCATCACTGTACTATATTCCCTGCACTGTACATAACAGACTCAGCAAGTCAGACCCCAGTTCTGCAAGACATGGGGTTTTTCAGGTCTGGGTCTACTTTCTGCACACCACAGGACTGTGTTAGCCTGTAAAACTAAAGCTTATTCTGTGCAGCTAATGCAAGGCCTTAGGTCTCTGGTAAACTAGTCATACGAGTGTGGTTCACCATCAGAACCACATCCATTACAAAAGCACCCTTTGCCTATGCAGTCTTTCTTCACACACTGATGTACAGAGCCAAGAAACGTCTTCACTTTCCTAGCAATTAGTCAGAGAAATTAGTGGAATCAACCCCCAAGCCAATGTGGACACAGTGGAAACGTGAGTTAGACCTGCAAACAGAGCAGAATCACGACGACGACACGGCATGCAGTGTCTCCACGGCAACAACCAGGGTTCTAACACGGCTACAGCTGTTCTCATATGCGCTCATCTCACCTCAGCTTCTAAATCAGGACGATCACAAGCTATATATAGATTACTAGCAGTTAGCAGTGTTGGTGGCCATTGTGATGAATGATGATGATGATGATGATGATGATGATGATGATGATGATGACTTTGTTTGAATATCAACTGTAGTTAAAGTAGTCAAGTTCAGGGAATAATTTTACAGTTTCTGATTTGTTTTTATTACACACAATGAGCAGAGCCAGATTCCTATAGTAAAGCCTTTGTTGTTCTCTCTGGAATGACTTCTCAAAATCAATTTGACAATACGACAGTTCTGTATCCAGAGTTGTGGGTATCAACTTTCTTTGTTTTGCACACACACACACACACACACACACACACACACACACACACACACACACACACACACACACACACACACACACACACACACACACACACACACTGTACAAAAAAAACCTCACAAATCTAGTTGTTTCAACTAATTATTATTAAGTGACTTTTTTACTAAACTTTTTGGTCAAAGTGTTACATAAATAATAAAAAAAAACGTTTTGGCCCAAACCTAAGAAAATGTGGGCAAATGTCATGATTTGCTCTTGGGACAGACCAATGCGCAGCGAAGTATCCAGAATACATATTTATTAACGACGTGACTTGATGGAACAAAACAATAAACGAAGATCACGACGTGGAACCGAACTAGACAAACTAACTAAACTATGAACAAACACTGTGACATAAACCTAAACACGATGGCATGAACCTAAACACGATGGCATGAACCTAAACACGATGGCATGAACCTAAACACGATGGCATGAACCTAAACACGATAATCATAACAACAACAAGCAACTTTAGTGCAAAACCCCAAACATATATACACACCATAGAACAAAAGAAACCCTACACCAAAACAACACTAAACACTCCAGCCTGAACACTCAGGCCTGGACGTTACAGTACCCCTCCCCAAAAGTCCGTGGGGGGGTCTTCGGGTGGGTCCTTTTTGTCCCAGGTGGGGGCTCCGGTGCCGGCCGTGCTGGCTCGAGTTCACGCACCGGAGGCCCTGGACCATTAGCCGGAACAGATAGTACTTGACTCATGATGCTCACTGGAACTCTGGTGCGTGGAGCAGGAACTGGCCGTACTGGACTCATGATGCTCACTGGAACTCTGGTGCGTGGAGCAGGAACTGGCCGTACTGGACTCATGATGCTCGCTGGAACTCTGGTGCGTGGAGCAGGAACTGGCCGTACTGGACTCTGAAGGCGCACAGGGGGCCTGATGCGTGGAGCAGGGACAGGACGTGCCGGGCTCTGAAGGCGCACAGGGGGCCTGATGCGTGGAGCAGGGACAGGACGTGCCGGGCTCTGAAGGCGCACAGGGGGCCTGATGCGTGGAGCAGGGACAGGACGTGCCGGGCTCTGAAGGTGCACAGGGGGCCTGATGCGTGGAGCAGGGACAAGTCGTGCCGGGCTCTGAAGGCGCACCAGGGGCCTTATGCGTGGAGCAGGGAAAGGTCGTGCCGGGCTCTGAAGGCGTACAGGGGGCCTGATGCGTGGAACAGGTACAGGATGTGTTGAATCCACAACACGTACTGGGATCTTGGAACGTGGGTCAGGCACAGGACGTGTTGAATCCACAACACGGACATGGATCTTGGAGCGTGGAACAGGTACAGGACGTGTTGAATCCACAACACGGACAGGGATCTTGGAGCGTGGAACAGGTACAGGACGTGTTGAATCCACAACACGTACTGGGATCTTGGAACGTGGAACAGGCACAGGACGTGTTGAATACACAACACGGACAGGGATCTTGGAGCGTGGAACAGGGACAGGACGTGTTGAATCCACAACACGCACTGGGATCTTGGAGCGTGAAACAGGTACAGGACGTGTTGAATCCACAACACGCACTGGGATCTTGGAGCGTGGAACAGGTACAGGACGTGTTGAATCCACAACACGTACATGGATCTTGGAGCGTGGAACAGGGACAATTCTTCCAGGTAGCTCACAAACCCTGGCCTCACGGGTGAGTGGAGCTGGAATCTCTCGAACTGGGCTGTGGATTCGCACCGGAGATTCTGCCCGCAGGACCGTAGGATATCTTGGTCCCAAAAGGCGCACTGGAGACCTGGCGCGCAGAGCTGGCACCACTCTTCCAGGTAGCACACTGACCTTGGCCTGACCGATGAGTGGCGCTGGGATCTCTCGCACCGGGCTGTGGACACGCACCGGAGACACGGCACGCAGAACCGGTGCAGGATATCTTGGTCCTAGGAGGCGCACTGGAGACTTGGCGCGCAGAGCTGGTACCACTCTTCCTGGCTGCACACTCAATCTAGCCCGACTGATGAGTGGAGCTGGAATTTTGCGCACCGGCCTCTGAATCCGCACAGGAGAAACCGTGCGCAAAACTGCATAGCATGGTGTCCTTTCAGTGCGACGCTCCCTCCAATGCTCCCTCCAAGGAGCACGAGGAGTTGGCTCAGGAGTCCACCCTGAACCGGCCAACCTCCCCGAAGCGGTTCGGCCCTTCTGGCCAGGCGAGGCCCAACATATTTCTCCCTCTCCGGGCTCCATGCCCCATATAGCTCCTCGTAACTCCCCCGCTCAGCTTTCGCTGATTTCCTCCTCCTCCTGGGACGACGACGCTCCGCCGTCTCTCTCCATGTCCAGGACTCCTGGTCTTCTCGCTGCTTGGTCTTTTCTGGGTGGGTTATTCTGTCATGATTTGCTCTTGGGACAGACCAATGCGCAGCGAAGTATCCAGAATACATATTTATTAACGACGTGACTTGATGGAACAAAACAATAAACGAAGATCACGACGTGGAACCGAACTAGACAAACTAACTAAACTATGAACAAACACTGTGACATAAACCTAAACACGATGGCATGAACCTAAACACGATGGCATGAACCTAAACACGATGGCATGAACCTAAACACGATGGCATGAACCTAAACACGATGGCATGAACCTAAACACGATAATCATAACAACAAGCAATAACCCACAAACTTTAGTGCAAAACCCCAAACATATATATACACACCATAGAACAAAAGAAACCCTACACCAAAACAACACTAAACACTTCAGCCTGAACACTCAGGCCTGGACGTTACAGCAAAAATCCTGTAAACTTAAAATTATGCGTTTTTGCTCAATTTGTCTCATATGTTAATTCAACCCCAAAACATGTTGGCATGTTACCTAAAAAAATGCTGTTTAACTAGTTACACACACAGTGCTTTTAACATACAATGTTTTCAACTTACATATTTGACATACATGATTACATTGTGTATGTTAATTTATACAATAATTAATATTCAACATGTTTTCACCTGGGATTTGAACTTAAAACCTCTCGGTTTATAGCATCCCGAACTTCCTGCTACGCCACCATGTCTGTATCAGTTAACGTGTTAATGTGTTAACACTTAATGTGACTATTCTCTCATCATTGATTTGATTTACTTATTTCAGCAATTGTAGGTTTTTCTGTATAGTTGTCTAATGTTGCTGGGTCATATTACTCTGTTTAATGTTACTCCTTAATCACTATTAAACATAAAATATTTTTATTGAGATTTACTTTGAAGTGCAAAGTAAATCTGATTTTATCATGTTGGAGCAAAGTTTGGGCCAACTAAGTTTGGGATAAATTTGGGCCAACTAAACAAAGAAAAGGCTGTGCGCACGCACGCACGCACGCACGCACACACACACACACACACACACACACACACACACACACACACACACACACACACACACACACACACACACACACACACACACACACACACACACACACACACACACACACACACACACACACACACACACACACACTGAGAGGTTCCCAAGGTTCATTCTGCCCTTCTGATGTCTATCCAGCCGGCACTAACACCTACAGCCAACATTATCAGCCTTGTGTACATAACATTCACCATTTGTGTTTAGGTTGTTTTTTTAACCCCTCACATGGCAAGCCGTTAATGTCTTATCCTACTGCTGAACGTTTTGATAAGAAACAAATAGTTAGTTTCTTTATCTGAATTTGGAACGTGTCTCTTACAGTGTAATAGCCTCTGTATAATTGAATTTCCATAACTATCATGTAGATAGGCAAGATGTATTAATTGGAGAATATTTTTTACATGTTCGTATTATTAAAACATAACAGGCAAATAACCCCTTCCCCATCTGTTGAAACCAGAAAAGCAAGAGCCATGGACTGAGAATGAGCCAGGTCAGGTAAACTCATTATAACTCAAGCCATCAATACACTCTACAGCCATACATAGCCATGGGCTGATTAAACACTTAGTGAGTGTTTGTAGGTTATGTTACCTTCATTTTCCACGCCTCCACAAGGTGGAATGCATCCCCAGAAGTATTTTCTACTTCTCCTGGATTGGAGGAAAACATACTGTACTTTGTGAAAGGCTCATGGGTTATGACATAATGTATAATGAATCGGTAAGTGGAGCTGCTTTCTGTAGCCTCTGTGCAGCAGCCTGTGTTGCGTGTCTTTGAACAGGTTTCACTGGACCTTTAACGTGATGTAACAGATGGCTAGAACTTTTTGATGGAAAAACAAATAGTTAGTCAAAACTGCTACATTGTCGCTTACATCCATATAAACTCTTTCTTTATGAAACGTATATCTTACAGTGTATGTACCATGTAAAAACAATTGTATATAATTAGAGTTTCCATACCTACCTTCCTAGATACACTGTAAAACCAAGTGTTAAGAATCTGAACACATAACTAAACACTTTTCTGTAACACTTTTTAAAAGCATCAAGGCACTTAGAATTTCAACGAAAACGCGTCACAGTGTTTAGATTGTAAACACCGGAACATGTTTATTCGTTGTAACATTTTTTAAACACATGAACATGTTTATACAACACATAACACTGTGTTGTTTTAACAGGGTGTAAAGCAGTATTTACATATTTCCCAGCATGTCTTTTGTGTGGAATGTGCGAGAAACCCACCCATGACTGTGTTTATTAGTGGCACATGATTGTTGCATTCAATAAATTATATTCCTGAAGCCTTCTTCAAGTGACTGCCTAATTGAATGTATTTCAATTAAAAATGAACCCTTTACGACCACATATTATATATTTAATGAGGCCTTTAGTCACGGCCTAGTTATCCTCGACATTATGGTCTACAAATCCTGGCTCATGGGCCACATCAGAGCTGCAAGTCACAATATGCTGGTTTGGGAAGTGATTAGAGGAAGAATATCCAACAATTTGAATATGTTATAACCCACAACTTGCACTCTGAGTGACTGCTATGGTGAAGGACCAAACAAGACTACCTAAACCATCTAAACTGGAACAACCATCTCAGTAACAGGTACAATAAGTCCAACCCCTTAAAGATTTGATTAGTTTAGAAAAATGTAAGTGATTTATCTTTGTATTGTATAAGATCAATGAATCAATCAATGTGCATGAGGAAACAGCTACAGTATTAAAATAAACTATTCTAAAAATCAAAGCATGCTGGGAAATATGATAATGAGGCCCTTCCCACATCTTTGAAGTCAGCGCAGTCGAGTAACAACAATACCATGCGATTGAAAGATTTCTTGAATCAAATGTCCTGTTCAGTTGTGCTGAAATGTAGGTAAGGTGACAGACATTCCTAACACTGATCTGAATAAAAGGCATGTAAAGTCACATCTAATTATAATGTCCAAATGCACTCTAAACAGGACTATGGGAAAGTAAACACTAGTGTTTAAAATCTGAACACTTAGGAGATATAGGTGTCCTGGTTGGAAGTTGACTGGAAAAGGTTTACTGTCATATTTAATCTTGCATTGTAAATGTCTGTGTTAAGATGAGAACACCTATTGGCAAATCTAAATGTCTAGTGTTTAGGTTTAAACACTGACGTGTTATAAGGTTATAAATGTGTCACATGTTTCATGTTTCATGTGTCCACATCATTAAGGAATCATCATGGTCCACACATGATTAAAACAGTTCTATAGCTGCACCACTGAGAGCATCACGACTGGCTGCATCAACACATGGTATGGCAAATGCTTGGCATCCGACTGCAAGGTGCTACAGAGGGTAGTGCGTACGGCCCAGTACATCACTTGGGCCAAGCTCCATGCCACCCAGGACCTCTATACCAGGCGGTGTCAGACGAAGGCCCTACGCATGTTCTACAACTCCAGCCACCCAACTCGCTACTACCGCACGGCAAGCGGTACCGATGCACCAAGTCTGGAAACAACAGGACCATGAACAGCTTCTACCCCCAAGCCATAGACTGCTAAATAGTTAGTTAAATAGTTAACCAATAGCTACTTGTACTATCTGCACTGACCCTTTTTGTACTAACTCTTTGACTCATCACATTCGCTGCTGTTACTGTTTATTATCTATCCTGTTGCCTAGTCACTTTACCCCTACCTATATGTACATATCTACCTAAATCACCTTGCACCCCTGCACATAAACTTGGTACTGGTACCCTGTGAATATAGCCAAATTATGGTTACTCATTGTGTATTTATTCCTTGTGTTAATATTTATCTATTTTTCAATTATTTAGAGTTATTTTTCTGTCTGCATTATTGGGAAGAGCCTGTAATTAAGCATTCCAATGTTAATCTACACATGTTGTTCACAATGTATGTGACAAATACAATTTGATATGATGGTAATACAGTGTAGGCTATAGCAAGATTGGAATAATATCTGATTCATGGGAGAATGTACATTTAAACATGTGTGTATTATTCAAACATAACAGGCACCTAACCCCTTCACCATCTGTTGAAACCAGAAAAGCACATATGAGCCAGGGCAGGTAAACTCATTATAACTGAAGCAGAGACAATCTACAGCCAAACATAAATGATGATGACCAGGTGATAATGCCAGGAGCTGTTCTTTCAGGGCTACAGCACTAATAGCTCATGGGAAAGCGAAGTCTCAATATGCCACTGCTGAAAACAGTGGTATTAAATCCACTACTGTAGGCTATAATTCAATTGTGATTTGAATATGTATCCTAAATTACATAGGCTGACAAACAGACAACAGAAATATGGCCAAACTCTAAAGGGATTGTTTCACATTCAAATGGACAAATAAACAAACAGACCTGAACAGTGCATTCTACATGTAGCTAGAACTCTAAAAGCACATTAAAATGCATGCGCTTTTCGAGGTGTTAGCTGCTGTAACCTAAAAAATACAATGGAAGCAAACTACCTTTATTTGCACTCTCGTGTTGAATAATATAATATGTAGATGGTGTCCATGATGTGGGTGTCCCCCGCACCTCTCTGCTTCAGAAGGGATGGGTTAAATGCCCCTTTCCCTAATGTAGGCCTAAAGCCCACCCGCTCTGATCTTTGATACAGTTTAATCAGACATTGCTTGGGGGAAAATAATATTGGTTGTTGTCTCCAAAACAGAAAAGTTTCAGGAATTGGAAAAGAAGTATATATTTTCCCATTAACGAAAATACAATTATGAAACTTCAGATGCTATTTTGAAAATATGTTCTTGGTCCTAGAGTTATGAAATGTTCAGAGTACATTGAGGGGAGTTACTCCTTTCAATAAATATTTTTGAAAATGTATTTGTGAGGTTTTCATCAGACAGCAACGTATTTCAAAAACAAATAATAAAACATTCACTCTTAAGTTTCGAGTGATGAAGGCCTAAAAAGGGTTAATGTCTTCGTGTTAAATAAACTTGCTACGGGTCGCTATGTTACCCAGGCCTGATCGACAGGTTAAATATGTATATTCTGACATAAATAAATGTCTCTGTATGTCCATGAAGTCATGTAGGCCTACTATTTTACCAAATGTGTGCCTTTAGTAAAGAAACATTGCGTGCAAAGCTGTGGGCCTACTCTCAGTGTAGAAACAATGCTCTCTAATCTACTGCCTGTATTTTCTTGGTCCTTTACAAAGACCATTATGATTTTGTCTTGTTTTATGGAAATGCGGATTCACCCTAAAATAGATTGTTTTGGGGATGAGAGCTGCTTAAAGATAGTTCCATATTATGGCGGAGATCAAAGCCAGATAGATCTTTCACTGTAATGTTGGCAATACCACTTCAATCAAGAAACTAGCATGTTCATTGAGGCCCTAAGCTAAATAAAGGCCATGCAAATGCCGACATTAAAGGCACCAGGCTACTCTGAATATGTGCTAAAGTTGTAGTCCTATAGCCTACGGTACGCCTGTTGACTCCGTTGGTATTTTCTACCTACCTATTTTCATATAGCATATATACTGTACATCTGTTTTTGTATGTTTTCTTCTATCAAATTGGCTATACCTCAGGATACGATTCGTTGGAGGACAAGGACCTGATCGTTTGGCCGAGAAAGGGTTATGTGCGTTTTATTCGGCCTTCTCGTGTATGGCCAGCTGCAGATCATCCCTCATGATGTGGTTGTAGGCAGCGCAGCTCACAGGAGCTCGAGGAGCTGTCCTTTCAGCACCACGTGCAGCGCAGCTCATGTTCAAGCTGCAGCAACAGCTGATGGAACGAACTTCAGTTAAGGTTACATGCTCACAATCAGAGCCGCAGGAAGATGTTTGGGGTGGACTAGTAAAGGCCCAGCGCACTACTTTTGTGAAATAACTGTTTTATTGTTTTTTAAATACAATTATTTGTAATCATTTTATTTTTATATTTTTTTCAGGACCCCTACCTCCCTGTCAATGCACACAATAATGCAATTATTATGGCTAGTCAGGTTAATATAATAGTTTGTTTAAAACGTTTACATGCTTTGCAAAAATAACGATTTCCCTAATAATCCTGTTTACACGGACACATCTGAAATCAGGCTACTGATGGGACATTTGAGAAATGCAGAACATCGCCAATCTATATAAACGTTATTTTTACAAAGACTATTTGATTCAGAGTTCGGACATATAATGTTTGTATGTGAAAACTATTTATAAGATGAATACTTTTCCGAAATCACTTTACTCGCGCATAAGCGGGAAGCTTGCGCTACATAGTGCTGGCACATGCGCAGATCAAATACACCGCTGGGACGCCGATGAAGCTGTTTACAAGTCCTAATAATTCTAAAGATTGCTCAGAAAACCAGGTGTTTTAATCGGTGTATGTTTACTTCGATTGTGACCTTACACTGACTAAGATAAGCAGAGTAAGGTGTTTACATGACTAATGCAATACTCGGCCTTCTGCCATACTCAGTTTAATGTCGAGTGTTTAGTGTGAATGTAAACACATTGATGCCTCCACAGTTTTTAGATAGTGTTGACGTGTTATCAATCACAGCATTTTGCAACCTACCACTTGCATGATCTGCCATTAAATCATGGATTCAAACATGTTGTCTACAGGGGTAACCAATGCAGATGCATCAACAGTCGTGCAGTTGAAATTATTATACATATAGGGTTATCATTATTTGGTTTCCAAAAATGTGTTCAAGCCTATCTCAGTGGCGTGGTAGGCCACTCCTACATTGATGGTGCATTGTGGTACTCGAGGGAATGGTTGCATACATAGTAGCCTAGAGGACTGCTTTTCCTATAGGCTATTGATCTTTTCTCATTTAATTGATTAGCTGCTGAAATCTATAATGGGAATTGTCCGTTTATCTAGATAGACAGGCACAATATGTTGTTGCTACTGATTGTAGTGATGCCTTTTTATGATCTATAAAGTTGATGTGCAGAAACATTGTTCACAGGTGGCATTTTACTGTTATTGCGTCATCATTTTGTTTCGCCTGTTAACATACCGGAGTTATTTAGCTAAAACTACATTTTACCTACTTTTCTAAAACAATTTATGTTGCATAATGAACAGGTTTAAGGGTTAATACCGGGTAGTGGGTATAGACTACCTGTTGCTGTTGTCTGCATAATACTGTGTTGACTTTAATTAATTGTGCTATATAGTGTTGTAAGTGATATAGTAACTATTTAAACTGTAGCCTACTAACCACCTAACATCCACGGCCCTGACTGGGATTAGACTATAGCTTACACTTTTTATCTCCACATGAATGACATTATCTTGACACAGTGGTTGTGCGTAATGCTGTTACACAATTAAATCTCCATGGAGTGTAGACTGCAGACTCACCTATGGTGGTGATGACTGTGATGGCAAAGTAAAAAGATCCCGCAAATTTCCACTGAACTCCGGCCCTGTGGGGCTCGGCCTCCATAATGATGGTCTCCAGTTTGCGGTAGTCGTCCTCGCTAATGTTGTATTTCCCTTGGAGACGCTTCTCCTCTGCCTCCAGCTGTTCTTTCTCCCGCATCTCGAAGTCTGACTCCAGGGCATCGAACACCGCGGCCCCGACCAGCAGGTACGTGAACGTGCAGATGATCAGGGACAAGGTCCGCACGTTCTGCCGCTTCATGACCACCAGGAACCGGCGAGTGAGGGGCTCATGTCCCCTCCAATCCCCCGGGAAGGCTGCGCAGCAATCGGGAAAGCGTTGGCAGCGGCTGAAAGAGGAGGGACAGACTGGCGCGTGTTGGTGACGGTGGGTGCGGTGGACAGAAGAGCAGTAGTGGAGACTGCTATGTGTGTGATCCCTGTAACAGGTCCCCAAATCCTGCTCCGGGTTCGCAGAGAGACACAGGAGACTGCTCGATCGCCGGGACCACGAGCCCTGCAGCCTAGACACTCTGCGCAAAACCTGCCCAAACCAAGTCCTCCCGGCGCGTACTGCCATCAACAAGCAGCTGCTAGATTCCTCTGTCTTCTTATCGAAAAGTCAACGTTTTTTTTACGAATTCAATTTAACACATACGGCAAAATAATGCTCGATTATTTTTGTTGTGAATCTGTAAATGCTTGATGCGGTATTCTTAGGTTGTGCATGCATTCCTGGGAGATTTAAAGAGAAATTAACCGATCCAAGAGAGGTTGGATGCGGGTGAAGCATAGGCTATTTTCGCATTTGCTCCCAGTAAGTTTCAGTAAACAGCAACCTGTTAATCTCGCCACCTCATCCTTAAGTGTCAGGCTATTTTTAACATCGAACCATCCCCCCATTTGCACATAATCAATTGACTGTGTGGAATCCAGAAATACAGCTCAGAAATATAAGACATCGCCAGAAGTAATTTCCATTTGATTCACAATGTGTTGTGCTGAGTCCTCGACAAGACAGAGGGATACACGAGGAGAGGAACACAGAGCGCAGGATCCGGGAGGAAAAAAGTCTACTCACTCACCCACCAGGCAAAACTCAACAAATCAAACAGAGATCTAACACTGTGCACAGCGTAATTCCTGTCCATTGCGGAATCATTTACTACCGATTCCTTTCCTCATATCGGATCATATTGCCATGATTTATGGTAAAGATAAAACTACCCCAAAACGGTGACTGGAAGAACCGCTCGTCATCAATACATCTACATTAACTACAGGTTTCATTTCAAATGTTCCCTTCTTAGAACAGTGCCGTGGGGTTCTGGCTCAGGACAAAACGTGCATTGTCACTGTATAACCTACTCTAGCAACCCGGAGCAGGCAAACCCGAAATACCGGTATAGCCTGGTGCATGTCTCCTGTTAGGCGCGCGGTGACTACCGGCTCAGCTGCGCGCACCAAGTGCTCTCCAGGCTCGAGCTGATTTCTCCGCGGGCTTCCAATCAACTGGAGTTGAATTAGAAAAAGGTTCGGGTTTTCCTCGTTAGTAGAAGTTACTCGAGGCCATGAATTAATGCTACTTTCAGAGGATAGAGAGAGAAGCACTTTGATGATGAAGCCGAACACTGCGTGTCCTCACAGGCTACGGATGCTGAGTGTGTGGAATCTCCTGTCAGAAGTGTGGCAAGCTAGACCGTTGAGATCTGATTCGCCATCTGTTGTATTATAGGATATTCTATTTTAAGACATTCTAATTGTTGAACATGTTTACTTAAAGCCATCTTCCTCCCAAGGGGCATCTCTTAATACACCCCCCTCCCTTGTCACCCATTCTCCTCACCACCCCTCCTGCAGCGACCACTCCCACTCATTATCAACACGAGATTACTTTCAAACACGGAAAGTATTAAGACCCCTATAATTTTTTGACATTTTGTTACGTTAAAGCCTTATTCTAAAATTGATTAAATATTTTTTTCCTCGTCAATCTACACACAATGCCCCATTATGACAAAGCGAAAATACCTTATTTACATAAGTATTCAGACCCTTTGTTATGAGACTCGAAATTGAGCTCAAGTTGCATCCTGTTTCCATTGATCATCCTTGATATGTTTCTACAACTTGACTGGAGTCCACCTGTGGTAAATTCAGTTGATTAGACATGATTTGGAAAGGCACACACCTGTCTATATAAGGTCCCACAGTTAACAATGCATGTCAAAGCAAAAACCAAGCCATGAGGTCGAAGGAATTGTCCATAGAGCTCCAAGACAGGAATGTGTCGAGGCACAGATCTGGGGAAAGGTACCAAAACCTTGATGCAGCATTGAAGGTCCCAATAACACAATGTCCTCCATCATTCTTAAATGGAAGACGTTTTGAACCACCAAGACTCTTCCTAGAGCTGACCACCCGGCCAAACTGAGCATACGGGGAAGAAGGGCCTTGGTCAGGGAGGTGACCAAGAACCCAATGGTGACCAAGAACCCAATCCAGAGTTCCTCTGTGGAGATGGGAGAACCTTCCAGAAGGACAACCAGCTCTGCACTCCACCAATCAGGCCTTGATGGTAGAGTGGACAGACGGAAGCCTCTCCTCAGTAAAAGGCACGTGACAGCCCGCTTGGATTTTGTCAACAGGCACCTAAAGGACTCAGACCATGAGAAACAAGATTCTCTGGTCTGATGAAACCAATATTGAGCTCTTTGGCCTGAATGCCAAGCGTCACGTCTGGAGGAAACCTGGCACCACCCCTACGATGAAGCATGGCGGTGGCAGCATCATGCTGTGGGGATGTTTTTCAGCACCAGGGACTGGGAGACTAGTCATTATCGAGAGAAAGATGAACGGAGCAAAGTACAGAGAGATCCTCGATGAAAACCTGCTCCGGAGCGCTCAGGACCTCAGACTGAGGGGAAAGTTTACCTTACAACAGGACAACGACTCTAAGCACATAGCCAAAACAATGAGTGGCTTCGGGACAAGACTCTGAATGTCCTTGAGTGGCCTAGCCAGAGTCCGGGCTTGAACCTGATCGAACATCTTGAATAGCTATGCAGCGACGCTCTCCATCCAACCTGACAGAGCTTGAGAGGATCTGCAGAGAAGAATGGGAGAAACTCCCCTAATACAGGTGTGCCAAGCTTGTAGCGTCATAATCAAGAAGACTAGAGGCTGTAATCACTGCCAAAGATGCTTCAACAAAGTACTGAGTAATGGGTCTAAATGTGGAAAAAGTCAAGGGGTCTGAATACTTTCTGAATTCCCTGTATGATTAGTCTGCTAGCCGGGCTAGCCCAACACCAATGAAACGCTAAATCACTGTATCCAGTAGCTGCTGTCCATGGTGCTAGTTAACAGGCTCGCATGCATGTGCACTGGAAGGACTGGGGAGTACCATGTCGCAGTACAATAATGCATCTATCTATTGAAATGGGTGTTCAAAGAAACCGTATCTGAGGATAATATTCTTCAGGTGTCAATTCCTCCTGTTCTTTAATCTGTAATTCATATTGCCATGATTGTGTAATGAACAACACAACTATTGTAACAACATTGCAGAATTCTCCATTTCAGCTTAAACTAATGACATTTTAACATGGCGAACTGATCATTCTAAGTGGTAGATATGCCCATCAACCCATCCCTCTCACACAGCCCTCTATATCCAACAAAATAGATGACTAAACCTTCATATGATTTCAAACTGTGGAAATCTTTTCAATATTAATGATCTACAGGGTCTACACAGGATCACAGTTTTTACATATTCTCAGGGTTAATAATTTGGCAAATCATTGTTGTTGCTATACTCTGGTCTAATGTCAGTTTTATTTGTATGGAGGACATAACTCAGCACGCACCCAACCCGCTCACTCTAATCAAGGGCATGTCGTGCCAATCCTTCGATAGACTCTGACTCTATAATTTAGTCTTTTGTCTCCCGAGGGAAGTGTGAACTTAAAATCCCCTTGAACTTTACAATAGCATACTTGAATATGCTCAACTGTCAGTTCTCTGCCTTCTACTTCCCCCACCACAGGTACAATGTCATAACCCCAAAGGCCTTCTCTTCACAGCTGCTATTAAAGACACTCCATCCTCATTTCCCCATTTGACCTTCAAACCCTTTGGGCCATTCGTCTATGCCAACTGGGGTAACTATGGTGACCCAAAGGGTTCATAGGGAAAACGCATCCCTAAGGAAGGCTCACATTAGCTAATTTTAACCATGCCTAATCGGAAAACAAAACCTTTTGTCCTCTCTGAGAAGGGTCATACTGGCTATTAGTCTATACCAGGTGGCCAACCCTCCTCCTGGAGAGATACTGGGTATGCAGGGGTTTGAACTAGCCCTACTCCAACACATAGCTCCCCAGGAAGAGGGTGACTGGCCACCCCCTGGTCGATTTCTACCATCATTTGAGACTTACTGGCATGAAAACGATCAATGAGTCCCTCCAAGTTTATTAAGTGAAGTTCCCTTTACAGTGTAATTAGCCCATAGTGCTTTCTATTGTAAGTTACTGATGTTACTAAACCTCTCCCTCAACATCAACAAAACGAAAGGAGCTGATCATGGACTACAGGAGACAGCAGAGAGAGCACGCCCCCATCCACATCGACAGGGTCAAGCTCTTCAAGTTCCTCGGCGTGCACATCACTGACAACCTGAAATGGTCCCTTCACACAGACAGTGTGTTGAAGAAAGCACAACAGCGCCTCTTCAACCTCAGGAGGCTGAAGAAATATGTATTGGCCCCTAAAACCCTTACAAACTTCTACAGATGCACCATTGAGAGCCTCCTGTCGGGCTGTATCACCACCGGGTACAGCAATTGCACCATCCGGAACTGCTGGGCTCTCCATAGAGTGTTGGGGTCAGCCCAATGCATCACAGGGGGCACAATGCCTGACCTCCAGGACATCTAGAGCACCTGTGACAGGAAGGCCAAGAAGATCATCAAGGACCTTAGGCACTTGAGCCATGTCCTGTTCACCCTGTTACCATCTAGAAGGGTCTACACAGGGTCTACACAGGATCACAGTTTTTACATATTCTCAGGGTTAATATTTTGGCAAATCGTTGTTGTTGTTGCTATACTCTGGTCTAATGTCAGTTTTATTTGTATGGAGGACATAACTCAGCACGCACCCAACCCGCTCACTCTAATCAAGGGCATGTCGTGCCAATCCTTCGATAGACTCTGACTCTATAATTTAGTCTTTTGTCTCCCGAGGGAAGTGTGAACTTAAAATCCCCTTGAACTTTACAATAGCATACTTGAATATGCTCACAGAGAGCACGCCCCCATCCACATCGACAGGGTCAAAAGCTTCAAGTTCCTCAGCGTGCACATGTCCTGTTCACCATGCTACCATCTAGAAGGCAGAGACAGTACAGGTGCATCAAAGCTGGGACCGAGAGACTGATAAACAGCTTCTATCTTCAGGCCATCAGACTGTTAAACAGTCACCACTAGCCGGCATCAGCTCAGTACCCTGCACTGAACCTAAGTCACTGTTACTAGCCGGCAAATACCCGGTACTCTACCCTGCACCTTAGAGACTGCTGCCCTATGTACATAGTCATTGAACACTTGTCTCTTTAATAATGTTTACATACTGTTTTACCCACTTCCTAAAATGTAAAGTCAGTTTATAACATTTTTCACATGCGTTTTTCTGGATTTATTTTGTTGTTATTCTGTCTCTCACTGTTCAAATAAACCTACCATTAAAATTATAGATTGATCATTTCTTTGTCAGTGGGCAAACGTACAAAATCAGCAGGTGATCAAATACTTGTTTCCCTCACTGTATGGGAGTTTATCAAAATTGGGTTTGTTTTCCAATTTTTTGTCGATCTGTGTAATCTGAGGAAAATATGTGTCTCTAATATAGTCATACGCTTGGCAGGAGGTTAGGAAGTGCAGTTCAGTTTCCACCTCATTTTTTGGGCAGTGTGCACATAGCCTGTCTTCTCTTGAGAGCCAGGTCTGCCTACAGCGTCCTTTCTCAATAGCAAGGCTATGCTCACTGAGTCTGTACATAGTCAAAGCTTTCCTTTGGGTCAGGCACAGTCGTCAGGTATTCTCCCACTGTGTACTCTCTGTTTAGGGCCAAAAGGCATTCTAGTTTGCTCTGTTTTTTTGTTAATTCTTTCCAATGTGTCAAGTAATGATTTTTTTTTTCTCATGATTTGGTTGGGTCTAATTGTGTTGCTGTCCTGGGGCTCTGTGGGGTCTGTTTGTGTTTGTGAACAGAACCCCAGCTTGCTTAGGGGACTCTTCTTCAAGTTCATCTCTCTGTAGGTGATGGCTTTGTTATGGAAGGTTTGGGAACTTCCTTTTAGGTGGTTGTAGAATTCAACGTCTCTTTTCGGGTGTTTGATAATTAGCGGGTATCAGCCTAATTCTGCTCTGCATGCATATTTGGAGTTTTACTTTGTACATGAAGGATATTTTTGTAGAATTCTGCATGCAGAGTCTCAATTTGGTGTTTGTCCCATTTTGTGAATTCTTGGTTGGTGAGCGTACGCCAGACATCACAACCATAAAGGGCAATGGGTTCTATAACTGATTCAGGTATTTTTACTTGACAATCACACACACACACACATGCACACACACACATGCACACAAACACGCACACGTACGCACACACACTCTCACACACTCATACACACGCGCACACACACACTCGCACACAGATACACATAAAAAACGCTGCACTCAGAAAGCAACTCATCTTCCATCTGAATTCAGAAGAGAGAGAGGTGGTGGTGGGGTATTCACTGGAAAGGAACTAAGTGTCTACACTGTAATGCATAAATCAAGTTTCAAGCCGTGCATAACTGCAACCATTTGGAGTCTGAACATCTCCTTCAATCAACACTGTCTGGATGGTTCTGAGTGTTCTATCTATACCATCTATATATAACTCCACTTTCTCTCATCATCTTTCGTGTCTCTGTTCTCCTCCCACCTACAGAGCTGTACATATTCCTGGAGAAGAGTAAAAATAAAGTTGGATAACGGCAGCAGGCACCTACAGTACTTCAGAGGAAGTCTCCATAGTAATGACAAAGTGGATCACTAGACGAGGGGGAATATCTTACAGGCGTTCAGACAGACACAGCGGATACATCCTAAATGGCACCCTACCTATTCCCCGGTAGTGCACTACTTTTGACCAGTACCTTATGGGCTCTATAGGGAATAGGGTGCCATTTGGGAGGTACATTGCTGTGTTTAATGAGGTACATCACAAAGGCATTATCCATGATGCACAGAGATTCCCATGAATGGGATTTTGTTTAGATTGACAATGTGTAGAATAGCATTATACAGATTACTACATAATATTATCGTATGTGGTTTAATACAATTATTGTGATGTATTGCAGATTATCAAATGTAAAGGCTCTGTGTGTTAAATACAATACACTGTACTACTATGGACAAATAAACTACAGTATTATGTGAAATACATGATAAATCATGCTATGTGCATATAAATATATTTTAACCCTCCCCCTAACAGGCCTCATTCATTTACTCATTAAAACTCAATTTTTGTCAATGTTTATGTTGTTGTTGTTCTCACTGATCTGTGATCTCCTAGGAAAACGAGTGTTGATGTTTTCCTCTGATGATTGATGATAAACAGGAGAGCAATATGATGTATAATTTCTCTCTTTCTCTCTGTTTGTTTCAATCTCTCTCTCTCTCTCTCTCTCTCTCTCTCTCTCTCTCTCTCTCTCTCTCTCTCTCTCTCTCTCTCTCTCTCTCTCTCTCTCTCTCTCTCTCTCTCTCTCTCTCTCTCTCAATATGATCTAGCACACTGCTTCTCAGGTGTGTGTGTAACGCAGAATAGATTGGTGCCATCTCTCTTTTTCTCTCTTTCTCGCTCCCTCGCTTCTCTCTCTGTCTCTCTCTCCCTCACCCCCTGTAAAGTGTATCTCCATCTTCATCTCCCACTGAATCTCTCTCTCTCTCTCTTGCTCTCTCTCTCTCTCTCTCTCTCTCTCTCTCTCTCTCTCTCTCTCTCTCTCTCTCTCTCTCTCTCTCTTCATATGTTTTGGCAGTGAACCAATTGTTTTCTCAGTAGGCATCCCAACCCAGTAGTGATTGATATGGCGGATTAACTTTCCGAGTGGCTTCTGAAATCAGACACCACAAGAGACCCCTTGCTCCAATTACACTCACCGCAGGTTTCTGGAGACAATTAAGCAATAAGGCCAGAGGGGGTGTGGTATATAGCCAATATACTATGGCTAAAGGCTGTTCCGTAGCACGACACAACGCAGAGTGCCTTGATACAGCCCTTAGCCGTGGTATATTTGCCATATACCACAAACCCCAGAGGTGTCTTACTGCTATTATAAACTGGTTACCAACATAATTAGAGCAGTAAAACTAAATGTTCTGTCATGCCTGTGGTACACGGTCTGATATACCACAGTTGTTAGCCAATCAGCATTCAGGGCTCGAACCACCCAGTTTATAATAATCATTATACCATTGAATGGGTGTCGGTAGGGTTTCCTCTTTTTTTACTCAACTTTTCGGTCAGTGTTAACTGAACATAACATTTTTAGTAGTGCTTCTAACATACAATGTTTTCAACATACGTGATTACATCATGCATGTTTATTTACAGCGTCTTCGGAAAGTATTCAGAATCCTTGACTTTTACACATTTTGTTACGTTACAGCCTTATTCTAAAATGTGTGAAATTCCATAATACCCCATAATGGCAAAGCAAAAACAGGTTTCTAGACATTTTTGCTAGTTTAAAATAAAAACACACCTGAAATATCACATTTACATAAGTATTCAGACCCTTAACTCAATATTTTATTGAAGCACCTTTGGCAGCAATTACAGCCTTGAGTTTGACGCTACAAGCTTGGCACACCTGTATTTGGGGAGTTTCTCCCATTCTTCTCTGCAGGTCCTCCCAAGCTCTGCCAGGTTGGATGGGGAGCGTTGCTGCACAACTATTTTCAGGTCTCCAGAGATGTTCAATCAGGTTCAAGTCCGGGCTCTGGCTGGGCCACTCAAGGACTTTCATAGACTTCTCGAAGCCACTCAAGGACTTCCCGAAGCCACTCCTGCATTGTCTTGGCTGTGTGCTTAGGGTCGTTGTCCTGTTGGTAAGTGAACCTTCACCCCAGTCTGAGGTCTTGAGCGATCTGGAGAAGGTTTTCATCAAGGATCTCTCTGTACTTTGCTCCGTTCATCTTTGCCTCAATCCTGACTGGTGTCCCAGTCCCTGCAGCTAAAAAACATCACCACAGCATGATGCTGACCCCACCAGGCTTCACCGTAGGGATGGTGCCAGGTTTCCTCCAGATGTGACGCTTGGCATTCAGGCCAAAGAGTTCAATATTGGTTTCATCAGACCAGAGAATCTTGTTTCTCGTGGTCTGAGAGCCTTTAGGTGCCTTTTGGCAAACTCCAAGCGGGCTGTGATGTGCCTTTTACTGAAGAGTGGCTTCCGTCTGGCCACTCTACCATCAAGGCCTGATTGGTGGAGTGCTGCAGAGGCGGTTGTCCTTCTAAAAGGTTCTCCCATCTCCACAGAGGAAGTCTGGAGCTCTGTCTGAGTGACCATCAGGTTCTTGGTCACCTCCCTGACCAAGGCCCTTCTCCCTCGATTGCTCCGTTTGGCCGGGTGGCCAGCTCTTGGAAAATTCTTGGTGGTTCCAAACTTCTTCCATTTAAGAATGATGGAGTTCCCTGTGTTCTTGGGGACCTTCAATGCTGAAGGTACCCTTCCCCAGATCTGTGCCTCGACACAGTCCTGTCTCAGAGCTCTACGGACAATTCCTTCGACCTCATGGCTTGGTTTTTGCTGTAACATGCACTGTCAACTGTGGGACCTTATATAGACAGGTGTGTGCCTTTCCAAATCATGTCCAATCAATTGAATTTACCACAGGTGGACTCCAATCAAGTTGTAGAAACATCTCAAGGATGATCAATGGAAACAGGATGCACCGGAGCTAAATTTCGAGTAGAAATAGAAAAGGGTCTTAATACTTATGTAAATAAGATATTTCTGTGTTTTATTTTTGATAAATTTGAAAAAAATTCTAAAACCCTGTTTCGCTTGGTCATTTTGGGGTATTGTGTGTAGATTGCTGAGTATTTTTTTAATTTAATAAATTTTAGAATAAGGCTGTGACGTAACAACATTTTGAAAAAGTCAAAGAGGTGTGAATACTTTCTGAAGGCACTGAATATGAACATTAAATGAACATGCAAAATGTCAGCGGGTGTCAGATATGTACATTGAAACTATGTTAAAAGCACTGTGGTTGTCCCTGTGTTTCCTGAAGTTTCGGCCAACAATCTTTTTAACACTTTGACTGAAAAGTTAAGTAAACTAAAAGAGGCTGTGGAACCAGTTATGAAATTATTATTAGTTGAATCAACAAAACAATGTTTTACAGTGTGTAGGGGTTTCCTCTCTAGGTGTCTGGCTTTCCCCCGCCCCTGTCTCAGCCCAGTGTGTTGTGTAGTAAGGTAGCCTCCTTCTCAGGTTCCTTGTGCCGAAGTCTGCCACAAGACTGTGTTAGTCTGCAGATAATCTCTCTTGGACAGACTACGTAAACAGAAATGGTACTGTAGATATGTCCTTATACTACAGGATGCGTGAGATAACGAGAGGCAGTAGTTCTGGTGCTTGGGTTTTTCCGTCGTCTTTCAAATTTCAGATGGGAACGGAACATTTGGCCCAAAGACTTGCCCGTAATTTGCAAAAAGAGACTGTGGAGCTCTTTGTTCCGGTTCCAATCGTTAGAGCATTTCTTTGTCTATACAAAAAACGAGTCTGTGATCCCGAGTGGCGCAGCGGTCCAAGGCACTGCATCGCAGTGCTTGAGGCGTCACTACAGAAACCCTGGTTCAAATCCAGGCTGTATCACTACTGGCCTGGATTGGGAGTCCCATAGGGCGGAGCACAATTGGCCCAGTATCGTCCGGGTTTGACCGGTATAGGCCGTCATTGTAAATAAGAATTTGTTCTTAAATGACTTGCCTAGTTATATATTTTTTTAAATATATATACTAGCTCCTATAGCTTAATTAGCTAAGTCCACTTCCAGCCATCTTAGTTTAGCCAGGGGCACTGTGCACCATGCTCGTCATATAGACATAACACAGGTGTCAGAGGACTGCTTTGTGTTTACCGCAACCTCCTCTCCACCTCTCTGAGATCATTTACATATCAAGGTTGTTGAAATTAATGAATGGACGTGACTATACTTCTCAATGGAGAAACAGCAAAAAGAGATTTAATTGAAGTCTTCATCTGTATAAAGAGTTGGGTTTTTTCATGATTTTTCTTTCGGGTAAAAATACATAATTTCCTCCTATTGTGATTGGTAGAAGAGTTTGGGGGAATGGACACAGGAATAGTCAAACATTTTTTTTAGGATTAGAAGGGTACACATCTTGGGTGACACATCACCTTCGGACTGTTGACTTAAGGGTTTCTCAGCCTCTGTGGTGTTCTCATTTGACACATACAGTGCTGTACTGTATATCACTTTTTCTAAACTTATCTCAGAATCGTTTTGTTACAGGGACTTACATTTTTAGATGCGACAGATAGTAGTGACAGCCGGGGGAAGTGTTTAAAAAACATTTGGTGACATAAAGTGATTTCTGTGAGAATTACAGAGGGGGGCTAGTTACCCTAGGAGACGATATGGTGTGTAGTCCTCCCGCGACAAATTGGGAGACCATGCAGTTTACTGGGCTACAGAGTAAATACATGATGATGAACTTCACAGGGTGGTGAAAGTGCCCAGTGATGGTTAATGCCTCTTTCCAATAAATATCAAAGGTCTTATTCTGGTGACATGACGATCGATGCTTGACTGTTAGTCTTATCCATAGTTTCCCAGAAATGTACTACGTCACTCATCACAATATATTTTCAAATGAAAGTTCCAGAACTTAAAAAAAGCAGCCCAGAGTAGGCTCACTTGTTATTTAATGCAACAGTTGTTGTGACAAAACCACCGGTTGAGTTGAAAATGCAAAGAGAGACTGTGGAGCTCTTTGTTCCGGGTTGAGCTGGTAGGAAAATGTGCATATTTTCTTCATGCAGATTTTAGAATTTACATGAGAGTCTGTCGCCAACTGGATGGAAACCTAGCTACTGAAACGTAATATGATGCCGCTTTGCCTAAAATGTTAAAATATTCAGGCGATAATGTCCTGCTGATAGGATTTTGATTTGGTTTTAACACTTCACTGAGCCTGGCTCTACAGTATCAGTCCTCTTGGTTGTTTTTGAGCACTTCTCTATGGGCTGAGCTCCCCCATTGCTGTTGGAATGGGAATGGCTAATGTCAAGTAAATAGCTAGCTAATTGACAAAGAAAGTTCAGACTGAAGACATCAAAGGGTAGACTAAGACTCACCATCCTTAAGTACTTTTCCTTCTTTACTGTGCAGATTTAAAATGGGGGAGACAGACTTCTACTCAGTAAAGGGTGTTGATTGATAATAGTACTGAACAACAACACATGGTGAAGGAGTGAGAGGATGTTCCAGTTCTGCTGAAGCAGACACAGAAAATGGACGTGTTTGGAGCTTATCATTGGCTGCAGAGTGCAGACAGGCAGATGGACAAAGCATCCAGGCCTTGTTCTGTTCCCAGTCAATAAAATGGCAGGGATGGAGTCCACGGTCATGCTCAAACCTCTATAGAGGAAAGATATCTCACATTTATTGCTCATGTCTATTTCTCTCTGTGTAACTTTTATATGAGAGAGAGGGAGAATTGAAGAGAGAGAAAAAGAGAGAGCATAGAGACAGAGACAGTTAACTATTATTATTAGTTTGTAACATTAGCACCTGCAAGACAGCTTCTTTATCGGAATAATAATCAACAACAAAAACAGATACAGAGATGGAGAGGCCATTGCTGTCATTTGTTTACTCAGAAACGTGCTCAGTTAGATGATGTAGGTCAGCAAGCATTATTCATTACAACTTCCAACTAAACCGAGGTTATCACAGCTATAGTGGAGACTTTTATTGTGCATTTAAAAAACAACTGTTCCTTTGTGGATTTCAAAGCTTTGAATGCTAAAAGAAATAGGCCTTCATGTGTGTTCTGGTAAGTATAGGGATTAAAATGTACATTTTTCATGCAATTGTCTTTCTACTACAAAGCCTTCTGGATGTCTACAGGAGACGGTAGATATAATCAGCCTCTCTAGGAAAGAGCTAGTGTTTCAGTCTTCAAGGCACTTGTCAGCATGATTCCTGTCTGATTCTCAGGTGCTTCTCTACAGTATAGTTTATGTAAATACGGGATTCATTTTTCAGCGCTTCAAAAGATGAATCCCTTTTTTTGGTCTAACATTTAGATGATATAGTGTGGTCTAACATTTAGATGATATAGTGTGGTCTTACATTTAGATGATATAGTGTGGTCTTACATTTAGATGATATAGTGTGGTCTTACATTTAGATGATATAGTGTGGTCTTACATTTAGATGATATAGTGTGGTCTTACATTTAGATGATATAGTGTGGTCTAACATTTAGATGATATAGTGTGGTCTAACATTTAGATGATATAGTGTGGTCTAACATTTAGATGATATAGTGTGGTCTAACATTTAGATGATATAGTGTGGTCTTACATTTAGATGATATAGTGTGGTCTTACATTTAGATGATATAGTGTGGTCTTACATTTAGATGATATAGTGTGGTCTAACATTTAGATGATATAGTGTGGTCTAACATTTAGATGATATAGTGTGGTCTAACATTTAGATGATATAGTGTGGTCTAACATTTAGATGATATAGTGTGGTCTTACATTTAGATGATATAGTGTGGTCTTACATTTAGATGATATAGTGTGGTCTTACATTTAGATAATGTAGTGTTGCGATCAAAGCTCGTGCTGCTCAATGGGAGCTGGTAATATGGCACTGAGATGTTTTAACAGATATATTGTGTTTCTGCTGAGCATGCTTTTAGAGAGAATCATTTGTTTTGATGACAGAATATAATATCTTACAGTATGGTATTTTATTTTCTGTCACCAGAATACGGCTTGGGTTAGCTAAATCCACTGGAACCTCCATAAAGAACGGTAATTCGTTATTTATAATGACATAAAGAGACACTTGTGTTAATTGTAATTGATTGGCCTCTATTCAATCAATTACAGAAAGTGGATCTCCAGATAACTATTTTAGAAGTGCACTTATACACACGAGACCTAACCTGAGAATATGCATCGGAAGGATTTTGAAAATCAATCTCACATTTGCATCGAGGAGAATTGTGCTGTTTGTTTTGCTTTGGAAATGACCTTGCTGTTAAAATGCGAAATGTGTTGTTAGAGACTGACTAAGCTGTACACTTTGTACATTGAATAAAGGAACGTTTCATCTCTATTTCCTTATTATTTACAGCCAGAGCGAGTTTCTAAGAGTTAATGTGGAAGACTTTCTATGATATTAGCCTTTGTTTTTGTCTGTACAAAATGGCCTTTTCTCCCTGTGTAAAATAGAACAATGAACCGGTAACTTAGAATGAAATTACTTACATAGTACTGCACAATCAAGAGCAATATTAGAATTTAAGGAGCCAATATTCCTCAATAGCTTTGTCTCGAAATGTGCAATGCATCCAAGATTCCAACGATGATTATAAGGCTTCATCTCTTTACACCCTAGCAGACAGGGTAGACAGGCAAGAATAAGCTAGCATTAGGACAGTGCAGAGGTTGGACAGGGGACACTAAAATACTTTTTGACATTTTGCTGATTCTGTACTGATGCTGAGCTGTGCTATGGAGAGTGCAAGGATAAGCTAGCGTCAGGAATGTAAGGTCGGACAGGGGAGTGTATGCTGTCATTTTTTACATTATGCTTGTAGTTGTACCAGCGCTGTTCTGTGCTGTGGGGAGTGGAGGGATGATCGCCCATCAGTTGTTCACTTCACTCACTGACTAGCAGCAGCTCTACTGAAAGGAGGCTTGTTGCTGGGAAAACTCCAAGACCAAGCATCCCTACAATAGATCTGGGGCTAGTGGGATGGATCCCTCTCCTATCCACAGCTACACGGTTGTCAGAACTCTTCAGCCTCTCAAGCTCACTGCCAGACAGACCTCTGTCTCTCTACGGCTTAATCTCCTCTCCTGATCCCTTTTGTCTACTGTGGGTTGGTGGGGTCCCTCTCCCTACCCTTCCCACCCACATGCAGAGGATTGTAAGACAAGCCTCTCCAGCCTCCTCATCCTGTCCAGTACACAGCCAGAGCCAGAGCTAATTTCAGAACTAGGGCTGGATTCAAACTGTATTGCTGAAGTTCAGCATTATAGTGTGGTTGAAATTTAAAGGTAAGATAACCCACTGGGCAGATGTCATTTCAAAATGTTCCATGTTGATTCAACGTCATCACATTAAATGTTGTTGAAATGATGTGGAAACAACGTTCCCGCATTAGTAGAGACTGTACTCATGGTAAAACGCTGCATATGTCGGCTCGAGCAGAAATTCCCTTTACATTTTGATCGTGCTTCAGCGATACAGATTGCGTCTCTCCCCCTCATCTCCTATTGGTTCACTGCGTCTGTGCTCTGCCTATGATACGGAAGTAGCCGTAGGCTAAAGGAGGCAGACCTGCAATGAGAAGCTACAGCCACGAAATGCCATTTTGTTCTGATGGCGAGTTAAGTCTTTCTCACATTGTTTTTCCAGGCCTGCAATGGAATCATTAACTTCACAATGCTCCCCACCTTTAGAATAGTAGTCTAAAGCTACTCATATAAAATGGCCCACATTCTCTGTGTTATCTTAGAACATTCCTACCCTATTGTTGCATCAGTTAGGCCTATCGCACCTTGTTTTGACATGCTCGAGTCTCATTGCTGTTAAGGGACAGACACACATTAGGTAACTACTGTGACTGCTGCTGCGGCACTTGGTTGTCAGGAACATGATCAATGCAATGAGAGATAAAAGATCTGGGTTTTTCCCAGTGAAGAGACTGTATGTGTGTTCGAAAAGAAGCAGTAGTACCTGTTCCACCCCCGCCTGGTCTCCTCAGTCTCCCCTCATCAAAAAAGTGTTTCATTCTGCTCTACAGGAAACAGTTTCACAGTTTCACTTGCCTGACATAATGGGTTTTTATTCAAGGTGGAGGAGGAGAACTCTGCCCAAGGCTCCCCCGTTTATTATGATTACACTTTGTTCTGTAAATGACTTACCTGCTAATGAGTGTGTGTGTGTACACTCAACATCACTCTCCATTCATCAAACCTACACTGAATGTACAGAACATTAAGGACACTTGTTCTATCCATGACATAGACTGACCAGATGAATCCAGGGGAAAGCCATGATCCCTTATTGATGTCACTTGTTAAATCCACTTCAATCAGTGTAGATGAAGAGGAGACAGGTTAAAGAAGGACTTTCAAGCCTAGAGACAACTGAGACATGGCTTGTGTAGTGTTTGTGTGCCATTCAGAGGGTGAATGGCCAAGACAAAATATTTAAGTGCCTTTGGACGGGGTATGGTAGTAGGTGCCAGGCGCACCGGTTTGTGTCAAGAACTGCAACGCTGCTGGGTTTTTCACGCTCAACAGTTTCCTGAGTGTATCACAACTGTGGGAAGCATTGGAGTCAACATGGGCCAGCATCCCTGTGGAATGCTTGACACCTTGTAGAGTCCATGCCCTGACGAAATGAGGCTGTTCTGAAGATAGAAAAAGGGGTGCAGCTCAATATTAGGAAGGTGTTGTTCTTATTATTTTGTCCACTCAGTGTATATTATGCATGGGCACCGACACTTTATTATCTCTCCTTAATTTACCAGTGGTAATTCTGGGGCGCTGATGCGCATTGCATATCTTTATGGGCTTCTGTCTGTGGCTGTGTGAACGAAGGGGACAGGCTACACTCGTGTCAATTTGCCAGGCAGAGGGATGAGCAAATGTCCAAAAAAGGACAGAAGAATGAGTCCAACTCTTTGCTCCTATATATCAAATGCAAACAACACCCTTTCAGAAGTTGGCTCAACTCAACATTTATTTACATGTATTGTAGGATTTTATGGACAGGGAGATACAGAAGCCCAAATATACAAGCTCAGCAGTAAAAATCCATGTTTACAGTAACACAGGGAGAGAGAGAGCGAGACAACAGCAAATGAAGCTAATTGCTAAAGCAGAAACCACAAATCAATAGAGGTGATTGTGGATTCATGTGATAGAGTAATACACTGTGCTTCTCAAAATATATTATATCACTTACATCCAGACAGAAGTAGAATCATACACCCAGGAGGATGCTGCTTGATAGTCATGTTCACATGAGAGTATCTCTACTCTGCTGCTCAGATTGTTGACAGGGAAGGATTGGACACATAACAGAGAACTTGACACCCTTTTCCCATTTGGCAGTGGTGTAAAGTACTTAAGTAAAAATACTTTAAAGTACTACTTAAGATCGTTTTTGGGGTATATGTACTTTACTATTTATATTTTGGACAACCTTTATTTTTCTACATTGCAAAATAAAATAATGTACTTTTTACTCCATACAGTTTATCTGACACCTTAAAAGTACTCACTACATTTTGAATGGCTAGCAGGACAGGAAAATGATCAAATTCATGCACTTATCAAGAGAACATCCCTGGTCGTCCTTACTGCCTCTGATCTCGCAGACTCACTAAACACAAATTCTTTGTTTGTAAATGATGTCTGAGTGTTGGAGTGTGCCCCTGGCTATCTGTAAATAAAAAAACAAGAAAATGGTGCTGTCTGGTTTGCGTAATATATGGATTTGTAAATTATTTATACTTTCAATACTTAAGAATATTTTAGCAATCACATTTACTTTTAATACTTACGTATATTTAAAACCAAATACTTTGACTTTTACTCAAGTAGAATTTTACAGGGTGACTGACTTTTTACTTAAGCAATTTTCTATTAAGGTTTTTACCTTAATACTCAAAATACTTTTACTCGTATGACATTTGGGTACTTTTCCACCACTGCCATTTGTAGCCCATCAGGATGGGCTGATGCGCTACATCCCTGCTAAGTTGAGTGAAAAGCAGGGAAGAGGTGACCTTATGATCTTTTCACAAAACCTCCATCATGGCTGATACAATGACTGATTTCATGGTGCTGAAATCCAGAAAGACCTACTGTATCCTTCATGCTTTAACATAGAGTATACACAAATACCTCAAACCGAGTTATTGCAAATTATTGAGTGGCATCAGCTAACCGCTAGAATATAGTCCATTGTGTCCTCGTCCCACTGTCAACATCCATCCATCCATCCACCAATCCATCCATGCCTTCAGTGATGTTCAGCAAGTGGGTGAACCTATATTTTCAGAGGAGAATGATGCAAGAAATCGAGAAAAATGAATGTGAAATTCATGTATAGAGTGCCAGGCTCTATGCCCCAGCCTCGATAGGCGCCTCCAGGGCTTTGATGTGTACGCTGGGCAGGCCGAACCAGGATGGGGGCACCTCATTGCCCTGGCCAGCATTGTCATCCTGGAACTTGATGTTGAGGTAGAAGTCTCCAGTGTAGAGGAACAGGAGGGCTCCCATACACACAGAGTCCTCTGTGGGGTTCACCTGAGAAAACAACACACAGAGACATTATTTAGAGTGCCTATGGATAGCTAACTCATCTGAGAATAGTTTTGCCACCAATCACACACACGGTTCTGCGCACACACACGTAGTTCTGGACACACACACACACACACCGTGTCTATGTTGAAGGTGTTAGATCCTATGAAGGTGACTGCGTCCTGCAGGTCATAGTTCTTAACTCCGTTCTGGTAGTCCTGGAAGGGAACCACAGTCAGGGCGAACGGTCCGACCGCGTTCTTACTACGATTGGTCAGTTTCACCTCCAATGGCACAGGGTCGCCCACCTTACAGTCAGCGATGATGTCACAGTCACACGGTTTCCCGTTCACCACCACGTCTAGAGAGAGAGAGAGAGAGATGAGTTAGGAGTTGTTTAATGAACACCTGAAGATTGAAACGTTGTTTCAATAGCCAAATGGAAGCATAGATTGCTGTATGCCCAGTCACCTGCTATAAATTAATTAATTTATTCCTCTATGAAATATTAGTGTTTGGTTGGATTTGAGGTTTCACTACTACTTCTGTAATTAAACACATGTTCAGTATGGTTGTCTTGAGATAACCTGTAACTTTGAACATAAAAGCATAAAGAGCGCTATTAGATAAAAAGGAAAGAATTTGTGAACAGAAGGGAGAGTATCATTAAGCTCCATTATAAAAATGTGTCATGTAACTGAGATGGAAAATGTTATGTTTTTGCTTTTCTAACAACCAATCTCTGTGTTCATGCAAGTGACTGATTGACATCAAGTGACTGATTGACATCACTATCTGCAATTTGGCAGTACACCCAGAGCCTTGTTTTGAGAACGAAAGATATCTCAGTTTCAAGGTCTCAGCTTAGAGAGAAGAAGCCTCTACTGCCCCGGTAGAGCTCCTGACAGACGTTCACTTTGGTGCATCAAGTTTGTTGGAACTTCTCCAGTTAACTGTTAATAAACAATGATTCATTTAAGATTGACGTTGAGTGTCCCTGTGTAGAATTTCCACGACAGAACAATTTCAATTTCTTCTTCACAATCACAGGCATTCCTCTCTCCGTCTCCCCAACGACCTGCATTTACATCTCAGAATGACCCATCCTCAAGCTCTCTTTTTCATTTTATTTCCAATTCATTTGCATTCATGAAAACGCCATTCACAGTCTTCACATGTCTAGACCTATCTTCCAGCACATTGTTTCTGGTGTGGGATCAATAGTTTAAAATACGCTTTTATTTAAATTAACGGAGAGCGAGGGAACTGTGGGGATTAAATGAATTCAGACGGCATCCTATCAATCTCACGCATGACTAATTTCTGTCAAGAAGGGACTAATGAGATGGTTGGAAAACAACCACCCTCACCTCTTCCTTCCCCTCATCCTACCCCCACACTCTCACATAGAGGCACTTCTCCCCTCTCTCCGTTTCTTCTCTCCCCCATGTTCTCTCTCTCTTCCTCTGCATCGCCTCTCTCTGAAATGTCCAGCTGAGTTAAATTGGGGGTAAATTCAATTTCTCTAATATATAGCCAATCCAGATATGGCACTGTTTGGTTCAGGTGGAGTGGAACCACAATGTTTATTCTTATAATGAGTTCTATGGTCCTTCTGCTCCTCTGGGAGGGAGGTAAGTAGGGGTAGATGTAGAGAGAAGTAGAAAGAGAGGGAGAGAGAGAGAGAGAGAGAGAGAGAGAGAGAGAGAGAGAGAGAGAGAGAGAGAGAGAGAGAGAAGTAGAGAGAGAAGTAGAGAGAGTGAAAGAAACAGAGGAAGATGGAGGGAGAGAAACACACAGTAGTGCAATGCCCTTGTGTCTGTAGTAAGCAGTGCCAGTCGGAGCCGTTTAGGCCATGTGACATGGATGACCTGGGTGTGGGTGAGTGTTGGGGTGCGTTCTGCACTGTGGTGGGTGTTAAACCACAGGTTGCGGAGAGGGAGCCTGAAGACTGCCACTCTGAGCCCCCCTAGCGAGACAGAGCCAGGTTGGGCGTCCCACCTCAGGGAGACCGAAACTCTACCAGGGTGACATTCAGCTACACATCTATACAGCTACAGCTGTTTGAACCTGACACGTCACATTCAGCTCAAGCTAGCTATACGTCTCATTGTCACTCTACCGTGCAGTCTCAACTCTCTCCAACTAAGCGATTTCTTTCATTACCCCAGAATACGTAAACTATACAGAGGTTCTTTAAAGGACATTGTTTTATGTCTCTCTGTCAGAAAAAGTTGTCTTCAAAATGTGTCATGATGGAATGTTTGACAGTGTAAGAAGAGCGGGAGAGATGACCGAGACAGACAACAATCAAGTCAAACAGTACCAATGTGATCAGTACAGAGATGTAATGTCACTGTCAACACTACCATTACCCTTGAGTAGCTGTGTGTTTCTGGTAGAAAGCCACTCTCAGCTGTAACTGGATTCTACAGTGTATATTCCAGATTATTTCCTTGTCTTTTTACTCACACAAAAGCCAGGTCAATTATTCGTTGCAATTATGTTAAACATGGATCTTTGAGTATTTGAATAGAGTCCCTAACATTTGTTCATGATATTCGGGCTTTATCTCCATAGCTTGGCGGGACCTGTGGGACTTAGCAACACTTCTACAGTCCACAGTATTCATAGGCAGTAGAGCAGATTCTAATGTGACAACTTTCCAATTGGTTAGATTTAGTTGTTCAAAGGCTTGTTGCTAGGAGATGTGCAAATTATAGGTCCACCAGTTCTAAACAGGGATGATGAATTTCAACACATCAACTAGTGAACAAAAGAGGAACTTAAGTGTGAGATGAGCCGAGGAGTCTGAACCAGGAGTAGGCAACTAGATTCAACTGCAGGCCGATTTCTGTCGGAGCGGAAGGTCGGGGGCTGGAACATAATTATAATCATTTTGTACACTGCAAATTGACCCAAACTAAGCCTAAAAATAGATTGTATTTGAAAATACCAATCATTTCATGCCTTGATTACATCGAGACAAGATCCCGTCTCTTTTTTCTTTATTCGTGGGTATACTTGGGAACAGATTTCCTAAATGAAACTCATTTTAGCTGAATTCCTGGTGATTTGACAGTCTTTTTTGACTGGTGTACACACACTGGTGTACACACACACACGCCTGCAAGCGCATACACATGCCCGCAAGCGCGCACAAACACGCCCACATGCAAGCGCACGCACGCCTCAACCACCGCCCGACCATTTACCACACAAACTCCTGTTCACTCCTCTCCTCCGTGGCAGTCCATACAACGCCTGTGTGACTGGGGGAGGGAGGCAGGCAGTCATTAACATATTACTGGGGCTCTGCTCAGAGTTCAGTACAGCCTGCAGTCGGAACGGAGCACAGGGTTACAGAGGAGGAAACTGCAGGAAATAAATACAGCAAATGCGTTCTAATTATGTTAATAACACCGATCAAACCAATGGCTATCACACTGACATTAGGTGTCAGTTCCACCTCTCAGATCTTGTATGCCTTTCAAAAAAGTGTCATCATTATGAGTGACAATAAAAAATGATATTGGAAAAACCCATTTGACTTAAGGGCCTACATATCTTTCTGCATTTAGACAGCATCATAATCCAGACACCCAGGGATTGCTGAGCACCGGTGTGTGTGTGTTTCGCGGGCATGGTTTCCTCCGCTGTCCTCTTCCAACCGCCATGATAAACAGATAAACATATCATGGTCTCTAAATAAGTAATGGACTCTGATTGGTGCTCCTCTTAACCAATAAACGGAACGCGAAGAAACCAAGGCCTGTGATCGGTTGACCCCATGAGGCCCTCAGCATCTTGTTGCAACTTCCACAGAGAAGATCGTGACAGATTGTTCTTGAATAGAATACGCTGCATAGTGTGTGTTTACTGTGCGTGTGTGTGACTGTTAAACACTACCACCACTGTTCCCTGCCCTGCATGGTTCTCAGTGCTAAACAGTTGTGTGATGTAAACCATGTGTGTGATTTAAGTCTTTGGGGGGTTTGAGTGAACACACCTCACCCCGTCCCATCACCCCAGTGCTGAGGACAAAGTGAAGCAGAATGAATAAGTTGTATTAAAATACCATGTTTTCTGTTACAGAACCAAAAGCCACCTATAACAGTAGAGAGAAGCTGGAGAACAAATGGTGCCCTTTCCTCATTCTCATACTGGTGGGTGAGAGAGAGAGAGAGAGAGAGAGAGAGAGAGAGAGAGAGAGAGAGAGAGAGAGAGAGAGAGAGAGAGAGAGAGAGAGAGAGAATATGTGGGGAAAGGAATGATGAAATTAAACAAACCACTTTGCAGTCGCAACAAGTGGTCTGTAGCTTTCTTTTTTGCTGTGGTCACACTCTACTGCTGAGGCAAAGAGCTGTGCTGCGGCGTCACCACAGCAACCAGGCTTGGCCACAGACAGGGCAGGGCAGAGAGATATCGGATATCGGAGAGAGAGAGTGTGAGCTGGAGGGAAAGAGAGAGGGAGAGAGAGGGAGAGAGAGAAAAGAGGGAAGAGAGATGGTGAAAGAGAGGAGAGAGACCTGCTGAATACACTACATGATAATATGAGTGCGGCTATCCCAGATCAAAACTATTGAGTCTGTGAGATTAAACAAACCTAACAGTATCTCTTCTCTACCACAGAGCTGCAGCAGAGAACATAGCAGATAAGGTCTCCTATCTAGGAATGACAACTATATTTTAGAGAGGTGCCAATTCTCCAGGATTATGCACACTGTGTGTGTGCACGTGTGTTCAGTGGCTGTTGTATCTCCAGGTTGATTCCACACAGCGTATCTCCAGGTTGATTCCACACAGCGTATCTCCAGTTTGATTCCACACAGCGTATCTCCAGGTTGATTCCACACAGCGTATCTCCAGGTTGATTCCACACAGCGTATCTCCAGGTTGATTCCACACAGCGTATCTCCAGGTTGATTTGACACAGTGCCATGATTCAGTCAGTCAGTCATATTCCATAGGAAGGAAACTAAATGACTCAGCAGGAAGACAGACAGGCTCAGTGCATAGCTTCTCCCATGGGGGTTCTCTCTTACTGCAACGTGACATTATGTCAGTGTCTTTACTTCTAAATACTATCATCTGGTGCTGCTAGTTCAGGATACAACACAGTATATTATTTTGGTCATGTTAAAGTAGCTACGTAGTTATACAGGTGTTATGGTTCTATTAATGATGCCTTGCAGGCTAAATCAAGTGCCCCTAACGTAGTTGAAAGAAAACAAATACTATGTGGACCCAGGTGTGGTAGTTAGGCCTAACTACGGGGGAGCGTAATAGTGCCCAGTGACCACTTTAGAGCAGGGACCTTGATGAATGAACGGACGGAGCCTGAGTGTGCTGGCTGTAAGGTTGCGGCGTGGCGTAACTAAAAATGTCCCTCCCCCCAAAGCCATCTGGCCTATTATAACTAAATCGCCATAACAACCAGCAGTACTTCTACTGTTGTCTTTCACCACCATGAACAATCAGCTTTTAAAGATTCAATCTGTTACAGCGAGAGGAGAGAATCGTTTTTTGTTGTTGTCTTGATCACACAAGTTGAGGTACACAACACACAACAGACCTTTCACTCAGTTTGTGGACTACTTTCTTTAATAGCTAAAGCATGTGACAGACTTAAGAGCTGGGAGGTAGTCTCTGTACTCTGTCTGTTTTGGCTAGCTATGTAGCAACATACGCAGCATGGACGATAGGTAGTATAACCTAAACAGTTGAATAAATCAGTTGGAAATTGGCAGATTGAACTCCTAACATTACAGAGCTGGGAGTGTACGACTGTTTTTGAGTGATGCCATTGGTCCTCTGTGTGAGATGTGGGTACTGTGCTGTACGGTGCTCTGAGAGCAGAGCTGGCTGCTGTCAGGGCTTTTGATCGAGACAGAGTAGTGGCTCTGTGACCAGCTCAGAGAGACAGTGAGAGAGACAGTGAGAGAGACAGTGAGTGAGAGAGAGAGAGAGAGAGAGAGAGAGAGAGAGAGAGAGAGAGAGAGCGCAGTGGCTATGTGAACAGCTCAGAGAGAGAGAAGAGAGACACACAGAGAGAGAGCAGTGGCTCTGAGAGGGAGAGAGAAAGAGAGTGCGCAGTTGCTCTGAGGGAGAGAGAGAAAGAGAGAGAGATAAACTCAGCAAAAAAAGAAACATCCCTTTTTCAGGACCCTGTCTTTCAAAGATAATTTAAAAAAATCCAAATCTTCACAGATCTTCATTGTAAAGGGTTTAAACACTGTTTCCCATGCTTGTTCAATGAACCATAAAAAATTCATGAACATGCACCTGTTGAATGGTCGTTAAGACACTAACAGCTTACAGACGGTAGGCAATTAAGGTCACAGTTATGAAAACATAGGACACTAAAGAGGCCTTTCTACTGACTCTGAAAAATACCAAAAGAAAGACACCCAGGGTCCCTGCTCATCTGCGTGAACGTGCCTTAGGCATGCTGCAAGGAGGCATGAGGACTGCAGATGTGTCCATGGCAATCAACTGCAATGTCTGTACTGTGAGATGCCTAAGACAGCGCTACAGGGAGACAGGACGGACAGCTGATCGTCCTCGCAGTGGCAGACCATGTGTAACAACACCTGCACAGGATCGGTACATCCAAACATCACACCTGCGGGACAGGTACAGGATGGCAACAACAACTGCCCGAATTACACCAGGAAAGCACAATCCCTCCATCAGTGCTCAGACTGTCCACAATAGACTGAGAGAGGCTAGACTGAGGGCTTGATGGCCTGTTGTAAGGCAGGTCCTCACCAGACATCACCAGCAACAACGTCGCCTATAGGCACAAACCCACCATTGCTGGACCAGACAGGACTGGCAAAAAGTGCTCTTCACCAATAAGTCGCGGTTTTGTCTCACCAGTGGTGATGGTCGGATTCACGTTTATCGTCGAAGGAATGAGCGTTACACCGAGGCCTGTACTCTGGAGCGGGATCGATTTGGAGGTGGAGGGTCCGTCATGGTCTGGGGCGGTGTGTCACAGCATCATCGGAGTCATTGCAGGCAATATAAATCCTGTGCGTTACAGGGAAGACATCCTCCTCCCTCATGTGGTACCCACATGTGACCCTCCAGCATGACAATGCCACCAGCCATACTGCTCGTTCTGTGCGTGATTTCCTGCAAGACAGGAATGTCAGTGTTCTGCCATGGCCAGCGAAGGGGCCGGATCTCAATCCCATTGAGCACGTCTAGGACCTGTTGGATCGGAGGGTGAGGGCTAGGGCCATTCCCCCCAGAAATGTCTGGGAACTTGTAGGTGCCTTGGTGGAAGAGTGGGGTAGCATCTCACAGAAAGAACTGGCAAATCTGGTGCAGTCCATCAGGAACACAATATTCAATTTCTGTTAGTCACATGTCTGTGGAACTGGTTCAGTTTATGTCTCAGTTGTTGAATCTTGTTATGTTCATACACATATTTACAACGGAGTTGACAGTGAGAGGACGTTTCTTTTTTGCTGAGTTTATAATGTATGGCAGTGGGAGAGAGCCTACGACTTACTGGCCCCCGCCTGACTGAATCTCCAGCTTATCAACTAAAGAAAACAGTGGACGCATACTGTACACACGCACACCTCTCTCCTCTGAATGGCTGTCATTCTGGTTGTGTCCAAATTGGTAATTTTTGGTTCCAACCGCCGTGTCTTTGTGAGACGCGTGTGGGTGAACTGATGATCTCCGCATGTGTTTTTCCCACCATAAAGCATGGAGGAGGAGGTGTGATGGTGCTTTGCTGGTGACACGGTCTGTGATTCATTCAGAATTCAAGGCACACTTAACCAGCATGGCTACCACAGCATTCTTCAGCGATAAGCCATCCCATCTGGTTTGGGCTTAGTGGGACTATCATTTGTTTTTCAACAGGACAATGACCCAACACACATCCAGGCTGTGTAAGGGCTATTGACCAGGAGAGTGATGGAGTGGCTGTCATTTTGGTTCCTGGCTATAGACAGACCTGCTTCTTCCCAACATAATAATTTGAGGAAGGTTGTGGACAGTCACTATGAATAAAACCATCTCAGGTTCTTCTAAAGATTTAAGTCTGACTTATAACTGGTGCCAAAAAACTATGGAGAATAAATAACTATTACTTTATTTAATGAATACAGTGAGTTCCAAAAGTATTGGGACAGTGACATTTTTGTTGTTGTTTTGCTCAGATTTAATTTGAGGGTATTTTCATCCATATCGGGTGAACCATTTAGAAATTACAGCGCTTTTTGTGCATAGTCCCCCCATTTTAGAGGACCTAAAGTACTGGGAAACATTCACTTATATGTGTATTAATGTAGTCAAAAGTTTAGTATTAGGACCATAATGGTGATAATTGTAATGGTGAGAGGTTAGCATGTCTTGGGGGTATGATATAAAATGCTAACCTCCCCTGTTATTGTAATGGTGAGAGGTTAGCATGTCTTGGGGGTATGATATAAAATGCTAACCTCCCCTGTTATTGTAATGGTGAGAGGTTAGCATGTCTTGGGGGTATGATATAAAATGCTAACCTCCCTGTTATTGTAATGGTGAGAGGTTAGCATGTCTTGGGGGTATGATATAAAATGCTAACCTCCCTGTTATTGTAATGGTGAGAGGTTAGCATGTCTTGGGGGTATGATATAAAATGCTAACCTCCCTGTTATTGTAATGGTGAGAGGTTAGCATGTCTTGGGGTATGATATAAAATGCTAACCTCCCTGTTATTGTAATGGTGAGAGGTTAGCATGTCTTGGGGGTATGATATAAAATGCTAACCGTCCCTGTTATTGTAATGGTGAGAGGTTAGCATGTCTTGGGGGTATGATATAAAATGCTAACCGTCCCTGTTATTGTAATGGTGAGAGGTTAGCATGTCTTGGGGGTATGATATAAAATGCTAACCTCCCCTGTTATTGTAATGGTGAGAGGTTAGCATGTCTTGGGGGTATGATATAAAATGCTAACCTCCCCTGTTATTGTAATGGTGAGAGGTTAGCATGTCTTGGGGGTTTGATATTTGTGTGTCTAACTTTCTCCCTCATCATTATTCACGATTCAGTCAGGACTATCCATAATCATGGTAACATCCACATTAATGTAGAAGAGTTTAGGAACATATTATATTCTTATTTACAATAAAAGTGACGCCAAAAGGACACAATATATTATTTACTCTTCATTTCAAAATAATCTTAAACACAACCAAAACAACCAGCAACTGCATCCAACAAATGTGTAGGGTCACAAGCTCGATGTAGTCATTGCGTGCTATGAATGTGGGACCAAATACATCACTTTTTACTACTTTAATACACATAAGCAAATTTGTCCCAATACTAAAGCTGACAGTCTGCACTTTTGCCTTCTAGTCATTGTTTGATTTCAAATCCAAAGTGGTGGAGTAGGTGACAAAACAACACAAAATGTGTCACTGTCCCAATACTTTTGGAGCTCACTGTATATGGGAGTGTGGTGTTAATAGGATTTTTCCACACACAACATTCCTAACAGAGACGTTTCTCTTCTCCTCCTGTAGACTCTCTGTCTCTAGATCTCTGTGGTCGCCATAGCACCAGCACCCCATAATACTGTATGCAACGAGGAGATAGAGAGAGAGCGGCCATTTGCCATTGGATACCACTGGCTCCATCCAAAAGGTGAATATCTAATTTGAACTGCATTGTGTGTGTGACATTTGATCCCTCTCTCGGACTCTCCTTTCCCAACTTCAGTCAGAACCAATTGAGGCAATTTCCATGTATAATTAGCCATTCTATTTGAGGCTTCCTGAACTGAATTGGCAGCGTCTTGTTATTTGTTATTCAGTCCAGATAGGCCATCACAGCCCCTCAGGGAATATGTGTTATAGCATCACTGTAAATGGCCAGGGGGAAAGCAGGCTACATTTACTGCAATAAATGGTTGGTAAAAATGTATTTGTTAGACAATACTCTATGGTACTCCCATATCCGCCACCGCCTCCTCATGCAGTAGTGAAGGCAGTGCAGCACACCCACACACTCCTAACCATGAGGTCAGTTCTGTGTTTTCACCCCAATGGTTGAGGTCACGATGTGGTGAAAGTGAAGTTGAATCTAGATCTGCGCCTAAGGGCAGCATTTACCCAGAACAGAGCCTAAACTGCAGTAAAACTCGCCTGGTTCAGCACCATGGACAGCTCCTGGTAGCCTACCACCTCCCGTCCTTCAGGCCTGCCACTACACCCCGAGTCAATAGATTTTATTTCAAGAACCATCGTATTCCTATTCTCTGAAGGCCGTATACAGTATAGAGTAAACAAACAGCTTTCAGAATTTTCCAAATGTGACATTGACTCATTAGCGTTAACACACCACCTTTGAGCTGTTTTACCCCAGCTACATCCCTGATAGAGACACAGGAGACAACAGTCCAACTCTGAGGACCCAGTGTCGTCTACAGCAGCCCCAGTGTCGTCTACAGCAGCCCCAGTGTCGTCTACCGCAGCCCCAGTGTCGTCTACCGCAGCCCCAGTGTCGTCTACCACAGGCCCAGTGTCGTCTACAGCAGCCCCAGTGTCGTCTACAGCAGCCCCAGTGTTGTCAACAGCAGTGCCAGTGTTGTGGGAGATTTAACCTGGAAGACCAAGTGTGTTGAGTTTAGTCAATCACTGAACTGATTAATTAGTTCAGTTGGTCTAGTGTGGTGCCTAGTTGGGACAACATCCTGCAGCCCCTACAGCACTCTGGGAGCAGGGTTGCCTGCCCCTGATCCAGAGAACTGACAATTACAAAATATATATACAGTATGTCTTTTTTTTTTTATAGCTCACTTTCCTTGGAGGGTAGAATCTATTTTCAGCCCATTTTAAAAGCACTGACCACTTAAGAAAGTAATGAGACTGATTATGAAAAGTTGCCAATGTGTTTTACCTAGTCATTCTTCTGCTTCAACATAGTGCAACATGATAGCATCCATCGTTCTTCTCCCAACATGGTTCAACACTTCTTTTTTAATTTTTTACATGGTCCAACATGGTTTGGCATGATAGCATTCATTGCTCTTCTCCCTACATGGTTTAACATGTTTTTTCAACATGGTCCAACATGGTTTGACATGGTAGCATCCATTGCTCTTCTCCCTACATGGTTTAACATGGTTCAATGCGTTTTTTAAACATGGTCCAACATGGTTTAACATGGTCTGACATGATAGCATCCATTGCTCTTCTCCAACATGGTAACATTAGCATATATTCCACTCTGAAAACCCTTGAGGGAATTCAAGAACAAAATAATCCAGTGATTTGTTCTGCCGATTCTCCAACATCGCTGACATCAAACTCTTCAGGAGAACATTGGGATTCTAGTCGTTTCACTAATTAAATCTTTGCACAGATCACATCTCATTAAAATCTGGATTAATATTTTTGCTCCTCGGTCTTCAGCCTGAAGGAGATGTATCATTAGTATTAATGGAAGACTACCTTCCCCATGGAGGCTGACTGTTATTCCTTATTCGTAAAGGATAGAGTACCACTCATTATTGTTGATTCATATTAGAATTCTACAACATGCCTTAGACAAGAGAACTCATTACACTTCATTTTAGTCTAAAATAGTGTTCACAGACAGACAGTAGTTGACGGAGAACAGATGATGAACACACAGACACACACACACACACACCGTTTTTTGGTTCTGGGTTACCTTGGAAAGATGATATTAACAGATCCTCCAAACATCTCCAGGGTCTAGTCAGTTTTCCATGTACCTCAATAACCGTAAGGCAGCAATAAACATATATAATATTAGTCTATGATGAGACGGTGTGTTCCAGGGAAGTAAACACACAGTCTACTCTACAATACAGTAAGATAAGTAGCATGAGCCTCTAAAGACAAACAAAAACAGCACTGCTTCAAAGGCACTCAGCAACAACACAGAGACAATTGTATTAATTGTATTCATTCGCCGTAGATGAAAAATGCATTATCCTCCGGGGCACCATACAGGAGAACGGTCCTTGTGAACAACAGATATAAAGCCTTTATCTACTATCATTATCAAATATTTGCCAACTGGGAGCGTATAGAAGTTCATTGAGCTAGGGATGCATTGTTTTGTAAAGGATCCACCTCTGTTTCCTACAGTATGACATCATCTCTCTCCAAGACTGGAAAAATAAACAGTAGCATGGACAATGGCCTGCTGCCACTATCCCAATACACACACAAGCACACATGCACATACACAGGCCTGTACGTACACACAATGGCCCGTCATTATCCCAATACATTGACTGACTCCTGCACCGGTTACCAATACTAGGACTAGGAGGACTATGAGGGATGGAGTGTGTTTGTTTGAAGAGGAGAAAGAGGAGGAGAGAAGATAGGATGAGGGACCAGGGGGGGAAAACACCATTGATTGTTTTGACTAATCAGTGCTGAACCAGCCTCATTAAGATACAGGAGGACTCCCCTGGGTGGATCAGAGAAGAACATGGGTTGCTGTCATATGCTGCAGTGATGCACGCACGCCACAAAAGCGCACTTTCCTCTTCCTGCCTTATTAAACTGCCCCAACCCCCCTCTCTCCCCCTCTCAGTTAATTTGCTTTCAAGTGAATTATGCAAATGAGCCACTTTCACCTTTGATATTAACTCCTTAATACGCAGACATACTGTACCTTAAGGCATAGCAACAAAAGCTTAACGTTAATGACAATGAAGGCAAAACTAACTCTACTGTTCGGCTCCCCTGAGAGATCTTCATTTCACTTTAGCCATGTGTTCAATGAGGCCTGAACTTCAATTGGAGTTGTTAGCCTGCAGGAGACGGGAACCAGACAGACTACGCTAGACTACACAAGTCAGAGTCAGGGAGCGGATGCAAGCAAACTATTTTCCCAGTCTGAGTCAAAGCATCTAAATTTGAAAAACTCATTAAGGCACTTGATTAAGGAAACCCTTTAATGTATTTATGAGGGTCTCACACAAACACAGCGAAGTGCTCACGGACATCACGATTCGACGCAATCAACTTCTGCACCAGCGTTCTTATTACCAGTCTTCGTAAAGTGGATGTTCCTTTGTCTTCTTCCTTCCACCTCCTCTGGATGTGTGCCTGCCTTACAGTGGGAGGATCCTTACCTGCCTTAGCTGTTACGGTCTTAACACTCCCACACTAACCCCTCCTAGTGAGGCTGCAGCCACATGTAGCCATGCCAGACTGCCAGAGGATCTCCTAGGGAGGAACAGCCAGGCAATAGCTGCTAAATGAGTGTCATCAGTTATGTAAAGATATGGGGTAGAACGAAACCCTGCTGCCCCGCACACCCTGGGGCCGCAGTGCGCTGGCGAGCTTTGCCACACAATGTTATCCTGCTCCTGTTCTTTGGTCTGAGGAAGGAAACATTTTAAGGACGGTTGATGCTTTATTTTTTCCTGCAGTTCAGCAATGTGGTATCAGGCTGCCATGGTTACGTACAGTAACTGTGCAGCGACGCTCCCCATCCAACCTGACAGAGCTTGAGAGGATCTGCAGAGAAGAATGGGAGAAACTACCCAAAAACAGGTGTGCCAAGTTGTAACGTCATACCCATGAAGACTCGAGAATGTAATGCTGCCAAAGGTACTACAAAGTACTGAGGGGTCTGAATACTTATGTAAATGTAATATTCTGTTTTTATTTTTAATACATTTGCAAAAATTTCAAAAAAACTATTTTGTCTTTGTCATTATGGGGTTTTGTGTGTAGATTGATGAAGAAAATCAATTTTATTTCATCCATTGAATCCATTTTAGAATAAGGCTGTAATGTAACAGAATGTGGAAAAAGTGTGGTCTGAAATACTTTCCGAATGCACTGTAGAAACACAGGAAGGGGAAATACAGCCGCTGCTGATTCATGGGAAAAAAAACAGAGTGTGTGTGTTTGCGGTAACAGAGCTTTTGGCTGCTGTTTCAAATGTTCCCCAAATGTGTCCCAACTGTGAGTAGGACATAGTCCCACATTTTCTTCCCCATTGTGGGTGAATTTCAACTTTCAGTGAAAGCAGACAGACATTCAGTTATTGTATCACTGCCATTCATGTCCTTTCTAGGAACTAATCATTTGAGTGATCAAACATTGTTTAAAGGACAGCATGTTATAAAGGAATGCTCTCGCTCTTTCTTTCTCCATGTGAGAACCTCTCGTATTGTCTTTCTGCAGTTCACTTAAATTCACTCAAAGGTGTGTGATCAATAGCTTTCGCCCAGAGCCTTTAAGTTCCAATTAGTAAGAGAAAACAGTGGTTCCATTGAAAGGTCAACTGCCCCTTAGAAGCAACTTCTCTTCTTTTAAACGGCCTGTGTAGCATCTATATGAGTCAGAAACATTCATTGTAGTGTCAAAATTGACCACCAAGAGTAAATAGGATAATTTGGGTCATAAAGTCAGTCTCGTCCAAAACGGAGTTTTGTGAGTTTGTCACGACTTACTGTAGGGTTGGGTTGGGTATGGATTATCATGCCCACTAACACGAGAGAAGCAGCTGTGCTGATTGCACTCTATCAGCTGTGCACGCTCTATCCAATCATAGCAGCCAGAACTCCCAGACATTGAGACAGACCTGCCCATTACGCAGCGCCTCAGACTTGCTAACATAAGACAACACGCCGCCAATGGAATGTTAAGATAACCCTTGGCCCTAAGCCCTTCATGGAGTGGCCACTTGCTGATGTGTTTGAAAGTGTCAATCACTCAAGTCTGCCACTTTTTGGGGAAAAATTTGAATTGATATGATCAGAGCACACTTTTTTCCCAACTGCAACTTGTCAATATACCAAAACTAATTTGCAAGCATCATGTCCTGCCCGTGACCTGTTCTGTAACATGATTCCTTATCATCGACCTGGCCAAGGCTTTCGACTCTGTCAATCACCACATTCTTATTGGCAGACTCGACAGCCTTGGATTCTCAAATGATTGCCTCGCCTGGTTCACCAACTACTTCTCAGATAGAGTTCAGTGTGTCAAATCGGAGGGCCTGTTGTCCGGACCTCTGGCAGTCTATATGGGGTTGCCACAGGGTTCAATTCTCGGGCAGACTCTTTTCTCTGTACACATCAATGATGTCGCTCTTGCGGCTGGTGATTCTCTGATCCACCTCTACGCAGACGACACCATTCTGTATACTTCTGGCCCTTCTTTGGACACTGTGTTAACTAACCTTCAGACGAGCTTCAATGCCATACAACACTCCATCCGTGGCCTCCAACTGCTCTTAAATGCAAGTAAAACTAAATGCATGCTCTTCAACCGATCGCTGCCCGCACCTGCCCGCCCGACTAGCATCACTACACTGAACGGTTCTGACTTAAAATATGTGGACAACTACAAATACCTAGGTGTCTGGTTAGACTGTAAACTCCCCTTCCAGACTCATTAAGCATCTCCAATCAAAAATTAAATCTAGAATCGGTTTCCTATTTCGCAACAAAGCATCCTTCACTCATGCTGCCAAACATACCCTTGTAAAACTGACTATCCTACCGATCCTTGATTTTGGCGATGCCATTTAAAAAATAGCCTCCAACACGCTACTCAGCAAATTGGATGCAGTCTATCACAGTGCCATCCGTTTCATCACCAAAGCCCCATATACTACCCACCACTGCGACCTGTATGCTCTCGTTGGCTGGCCCTCGCTTCATATTCGTCGCCAAACCCACTGGCTCCAGATCATCTATAAGTCCTTGCTAGGTAAAGCCCCACCTTATGTCAGGTCACTGGTCACCATAGCAGCACCCACCTGTAGCACGCGCTCCAGCAGGTATATTTCACTGGTCACCCCCAAAGCCAATTCCTTTTTTGGCCGCCTTCCCTTCCAGTTCTCTGCTTCCAATAACTGGAACGAATTGCAAAAATCACTGAAGCTGGAGACTCATGTCTCCCTCACTAACTTTAAGCATCAGTTATCAGAGCAGCTTACAGATCATTGCACCTGTACATAGCCCATCTGTAAATAGCCCATCCAACTACCGCATCCCCATATTATTAGTTATTTTGTTTATATATTTTTTGCTCCTTTGCACCCCAGTATCTCTACTTGCACATTCATCTTCTGCACATCTATCACTCCAGTGTTTATTTGCGAAATTGTAATTATTTCGCCACTACGGCCTATTTATTGCCTTACCTCCCTAATCTTACTACATTTGCACACACTGTATATAGACTTTTCTATTGTGTTATTGACTGTACGTTGTTTATTCCATGTGTAACTCTGTGTTGTTGTTTGTGTCACACTGCTTTGCTTTATCTTGGCCAGGTTGCAGTTGTAAATGAGAACTTGTTCTTAACTGGCTTACCTGGTTAAATAAAGGTGAAATAAATGTTTTTTAAATAAATAAATAAAATGAGATGTCCGAGTCACACAACCGTCAAAAAACGTTATCGCATCCAAGGTTATACAAATTCCTCAACAACACAAAGACGAGTCAATGTACTTTCAAAACGGAGGAAAAAAAAAAGGCTGGGATAGTGATTGTGACAGAGCATGGGGAAAAATATATAAGTCAAGTCACCACAATGCTATTATAGGGGTTATATATGCTGTGATAGGGGTATCGAGGGGTTATACAGTGCAGTACGCTTTACTCAGTACTTTGTTGAAGCACTTTTGGCAGCGATTACAGCATTGGTTCTTCTTGGATATGATGCTACAAGCTAGGCACACCTGTATTTGGGGAGTTTCTCACATTCTTCTCTGCAGATCCTCTCAAGGTGTCAGGTTGGATGGGGAGCGTCGCTGCACAGATATTTTCAGGTATGTTGTGTGCTTAGAGTTATTGTCATGTTGTAAGGTGAACCTTCACCCCAGTCTGAGGTCCCGAGCACTCTAGAGAAGGTTTTCATCAAGGCTCTCTGTACTTTGCTCCGTTCATCTTTGCCTCGATCTTGACTAGTCTCCCAGTCCCTGCCGCTGAAAAACATCCCCACAGCAGGATGCTGCCACCACCATGCTTCACCGTAGGGATGGTACCAGGTTTTTTCCAGACGTGATGCTTGGCATTCATGCAAAAGAGTTCAATCTTGGTTTCATCAGACCAGAGAATCTTGTTTATCATGGTCCGAGTCATTTAGGTGCCTTTTGGCAAACTCCAAGAGGGCTGTCATGTGCCTTTTACTGAAGAGAGTCTTCCGTCTGGCCACTCTACCATAAAGGCCTGATTTGTGGAGCGCTGCAGAGATGGTTGGGCTTCTGGTAGGTTCTCCCATCTCCACAGAGGAACTATAGAGCACTGTCAGAATGACCATCTGGTTCTTGGTCACCTCCAAGAACTGACCAAGGCCCTTCTCCCCTGATTGCTCAGTTTGGCCGGGCGGCCAGCTTTAAGAGTCTTGCTGGTTCCAAACTTCTTCCATTTAAGACTGATGGAGGCCACTGTGTTCTTGGGGAAATTCAATGCTGCATACATTTTATAGTACCCTTCCCCAGATGTGACGACACAATCCTGTCTCGGAGCTCTACGGACAATTCCTTCAACCTCGTGGTTTGTTTTTTGCTCTGACATGCACTGTAAACTGTGGGACCTTGTATAGACAGGTGTGTGCCTTTCCAAATCATGTCTAATCAATTGAATTTACCACAGGTGGACTCCAATCAAGTTGTAGAAACATCAAGGATGATCAATGGAAACAGGATGCATCTGAGCTTAATTTCGAGTCTCATAGCAAAGGGTCTGAAAACCTATCTAAATAAAGGTATTTCTGTTTTTTATTTTAATAAATTACCATAAATTCTAGAAACCTGTTTCGCTTCATCAATATGGGGTATTGTGTGTAGATTGCTGAGGATACATTTATTTCATCCATTTTAGAATAAGGCTATAATGCAACAAAATGTGGAAAAAGTCAAGGGGTCTGAAAACTTTCCGAAGGCAATGTATATGCTGTTAAAGGGGTATCTAGGGGTTAAATATGCAGGGATAGGGGTATCTCTGGGTTATATATGCTGTTAAAGGGGTATCTAGGAGTTATATATTCAATGATAGGGGTATCTAGGGGTTTTATATGCTGTGATAAGGGTTTCTAGGGGTCACACATGCAGTTATAGGGGTATCTAGGTGTTATATATGCTGTGATAGGGTTATCTAGGGGTTATATATGCTGTGATAGGGCTATCTCTGGGTTATCTATGCTATGTAAGGGGTATCTAGGTGTTATATTTGCTATGATAGGGGTATCTAGGGGTTATATATGTTGTGATAGGGGTATCTAGGGTTTATATATGCTGTGATAGGGTTACCGCGGGGTTATTTATGCTGTGATAGGGGTATCTAGGGGTTATATATGCAGGGATATGGGTATCGAGGGGTTATTTATGCTGTGTTAGGGGTATCTAGGGGTTATATATGCTGTGATAGGGGTATCAAGGTGTTATATATGCAGGGATAGGGGTATCTCTGGGTCTTTTATGCTGTGAAAGGGGTATCTAGGGGTTATATATGCTGTGATAGGGGTATCTAGGGGTTATATATTAGGTGATAAGGGTTATATATGCAGAGATAGGTGTTATATTTGCTGTGAAAGGGGCATCTACGGGTTATTTATGCTGTGAAAGGGGCATCTATGGGTTATATATGCTGTGAAAGGGGTATCTAGGGTTATATATGCTGTGTTAGGGTTATCTAGGGGTTATTTATACTGTGAAAGGGGTATCTAGGGGTTATATATGCTGTGATAGGGGTATCTCTGGGTTATATATGCTGTGATAGGGTTATCTAGGGGTTATATATGCTGTGATAGGGGTATCTAGGAGTTATATATGCTGTTATAGGGGTATCTAGCGGTTATTTATGTTGTCATAGGGGTATCTCTGGGTTATATATGCTGTGATAGGGGTATCTAGGGGTTATATATGCTGTGATAGGGGTATCTAGGAGTTATATATGCTGTTATTATATGGGTATCTAGGGGTTATATATGCTGTGATAAGGGTATCTAGGGGTTATATATGCTGTGATAGGGGTATCTCTGGGTTATACACTGCTCAAAAAAATAAAGGGAACACTAAAATAACACATCATAGATCTGAATGAATGAAATAATCTTATTATAAACTTTTTTTCTTTACATAGTTGAATGTGCTGACAACAAAATCACACAAAAATTATCAATGGAAATCAAATTTATCAACCCATGGAGGTCTGGATTTGGAGTCACACTCAAAATTAAAGTGGAAAACCACACTACAGGCTGATCCAACTTTGATGTAATGTCCTTAAAACAAGTCAAAATGAGGCTCAGTAGTGTGTGTGGCCTCCACGTGCCTGAATGACCTCCCTACAACGCCTGGGCATGCTCCTGATGAGGTGGCGGATGGTCTCCTGAGGGATCTCCTCCCAGACCTGGACTAAAGCATCCGCCAACTCCTGGACAGTCTGTGGTGCAACGTGGCGTTGGTGGATGGAGCGAGACATGATGTCCCAGATGTGCTCAATTGGATTCAGGTCTGGGGAGCAGGCGGGCCAGTCCATAGCATCAATGCCTTCCTCTTGCAGGAACTGCTGACACACTCCAGCCACATGAGGTCTAGCATTGTCTTGCATTAGGAGGAACCCAGGGCCAACCGCACCAGCATATGGTCTCACAAGGGGTCTGAGGATCTCATCTCGGTACCTAATGGCAGTCAGGCTACCTCTGGCGAGCACATGGAGGGCTGTGCGGCCCCCAAAGAAATGCCACCCCACACCATGACTGACCCACCGCCAAACCGGTCATGCTGGAGGATGTTGCAGGCAGCAGAACGTTCTCCACGGCGTCTCCAGACTCTGTCACGTCTGTCACGTGCTCAGTGTGAACCTGCTTTCATCTGTGAAGAGCACAGGGCGCCAGTGGCGAATTTGCCAATCTTGGTGTTCTCTGGCAAATGCCAAACGTCCTGCACGGTGTTGGGCTGTAAGCACAACCCCCACCTGTGGACGTTGGGCCCTCATACCACCCTCATGGAGTCTGTTTCTGACCGTTTGAGCAGACACATGCACATTTGTGGCCTGCTGGAGGTCATTTTGCAGGGCTCTGGCAGTGCTCCTCCTTGCACAAAGGCAGAGGTAGTGGTCCTGCTGCTGGGTTGTTGCCCTCCTCGGCCTCCTCCACGTCTCCTGATGTACTGGCCTGTCTCCTGGTAGCGCCTCCATGCTCTGGACACTACGCTGACAGACACAGCAAACCTTCTTGCCACAGCTCGCATTGATGTGCCATCCTGGATGAGCTGCACTACCTGAGCCACTTGTGTGGGTTGTAGACTCCGTCTCATGCTACCACTAGAGTGAAAGCACCGCCAGCATTCAAAAGTGACCAAAACATCAGCCAGGAAGCATAGGAACTGAGAAGTGGTCTGTGGTCACCACCTTCAGAACCACTCCTTTATTGGGGGTGTCTTGCTAATTGCCTATAATTTCCACCTGTTGTCTATTCCATTTGCACAACAGCATGTGAAATTTATTGTCAATCAGTGTTGCTTCCTAAGTGGACAGTTTGATTTCACAGAAGTGTGATTGACTTGGAGTTACATTGTGTTGTTTAAGTGTTCCCTTTATTTTTTTGAGCAGTGTATATGCTGTGATAGGAGTATCTAGGGGTTATATATTCTGTGATAGGGATATCTAGGAGTTATTTATGATGTCATAGGGGTATCTCTGGGTTATATATGCTGTGATAGGGGTATCTCCGGGTTATATATGCTGTGATAGGGGTTTCTAGGGGTTATTTATGTTGTCATAGGGGTATCTCTGTGTTATATATGTTGTGATAGGGTTATCTAGGGGTTATATATGCTGTGATAGGGGTATCTCTGGGTTATATATGCTGTGATAGGGAAATTTAGGGGTTATATATGCTGTGAAAGGGGTATCTAGAGGTAATATATGCAGTGATAGGGGTATCTAGGGGAAATATATGATGTGAAAGGGGTATCTAGGGGTTATATAGGCTGTGATAGGGGTATCTAGGTGTTATATATGCAAGGATAGGGTTATCTAGGGGTCATTTATGCTGTGATAGGGGTATCTAGGGGTTTTATATGCTGTGATAGGGGTATCTAGGGGTTATATATGCAGTGATAGGGGTAACTAGGTGTTATAAATGCAAGGATAGGGTTATCTAGGGGTTATGTATGATGTGATAGGGGTATCTAGGGGTTATATATGCAAGGATAGGGGTACCTCTGGGTTTTGTATGCTGTGAAAGGGGTATCTAGGGGTTATATATGCTGTGATAGAGTTATCTAGGGGTTATTTATGCTGTGTTAGGGGTATCTATGGGGTTATATATGCTGTGATAGGGGTATCTAGGGGTTATATATTAGGTGATAGGGGTTAAATATGCAGAGATAGGGGTTATATATGCTTTGATAGGGGTATCTAACGGTTATATATAATGTGATAGGGGTATCTAGGTGTTGTATATGCAGTGATAGGGGTATCTAGGGGTTATATATGCAGTGATAGGGGTATCTAGGGGTTATATTTGCTGTGAAAGGGGCATCTATGGGTTATATATGCTGTGAAAGGGGTATCTAGGGGTTATAAATGCTGTGAAAAGGGTATCTAGAGGTTACATATGCTGTGATAGGGGTATCTAGGGGTTATATATGCAGTGATAGGGGTATCTAGGGGTTATATTTGCTGTGAAAGGGGCATCTATGGGTTATATATGCTGTGAAAGGGGTATCTAGGGGTTATAAATGCTGTGAAAAGGTATCTAGAGGTTACATATGCTGTGATAGGGGTATCTAGGGGTTAAATATGCTGTGATAGCGGTATCTAGGGGTTATATATGCAGTGATAGGGGTATCTAGGGGTTAAATATGCTGTGATAGCGGTATCTAGGGGTTATATATGCTGTGATAGGGGTATCTAGGGGTTAAATATGCTGTGATAGGGGTATCTAGGGGTTACATATGCTGTGATAGGGGTATCTAGGGGTAAAATATGCTGTGATAGGGGTATCTAGGGGTTATATATGCTGTGTTAGGGTTATCTAGGGGTTATTTATACTGTGAAAGGGGTATCTAGGGGTTATTTATGCTGTTATAGGGGTATCTAGGGGTTATATATGCAAGGATAGGGGTATCTCTGGGTTTTGTATGCTGTGAAAGGGGTATCTAGGGGTTATATATGCTGTGATAGAGGTATCTAGGGGTTATTTATGCTGTGTTAGGGGTATCTATGGGGTTATATATGCTGTGATAGGGGTATCTAGGGGTTATATATTAGGTGATAGGGGTTAAATATGCAGAGATAGGGGTTATATATGCTTTGATAGGGGTATCTAACGGTTATATATAATGTGATAGGGGTATCTAGGTGTTGTATATGCAGTGATAGGGGTATCTAGGGGTTATATTTGCTGTGAAAGGGGCATCTATGGGATATATATGCTGTGAAAGGGGTATCTAGGGGTTATAAATGCTGTGAAAAGGGTATCTAGAGGTTACATATGCTGTGATAGGGGTATCTAGGGGTTAAATATGCTGTGTTAGGGTTATCTAGGGGTTATTTATACTGTGAAAGGGGTATCTAGGGGTTATTTATGCTGTGATAGGGGTATCTAGGGGTTATATATGCTGTGATAGGGTTATCTAGAGGTTATATATGCTGTGATAGGGGTATCTAGGGGTTATATATGCTGTTATAGGGGTATCTAGGGGTTATATATGCTGTGATAAGGGTATCCAGGGGTTATATATGCTGTGATAGGGGTATCTCTGGGTTATATATGCTGTGATAGGGTTATCTAGAGGTTATATATGCCGTGATAGGGGTATCTAGGTGTTATATATGCTGTGTTAGGGTTATCTAGGGGTTATTTATACTGTGAAAGGGGTATCTAGGGGTTATTTATGCTGTGATAGGGGTATCTAGGGGTTATATATGCTGTGATAGGGTTATCTAGAGGTTATATATGCTGTGATAGGGGTATCTAGGGGTTATATATGCTGTTATAGGGGTATCTAGGGGTTATATATGCTGTGATAAGGGTATCTAGGGGTTATATATGCTGTGATAGGGGTATCTCTGGGTTATATATGCTGTGATAGGGTTATCTAGAGGTTATATATGCCGTGATAGGGGTATCTAGGGGTTATATATGCAGTGATAGGGGTATCTAGGGGTAATATATGCAGTGATAGGGGTATATCTGGGTTATATATGCTGTGATAGGGGTATCTAGGGGTTATTTATGCTGTGAAAGGGGTATCTAGGGGTTATTTATGCTGTGAAAGGGGTATCTAGGGGTTATTTATGCTGTGATAGGGGCATCTAGGGGTTATATATGCTGTGTTAGGGGTATCTAGGGGTTATTTATGCTGTGAAAGGGGTATCTAGGGGTTATTTATGCTGTGATAGGGGCATCTATGGGTTATATATAATGCGATAGGGTTATCTAGGTGTTATATATGCAGTTATAGGGGTATCTAGGAGTTATATATGCAGTGAAAGGGGTTATAATATGCAGAGATAGGGGTTATATATGCTGTGATAGGGGTATCTAGGTGTTATATATGCAGTGATAGGGGTATCTAGGGGTTATTTATGCTGTGAAAGGGGCATCTAGGGGTTATAAATGCTGTGAAAGGGGTATCTAGAGGTTACATATGCTGTGATATGGGTATCTAGGGGTTATTTATGCAGTGATAGGGGTATCTAGGGGTTATTTATGCTGTGAAAGGGGCATCTATGGGTTATATATGCTGTGAAAGGGGTATCTAGGGGTTATAAATGCTGTGAAACGGGTATCTAGAGGTTACATATGCTGTGATAGGGGTATCTTGGGGTTAAATATGCTGTGATAGCAGTATCTAGGGGTTATATATGCTGTGTTAGGGTTATCTAGGGGTTATTTATACTGTGAAAGGGGTATCTAGGGGTTATTTATGCTGTGATAGGGGTATCTAGGGGTTATATATGCTTTGATAGGGTTATCTAGGAGTTATATATGCTGTGGAAGGGGTATCTAGGGGTTATATATGCTGTGATAGGGGTATCTAGGAGTTATTTATGTTATCATAGGGGTATCTCTGGGTTATATATGCTGTGATAGGATTATCTAGGGGTTATATATGCTGTGATAGGGGTATCTCTGGGTTATATATGCTGTGATAGGGTTATCTAGGGGTTATTTATGCTGTGAAAGGGGCATCTATGGGTTATATATGCTGTGAAAGGGGTATCTAGGGGTTATAAATGCTGTGAAACGGGTATCTAGAGGTTACATATGCTGTGATAGGGGTATCTTGGGGTTAAATATGCTGTGATAGCAGTATCTAGGGGTTATATATGCTGTGTTAGGGTTATCTAGGGGTTATTTATACTGTGAAAGGGGTATCTAGGGGTTATTTATGCTGTGATAGGGGTATCTAGGGGTTATATATGCTTTGATAGGGTTATCTAGGAGTTATATATGCTGTGGAAGGGGTATCTAGGGGTTATATATGCTGTGATAAGGGTATCTAGGGGTTATATATGCTGTGATAGGGGTATCTAGGAGTTATTTATGTTATCATAGGGGTATCTCTGGGTTATATATGCTGTGATAGGATTATCTAGGGGTTATATATGCTGTGATAGGGTATCTCTGGGTTATATATGCTGTGATAGGGTTATCTAGGGGTTATATATGCTGTGAAAGGGGTATCTAGGGGTTATATATGCAGTGATAGGGGTATCTAGGGGTTATATATGCTGTGAAAGGGTTATCTAGGGGTTATATATGCTGTGAAAGGGGTATCTAGGGGTTATATTTGCTGTGAAAGGGGTATCTAGGGGTAATATATGCAGTGATAGGGGTATCTAGGGGAAATATATGATGTGAAAGGGGTATCTAGGGGTTATATATGCAGTGATACGGGTATCTAGGGGTTATATATGCTGTGATAGGGGTATCTAGGGGTTATATATGCAGTGATAGGGGTATCTAGGGGTTATATATGCTGTGATAGGGGTATCTAGGTGTTATATATGCAAGGGTTATCTAGGGGTTGTTTATGCTGTGATAGGGGTATCTAGGGGTTATATATGCTTTGAAAGGGGTATCTAGGGGTTATATATGCTGTGATAGAGGTATCTAGGGGTTATTTATGCTGTGTTAGGGGTATCTAGGGGTTATATATGCTGTGAAAGGGGACTCTATGGGTTATATATAATGCGATAGGGGTATCTAGGTGTTATATATGCAGTGATAGGGGTATCTAGGGGTCATATATGCAGTGAAAGGGGTTATAATATGCAGAGATAGGGGTTATATATGCTGTGATAGGGGTATCTAAGGGTTATATATAATGTGATAGGGGTATCTAGGTGTTATATATGCAGTGATAGGGGTATCTAGGGGTTATATATGCAGAGATAGGTGCTATATATGCTGTGATAGGGGTATCTAGGGGTTATATATGCAGTGAAAGGGGTTATATATGCAGAGATAGGGGTTATATATGCTGTGATAGGGGTATCTAACGGTTATATATAATGTGATAGGGGTATCTAGGTGTTATATATGCAGTGATAGGGGTATCTAGAGGTTACATATGCTGTGATAGGGGTATCTAGGGGTTAAATATGTTGTGATAGCGGTATCTAGGTGTTATATATGCAGGGATAGGGTTATCTAGGGGTTATATATGCTGTGAAAGGGGTATCTAGGGGTTATAAATGCTGTGAAAGGGGTATCTATGGGTTATAAATGCTGTGAAAGGGTTATCTAGAGGTTACATATGCTGTGATAGGGGTATCTAGGGGTTAAATATGTTGTGATAGGGGTATCTAGGGGTTATATATGTTGTGATTGCATGTATCTAGGGGTTATATATGCTGTGATAGGGGTATCTAGGGGTTATATATGCTGTGATAGGGGTATCTAGGGGTTATATATGCTGTGATAGGGGTATCTAGGGGTTATATATGCTGTGATAGGGGTATCTAGGGGTTATATATGCTGTGATAGGGGTATCTAGGGGTTATATATGCTGTGATAGGGGTATCTAGAGGTTACATATGCTGTGATAGGGGTATCTAGGGGTTAAATATGTTGTGATAGGGGTATCTAGGGGTTATATATGCTGTGATAGGGGTATCTAGGGGTTATATATGCTGTGATAGGGGTATCTAGGGGTTATATATGCTGTGATAGGGGTATCTAGGGGTTATATATGCTGTGATAGGGGTATCTAGGGGTTATATATGCTGTGATAGGGGTATCTAGGGTTATATATGCTGTGATAGGGGTATCTAGGGTTATATATGCTGTGATAGGGGTATCTAGGGGTTATATATGCTGTGATAGGGGTATCTAGGGGTTATATATGCTGTGATAGGGGTATCTAGGGGTTATATATGCTGTGATAGGGGTATCTAGGGGTTATATATGCAGTGATATGCCAAACGTTGCTCCTGCATTTCCCCTTGGATCATACAAACAGGAGACAAGAAAACATGCTCCACTATTTCCTCAGCTTCTCAGGGTCTTCACTTTACTTTGTAAACAAAATAGTCATTATTCCAGGATGGGACACGTCTTTCTTTAGAGGCAGGGCAGGAGATAGAGGGAGGATGGTACAGTTGGTAAATGAAGGAAATAATGACGTTTAGTGAAAGTGACAAGTCTGGAGACGACATCCAAGGTTTGGATTACAAAGATACAATTTGTTATACATGACTGAGCATGTTTGCGTGTGTGTGTTTCTCTGTCTAGCCCCACAAACAGAATGTGTTTTGTTCTGATCCTTGGGCGATAGCGCTGATAATGTGCGACTCACTGCAGAACTACTAATATTTTTAACACGGTGCTTTAATTACAGCCCTCACTGAAATGAATATGTTCTGAAATGAATACAGTTAATTTCAGATCCGAGAGAGAGACAGAGAGAGAGAACAAACAATGCTGGTGGGTATGTTATTATACAGACACTGAGACACTGCCATTAAGTAGGCCAACATTGTATAAGTACATTGCATAATAATGTATAGGGCTGAGTTTGGCTGGGGTCGGCCATCATTGTAAATAAGAATTTGTTCTTAACTGACCTGCCTAGTTAAATAAAGGTTAAAAAAAAATACAAATCTGAAGTAGTTTGTCGAATACACATGTTTGTAAATAGAGAAAAGAGTTCTAGGTGATCTTGGTATGTGAGAAGCACTGGTTCAAAAAAATAGTCAAATCAGGACAACTCACTGTTACAGTATCTATTACTCACATCAACTCACTCACTAATAGAGTAACGATCATAATTATGATAATAACATGCAACATCATCATCATAATAATCATCATAACCACTGAATGAAACAGCCCGTATAGTAACAGACTGACAACAGAGTTGCCGCTTTGCTTTGAGTGACGCATCATTACTTTGCCCTAAAAGACACAACACTGAGAAATGATGTGAAATGTTTAACAGCTCAGTGAAGGTCAGGCTAAATTATGCGTATGCTAAACAGTCCAAGTTCTGGCCTCTAAATTAAATCACTGTGAACTCCTCTTCACCATCAATCCATCACCCTGTCTGTCTGTCTCACCCTCTCGCCATCTCTGTGTCTCAGTCGCTTTCTTGCTTGCTAGGTACTTTCCACTGTCCCATACTTGCATACCACTTACAATGCATGCCCATTACATTGGGTCAATCTAGGCAGCGTGCCAAGGTACATTTGAACAGTCTCTTTTGTCTACACCACCTCATTAACCCTGCAGCTTGTCCAATCAGTGTCCCTTTGTTAAACTTACAGGTCCAATCAACTGTCTCCAATCAGCCTCCGACATGCTCCTCTGTCCTCCACTCAGACCATGAAGGACGGGATTATCTCTACTAACCTGACCAGGGCCTTGTTACAGTGGACAAGACACATGTCCAACTAAAGGAAGGGTCATGTTTTCCCATTTTCAGAGATGCTCTTTAGTGCTACTGATCATTAAGAATTGGTCACTCCTTGAGCACAACACAATCCTGCGCTCTATGAAGATAATTGACTTATGTAACAAATCAAGCTTTGATTTAAATGGCTGTTAAAATAACAAGACAAGGTTTAGAGGTAGCCACAGCCATTCTGTATGAAAATGACAAGTTGCTCTTAGGATGTAGTCTAATCATCATAATTCCGTTGTGTGATGAGGAGCTTGATGAGCTATAATAAATGTAATGTTTACAACAGTGAAATGCATCCAAAAAACTGTCTTGGACTCATCCAAGGCAAGTGGAAAAATCATGTTGGTTGTATTTTGAGTACAAATGCACCATATTGTACTGGAGGGAAGTAGAATGACCTTTCTGGGGTTAAATGTTAACAGGCTGGGAGGAACAGAGTGCCTGATGGGTAAATGTCATGGCGTCATGGTACAGTAGGTCACAGTAACCTCCATGGCGTCATGGTACAGTGGGTCACAGTAACCTCCATATACCCTAACTATGCAGCTATAGAGTTCAATAAAAGCTAACCCTAACCCTCTATCTATACCTAACCCTCAGATATTTACAGCTCAATAAGTCAAACACATTCCAGGGCGTCTCTCGGGCTACACTACATGGTCATAATGGATGAAAATACAGTTCAGAACGACATACCTTGCAATAAAGGACTAATAATGTCATGAGAGCCAGATAGATGCAATGTATGCCCCTCTATGGCTCCTTATAGCAGGGTAATGAGCTATTGGCGAAGAACTGAAACAAATCAAATCACATTTTATTAGTCACATGCGTCGAATACAACAGATGAAGACCTTACAGTGATATGATTACAGTCTATGATTAGGGTGGCTGGACAATTTTAGGGCCTTCCTCTGCCTGGTATAGAGGTCCTGGATGGTAGGATATCTAGATTTTTTAAATAAGCTTTGCTGTACAATCGTGGCCAAACGTTTTGAGAATGACACAAATATTAATTTTCACAAAGTCTGCTGCCTCAGTTTGTATGATGGCAATTTGCATATACTCCAGAATGTCATGAAGAGTGATCAGATGTCCCTCTTTGCCATGCACTGAACTGAATCCCCCAAAAACATTTCCACTGCATTTCAGCCCTGCCACAAAATGACCAGCTGGCATCATGTCAGTGATTCTCTCGTTAACACAGGTGTGAGTGTTTACGAGGACAAGGCTGGAGATCACTCTGTCATGCTGATTGAGTTCGAATAACAGACTGGAAGCTTCAAAAGGAGGGTGGTGCTTGGAATCATTGTTCTTCCTCAGTCAATCATGGTTACCTACAAGGAAACACGTGCCGTCATAATTGCTTTGCACAAAAAGGGCTTCACAGGCAAGGATATTGCTCCCAGTAAGATTGCACCTGAATCAACCATTTATCGGATCATTAAGAACTTCAAGGAGAGCGGTTCAATTGTTATGAAGAAGGCTTCAGGGCGCCCAAGGAAGTCCGGCAAGTGGCAGGACCGTCTCCTAAAGTTGATTCAGCTGCGGGATCGGGGCACCACCAGTACAGAGCTTGCTCAGGAACGACAGCAGGCAGGTGTGAGTGCATCTGCCGCGCACAGTGATACCGAGAGACTTTTGGAGGATGACCTGGTGTCAAGAAGGGCCGCAAAGAAGCCACTTCTCTCCAGGAAAAACTTCAGGGACAGACTGATATTCTGCAAAAGGTACAGGGATTGGACTGCTAAAGACTGGGGTAAAGTAATTTTCTATGATGAATCCCCTTTCCGATTGTTTGGGGCATCCGGAAAAAAACTTGTACGGAGAAGACAAGGAGCATCCTGAGACCATTCATGTGTGGAGTTGCCAGGGTGGATTGCAGTGGTCTTGAAAAAGAAGGGTCAACACTGCAAATATTGACACTTTGCATCAACTTCATGTAATTGTCAATAAAAGCTTTTGACACTTATGAAATGCTTGTAATTATACTTCTGTATTCCTTAGTAACATCTGACAAAAATATCTAAAGACACTGAAGCAGCAAACTTTGTGGAAATTAATATTTGTGTAATTCGCACAACTTTTGGCCACGACTGTACAATTAAAGGTCAAATACATTGCATTTCAAACGGTCAGCAATAATCTAATGAATTCAGGCTAATCAAAATGCTTTTTTGCAATAATCACTGATCTGGCTTTCAAGTCTTCGAAAATCCCCTTTTTGTTCCAAATTTAACCAGAACCATGCATAATGCACAATCACTAAAAATGACTAACTTCTTGTAGCAGGAATGATAAAAAAATGAACACAGGCCCATGTGAGTAACCAGCTAATCTTTATATTTCAAGTTTAGCAAACTTGGATCTATTTGCTAGCTAACAAGGCAGAACAGTTGAATTGTGTCTCCAACTGTTTGAACAACATGCTAGCCTGTCCACTTGTTGGCCTGCTCAGATGTTGAAATCAAGTGGCCTACCTTATTCCTCAGAATTAGAAGGAGTTGCCAATTCCTTATATATTTGTATTTCATGCTTATTGCACATTTATAAAACAGACTAGACAGCTAGTATAACAGTCTTTGGCAAAAAACGCTGTTAGCGGTAAGTGGTATCCCAATGCCGCGCACGACAAACAGAGCATACATTTTCCTGTATTAGTAGTGTCTGCTCTGCACACAATTTGAAGGGTTGAGACATAAAAAGGGTATCATTATTAAAGTAAAATAATGTTTAAGTGCGTTTCGGTGTCCATATGACCGATTCGGTTGGACCAAACCTCAAATGCAAATGCAAAAAGAGTTGAAACCACTTGTCAAAGAAGAAGAAGTGATCTTTTAACTTTGTTGGTGTGAGTGGCAGGTGGAGGCGCTTGGTGTGTGTGTGTGTGTATAAACAGAGTGGAATAGGCAAAGCGAGAGGTTACACTCTCGCCAAAATCTTTTTTTATTTTTATTTTGTACTTTTACCCCTTTTTCTCCCCAATTTCATGATATCCAATTTGTAGTAACAGTCTTGTACCATCGCTGCAACTCCTACGGACTTGGGAGAAGCGAAGGTTGAGAGCCGTGCATCCTCCGAAACACGACCCTGCCAAGCCGCATTGCTACTTGACTCGATTAACCCGGAAGCCAGCCGCACCAACGTGTCGGAGGAAACACCGTCCAGCTGGCGACCCGAAGTCAGCTTGCAGGTGCCTGGCCATCCACAGGAGTCGCTAGCGCAATGGGACAAGGAAAAAACGGGCCGGCCAAACCCGCCTCTAACCCGGACGACGCTGTGCAAATTATGCACCGCCTCATGGGTCTCCCGGTTACGGCCGGCTGGGACACAGCCTGGGATCGAACACAGGTCTGTAGTGACGCCTCAAGCACTGTGATGCAGTGTCTTAGACCGCTGCACCACTCGGGAGGACTCCTCTCACTCCAAAATCAATCCACAATAAGCACAAAGCGTTTCTATGGGTTATTTTGGACCTAAGCTTGTCGCCTGCCTTCCCGCCTTTGGGACAACGACTCCCATTGTTAGGGCGGAGACATGCATCTCGTCATTATATTCAGATCTTTGGTGTAAATGGGAAGGTGCACACAGAACAGAAGGAGCGAAGAAGATAAGACCAAAAAGACAACATGCGAACAAGCGGACATAAACCCTCATAAAAACGGAAAAAGCTAAAACCTTGATTCTTGCGAGACAGGCATTTGGAATATTACGCAAAAACGCATTCGAATGAATGAAATTAACTGGATATATCACCCAGCCCTAGCACACACACACCTTAATTAGCCATGATGAAGTTAGTTAAATGAGAATATTAAGGGTCTTCTCCTTCTTCAGTGATCACAGGAAGCTAGACAGACTCATGAATAATCTAATGTCTATTAAGATGGTCACGTCTGCTTTTATCAGGTAAGACTATTCACTCAATACAACATCAGGAGACTAACATCAGAGGACTAATCACAACAAGGGTTGTGTCCCAAATGGCACCCTATTCCCTATATAGTGCACTACCTTTGAACAGGGCCAGGGTAAAAAATGGTGCACTAAATATGGAAGAGGGTGCCATTTGGGATGCACCCAGGGCCTTTTGGAGGATATCTAAGACAGAGTGGCCTGATGATTCAAACTGTATTAACAACCTACCCAAAAGTTCACTCATGGAACACTGTTGAAGAAAACAATATGACAGCTGATAAATATAACAGCCCTATTCAAAAGTAGTATATTATATAAGGAATAGGGTGTGATTTGGGATGCAAACCCTGTATGTCCCCAGTTGACATTATATCAGTCCTGCACAACACTTTTAATTCAGTCTGAATAAATACCGTATATGGGCTCTTACAGTGACCGTACTACCACCACACCAGCGGTTACGAGTCATGACCGTTTAGTCACGGTAACTAGGCTTCTCCAAGCTCTGATGCTGCTGATGGTCGTTGGTAGCCTACCAAACTTGCTAACTGCCTGGTACTCAGCACTCTATTGTCCCTCTAATCACTCTGACATCAATGCAAATGTAATCAAAAATGTGCTCAAACACTTCATGAGAGTCCATGAGGAAATGTTGCGCAACATTTCTATAGGCTATGTAATTGTGTGAGAAAACAGAGTTCTGATGGCTTCTATTAAAAAGAGGAGGATCCCGTTAGCTTTCTATAGGCTAGGCCTACTATATTCATTTCTGAACTTTCCTAATATTAAGCACATTGCTTCGCTTTACAACAGGAGTATAGCCTACCTGGCTGGCCTGAAAATGAAAATGTCCTCCATTAGCTATTACAGTGCATTCGGAAAGTATTCAGACCCCTTCCTTTTTCCACATTTTGTTACGTTACAGCCTGATTCTAAAATGATTCAATAAAAACACAAATAAATCCACATACTATACCCCATAGCGACAGGTAAATCAGGTAATTTCTTGTGTGCAAATTCATTGGAAATAAAAAACAGAAATATCTTATTTACATAAGTATTCAGACCCTTTGCTATGAGACTGAAATTGAGCTCAGGTGCATAGATTACATAAATTTTTCCCTCTGCCCCTGTTCCTAGACAGGTGCATGATAATGGTCCATTCTAAATCAAAACTGATTTCACACATATGATTTAGTTTATGTACAGATAAGACTAAATCCTGAATAGTCTGATGGGTGACAATATTAGCCTATCACTTGTGAATGTGCATGTTCAGTAAGGGAAGTAACAGCGCATGCCTTTTCCCCCCTCTACTTTTTCAAATCAGTCGCACACCTTATGTAGCCTACCCCATAGGCCAATATGTTTTGATAAGGTTTGTATCACAACTAAAGTGACCAAATAACTTCTTAAAATGAAGCACATTAATCCGATTTACAAGGGGTGTAGAGCCTAACTGGCATTCATAGTCGGCGCGTGAGTTTCAAGTTTGGGGAAGATCATTTTCACCATTAAAAATGCACAATTTTGGAACATTTGCGCTTATAGCCTACTGCTGCTTATAATGTGAAGATATATCCTAATAGTTTATCAACATTTTAAGCTAAACATTCTGATCTATTGCATCAGCCTCATTGCTTTTAAAAGTGTTTTTGATGTGAGTGGTTGTATTTGGGATCTATCGCATCTCACAACTTTCCCAGAGGATGTTTGGAATATTTGTTTCTCGCACAGAAGGACAAGTTTACCAATAGAATAGGTCAACTTTTGTACTATGGGGGATAGTAAATTGACATTGGCTAGTGCTTTGAATGTTTGCTAACATTTTCAATAGGCACCTCAAAATTCGATAAGGATGCACACAGTTGCATCCCCGATGCTCACCTGTAGCCTACTTCAGAGCTGAAATGCCTGTGAGAAGGTACCCGATCACGTGATGGCATTGGCTAATAAGAATTGACATGTCTGAGAGAGCCATGTGAGTGAGAGGAGCTTCGGAGACAGTGATTTGCTGCCCGGAGCAGGGAAATGTAATGATTATATTCAGCCCAAGGGCACAACGGCCACTTCGACTGCAAAAGGCAGGGATTTTTGAGGGGGAATTACGGCCACATAAGGGGAATGTTCCTGGGAAATTCGAGGCCTGATGAGAATATTATAAGTGTGTGCAGCCTGCACAAGAAACAAAGCAGAGCTTATGACTTTCATGAGACTTTTTTCACACAAGGCAGCCTTAGAATGTATTTAAAATCAAAATATGAACAGTAGCCAGTTTGTATCACAACTAAAGTTGCATAAATAACTCTAAATTAAGCATATAGGAGGACCTGTTTCTTTGTTAACCGCTCAACACAGAATAGCTGCATGTGCGCGCTCCCTCAGGAATAGTTGACAAAATATCCTTTCTATTTTATTCAACTACGTTCAATTGTAGTCTTCATACTATAAAATAATACCATGAAATTCTAAGCAAATTTCATACTAAAAAATAATGCCATGAAATTCTAAGCAAATCTTGTCTGCTAAATGAACTAGTGTAGTCCACAGCCATATGGCATAGCCAGATCAAGGCCTAACATAAGGACAGCTCAAACTGTTCTTCTGAAATAGACTACATTTTCTTCATGTTTCTTTAGACCTGTCTAAAATAAATCATGGATTTATTATGATGGTTTAGGCTATTTTAAATGGATTTAGACTTTTGAAAATGTAGATGTTCCAAAGGTCTGCATCAGTGGCTTGTAGGCTGTGTGTGGAAGCCAGGAAATGCCAAACGTGTTTATGTTAATTAACGGTCAATTACCGTGAGACCGGCAGTTATTTGCTTGACAATCACCGGCTGACAAAATTTCACCATACCCAAACAGACATGACCTTTGGAGTAATTGATTGAACTGATGATCTTTTTAAATAGCTGCTCAACGTTGTCGATAATTAGGTTAACAACAGCAACTGCTAAAATATCAAGAAAATGTCACACACACAAAACCACAATGTGAAATTTGTCAGACTTCATGAAGTTTGGATGACAAAGACTTTCAGAGAGAAAAAAAGAGGGAGAAAGAGAGAGAAAGAGGGAGACAGAGAGGGTGAGAGAAACAGTGAAAGAGAGAGAGAGGGAGAGAGAGAGAGAGAGAGAGAGAGAGGGTAGGAGAGAGAGAGGGAGATCGTGAGGGACTTGGAGAGAAAGACTACCAGAGAGACATAATTAAACCAGTGTGGCCAGACAAGACGATGGCTTCTGTTATCAACGTCAGGGAACTAAGTGGTGCACACAAACATAAGTTATTGCTTTCTTCACCTCATTTTCCGTCTTCGCTCATCCCTGACTCCATCCCTCCCCCCATGAATAATTCAGTTGTAATACTTGAGCGACGTGAGCGGCAGCTCCTTAAATAGCACTCAGCTTTCTAAAAACAGCAGAAGAGAAGAGGACACCAAGTTACCCAAACCAAGTGAATTATAGATGGTGCTCTGTTCTGCTCGGTAGACATTAAACACAGCGGGAGAGATTATGGGAAGCTCTTAGGAGGAAGACTAAGTAACACAAGTGTTTAAATGGTTCAGACAGAGGCTGGTCTGTATATGTGTGTGTCTGTGTGTGTGTCTGTGTCTATACTGTATATTCCTGTCTGTCTAATCCAATAAATAACGTTCAGGGGAGCAGACAAAACACAGGCCAACATAGTAACTTTTCCAAACACGCAACAAAACACACGCAACCGAGTCGTCTCTGAAGTAAACTACAACATACCTTGACAGGTGTAACTGGTGGGACAGGAGAGCCTGGCTGGCTCAGGCCCAGCTAGCTAGTGATCCAGCATCAACACCAAGACAGCAGCACATGTGCATGGTCTCGTGTGGCTTGGCTTCTCCTTATCTGTCTGTTCGTCTGTCTGTCCGTCTGTCCGTCTGTTTGTGCGTTTGGCGTGTTAAGTTAGCAACTTAGAAGCCAATTAACTAGGCCTGCAAGATAAAGGAGCTCCAGCAGCAGGTGACTGGCTAGCCCTGGGATGGATCAGTATTGGCAGCTCTACAGAGGCTGAGGATAGGGATGGGAAGGCTGCCTGAGCTCAGAACCCCAAACCTCCTCTCCTCCCTCCATCCCTCCTCCAGGTTTCTCATTAGAGCAAATTGCACTCGTTCAGTGATGGGTTTTTAATTAGGCAAAACAATAAGAAACATGAGATTATCTTCGGTGCAGATGTCCACACACTGTTCTCTCTCTCTGCTCTGGTGCCTGACTGGTGGATATACTGTAGTGTTTGGGAGCATCCACAGACTGAGAAACCAGTGAGTGTAAAATGGCCCCCTTTTCCCGATGGGCCCTAGTCAGAAGTAGTGCACCATATAGGGGAAAAAGGGTGCCATCACAGATCCTCTCCTCCTCAGTGAGCGTGAAGCTAAAGGGTCCCTCCCTCTCTCCCTCAGCAGTTAGAGGAGAATGAAGGCAGTGGGTGGTTCCTCTGTGCCTGTACCAGGTGTGGTTATCATAGCCTACACTGAGAGGAACTAGGAGACCAGAGAAGAAACTGCCAATTAGAGAGCCGCTGGGACTGGTTTTGTGGTAGGGAGAGCTGTTTGACAACCCAGCCACAATGTGTGTGAGGATCCCGGAGGAAGACAGTCTGGACAGGGAAGAGGGCCAGCCGGGTTCGATTATTCACAACGCACAGAAGAGAGAAGAGAGAAGCTCTGTTTAATGCTGCTTCATTAGACTAAACAGACTCTGATCATGACCTTCTAAACACCAACCACATCAATCTTATATATATAAATATATATTTACAGTCATGACACACACTACCCCAGAACAACCCAGGCCCGGAGGGATGACTGATTCAAAGGCCACAACTTGGCATGGTGTAGTGGGTTTAGGGAAAACAGAGGGATGTGCTGGAGAGAAGTAGCAAAGGATGGTGCTAGGGGTAAGGAAGGAAGAGAGAGAGAAGACAAAGAGAGGGGGAAGGAGAGAGTGAGGGGTGAAGGAAAGAGAAAGGAAGACAAGGGAGAGAAGGATGAGCGACCCAGGAAATAAAGACATTAATTATAGCCTTGCTACGTCTCATCTGATCATGTCCTCTTTGATGACTACACGCCAAGTCCCTCCCTCACGACTACTGCCTGCCTGTCAATCAAAACACTCAACGATGCTTGACGACAGTTGCCGTTGGCCCACTTCTTGCGGGCGCCCTCGCTTGGTTGGTCGGACGCCTGGCATCTCGCCCCCATTAACGTCCCGCCTCATCGCTATACCGATCACTCGTCTGATCCTGCCTTCCCTCGACTCTATACACTCATCCTGACGCGCTGTGCTGCCTGAGGGAGAAGTCAGGGTGGCAGTCTGCATTAAGACCTGCATGGTCAACCGCTCCTGTCCCCTTGCCTGTACAGTGAGCCAGGGTCGGGCACCAGCGTCAAGTCATACCGCCACACACACTACACTAGAGAGAGAGGCAGACAGAGGTCATTCACAGTAGGAGGACACAACTCTCTCTGACAGTGAGCTAGATAAGTTGCAGCGTGCTGGGTTGGGCCGGCATCAAGTACAATGCATGCTGCCATGACACAGAGAGACGCCAGCGAGACAAACACGTGACTAGAGGGAGGACACTACTCTATCTGGCAGTGAGAGAGACAGATAACTTTAGAGCCAGTTGAAAGGCAGCTCAGAACAGAATAACAGAGATCTAGTTTGTCCACGTGCCCTTAAATATGCATTTCAGATGTGTCACAGTCTGAACTTTATCCTGTAAAGCCCTGAAATTCAAATCCGGACCTCGAAACCAGTTCCATAGCTTTTTACATTGAACAAAAATATAAATGCAACATGCATCAATTTCAAAGATTTTATTGAGTTACAGTTCATATACGGAAATCAGTCAATTGAAAAAAATTCATTAGACCCTAATCTATGAATTTCACATAACTGGGAATACAGATATGCATCTGTTGGTCACAGATATCTTAAAAACAAAGGATCAGGCGTGGATAAGAAAATCCTTCAGTATCTGGTGTGACCACCATTTGCCTAATGCTGCGCGACATCTCCTTCTAATAGAGTTGATCAGGCTGTTGATTGCGGCATGTGGAATATTGTCCCGCTCCTCTTCAATGGCTGTGCGAAGTTGCTGTATATTGGTGGGAACTGGAACACGTTGTTGTACACGTCAATCCAGAGCATCCCCAACATGCTCAATGGGTGACAAGTCTGGTGAGTATGCAGGCCATGGAAGAACTGGGACATTTTCAGCTTCCAGGAATTGTGTACAGATCCTTGCGACATGGGGCCGTGCATTACCATGCTGAAACATGAGGTGATGGTGGCGGACGAACGGCACGACAACGGGCCTTTGGATCTCGTCAAGGTATCTCTGTGCATTCAAATTGCCATTGATAAAATGCAATTGTGTTTGTTGTCCGTAGCTTATGCCAGGCCATACCATAACCCCACCGCCACCATGGGGCACTCTGTTCACAACGTTGACATCAGAAAACCTCTCACACACACACGACGCCATGCACGCTTTCTGCCATCTGCCCGGATTGGGATTCATCCGTGAAGAGCACACTTCTCCAGCGTGCCAGTGACCATCGGAGATAACCATTTGCCCACTGAAGTCGGTTATGATGCCCGAACTTCAGACAGGTCAAGAACCTGGTGAGCACAACGAGCATGCAGAAGAGCTTCCCTGAGACTGTTTCTGACAGTTTATGCATAAATGATTTGTTTGTGCAAACCCACAGCTTCGGGTGGCTGGTCTCAGATGATCCTGCTGGTGAAGAAGCCGGATAGGGAGGTCCTGGGTTACAAATGGTCTGCGCTTGTGAGGCCGGTTGGAAGTACTGCTATATTCTCAAAAACGACATCAGAGGTGGCTTATGGTAGAGAAATTAACATTCAATTATCTGGCAACAGCTCTGGTGGACATTCTTGCATTCAGCATGCCAATTGCACGCTCCCTCAAAAGCATTTAGAGGGGCCTTTTATTGTCCCCAACACAAGGTGCACCTGTGTAAAGATCATGCTGTTTAATCAGCTTCTTGATATGTCACACCTGTCAGGTGGATGGATTATCTTGGCAAAGGTGAAATGCTCACTTCAGGGATGTAAACAAATTTGTGCACAAAATCAGCTCATGGGACCAACACTTTACATGTTTATATTTTTGTTCAGTATAAATGATTCCTCTCTAATCAGGGACTGATTTAGATCTGAGAGACTAGGCGTGCAATTAATTTCAGGTAGAACAGAAAAGCAGCAGTACTCCGGACATCGTAGGGTAAGAGTTGTATACCCCTGCTGTAAAGCATGGATTTTGTCGGTCTGTCCTTCTAAAGGAGGCTTTCTCCATCTGATGTCCGTCTGTCTGCTCCTACACCTCCCTAAGGCACCTATTTCAAAGTCTACCACTGTTAAAATACAAACACCTCATTTTGATATGAGTCTGTTTTATTTTACAATGCTAATGTAGTGTAGGGCCCTGACCAACCAGGCAGCCACATCACATTTTATTGTACAGTGTGCAGTGCCTTCGGAAAGCATTCAGACCCCTTTACTCTATTTTTGTTACATTACAGACTTATTCTAAAATTGATTAAACTTTTTTTTTAAATCATCAATCTACACACAACACCTCATAATAACAAAGCAAAAATAGTTTTTTTAGAATTATTGCTAATTATTATTGCTAAAGATATATACAGTGGGGAAAAAAAGTATTTAGTCAGCCACCAATTGTGCAAGTTCTCTCACTTAAAAAGATGAGAGAGGCCTGTAATTTTCATCATAGGTACACTTCAACTATGACAGACAAAATGAGGAAAAGAAATCCAGAAAATCACATTGTAGGATTTTTTTATGAATTTATTTGCAAATTATGGTGGAAAATAAGTATTTGGACACATACAAACAAGCAAGATTTCTGGTTCTCACAGACCTGTAACTTCTTCTTTAAGAGGCTCCTCTGTCCTCCACTCATTACCTGTATTAATGGCACCTGTTTGAACTTGTTATCAGTATAAAAGACACCTGTCCACAACCTCAAACAGTCACACTCCAAACTCCACTATGGCCAAGACCAAAGAGCTGTCAAAGGACACCAGAAACAAAATTGTAGACCTGCACCAGGTTGGGAAGACTGAATCTGCAATAGGTAAGCAGCTTGGTTTGAAGAAATCAACTGTGGGAGCAATTATTAGGAAATGGAAGACATACAAGACCACTGATAATCTTCCTCGATCTGGGGCTCCACGCAAGATCTCACCCGTGGGGTCAAAATGATCACAAGAACGGTGAGCAAAAATCCCAGAACCACACGGGGACCTAGTGAATGACCTGCAGAGAGCTGGGACCAAAGTAACAAAGCCTACCATCAGTAACACACTCGCGCCAGGGACACAAATCCTGCAGTGCCAGGCGTGTCCCCCTGCTTAAGCCAGTACATGTTCAGGCCCGTCTAAAGTTTGCTAGAGAGCATTTGGATGATCCAGATGAGGATTGGGAGAATGTCAGATGAAACCAAAATAGAACTTTTTGGTAAAAACTCAACTCGTCGTGTTTGGAGGACAAAGAATGCTGAGTTGCATCCAAAGAACACCATACCTACTGTGAAGCATGGGGGTGGAAACATCATGCTTTGGGGCTGTTTTTCTGCAAAGGGACCAGGACGACTGATCCGTGTAAAGGAAAGAATGAATGGGGCCATGTATCGTGAGATTTTGAGTGAAAACCTCCTTCCATCAGCAAGGGCATTGAAGATGAAACGTGGCTGGGTCTTTCAGCATGACAATGATCCCAAACACACCGCCCGAACAGCGAAGGAGTGGCTTCGTAAGAAGCATTTCAAGGTCCTGGAGTGGCCTAGCCAGTCTCCAGATCTCAACCCCATAGAAAATCTTTGAAAGTCCGTGTTGCCCAGCGACAGCCCCAAAACATCACTGCTCTAGAGGAGATCTGCATGGAGGAATGGGCCAAAATACCAGCAACAGTGTGTGAAAACCTTGTGAAGACTTACAGAAAACGTTTGACCTCTGTCATTGCCAACAAAGGGTATATAACAAAGTATAGAGATAAACTTTTGTTATTGACCAAATACTTATTTTCCACCATAATTTGCAAATAAATTCATAAAAAATCCTACAATGTGATTTTCTGGATTTTTTTTTCCTCATTTTGTCTGTCATAGTTGAAGTGTACCTATGATGAAAATTACAGGCCTCTCTCATCTTTTTAAGTGAGAGAACTTGCACAATTGGTGGCTGACTAAATACTTTTTTTCCCCACTGTATATATATATCAAATTTACATAAGTATTAAGAACCTTTACTCAGTACTTTGTTAAAACACCTTTGGAAGTGATTACAGCCTCGAATCTTCTTGGGTATGACATTACAAGCTTGGCACACCTGTATTTGGGGAGTTTCTCCCATTCTTCTCTGCAGATCAAGTCTCTCCAGAGATGTTCGATCGGGTTCAAGTCCAGGCTCTGGCTGGGCCACTCAAGTACATTCAGAGACCCGAAGCCACTCCTGCGTTGTCCTGTTGGAAGGTGAACCTTCGCTAAGGAGCAGGTTTTCATCAAGGATCTCTGTACTTTGCGCTGTTCATCTTTGTCTCAATCCTGACTAGTCTCCCAGTCCCTGCCGCTGAAAAACACCCCCACAGCATGATGCTGCCACCACCATGCTTCACCGTAGGGATGGTACCAGACTGAATCTTGGTTTCATTAGACCAGAGAATCTTGTTTCTCAAGGTATGAGAGTCTTTAGGTGCCTTTTGGAAAACTCCAAGTGGGCTGTCATGTGCCTTTTACCATAAAGGCCTGATTGACGGAGTGCTGCAAAGATGGTTGTCCTTCTGGAAGGTTCTCCCATCCTCACAGAAGAACTCTAGGGCTCTGTCAGAGTGACTATCAGGTTATTAGTCACCTTCCTGACCAAGGCCCTTCTCCCCTGATTGCTCAGTTTGGCCGGGTGGCCAGCTGTAGGAAGAGTCTTGGTGGTTCCAAACATCTTCCATTTAAGAATGATGGAGGCCACTGTTCTTGGGGACCTTCAATGCTGCAGAAATTTTTTGGTACCCTTCCCAAGATCTGTGCCTTGACACAATCCTGTCTCGGACAAATTCTTTTGACCTCATTGCTTGGTTTTTGCTCTGACATGCACTGTGAACTGTGGGACCTTATATAGACAGGTGTGTGCCTTTCCAAACCAGTTCCAATCAATTGAATTCACCACAGGTTTTAGAAACATCAAGGATGATCAATGGAAACAGGATGCACCTGAGTGTTATAGCAAAGAGGCTGAATACTTATGTAAATAAGCTATTTCTGTAGTTCTTTTTTATAAATAAATAAGGCTGTAACGTAACAAAATGTCAAGGGGTCTGAATACTTTCCCAAGGTACTGTATGATAAAATGTGTTTTAGTAAGTTCAAATACAGTTAAGAACAAAGGCAATATTATGCACTCAGGCCCTTCATCAGCAGTGGAGTGTGTTGGTCTGCCAGAATCAATATGAACACAATATAGCACCGCCTTAAGTCTAAGACTGCGTCACAAACGCCACCCTATTCCCACATATTGCACTACTTTTGACCTGTGCCTTATGGGTCCTGTTCAAAAGTACTGCACTATTAGGGAATAGGGTGACATTTGGAACGAAGAGCAGGCTAAACAAACAAAGACACAGCTCAGCAGAAGTGATTTCACAGTATATTTCTCTCCGTAAATGAAAATGTAATGCTCTGTAGCTTACTGTACATTCAAAGGAGCAGGCGTGTCCTCAAAATGGGAGGGTTGCTGAAAACGTGGGTTTTTTCCAAATCAATAAGTGGGATAACATCTAATATTACTGCTGTTGTGGTGGAGAAACAAGAAAATGAATGACAGAGACCCTTTGGGCACCGACACATTAGGATAAAGAGGAACAATTGGGGAGCCATTAGGACTTGGCCATTGATATGAAGCTACAGCCACCAAGTACATTTTTTAAATAGGGGACAGTGTAAACAGAGGTGACAGTGGCTGACTGGCTGACCAACCAGGCACTCCTTTCTTCATCATTAGAGATGGCCTGATCCCTAGGGCTGCAGCTTGGCTGTCTCTGCCATGAGATGGACAGAACGCAAAGGGGGAGGAGAGAGAGTGTGTGTGAGAGAGACAGAGAGAGAAGGAGAGAGACAGAGAGTGTGTGTGTGAGAATGAGCACGGGAGAGAATGAACGTCAGAAAGGGGCCGAAGCTGTGGGGATGAATGAGAGAGATAGAGGGATGAGATTAGAGGAGTGGCCCGCTGAATGAACAGATGAATGAAGTGGAAAAAGGAAAAGAAGAAAAGGACAGAACAGACACCTCTGGCAATGAGGAGCGGCCCGTTCTTCCCCTTCTAAATAAAAGGGTCACCTGCTAAAAATACAACAGATAGTGTGTGTGTGTTTGATACAGTGCCGAGGTTTCAAAGCCTCAGCACCATTATCACATTTATTATATGCTACATTTCATTGAGATATTACATTTTCCTCATTGGCTGATTCTAGTGTTTCTAGAATGTTGTGAAGTGACTACGGTCGGGGGATGCTAAACCCTGTGCGTGCTACTAGTCCTACACGCTGCTGCTGAATCCTCATGGGATGTGTCGAGTGTTTTCTAGTGTCTCTGTAATAGAGGTGAGACACCTCCATGGTTCTATTGGTTTACAATAACCTCGTCCGTGTTCAGATGAGCCCACTCAGAAAGCTCTTTCTCTCTCTGCCGCTCTGTCTCCCACGCTCTCTGTCTCTCCCAGCCCACCCTTCTAATCACCAGAGAAGTTGATGATTAATATGGGTCCCAAGGCATTCCTCATCACGCTCCCATTACTCTGTTCAATGGCAGTTGGCTGGTTAGACACAGAGCCACAGATAGAGAGGACACTGTTTGATTACTAATAGCCCTGTATGTTGTGTTCTTGTGTCAGGACAAAGCCTCAGAGAAAGCGACAGATAATCTTTAGAAACATTGCCAGGTCACCCAGCTATGCACAATACAGAAGTGTTATCTGTGCACTGTTATTAGTGTCATATCTGTGTCAGATGAGAGTACTACAATGAGTCATGTCCCTAGAGTGACCTAGAACATCTAGCATAACATCTAGCTTCTATATCTTCATTGCTTGCTGTTTGGGGTTTTAGGCTGGGTATCTGTAAAGCACTTTGTGACATCTGCTGATGTAAACAGGGCTTTATAAATACATTTGATTGATTTATTTGATTGATCCTTGGGGTTATTGTCCATCCTAGAGCTCATTCAGTCAGATGCAGAAGACATCCATGCTATATATTGCACTCAGTGAAATGACGTTAATACAGGCAAATCTGTTTGTGTGTGTGTCTGTGTGTGTGTGTGTGTGCGGCCAACAGTGAAACATCACCAGTTGTCACGGTCATCACAGAAAGCTACACCACCACTCTCCATCCATTCACGCATCGCCCCACACATCTTTCCTTACTGCAAAGCACTGAACGGGGATGTGTGAATGTGTGCACGTGAGAGAGAGTGTGTGTGTTAGCGTGGATGCGTCCCACGCACGAGAGAGAGAGACAGAGAGAGACAGAGACACAGAGAGAGAGAGAGAGAGAGAGAGAGAGAGAGAGAGAGAGAGAGAGAGAGAGAGAGAGAGAGAGAGAGAGAGAGAGAGAGAGAGAAATATGAGTGAGATAACTTCGTTCAGAGGAAACCTGTGAAGGGGGTGAGCCTGTGTGAAAGCACCAATCCTCCGGCTGCCATCTCCTTCCTCCTGTCCCCCAGCTGGCCTCTCCTCCATGAAGGTCCCTGGAGGTCCCTCTCAGTGCAACAGTGGTGGTTGACTGTGTCAAATAGAATTACTGATCCCTCTCTCTGATAATACAAACGCAGGCAGGAAGGCCCCCATGCAGACACACTCTGTCTCTCTCTCAACATATTTACAGAGCTCCTCTGTCCGCCTCCTCATGGCACTACTGTCATAAAAGCGGCGATGAAAAAGGACTAAGTGACAAAACTGACTATTGTCATGATACTGACCAGCGTAATGATACTAATTTAGCAGGCCCTTTTAGACAAAAAAACACCCCCAAAAAGATGGAGCTTGCTCCCCTCTTGAGAATTCCAGATCAGTCGAACACAGTTCAGACCCAGGTCTCCTGCACGCCACAAGACTGTGTTAGCCCGTCAAGCTAAAGCCAAGGCGTTAGCTCAGGGAGGGAGCTAATACAAGTATACAAGTCTCAGGCAAGGATACTCATCACAAAAGTAGAAAAAGGAACCAACTGGTCACCAAAGCAAGCCCGTACAATCACAGTAATGTTCTCTAATCAACTTTCCACACCTGGAGCATCGACATAGCGTCGTCTCAATCCATCTTGTCGGACAGGAAATGACACGGGAGATAATATTAGCTCCATCTCTAAAAGGGTCACCCCCCTACAACTCCTACTACCTAGAATGATGATATGTGGTAGTAACAGCTCTGTGTCAATGTTACCATCACGAGACACAAGTCCATCTGGTCTGTAATACACTGACCTGGTTGCTCTGTAAAGAGCAATGATGCACAGTACAGTGTGTAGATAGACAGAGTCCATCATAATTGATGATGACCGTGACCCATCGTACATTAGGACGTATCAGAAGTACAGTGAGTTAACAGACGGCTGGTGAGATCTGTGTCTGGTCCACTGATAACTTGTGAAACTCTACACAGAGCTCATAGCTTGGGCATGAAGACTGTTTTGTGCTTCTCTTCACGTGAAGCAGGCAGGCAGTTTGCCAACACGGTAGACTCCCTGTGATGTGGTTAATGAGACCACTCAGACTGCAGCTCACACAGCCAGTGAAACAGGCAGGGAAGAGAGAGGGTGCTGGGAGAAAGACAGGGAGAGGCAGGGCAGAGAGAGGGGTGCTGGGAGATAGACAGGGAGAGGCAGGGCAGAGAGAGGGGTGCTGGGAGATAGACAGGGAGAGGCAGGGCAGAGAGAGGGGTGCTGGGAGAAAGACAGGGAGAGGCAGGGCAGAGAGAGGGGTGCTGGGAGATAGACAGGGAGAGGCAGGGCAGAGAGAGGGGTGCTGGGAGAAAGACAGGGAGAGGCAGGGAAGAGAGAGGGTGCTGGGAGATAGACAGGGAGAGGCAGGGCAGAGAGAGGGGTGCTGGGAGAAAGACAGGGAGAGGCAGGGAAGAGAGAGGGTGCTGGGAGATAGACAGGGAGAGGCAGGGCAGAGAGAGGGGTGCTGGGAGATAGACAGGGAGAGGCAGGGAAGAGAGAGGGTGCTGGGAGATAGACAGGGAGAGGCAGGGCAGAGAGAGGGGTGCTGGGAGAAAGACAGGGAGAGGCAGGGAAGAGAGAGGGTGCTGGGAGATAGACAGGGAGAGGCAGGGCAGAGAGAGGGGTGCTGGGAGATAGACATGGAGAGGCAGGGCAGAGAGAGGGGTGCTGGGAGATAGACAGGGAGAGGCAGGGAAGAGAGAGGGTGCTGGGAGATAGACAGGGAGAGGCAGGACAGAGAGAGAGGTGCTGGGAGATAGACAGGGAGAGGCAGGACAGAGAGAGGGGTGCTGGGAGATAGACAGGGAGAGGCAGGGAAGAGAGAGGGGTGCTGGTACTGATGAAGGACCTCCTCTCCCCATCCAATGAGATGGCCCCAGGGTATAGAGTGGTCCAATAGCAGGTGGTGCTGAGGTCTCCACCAGAGGACAGGTTAGACCGTATCTGGTAGCTTCCTCAACAACCAGGGAACCTGAAGGGAGCTGAGAGAGACGGAGGTGGTTGTATTCAGAGGACGATGCCAGGCTGAGGTGGGGGTGAGATTAAATGTAGTTTCAGCCTGTGTCTGGCATTACAAAGAGCTCTGTCTTGGAGCACACACCTTCAGGAGAAGTCTCTTTTCTCTTTCTTTCCCTCTCTTTCTCCCTCGTTCCCTCCCTATTTTTCTCTCTTCCTCCCTCTCTAACCTCAGATGACTCTGGACACGGACTCCCAAAAATCTAATTACAGGCCACCCCAGACTCTAGCCCCAACCACAGTGTGTTGCATTATTCAGTTCTCTTATGGCTTTTTCACTGGCACTTTCATGTGATCGTCGCCTGCACAGAAATCAGCTAGGCCTATATCAAAGCAACACATTTAACTGATGCAGCACACTGTGAATGCTCCCTAACTCATAATGACAGAAAGAACTGCTGCTCATTTTGGATATGAAACCAGAACAATCTGATAACCTACAGTAGATGTTGATTCTAATCGACCAAATCACAACGGTGATCGTCTATACTAGAGGCACAAGACAGTGTAGTACGCATACAGATACAGACGTCACCTGTAGGATCATTCTGTTGCTCAACATGTTTCTTTTCTCTTGTTAGAAGTGTTTTCACCATATTGAGACCACCTGGGAGAATAATCTTGTTTTGAGGTTTGAAAACCAGCAGATTTCAGAGGGGCTCATTAGCGAAAGAACATTAGCATTTTATTAGCATACAGTATGCTAATCGCTAATCCTCATAATACTGCATGTGTTCTCATCAATCCCTTCATGTCCGCTCACTGGAGCTGGTGATATGCGTGCGTGCGAGCGAGCGAGAGAGAGGAGAGTCTGCCTGTTTGTGTGGTTGTGTTTTTTTGCATTTTCAATTAAAATGTAATTAACGCACATGCTCCTTTATTAGCATAGCAGTTTAGCGTTTTCTTCGTCATTCCACTTAGCTTCAAAACCTTACTAGTATCCATTATTACTGGTATCCATTATTACTGGTATCCATCATTTCTGGTCCCCATTATTACTGGTATCCATCATTTCTGGTATCCATTATTACTGGTATCCATTATTACTGGTATCCATCATTTCTGGTATCCATCATTACTGGTATCCATCATTTCTGGTATCCATTATTACTGGTATCCATCATTTCTGGTATCCATTATTACTGGTATCCATCATTTCTGGTATCCATCATTTCTGGTATCCATCATTACTGGTATCCATCATTACTGGTATCCATTATTACTGGTATCCATCATTACTGGTATCCATCATTACTGGTATCCATTATTACTGGTATCCATCTCGCCTATTAGGACGGAAGTCTCTTCAACACATCCACCCACAAAAGCAAACCTCATTGGACTGGGATGAATCCCAAATTGCACCCCACAAAGATAGCTACCTACACACCACAGGAGGTTGGTGGGCCCTTAATTGGGGAGGACGGGCCCGTGGTAATGGCTGGAGCGGAATCGGTGGAACGGTATCAAACGCGTCAAACACATGGTTTTGATGCCATTCCATTCGCTCCGCCCCAGCCATTACTATGAGCTGTCCTCCCCTCAGCAGCCTCCACTGATACACACCACTCCAGTCTCCAGCACTGATTCTTTAGAACCAGGAGAGATGTCTGAGTGGGATTCTGCAGTAGACAAATAATGGGATACAGCTCCTGTCGGAATAATAGATGACAGTAGAATGCCTTTAGTTCTGCCTCCTCAACCAAGTGTGAGGCTAACAGTACTGCTCTGGGCCCGATGCCTGTCTGTCTGTCTGTCACACACACACAGAGCATGTGGCTAAACAGTTGTGAGTGGTGCTGGGTCTCAGAAAGTCAATAGTGAAAGGGCTCCTAGATGACTAACTACAGTGCCTTCGGAAAGTATTCACACCCCTTAACGTTTTCCACATTTTGTTGTGTTGTTAAAATGAGATGTAGTGTCACTAGCCTACACACAATACCCCATAATGTCAAAGTAGAATTAGGCTTTTAGAAATGTTTACAAATGAATAGAAAATGAAAAGCTGACATGGTAGACTCTTCGTTGTACAAATATTGTGCAATCCAGGTATGCAAAGCTCTTAGACACTAACCCAGAAAGACTCTCAGCTGTAATCACTGCCAAAAGGTGATTCTAACATGTCAGGGGGGTTGAATACTTATGTAATCCAGATATATTAGTGTTGTATTTTTAATATATATATACTGCTCAAAAAAATAAAGGGGAACACTAAAATAACACATCATAGATCTGAATGAATGAAATAATCTTATTAAATACTTTTTTCTTTACATAGTTGAATGTGCTGACAACAAAATCACACAAAAATTATCAATGGAAATCAAATTTATCAACCCATGGAGGTCTGGATTTGGAGTCACACTCAAAATTAAAGTGGAAAACCACACTACAGGCTGATCCAACTTTGATGTAATGTCCTTAAAACAAGTCAAAATGAGGCTCAGTAGTGTGTGTGGCCTCCACGTGCCTGAATGACCTCCCTACAACGCCTGGGCATGCTCCTGATGAGGTGGCGGATGGTCTCCTGAGGGATCTCCTCCCAGACCTGGACTAAAGCATCCGCCAACTCCTGGACAGTCTGTGGTGCAACGTGGCGTTGGTGGATGGAGCGAGACATGATGTCCCAGATGTGCTCAATTGGATTCAGGTCTGGGGAACGGGCGGGCCAGTCCATAGCATCAATGCCTTCCTCTTGCAGGAACTGCTGACACACTCCAGCCACATGAGGTCTAGCATTGTCTTGCATTAGGAGGAACCCAGGGCCAACCGCACCAGCATATGGTCTCACAAGGGGTCTGAGGATCTCATCTCGGTACCTAATGGCAGTCAGGCTACCTCTGGCGAGCACATGGAGGGCTGTGCGGCCCCCCAAAGAAATGCCACCCCACACCATGACTGACCCACCGCCAAACCGGTCATGCTGGAGGATGTTGCAGGCAGCAGAACGTTCTCCACGGCGTCTCCAGACTCTGTCACGTCTGTCACGTGCTCAGTGTGAACCTGCTTTCATCTGTGAAGAGCACAGGGCGCCAGTGGCGAATTTTCCAATCTTGGTGTTCTCTGGCAAATGCCAAACGTCCTGCACGGTGTTGGGCTGTAAGCACAACCCCCACCTGTGGACGTTGGGCCCTCATACCAGTCTGTTTCTGACCGTTTGAGCAGACACATGCACATTTGTGGCCTGCTGGAGGTCATTTTTCAGGGCTCTGGCAGTGCTCCTCCTTGCACAAAGGCGGAGGTAGTGGTCCTGCTGCTGGGTTGTTGCCCTCCTACGGCCTCCTCCACGTCTCCTGATGTACTGGCCTGTCTCCTGGTAGCGCCTCCATGCTCTGGACACTACGCTGACAGACACAGCAAACCTTCTTGCCACAGCTCGCATTGATGTGCCATCCTGGATGAGCTGCACTACCTGAGCCACTTGTGTGGGTTGTAGACTCCGTCTCATGCTACCACTAGTGAAAGCACCGCCAGCATTCAAAAGTGACCAAAACATCAGCCAGGAAGCATAGGAACTGAGAAGTGGTCTGTGGTCACCACCTTCAGAACCACTCCTTTATTGGGGGTGTCTTGCTAATTGCCTATAATTTCCACTTGTTGTCTATTCCATTTGCACAACAGCATGTGAAATTTATTGTCAATCAGTGTTGCTTCCTAAGTGGACAGTTTGATTTCACAGAAGTGTGATTGACTTGGAGTTACATTGTGTTGTTTAAGTGTTCCCTTTATTTTTTTGAGCAATGTATATATATTTTTTTTGTTCCCACTGACATTACAGACTATTTTGAGTACATCGTTGACAGAAAATGGCAATTAAACCTGCAATATGTAACTTTTTGGGCGACCCCGACCAAATTTACATAGAAATGTGAGTTATACATCTGTCATTCTCATTGAAAGCCAGTATAAGAAGCGGTAGATCTGTTCTATGTGCACTATTTCTATGCTTCCCAGTCTTAAGTTTAGTTTTTGCATATTTTACTTTTGGTTTTGTACACCAGCATCAAACAGCTGAAAACACAATATGTTGGGTTATGGAAAATATATTTCACAACGGTTTAGATGGTACAATGATTCTCTACACTATACTTGCTTGTTTTGTTACATAAACTGAAATTAGACAAACTATTCAAATTGATTTTAGCAACCAAGAAATGTCAGAGCGATTCCTACATAGTGCATCTTTAAATCCATATGAATCCCAGCTTGTAACAATAAAATGTGGAAAAAGTCAAGGGGTGTGTATACTTTCTGAAGGCACTGTAGGTTACTAGTGTACCCACTCCCTCGCCAGTCCTCTCCCCTTGCATGTGCTTGGCTCATCAGCTGGTCAGTGAGATGCATGGTGGCAGAATGATGCATGCCTTGGCCTTGTGTGGAGTGCTGTTGATGTGTGTGTGTCTGTGTGTGTGCGTGCCAGGCGCCCCGTGCTGTTGGCTACTCAGCATTGGTCAGAGAAAACGTGCCGTGGCAGAAGGTTGGGTGTCTTTTAAACGCTGCCAACTGGGTCCACCAACACGACGACGGCCATTTGGGAGAGCACTCCTCCATGTGAGTCATGGCTCTGTGGGATCAGAGAGCCCAACCTGACATGTTGTGACACTGAACCCAGAGACCAGGCAGCAGGGCCATTGGAAGATTTGTAGTGGTCGGGTTTACAGCATGCTCCTCTCCTATGACTAACACAATGTGATGACATCCGACAATCAAGGGTAGAACATTGAGTTAGTGAAGTCTTGTCAGGCCTAGGCCAATCTGACCTTGTGTGAGTTGATCTGCAGTTTTCAATGTCACCTGGCTGAGTTTGTGTTCCCTGAGTTTGTGTTCTGATGTGTGTGTCCTCTCGGTGGGGAAGCCAGTGAAAGAGAGTTTATAGTCAGGGTGACCTGTGAGTCACTGTGTGTGAACAGATGGGAACACCCCTGTGTGTGACAGTTACTGGCTGCCCTCTACCCATCTGGTGTTCAGGTCAGGAGGCCCTGCTCTCTCTGAGGACATACGACAAATGAGCTGTCTGTGTGTGCGTACGTACGTGTGTGTGTGTGTGTGTGTGTGTGTGTGTAACTGTAGGCTAGTTGATACGGTCAATTCAAATCTAGCCATTATAGATGAATTGCCCATTTCCATTACCGATATATAGAGAGCAGTCACCCTATCTTTAAAACACCCTGCTGGAACTCCAGCTGATGATTGATGGTAGCTGTATGTGAATTCCTCCACCTCTCCAGCCGCCACACTCCCTGTTAAATCAGCTTCAGACTCACTAGGGCTCTGGTTGTATTATAGTCCTATTTAATGCATCTTTGAGGTTATAATGGCACGTTATATTTAGGTGTGTTTGACCAATTTGCATCATTAAGCGGGAACAGCTGTGGAATCCCCCTGCATCTCCCCAGGGGAAGCCTTCGGCATATGGCTACTCTGGTAGTTAAATGGAATTAGCTATCAAATAATATTGCTATCACTTGCTACTTTAATGACTCATATAGGAGTCTGCTGCCGCTCACATTAAAGGCAGCTGGAGGACAAAAGGCTGCAGCGTTACATTACTGGTGTCAGCAAAGAGCTTTTTATTTCATAATAAATCCTAGGTAAGATAATAATAATAAATATTTCATTAGCTTAAAAAGTAATGAGTAGATATGTAGATAAATGTCCAGCCCCTGATGAGTCAGTCCTCTTACAGTGTTACACTGACTGTCCAGTAGATACAAACACAGCTATAACATTACAGCAGGGACGACTGCTGCACAGCACTTTTGACATTATAGAGTGTGTGAAGCCACAGTAGGTTGGTCCAACCGTTAAAGAGTATGTTTTTATTTGTCCTAAAATGGGCAAATTGTTCCCACAGGGTATGTGGTGTTGGTCATTAGCCTTGTAAATGTGAGTGTGTGCACTATTCATTTGGGCTGGGCCAAGTGTATGTGTGTGTGTGTTCGGCCAAAAGAAAGATGAGCTGGCATAAACTGGGCTCGCTGACAAGTGGCCCCGGTCCCAGAGTCCAGGTCTCCTGCCTCCAGGACACGACACAAACGCGACACACATGCCTGGCCTACAGATATAAATGTGAAATGTCCCTATGCATTCACAATTAGGCTAGCCTGTAAACCAGTCATAAAGCGCTGCTCTAAGACAGTGTACTGACTGGGGAGGGAGTGGAAATAGCAACTACAGTCTGTATGATTACACAGAGTGAATCCATCATTAATATTCTCTAAAATCAATGCCTGTCCTCCTGGAAGAGATTACAGTTTATAAACATGTCACAAATCCAATACCTCAAATTTGTGAGCCGCGAGAATGTCAGTGTGTCTGTGTGTGTTTAGAGTCATCAGGGTGTGTGTAGTTGCCAGTGTGTTTGTGTGCGTGTATAGAGTCAGTGTGTGTGTGTATATAAAGCGGTCTGTTACCCTTTCGGGCCATGTGACTGGCCGGCTGCAGCTCATTGGTCAGGCTGTCATCAGTGTGTGACTCATAATTTAACCATTGCAAGTGTAAACATACTCCCTGAGTGTGAACAGCGTTATTACAATGATATAGTTTACAACATGCAACTTAAAAAAAAAATATTTTACTGAGTTACAGTTCATTTAAGGAAATCAGTCAATTGAAATAAATTCATTAGGCCCTAATCTATGGATTTCACATGACTGGGAATACAGATATGCATCTGTTGGTCACAGATACCTTAAAAAAAGAAAACCAGTCAGTATCTGGTGTGACCACGATTTGCCTCATGAAGCACAAAATATCTCCTTTGCATAGAGTTGATCAGGCTGTTGATTGTGACCTGTAGAATGTTGTCCCACTCTTCAATGGCTGTGAGAAGCTGCTGGATATTGGTGGAAACTGGAATACGCAGTCGTACACGTCGATCCAGAGCATCCCAAACATGCTCAATGGGTGACATGTCTGGTGAGTATGGAGGAACTGGGACATTTTCATCTTACAGGAATTGTCTACAGATCCTAGAGACATGGGCCCGTGCATTATCATGCTGAAACATGAGGTGATGGTGGCGGACGAATGGCACGACAATGAGCCTCAGGATCTCGTCAAGGTATCTCTGTGCATTCAAATTGTCATCAATAATATGCAATTGTGTTCGTTGTCAGTAGCTTACGCCTGCTCATACCATAACCACACCGACACCATGAAGCACTCTGTTCACAATGTTGACATCGGCAAACCGCTCGCCCACACGTGGTCTGCAGTTGTGAGGCCTGTTGGACGTACTGCCAAAACAAAGTTGGAGGTGGCTTATGGTAGAGAAATTAGCATCAAATTCTCTGGCAACAGCTCTGGTGGACATTCCTGCAGTCAGAATGACAATTGCACTCTCCCTCAAAACTTGAGAATCTGTGGCATTCTGTTGTGTGACAAAACTGCACAATTTAGAGTGGCCTTTTATTTTCCACAGCACAAGGTGTACCTGTGTAATGATCATGCTTTTTAACCAGCTTCATGATAACCACACCTGTCAGGTGGATGGATTATCTTGGCAAAGGACAACTGCTCACTAACAGGGATGTAAACACATTGTGCAAAACAACTGAGAGAAATACGTTTTTTTATGCCTATGGACAATTTCTGGGATCTTTTATTTCAGCTAATGAAACATGGGAGCAACACTTTACATGTTGCGTTTCTATTGATGTTCAGTATAAGTGTGGCTCTGGCCCCTGGTGGGTTGGGAAACTCAATTGATGGGGAGAGGCTGGGGGAGAGAAAGCTGTGGCTGAGGCTATGAAGAGAGAAAGCACTTCTGTGAGCCACAGAGACTGTATAAGTGACATAAGCGGTCACTTAGGACCCCCAGCCGCAAAGGGGCCCAACCCCCAAAAACTCAGTCGGGGTCAGTCAACTTACTATTGAGGGTAAGAATAGTAGAATACATCAGGTGCTATTTTTTTTTTTGGTCGCACTCAATTAGCCAGGTCAGTTATCCATTTTTAGATTGGTAGTTAGTCTAGCGAGCAATCTAAATTTGTTGCAATCATGGCTGAAACCGACCGGGCACGCAGAGGAACATTTAGGGGTTTTCTCTGCTCTGCTGATGAGTATTTCTCTCCACTCATACAGGAGTAATAAAGGCCTAGTGCGCTAATTTGGGATATGTATTATTCTAATTTTGGTTTACATTGTGATTTATCAGGGGGTGCTGCAGCACCATCAGCACCCCTGCTTCCTGCATATATGGTTGTTAAAAAAAAAACTGGGCCTTTCATTCCGCAACATTTCCTCTATGGCCCATGGTAACATTTGCAGAATTGCAGGAAATTTACTTGAACACTTTGTTTGACCTTCAAGAGGGGGCCCACTAAAATGTTTTGCAATGTGGTGGAGGGCCCACCATTCAAATCTCTCTTAGGGCCCCCAAAAGGCCCTCAGCTGTTTGTCAGTGCCCATGTGGATCTGTTTAAACAACACCATGAAGGCTGGTTCATACCTAGGACCTCATGAGAGAAACACTAGCCATGCCAACTGTTGAGGGGTACAAGAAAGGACATTGGGACTCTAATATGAGAATGAATAGTGTGTGTGTTTCAATTCAAATCAGGTAAGATTAAACCATGTTGATTTGTGATTCAATTATTTTTGTAATTATCCCAAAGAAGCCCTGAAGGAGAAACTTAAAGTCAGTGATTGGTCTGTGATTGTCATCAGTCAAATGGTTTTCAGGATCTATAGCTGGACAGATATCCTTTTAGTGGTCTGTAGAAAATAATTGGGCCATTTATTGTATAGTTACTCTGGCTGAAACCTCTGCTTTAAATGAGCAGAGACAGAGAGAGAGAGAGAGAGAGAGAGAGAGAGAGAGGGGGACAGAAAGAGTGAGAGGGTGAGAGTACAGTGCATTTGGAAATTATCATCAATCTACACATAATACCTCATAATGACAAAGCGAAAACAGGTTTTTAGAAATGTTGGCAGTTTTCATATATATACACATACATACAGTGGGGCAAAAAAGTATTTAGTCAGCCACCAATTGTGCAAGTTCTCTCACTTAAAAAGATGAGAGAGGCCTGTAATTTTCATCATAGGTACACTTCAACTATGACAGACAAAATGAGGAAAAGAAATCCAGAAAATCACATTGTAGGATTTTTAATGAATTTATTTGCAAATTATGGTGGAAAATAAGTATTTGGTCACATACAAACAAGCAAGATTTCTGGCTCTCACAGACCTGTAACTTCTTCTTTAAGAGGCTCCTCTGTCCTCCACCCCCTCTCTCTTTGAAAGTTCAGCGCCGACAGAGATGGCAGCCTCGCCTACGTTCTCAGAAACCATGCAGTATTTTGTTTTTTTATGTATTACTTCTTACATTGTTACCCGGAAAATATTAAGTTTTATTACATACAACCGGGAGGAACTATTGGATATAAAACGCGTCAACTTACCAACATTACGACCAGGAATACGACTTTCCCAAAGAGGATTCTCCTTCGTTAACCCAAACACAACAACAGACTGGATAGCACGTGGCTACTCAAAACTCAGCGGCGCCGGAGAAGAGGAAACGCGCCGGTCTTTATTCAAGCTTACGTCAGCGGAGCATCGTGCACCTCTCCCGAGTATTTTAATCGCCAATGTACAGTCTCTTTGACAACAAAGTAGACGAAATCCGATCGAGGTTGCCTTTCAGAGAGACATTCGAGACTACCGCGTTCTTTGCTTCACGGAAACATGGCTCACTCAGGACACGTTATCAGAGTCGGTACACAGCCACCTGGTTTCTCCACGCATCGCGCTTGACAGAAACAAACATCTCTCTGGTAAGAAGAAGGCGGGGGTGTGTGTCTTATGATTAACGAGGCGTGGTGTGATCATAACAACATACAGGAACTCAAGTCCTTTGTTCACCTGACATAGAATTCCTTACAATCAAATGCAGACCGCATTATCTACCAAGAGAATTCTCTTGATTATAATCACAACCGTGTACATCCCCCTCAAGCTGATACATCGACGGCACTGAAAGAAATTCATCGGACTCTATGTAAACTGGAAACCATATCCTGAGGCTGCATTTATTGTGGCTGGGGATTTTAATAAGGCTAATTTAAGAACAAGGCTCCCGAAATTTTACCAGCATATCGAATGTGCCACCGGGCTGGTAAAATCCTGGACCACTGTTATTCCAACCTAAGTGATGCATACAAGGCTATTCTCCGCCTCCTTTCGGCAAGTCTGACCATGACTCCATTTTGTTGCTCCCAGCCTACAAACAGAAACTAAAACAGGAAACGCCCGTTCTCAGGTCTGTTCAACGCTGGTCCGACAATCTGATTCCATGCTGCAAGATTGCTTGGTGCACGTGGACTGGGATATGTTCGGATAGCATCTGACAACAACATTGATGTGTCACGCTGGGTTCGGTGAGCGAGTTTATTAGCAAATGCATTGGTGATGTTGTACCCATAGCAAATATCAAAACCTTCCCCAACCAGAAACCATGGATTGATGGCGGCATTCGCGCCAAGAAACTGAAAGCGAACCACTGCTTTAACCAGGTAAAGGCCACGGAAACATGACTGAATACAAACAGTGCAGCTACTCCCTCCATAAAGGCAATCAAACAAGCTAAGCGTCAATATAGAGACAAAGTAGGTCACAATTCAATGGCTCCAGACACAAGAGGAATGTGGCAGGGTCTACAGTCAATCACGGACTACAAAAGAAGAAAACCAGCCCGTCGCGGACCATGGCGTCCTGCTCCCAGACAAACTAAACAACTTCTTTGCTCGCTTTGAGGACAATACAGTGCCACCGACACTGACCGCTACCAAAACCTCGCGGTGTCACCTTCACCGCAGCCAATGTGAGAAAAACATTTAAATGTGTTAACCCTCGCAAGGCTGCCGGCCCAGATGGCATCCCTGGCCGTGTCCTCAGAGCATGCGCAGACCAGCTGGCTGGTGTGTTTACTGGACATATTCAATCAGTCCCTATCCCAGTCTGCTGTTCCATGCTTCAAGAGGCCACCATTGTTCCTGTTCCCAAGAAGCTAAGGTGACTGAGCTAAATGACTATCGCCCGTAGCACTCACTTCCGTCATCATGAAGTGCTTTGAGAGATTAGTCAAGGATCATATCACCTCCATCCTGCCAGACACCCTGGACCCACTCCAATTTGCTTACCGTCCCAATAGGTCCACAGAGCGACGCAATCGTAATCACACTGCATACTGCCCTAACCCATCTGGACAAGAGGAATACTTATGTAAGAATGCTGTTCATCGACTACAGCTCAGCATTTAACACCATAGTTCCCTCCAAGCTGCGTCGTGCTCGAGACCCTGGGTCTCGACCCAGCCTGTGCAACTGGGTCCTGGACTTCCCTGACGGGCGGTCCCAGGTGGTGAGGGTAGGAAACAACATCTCCACCCGCTGATCCTCAACACTGGGGCCCTGAGGAGTGCGTTCTCAGCCCTCTCCTGTACTCCCTGTTTACCCATGACTGCGTGGCCAACACGCATCCAACTCAATCATCAAGTTTGCTGACGACACTACAGTGGTAGGCTTGATTACCAACAACGGCTTGAGGCGGCCTACAGAGAGGAGGTGAGGGCCCTCGGAGTGTGGTGTCAGGAAAATAACCTCTCACTCAATGTCAACAAAACAAAGGAGATGATCGTGGACTTCAGGAAACAGGAGAGGAGCACCCCTATCCACATCGAGGGGACAGTAGTGGAGAAGGTGGAAAGTTTTAAGTTCCTCGGCGTACACATCACGGACAAACTGAATTGGTCCACCCACACAGACAGCGTGGTAAAGAAGGCGCAACAGCCTCTTCAACCTCAGGAGGCTGAAGAAATTTGGCTTGTCACCAAAATCACTCACAAACTTTTACAGATGCACAATGTCGAGAGCATCCTGTCGGGCTGTATCACGCCTGAATGCGGCAACTGCTCCGCCCACAACCGTAAGGCTCTCCAGAGGGTAGTGAGGACTGCTAGCAACATCACCGGGGTTAAACTACCTGCCCTCCAGGACACCTACACCACCCGATGTCACAGAAAGGCCAAAGATCATCAAGGACAACAACCACCCGAGCCACTGCCTGTTCACCCCGCTATCATCCAGAAGGCGAGGTCAGTACAGGTGCATCAAAGCTGGGACCGAGAGACTGAAAAACAGCTTCTACCTCAAGGCCATCAGACTGTTAAACAGCCATCACTAACATTGAGTGGCTGCTGCCAACATACTGACTTAAATCTCTAGCCACTTTATACATAGGAATTGGGATGTAACAAATGTATCACTAGCCACTTTAAACAATTTTGTATATAATGTTTACGTATCCGACATACTCATATCAAATGTATACACTGTACTCTAAACCATCTACTGTATCTTGCCTATGCCGTTCGGTCATCGACCCAAATCTCTAGCCACTTTAATAATTATAATTGGATGAAATAATGTATCACTAGCCACTTTAAACAATGCCATTTATATAATGTTTACATATCCTACATTACTCATTTCATATATATGTGTATATACTGTACTCCATACCATCTACTGCATCTTGCCTATGCCGGTCAGCCATCGCTCATCCATATATTTATATGTACATACTCGTATTCATTCCTTTACTCTTGTGTGTATAAGGTAGTTGTTGTAATTTGTTAGATTACTTGTTAGATACTACTGCATGGTCGGAACTAGAAGCACAAGCATTTCGCTACACTCGCATTAACATCTGCTAACCATGTGTATGTGACAAATAAAATTTGATTTGATTTTGTTACCTGTATTAATGGCACCTGTTTGAACTTGTTATCAGTATAAAAGACACCTGTCCACAACCTCAAACAGTCACACTCCAAACTCCACTATGGCCAAGACCAAAGAGCTGTCAAAGGACACCAGAAACAAAATTGTAGACCTGCACCAGGTTGGGAAGACTGAATCTGCAATAGGTAAGCAGCTTGGTTTGAAGAAATCAACTGTGGGAGCAATTATTAGGAAATGGAAGACATACAAGACCACTGATAATCTTCCTCAATCTGGGGCTCCACGCAAGATCTCACCCCGTGGGGTCAAAATGATCACAAGAACGGTGAGCAAAAATCCCAGAACCACACGGGGGGACCTAGCGAATGACCTGCAGAGAGCTGGGACCAAAGTACCAAAGCCTACCATCAGAAACACACTACGCCGCCAGGGACTCAAATCCTGCAGTGCCAGACGTGTCACCCTGCTTAAGCCAGTACATGTTCAGGCCCATCTGAAGTTTGCTAGAGAGCATTTGGATGATTCAGATGAGGATTGGGAGAATGTCATATGGTCAGATGAAACCAAAATAGAACTTTTTGGTAAAAACTCAACTCGTCGTGTTTGGAGGACAAAGAATGCTGAGTTGCATCCAAAGAACACCATACCTACTGTGAAGCATGGGGGTGGAAACATCATGCTTTGGGGCTGTTTTTCTGCAAAGGGACCAGGACGACTGATCCGTGTAAAGGAAAGAATGAATGGGGCCATGTATCGTGAGATTTTGAGTGAAAACCTCCTTCCATCAGCAAGGGCATTGAAGATGAAACGTGGCTGGGTCTTTCAGCATGACAATGATCCCAAACACACCGCCTGGGCAACGAAGGAGTGGCTTCAGAAGAAGCATTTCAAGGTCCTGGAGTGGCCTAGCCAGTCTCCAGATCTCAACCCCATAGAAAATCTTTGGAGGAGTTGAAAGTCCGTGTTGCCCAGCGACAGCCCCAAAACATCACTGCTCTAGAAGAGATCTGCATGGAGGAATGGGCCAAAATACCAGCAACAGTGTGTGAAAACCTTGTGAAGACTTACAGAAAACGTTTGACCTCTGTCATTGCCAACAAAGGGTATATAACAAAGTATTGAGATAAACTTTTGTTATTGACCAAATACTTATTTTCCACCATAATTGGCAAATAAATAAATTAAAAATCCTACGATGTGATTTTCTGGATTTCTTTTTCTCATTTTGTCTGTCATAGTTGAAGTGTACCTATGATGAAAATTACAGGCCTCTCATCTTTTTAAGTTGGAGAACTTGCACAATTGGTGGCTGACTAAATACTTTTTTGCCCCACTGTACATACACACATACACAGATATATATATATATATACACATACAGTTGAAGTCGGAAGTTTACATACACCTTAGCCAAATACATTTAATCTCAGTTTTTCACAATTCCTGACATTTAATCCTAGTAGAAATGCCCTGTCTTAGGTCAGTTAGGATCACCACTTTATTTTAAGAATGTGAAATGTCAGAATAATAGTAGAGAATTATTTATTTCAGCTTTTACTTCTTTCATCACATTCCCAGTGGGTCAGAAGTTTACATACACTCAATTAGTATTTGTTAGCATTGCCTTTAAATTGTTTAACTTGGGTCAAACATTTCGGGTAGCCTTCCACAAGCTTCCCACAATAAGTTGGGTGAATTTTGGCCCATTCCTCCTGACAGAGCTGGTGTTATTGAGTCAGGTTTGTAGGACTCGCACTTGCTCGCCCACGCTTTTTCAGTTCTGCCCACAAATCTTCTATAGGATTGAGGTCAGGGCTTTGTGATGGCCACTCCAATACCTTTACTTTGTTGTCCTCAAGTCATTTTGCCACAACTTTGGAAGCATGCTTGGGGTCATTGTCCATTTGGAAGACCCATTTGCGATCAAGCTTTAACTTCCTGACTGATGTCTTGAGATGTTGCTTCAATATAGCCACATAAGTTTCCTTCCTCATGATGCCATCTATTTTGTGAAATGCACCAGCCCCTCCTGCAGCAAAGCACCCCCACAACATGATGCTGCCACCCCCGTGCTTCACAGTTTGGATAGTGTTTTTTGGCTTGCAAGCCTCCCCCCTTTTCTTCCAAACATAACGATGGTCATTATGGCCAAAAAGTTCTATTTTTGTTTCATCAGGCCAGAGGACATTTCTACAAAAAGTATGATCTTTGTCCCCAAAGATTTGCTGTTGTTCTGGGATTGATTTGCACTTTTCGCACCAAAGTACGTGATACAGTGAATTATAAGTGAAATAATCTGTCTGTAAACAATTGTTTGGGAAAAATTACTTGTCATGCACAAAGTAGATGTCCTAACCGACTTTACAACTATAGTTTGTTCACAAGAAATTTGTGGAGTGGTTTAAAGAGTTTTAATGGCTCCAACCAAAGTGTATGTAAACTTCTGACTTCAACTGTATGTATGTATGTATGTATGTATGTATACACACAGACACACACACCTTATTTACATAAGTATTCAGACCCTTTGTTGTGAGACTTGAAATTGAGCTCAGGTGCATCCGGTTTCCATTGATCATCCTTGAGATGTTTCTACAACGTGATTAGAGTCCACCTGTGGTAATTTTCAATTGGTTGGACATGATTTGGAAAGGCACACACCTGTCTATAGAAGGTCCCACAGTTGACAGTGCATGTCAGAGCAAAAACCAAGCCATGAGGTTGAAGGAGATGTCCGTAGTGCTCCGAGACAGTATTGTGTCGAGGCACAGATCTGGGGAAGGGTACCAAAAAACGTCTACAGTATTGAAAGGCTCCCAGAACACAGTGGCCTCCATCATTCTTAAATGGAAGAAGTTTGGAACCACCAAGATTCTTCCTAGAGCTGGCCTCCCGGCCAAACTGAGCAATCGGGGAAGAAGGCCCTTGGTCAGGGAGGTGACCAAGAACCCGATGGTCACTCTGACAGAGCTTCAAAGTGTAATTTAATATGATAACAACGACCGACAGGGCATGCATATCTGTCGCCACAATGAGAGACTGAGGAAGTCAAACACCCTATAATCTCACTGAACTGACACACACCAGAGAATAGAAGCAACGGGTCCTGGTAATCTTGGGAAATTACTCAGTGCAAGGTATTTCGCAGGTGTGAGAAAATGTTGCTCTGCTATTTTTGCCCTCTAGTTAGGTCCTCTAGCTATTTGAGGAAATAATGAGTGGAATAGAACCAATTAGACCCAATTAGTTAACCTGTACAAACATTAGCAACAATAGATCTGTATACTGTAACTATAACCTAGTAAGGCAGCAATTACTTTCTTGTTGCAGTGGGACTTTTTTTACAGTGTGGTATCAGTCCACAGGTCCCTGGTAATAGTGGTCGCTAGGAGGTAGCAGAGGAAGTACATTTAGGGATTAAATGGAGTGGAGCTGCCAAAACATTGCAGGAGGAGATATAGGGCACCACATTCATTTTAAGATGGATGTTTTTGGCAGGGACCACGTTCTCAGCTCAGTCACTCACTCGCTCTGCTGCCTGCCTGTCAGGGCATTTAGCTCTTAGTCATAAGACGCATCCCAAATAGCACCCTATCCCCCTATGCAGTGAACTACTTTTGACCAGGACTCTGGTCAAAAGTAGTGCACTAAAAGGGGATGGGGTGCTATTTGGGATTTGGGCACGGTCTAGTCTGCCCTGGTGCTACAGTACCGCCTGCCTGTGTTTCCAAGGTATTTCTGTGCAGGGAAGGGAAATGGATGGAAGGGAAGTTGGCATGCGGACCTTGGAGAACTCCAGAAAATATTGGCAAAGTTTCTGGATGAAAGCTGATCTCCACCGTGGTCTCTCCCATCCATACTAAACAACGACATGAGACTCAGTTGAACTAACAGCACTCTCCTCTTCTTCCTCTATGTCTGTCTGATCTGCATAATATTAAAGCAGCATTGCGTCATCTTCCCTTAGAGTCTACAGCCTCCTCTGCTCTGCCCATTGTGTGCACAGAGAGACAGGTAGAGGGAGAGTGGAAGCAAAGAGGCGAGAGAGAGAGCAGCTTTATAAATAAACTATCTGGTAGGATAGCTGAAGCTAATTACAGATCAGGAGCGGTGCTCCCTTGTGTGTGTGTGTGTGTGTGTGTGTTCAATTGTCTTCAAAAACCAGCTAGGCCAGGGGAATAATGGCAGACCAGCCACCGGCAGGAACAAAAGGCTGTGGCATGTTAAAGGGAGGTGAAGAGTAGAAAACACACTACCCTAAGGTGAGAACGCCACCAAGGAACTATCATAGTGTGTGTGTGTGTCTATGTGTGTGTGTGTTCAGCCAGCTGGAGAAGACAGCCATGTAAGGACTGACTATAGAGAGGGCAAACAAAGCCTTGTGTTGTAACAGACTTGACTAATCAGCACTGTGAATCTGCGGGTGGACAATATTTAAAGCTATGCCCATGTTTCAATCTAGGCCGAATGCACAGCCATGTATGAAATAAATAGCATACACTTGAAAATTTAGGCTACTATGCCTGCGTCCCAAATGGCACCCTATTCCCTATAGGGTGCGCTACTTTTGGTCAAAAGGTACACTAGTGCACTGTATAGCGTGCTATTTGCAGAGTACAGTGCCTTCATACCCATTGACTTATTCCACATTTTGTTGTGTTACAGCCTGAATTCAAAATGGATTAAACAAAAACATTTTCCACCCATCTACACACAATACTCCATAATGACAAAGTTTTCAGATTTTTTTTGCAAATTTATTGAAAATCAAATTTACATAAGTACTCACACCCTTGAGTCAATACTTTGTAGAAGCACCTTTGGCAGCATTTACAACTGTGAGTATTTGTGGGTAAGTCTCTAAGAGCTTTCCACACCTGCCCATTATTATTTAAAAAAGCTCTGTCAAATTGGTTGTTGATCATTGCTAAATAACCATTTTCAGGTTTTGCCAAAGATATTCAAGTAGATCTAGGTCAAAACTGTGACTCGGCCACTCAGGAACATTCAGTCTTCTTAGTAAGCAACTCCGGGGTAGATTTCGCCCTGTGTTTTAGGTGATTGTCCTGCTAAAGGTGAATTGATCTCCCAGTGTCTGGGGAATGCACACTAGATCTCCCTGTGCTTAGCTCCCTTCTGTTTTTTGTTATCCTGAAATACTCCCCAGTCCTTAACAATTACAAGCATACCCATAACATGATGCAGCCACCAGTATGCCTGAAAATATGGAGAGTGGTACTCAGTAATGTGTTCTATTGGATTTGCCCCAAACATAACACTTTGTATACAGGACAAAGTGCTTTGCCACATTTATTGCAGTATTACTTTAGTGCCTTGTTGCAAACAGGATGCATGTTTTGGAATATTTGTATTCTTCCTTTTCACTCTGTCAATTAGGTTAGTATTGTGGAGTAACTACAATGTTGTTAATCCACCCTCAGTTTTCTCCCTGCACAGCCATTAAACTCGAACTGTTTTAAAGACACCATCGGCCTCATGGTGAAATCCCTGAGCGGTTTCCTTCCCTTTCGAAAACTGAGTTAAGAAGGACACCTGTATATTAGCAGTGACTGGGTGTATTGATACACCATCCAAAGCGTAATTTAACTTTGCCGTGCTCAAAATGATATTCAGTCTCAGCTTTTCTTTTTTTACCCATCTACCGATAGGTACCCTTCTTTGGAAAACCTCCCTGGTCTTTGTGGTTGAATCTGTGCTTGAAATACATTTTTCGAATAAGGGACCTTACAGATAATTGTATGTGTGGGGTACAGAGATTGGGTAGTACTACTATTACTGCACACACAGTGAGTCCATGCAACTTATTATGGGACTTGTTATGCACATTTTTATTCCTGAACTTATTTAGGCTTGCCATAACAAAGGGGTTGAATACTTATTGACTACTTAAGACATTTCAGGGTTTAATTTTTTTATTAATTAATTAAACAATTTCACTTAGTGACACAAAATCTTAATTTAATCCATTTTAAATTCAGGCTATAACACAACACAATGTGGAAAAAGTCAAGGGGTGTGAATACTTTCTGAAGGCACTGTATATTTATACTGTATGTATACACGCCAAGCCTAGGAAGGTTTGTGTTTAGTTGAAGAAGAAATGTCAAATTTAAGAGCAGGATCACTTGTGTCCAGAGCCATGACACCAAGGTGACATCATACTGTAACTAAAGAACCCAATTCCCTCTATTGCTAAGGACACAACATCCTCCTCTCCTCTGTCTCCCCCTCCCTCTCGGTCTACCCCGGTCCCTCTCCGCTTCAGCCCCATTCTCTCGCTCTCCTCCATCCTTCTCAATGACCCTGAATGACACTCTCTCTCCTCCATCTTCCCTCTCTCTCCCTCTGACGGCCCAGTGTGTCCCCCTCTCTCTCTCGCTCTCTATCCAAGGCCCAGTGTGTATATCTCTCTCTCTAAGGATATCTGACTGTGCCTGGTGACTGGCCCATCGATACGCAGTGCCGTTCATATCGGTTTGACTCCGTAAGACTGTGAATAAGTCTTTCTTTCCCATGTAGCTGCTGAGGATATCTGACTGCGGCGGTGGCTAAATGAGGCCTACGCATCGATCCAGCCAGGTCCCACAAACCAATTACTCCAACCCCATGACGGGTGGCCTTGCTGTGGCAGAGGAAGAGGAGATGAGGGGGATAATACTGTCCCTCCCGTCCTGCACCAGACAGACAGGTTGTTTTTATTTTTTCCTCCAATAAATGAGTGTAATATTCAGGGACGCATCTCAGCCTGTAGAGGGGAATCGAAGGTTGCTGTGGGTCAGGCTTGCTCAGACCAACAGGTTCTGGTTGTCCAACGTGACTCATCCAGGACGTGGATTTCACAGTCCGATACCCACACACACTGCGTGTGTGAGCCTGCGCCTGTGTGCCTGCCTGCAAATGATGCTTCCCAAGCTGAAAATACTCTCCTACTCTCCTCTCTATAAATGACAGCCAGCCCTGCATGGGAGAAGAACCCCCGACAGTGCCTCTTTTCCCCAGCCAGGGCTCTCAATCGAATGCAGGGCTGGCACACATGAGAACATAGAGTCTCCTGGTCTTCAAAGACCTGCTGTATGAGTCACTAGTGAATAAAGAATACAGTATGTCTCTTCTCAGACACCTGGAGCGACAGGGCTCTCCAGAAGCAGCAGTCAGTCAGATGACAGCAGTCAGCAGGTGACAGCAGCTCAATAGATTCCTGCAGATTAACTGACAGCTCTTAGTGTTTCACACACACAGCCTGCTGACAGGACAGCACACAAATGACAGACAGGCAGGCTGTGGACTGTCCTTCCTGTCCCTCTGAGAGCCTGTGTCATGCCCCAGCATCATCAAACTACCACAGCAGTCTTCACTGACCTGGACATCAGCAAAATGCTTACGGAACGGAGAACGGAAACTGAACACAGTAAGGGAACGTATTGCTCCCTCAGAGAGGTTCACTCAAGTGTATGCGCTGCTGTTATGATGTCACTGTCTGTTACATCCCAGACATGGGGGGTCAAAGGGTGTAGGGTGAACAGTGTTTCATCCACCCCTCTCAAAATACTGTACTGCTGGAAGGCATACACTGGAACACAGAGTAACACCAGGGATGTAGTGGGTAAACCCAAGGAAATGCTGTTCACATACTTTCTTTTTCATTTTCAATTAAACAATGAAGATCATCAAATCAATCTTTACACAATATGTAGCAGTTCATATTAGCAAAAGTTGCTTAAAAAGGTTGCTAAAGATAATGAGGTAAACACAGAAGTGACAACAAGAGTTTAAACAAGCACTTTTTGGTCATATCTATAAGTGCCAGAAAGAAGCAAACGAAGGTCGATTATTTGCCTATTCACTAATCATAGCTTTTATTTTTGGAGTACAAGAAAGTGGCTCACAGTAATTGTACAGCTGTAATCAGTTAGTGATTGTCTAAGAGAATTACACAGTAGTTTCATCAAAAGTGTTATGCAATTACAAGATTACTTTATGGTCTTCACCTGGGTCTCACATTACTTTGCGGCACATGAAAATGACCAACTAAAATGTGCCAAACCTTAAAACCATGTAAGGTCCACCAAAACTCTACACACACAAACAACAAAAAATAACATCCATTCAGCCAAGTAATACAAATGTGACAGTAGTGGGAAAAACACAGCTGATGGTGACACTTTGCATGACTGTGATAAAAAATCTGGCCTGAGAGAGAGACAGAGAGAGTGTGAGAGAGAGGATAGAGAGAGAAAGAGGTGATAATGCACTGTCTGAAAGATTCTCTCTTGCTCCTGACTGTGTGTAGCGTTGTATTGTGTAGCTTAATATCGTTTCCCCCAACTGTCTGAATACCTAATCATGACATACCAGCAGGTAGCAAATAAGCTATTGGACTGATACTCTTTGCTTAGATGTTGATTCAAAGAGGCCATATATATTCAAATGAGGGAGCGGTAAACACAGATGCATTTCATTCCTCAACTCGCATTAAACAGCTTACTTACAATAGAGTCCCGACATGAACACCTGTACATGTAGGGTTCACCAACAGTAGTCTAGCTAGCAGACAGTACGTTTCACCAACAGTAGTATAGCTAGCTCACAGGATGTTTCATCAACAGTAGTCTAGCTAGCAGACAGTACGGTTCACCAACAGTAGTATAGCTAGCAGACAGTACGTTTCACCAACAGTACTATAGCTAGCAGACAGTACGTTTCACCAACAGTACTATAGCTAGCTCACAGGATGTTTCATCAACAGTAGTCTAGCTAGCAGACAGTACGTTTCACCAACAGTACTATAGCTAGCAGACAGTACGTTTCACCAACAGTACTATAGCTAGCAGACAGTACGTTTCACCAACAGTACTATAGCTAGCTCACAGGATGTTTCATCAACAGTAGTATAGCTAGCAGACGGTACGTTTCACCAACAGTACTATAGCTAGCAGACAGTACGTTTCACCAACAGTACTATAGCTAGCAGACAGTACGTTTCACCAACAGTACTATAGCTAGCAGACAGTACGTTTCACCAACAGTAGTATAGCTAGCAGACAGTACGTTTCACCAACAGTAGTATAGCTAGCTGACGGTATGTTTCACCAACAGTAGTATAGCTAGCAGACAGTACGTTTCACCAATAGTACTATAGCTAGCAGACAGTACGTTTCACCAACAGTAGTATAGCTAGCTGACGGTATGTTTCACCAACAGTAGTATAGCTAGCAGACAGTACGTTTCACCAACAGTAGTATAGCTAGCTCACAGGATGTTTCATCAACAGTAGTCTAGCTAGCAGACAGTACGTTTCACCAACAGTACTATAGCTAGCAGACAGTACGTTTCACCCACAGTACTATAGCTAGCAGACAGTACGTTTCACCAACAGTAGTATAGCTAGCAGACAGTACGTTTCACCAACAGTAGTATAGCTAGCTGACGGTATGTTTCACCAACAGTAGTATAGCTAGCAGACAGTACGTTTCACCAACAGTACTATAGCTAGCAGACAGTACGTTTCACCAACAGTAGTATAGCTAGCTGACGATATGTTTCACCAACAGTAGTATAGCTAGCTCACAGGATGTTTCATCAACCGTAGTCTAGCTAGCAGACAGTACGTTTCACCAACAGTACTATAGCTAGCAGACAGTACGTTTCACCAATAGTACTATAGCTAGCAGACAGTACGTTTCACCAACAGTACTATAGCTAGCTGACGGTATGTTTCACCAACAGAAGTATAGCTAGCAGACGGTACATTTCACCAACAGTAGTATAGCTAGCAGACGGTACGTTTCACCAACAGTAGTATAGCTAGCAGACGGTACGTTTCACCAACAGTACTATAGCTAGCAGACAGTACGTTTCACCAACAGTAGTATAGCTAGCAGGCGGTACGTTTCACCAACAGTAGTATAGCTAGCTGATGGTATGTTTCACCAACAGTAGTATAGCTAGCTGATGGTATGTTTCACCAAAAGTAGTATAGCTAGCTGACGGTATGTTTCACCAACAGTAGTATAGCTAGCTGACGGTATGTTTCACCAACAGTAGTATAGCTAGCTGACGGTATGTTTCACCAACAGTAGTATAGCTAGCTGACGGTATGTTTCACCAACAGTAGTATAGCTACCTGACAGTAGGTTTCACCAACAGCAGTAGCGCTAACAGACAGGATGTTTCACTAACAGTAGTATAGTTGGCTGACAGTACATTTAATCAACAGTAGTCTAGCTAGCTGAAAGTAAGTTTTAAATCTAATCAAATTTTATTTGTCACATACACATGGTTAGCAGATGTTAATGCGAGTGTAGCGAAATGCTTGTGCTTCTAGTTCTGACCATGCAGTAGTATCTAACAAGTAATCTAACAATTTCACAACAACTACCTTATACACACTAGTGTAAAAGATTGAACACGAGTATGTACATATAAATATATGGATGAGCGATGGCTGACCGGCATAGGCAAGATGCAGTAGATGGTATAGAGTACAGTATATACATATGAGATGAGTAATGAAGGGTATGTAAACATTATATAAAGTGGCATTGTTTAAAGTGACTAGTGATACATTTATTACATCCAATTTTTTATTATTAAGTGAATAGAGATTTGAGTCAATATGTTGGCAGGAGCCACTCAATGTTAGTGATGGCTGTTTACCAGTCTGATGGCCTTGAGATAGAAGCTGTTTTTCAGTCTCTCGGTCCCAGCTTTGATGCACCTATACTGACCTCGCCTTCTGGATGATAGCGGGGTGAACAGGCTGTGGCTCCGGTGGTTGTTGTCCTTGATTATCTTTTTGACCTTCCTGTGACATTGGGTGGTGTTGATGTCCTGGAGGGCAGGTAGTTTTCCCCCGATGATGCGTTGTGCAGACTGCACTACCCTCTGGAGAGCCTTACGGTTGTGGGCGGAGCAGTTACCGTTCCAGGCGGTGATACAGCCCGACAGGATGCTCTCGATTGTGCATCTGTAGAAGTTTGTGAGTGTTTTTGGTGACAAGCCGAATTTCTTCAGCCTCCTGAGGTTGAAGAGGCGCTGTTGCACCTTCTTCACCATGCTGTCTGTGTGGGTGGACCATTTCAGTTTGTCCGTGATGTGTACGCCGAGGAACTTCTCCACTGTGGTCCCATCGATGTGGATAGGGGGCTGCTCCCTATTCTGTTTCCTGAAGTCCACGATCATCTCCTTTGTTTTGTTGACGTTGAGTGTGAGGTTATTTTCCTGACACCACACTCCGAGGGCCCTCACCTCCTTCCTGTAGGCTGTCTCGTCGTTGTTGGTAATCAAGCCTACCACTGTAGTGTCGTCAGCAAACATGATGATTGAGTTGGAGGCGTGCTTAGCCACGCAGTCATGGGTGAACAGGGAGTACAGGAGAGGGCTCAGAACCCACACTTGTGGGGCCCCAGTGTTGAGGATCAGCGGGGTGGAGATGTTTCCTACCCTCACCACCTGGGGCCGTCCCGTCAGGAAGTCCAGGCACCAGTTGCACAGGGCTAGGGTCTCGAGCTTAATGACGAGTTTGGAGGGTACTATGGTGTTAAATGCTGAGCTGTAGTCGATGAACAGCATTCTTACATAGGTATTCCTCTTGTCCAGATGGGTTAGGGCAGTGTGCAGTGTGATTGCGATTGCGTCGTCTGTGGACATATTGGGACAGTAAGCAAATTGGTTCTAGGGTGTCTGGTAGGATGGAGGTGATATGATCCTTGACTAGTCTCTCAAAGCATTTCATGATGACGGAAGTAAGTGCTACGGTGCGAAAGTCATTTAGCTCAGTTACCATAGCTTTCTTGGGAACAGGAACAATGGTGGCTCTCTTGAAGCATTTGGGAACAGCAGACTGGGATATGGATTGATTGAATATGTCCGTAAACACACCAGCCAGCTGGTCTGCGCATGCTCTGAGGACACGGCCAGGGATGTCATCTGGGCCGGCAGCCTTGCGAGGGTTAACACATTTAAATGTTTTACTCACGTTGGCTGTGGCTAAGGTGAGCCCGCAGGTTTTGGTAGCGGGCCGTGTCGGTGGCACTGTATTGTCCTCAAAGCGAGCAAAGAAGTTGTTTAGTTTGTCTGGGAGCAGGACATCGTGGTCCGCGACGGGGCTGGTTTTCTTTTTGTAGTCCGTGATTGACTGTAGACCCTGCCACATTCCTCTCGTGTCTGAGCCATTGAATTGTGACTCTACTTTGTCTCTATATTGACGCTTAGCTTGTTTGATTGCCTTGCGGAGGGAATAGCTACACTCTTTGTATTCAGTCATGTTTCTGGTCGCCTTACCCTGGTTAAAAGCAGTGGTTCGCACTTTCAGTTTTGTGCGAATGCCGGCATCAATCCACGGTTTCTGGTTGGGAAAGGTTTTAATAGTTGCTGTGGGTACAACATCACCGATGCACTTGCTAATAAACCCGCTCACCGAATCAGCATACACATCAATGTTGTTGTCTGATGCTGTCCGGAACATATCCCAGTCCACGTGCTCGAAGCAATCTTGAAGCGTCGAATCAGATTGGTCGGACCAGCGTTGAACAGACCTGAGAACGGACGTTTCCTGTTTTAGTTTCTGTCTATAGGCTGGGAGCAACAAAATGGAGTCATGGTCAGACTTGCCGAAAGGAGGGCGGAGGATGGCCTTGTATGCATCACGGAAGTTAGAATAACAGTGATCTAGGGTTTTCCCGGCCCGGGTCTCACATTCGATATGCTGATAAAATTTATGGAGCCTTGTTTTCAGATTAGCCTTGTTAAAATCCCCAGCCACAATAAATGCAGCCTCAGGATATGTGGTTTCCAGTTTACATAGAGTCCAATGAATTTCTTTCAGTGGCGTCAAAGTGTCAGCTTGAGGGGGGATATACGCAACTGTGATTATAATCGAGGAGAATTCTCTTGGTAGATAATGCGGTCAGCATTTTATTGTAAGGAATTCTATGTCAGGTGAACAAAAGGACTTGAGTTCCTGTATGTTGTTATGATCACACCACGACTCGTTAATCATAAGACACACACCCCTGCCCTTCGTCTTACCAGATAGATGTTTGTTTCTGTCGGCGCGATGCGTGGAGAAACCATGTGGCTGTACCGACTCTGATAACGTGTCCTGAGTGAGCCATGTTTCCGTGAAGCAAAGAACATTGCAGTCTCTGATGTCTCTCTGGAAGGCAATCCTTGCTCGGATTTCGTCTACCTTTTTGTCCAGAGACTGGACATCGGCAAGTAGTATACTCGCCCCGTCTACCCCTTCTCCTCCGCCGCCGTTGTTTTGGGTCGTTGGCTGGGATCCAGTCTATTGTCCTAGTTGGTGGACCAAACAGAGGATCCGCTTTGGGAAAGTCGTATTCCTGGTCGTAATGTTGGTAAGTTGACGTTGCTTTTATATCCAATAATTCCTCCCGGCTGTATGACACTGTTGGTGTCCGGTTCACCAACAGTAGTATAGCTAACTGACCAAAGTTCTTTACTCACTCCCTCGAGCTAAATCAAGGGTGCAACGTTTGTGAATTGGACCTCCACTTAAGATGGCAATCAAACTGCATCCGGTTTTGACAGGGATTTCCCAGAGGGAAAGTGGCTAACTCAAGGGCTGAGGGGGTAAAAATAACGTGTTTGGACTGGAGCCATTATTTAAAAACGAAACATTTGTGTTTAGTGAGTCCGCCAGATCAGAGACCAGGGATGTTCTCCTGATAAGAGCGTGAATTGGACCATTTTCCGGTCCTCCTAGGCATTCAAAATGTAGTGAAGTAAAATTTGTCAAAAATATAAATAGCTAAGTAAAGCAAAGATACCCCAAAAACGACTTAAGTTGTACTAAGTATTTTTACTTAAGTACTTTACACCACTGGCTGACAGTACATTTCACCAACAGCAGCTAGCTGACAGTACATTTCACAGTCTCTGCTACAAAAGATAACAGCACGCCAACAGTATGAGCCTTCCATCCTTCAACAGTTATTAAGACAGCGATCTGTTTGTGTTTCACCCCATTTTTCCTGTATAAGCGCCTGATTAAACCAGACTGAATACAAGGTTCAGTCTGGTTTAACCAGGCTATGTGATAGATGGTGCAGGCAGGAGGAGAGCGGTATAAACAAAGCAGAAATCTGTAAAGTCTGGCTCTGACACATTATAGCGCCACACACACAGGAGACACAGACACACACAGCTGTGTTTCGTTTAGAAATGTCAGGTAATTTGTCTTTCAGGGATGAAAAGGCTGCCTCTGGGGAAACTCTTGTTTCCTTTACAGAAATCAATGAAAGGAGTTTTTATTTGATGAAAAGTGGAGTAGTGGGGAAACAGGGCTGGTAAATGGCTTAACAATATGATAAGTAAAAAATCCTATGTGGCTAAGCTGAAGAACATAGAAAATAAATAGATGTTTAGGTCATGAAAATACTTTAGCCGTTTCAAACACCACCATAACACTAAATCAAACGAAACGGGATTGAAACTATATAATATTAGACACATTCTGTGTGGTAGATATTCTACATGCATCTGCATAATGTGATGTTGTGTGCTGGCTATCTCTGCCGACCCAGCTGGGGCTGTAGGTGGAGGAGGAGAGGAAGACTTATGATTTATGCCCACTCATCATCCAAAGTGACACGCTGACAGTCTGGATTGTTCTCCGGCCGTGATAAATATCCTAAATAAGGCTCTTCAACGTGCTAACTCCAGACCAATACATCCATATATCCCATCCTCACAGAGGAAAGCTCTCAATGTGCTAACATTCTATCCACTGGAAGTTCTCAACTTCGCAGGGCACAGGGGCTGGAACGACCCAGGAATGGCCACGGCAGTCTGGTCTATGATCACAACATCAGCCCAACAGAGTGATAGGATCACATTCTGATCCTCTTCAGCCCAAACAAATCATCCTCTCTATGTTTGTGTTGTTCCCCTAATGCTGAGGTTCAAACACAACAGAAGCCAGTTTCAGAATGACAAAGCTCTGGTAAATACTAAATAGCTGTGTATATGCTTGGATACTCCTAATAAGCACATGTTGGGGATGAGCGACTAGCTTCTGTTACAATGGGACAGTTGTCAGGTTGATATTGACTGTCCACAGAGAAGAGAAGAAGTAGGAGGATGGTGTAGCTACTGTGGCAAAGATATACCTGTGGAACGTGATGGCCATGGAATCTCTGCATGATGATAAGGAGGGTTGATTGACAGAGTCTGGGTGACAGGGATAAAAAACAGGCAGATAAACGGGGCAGCTCCTAACAGCATCACCCCTGATTTTCACCTCCTTCTCTTTGGCCACTCGCAACTCTTCAGGCCCTGTTTAGTATGGGGGACCTGTTCATCACAGCAGCCCCTTCACTTCTCCTCAGCCCCTTCAATCACCCCCTCACTGTCAGGGCTAGACTGCAGAGAACCATGAGACTAACAGTATTCAAAGTAAGTCCATCTCTCCTGTGTTGTAATCAGTAGAGTGATAGGACCATTGGGAGCTGAGGGACTGGAAGCCATGTGAAAGCCTGGATCAGGATGGCATCAGGCCACACAGCTACCATGATCCTCCCAGGGGAGCCATCCTCTTCCTCCCCGCATACACTACCTCCATCCCAGCCTTACCTCTGGGTGCTGACTCAGGGACATAAGGCTGACTAGACTATGTGTATGTGTCTGCACCATTCTCTCTACCCATCCCCAGCAGAGGAGAAGACTGTCCAATCTCATGGTCAGGGAGGGTATACCGTGCCCAGTCCCATCCAGCACCACCATGGTGCTCTTCCTCCTGGCTTTTGGGCTCCTGACCAGAGCCTTAAAGGCACATTACCCCCCTAAGATGTCCCCAGTGTGTACTGATCACCCAGCCGCCTGTAACCACTCCAAACGGCCATCTGTCTGAGCAGACACACGCGCACACACACGCACGCACAGTTCAAAAAGAGCTGTCTTATTAAATTAACTTCTGCCTTTTACAGCTGCCCCACCTTACCCTCTCTCTCTTTCTCTCTCCCTGTTGACCTCTTTATCAACCCAAACATTTGTCTTGCCATTCATGGATGAATTTGTATTCCGTTAAGACAGGTTCCCGGTAGAAACCTGGAAGGGCAAAGTCCTCTCCCCTATCATTGTGTTTCTCTCACGCCATATCTAGGTCTCTCCTCTCTCTCACTGCTTAGCTACTGAAGAGCCATGTCTCAATACATGGGAGATACTGTATACAACGCTCTGGTCAAAGGTAATGCACTAAAAAGGGAATAGGGTGCCAGTCAGAGCCCCAGAGAGCCCCTGAGAGCCAGAGTTGCCTGTGCAGGGTTCTCGCCATGCAGATGTCTGTTTATTTAACTCCAGTCTATTAAGCTGACGTGGAGACACCCAAGACAAGGTGTGCCACTTTGGCTTTAATTCAATTGTCAGCAGAGGAGCAGTAATCAATGAGGCTATTTCCATAACGCTACTCCAGGCCGGCTGCAGAACACGTAAACCCTGCTACTGCTGCCACCCGGTTCCCTGGGCCTTGTTCAGAAAGATTTCAACGCTATGAACATGGCACTATAACAGGCTACAGAACACATAAACCCTGCTACTGCCACCCGCCCTGTATGGGCCCTGTTCACTAGGGAGGAAACGTTTTGAAACAGACAAACAGGGAGGTACGGAGACAGATAGTAGAGCATACAGAAGGTGGCAGAGACCAGGGCTCAAACCCCTGTCAGCAGGGGGCCATATGTGGTCAAGAATCGAGAAAGCCAGGCTTTCTAAAGGTGCATCCATTTCTCTCTACGCTCCCCATGGAAAGTGACTGGCACGATAGGGAACACACAGCCCACTGACTGAACCCTAAAGCAACATGGTCTCTGACAACTAGCTGTACGCAGAGTGACAAACAGCCAAACATATTTGGAGATGTACATCCCATGGCAATGTGGCAGATTAAAACAATAGTTTATGGTTAAATGCATTTAATAGTTCTTTCTCACTCCTTCAATTCACCAGGATTTTATATTGCTCTCATTTAATGATATCTGTCTGTCTCTTTCTACCCATTCATCTCTATCCCTCCATCCCTCTTTCTGTGACTCATGTTTTGGAGGAGAAGACCCCTCCAGGTTTTCTGGAGTGTCAGGATCGTTTGTCACAGATAATCAGGCCGACCAGCCAGTAACCTTTAGAAAAACAATAGGGGAAGAAACACCAAGCACACCAAGGTACCTCGGATGACATTTACGCAGGGAGGGTGTGTGGAACACTATCTAATAAAGTACCTAGCTTTTCTGCTGCTGCAGACAGGTATGTGTCCAATGTTGACATCATCGCTGAAGTTGTAGGCATATTTACTTTCCAGAGCAGCTGCCAAACAGAGAGAAATCGATTGAGACACGTGTCCACACGATTCTTAATGAAAAATGGGATCGAATCAGCAAACCACTGTGAGAGGAGTCAGCCATTACACCTGCTCAGTCAGCCAATAGTATTGATGCTTTCTGCCCATGGAGAGGGCCAATAGCAGGCTATGTAGAGAGCAGAGCAGGGTGGCCCGCATGACACCAATGATACTGTGTACTATGGGGTCAGTAATTATTGGCACCCTTGGTAAAGATAATAATAATAATACAAATATTGAGCTATATTGTACATATATTAAAACGATTGGCTCCCCTGTTTGTAATACTTCGGCGCCCTCACCTTGCGAGGATAACGACACAGCCTTTTTCTAAAATGTTTTATGAGATTGGAGAACACAAAAGGTTTTTGGCTAAAACGATCAGAAAAGATTCTGTATTGAGGAATTGTCTAAGAACCCTCACAATGTATTCTCTAACCTCATAAAACATTTAGAACAAGGCTCAGTGTTGTTGTCCTCACAAGGGGAGGGTGCTAGAGTATTACCAACAGGGGAGCCAATAACCTTATCTTTAAAAAAAATATATGTATTACTTATTACACACAATCTGTTTCTCTGAGAAATTGTATTAGTATAAAATAATATAATTTTTTAATAACTTTTTTGCATACAATATAGCTCAGTATTTGTATTTATTTTATAGTATTTTTTGCTGTAAATCTTTATCATGGGTGCAAATAATGATGTACCCCACTGTATATACACTGAGTATACCAAACATTAGGAACACCTTCCTAATTTTTAGTTGTCCCCCCCACAGATGTGTTAAGTTGGCCGAATGTCCTTTGGTTGGTGGACCAGTCTTGATACACACGGGAAATTGTTGAACGTGAAAAACCCAGCAACGATGCAGCTCTTGACACAAACCGGTGCGCCTGGCACCTACTACCATACCCCATTCAAAGGCGCTGAAATGTTTTGTCTTGTGGATTTAAGTGATAAGTGATATCAATAAGGGATCATAGCTTTCACTTGGATTCACCTGGTCAGTCTATGTCATGGAAAGTGTAGGTGTTAATGTTTTGTATACTCAGTGTAGATAAATAACTACATGGCACATAAACTAAACTAGTAATTGGTTTGTAGAGAAAATGTTGAAGCACAAAACAGTGAAACAATATTAATGCTTACAAAATAAAGAGAAATACTACTGAAAGAGTCACTCATAGAATTTACCAAATGACTCTGTTTGTTGAGGCTCGGTAGACCAGAATGAATCATGATGAACATGTTAACGTAGAAGTAATGCAGTGCAGCCTGTTTACTTGGCTACTTCATCCCCCTCCACACCGCACACTGAAACAGCACTAATAAAGGGAGGTACCAGCCATTTAAATACACCTTACATTACTACTCTGTAATTGGGTGGTGAATAGAATATCCTCTTCCCCGCCAAGGCATTAGAGAAAGTGACTGATATAGATTATCATATCAGTGTGTGTGTGTACTCTGTTCTGTAGTAGCTAGGTTGTTGTTGCTCTGCTGCTGCCTAAAGGGGGTAATCATTTCCTAGCTCTATGGCTGACTCCCTCACTCCCCATTCAATAATAAGGCCCTAAGCAAACAGGAAGGCATAAAGACCCATTCTGTTTCTGCCACTTTCCCCGTTTTCCCTTTGTTGGAAAAGTCCACAATTAAATATTTATGGGCTGCTACAATATGGTAATGTGAAGAAGTCCCTGCAGATCCTCTCAAGCTCTGTCAGGTTGGTTAGGAAGCATCATTGCACAGCTATTCAGGTCTCTCCAGAGATGTTTGATCGGGTTCAAGTCCAGGCTCTGGCTGGACCACTCAAGGACATTCAGAGACATGTCCCGAAGCCACCCCTGCGTTGTCTTGGCTGTGTGATTAGGGTTGTTGTCCTGTTGGAAGGTGAACCTTTGCCTCAGTCGTAGGTCCTGAGCGCTCTGGAGAAGGTTTTTATCAAGGATCTCTCTGTACTTTGCTCCGTTCATCTTTCCCTCGATCCTGACTAGCCTTCTAGTCCCTGCCGCTGAAAAACATCCCCACAGCATGATGCTGCCACCACCATGCTTCATCGTAGGGATGGTGCCAGGTTTCCTCCAGGCATGACGCTTGGCATTCAGGCAAAAGAGTTCAATCTTGGTTTCATCAGACCATCCTTATGGTCTGAGAGTCCTTTAGGTGCCTTTTGGCAAACTCCAAGCGGGCTGTCATTTGCCTTTTACTGAGAAGTGGCTTCCGTCTGGTCATTCTACCATAAAGGCCTGATTGGTGGAGTGCTGCAGAGATGGTTGTCCTTCTGGAAGATTCTCCCATCTCCAAAGAGGAACTCTAGAGCTCTGTCAGAGTGACCATCAGGTTATTGGTTACCTTCCTGGCCAAGGCCCTTCTCCCCCGAGTGCTCAGTTTGGCCAAGCACACAGCTTTAGGAAGAGTGTTGGTGGTTCCAAACTTCTTCCATTTAAGAATGATGGAGGCCAAGCTCCTCCAAGTCTCTCTGGGACTTTCAATGCTGTAGAATGTTTTTGGTACCCTTCCCCAGATATGTGCCTTGATACAATCCTGTCTCGGATTTCTACGGACAATTACTTCAACCTCATGTCTTGGTTTTTGCTCTAACATGCACTTCCAACTATAGGACCTTATATAGACAGGTGTGTGCCTTCCCAAATCATGTCAAAATCAATTGAATATACCACAAGTGGAGTCCAATCAAGAAACATCTCAAGGATGATCAATGGAAACAGGATGCACCTGAGCTCAATTTCGAGTCTCATAGCAAAGGGTCTGAATACTTACAGTATGTAAATAAGGTACTTCTGTTTTTTTATATTTTATAAATAAAAAAATGGTTTTCGCTTTGTCATTATGGGATAGATTAATTTTTTTATTTAATCCATTTTAGAATAAGGCTGAAACGTAACAAAATGTGGAAAAAGTCAAGGGGTCTGAATACTTTCCAAATGCACTGTAGCTAGTAAGCTATTTGAAGTCTGACTCCCTGGCAATGTCCTAGACAGTGGACAGTAAAGGCTACACTTTCAACCCAGTTCAGCGATACTGTCATCTTGTTCTGCCAGCAGCATACCACACTGCATCCCACTGCTGACTTGCCACTGAAGCTAAACAAGGTTGTTCCCTGGATGGGAGACCAGATGCTGCTGGAAGGGGTGTTTGAGGGCCATTAGGAGGCACTCTTTCCTCTGGTCTAAAAAAGATCACAATGCCCCAGAGCAGTGATTGGGGACATTGCCCTGTGCAGGGTGGCGTCTTTCAGATGGGGTGTTAAACAGGTGTCCTGACTCTTTGTGGTCACTAAAGATCCCATGGCACTTATCTTAAGAGTAGGGTTGTTAACCCCGGTGTCCTGGCTAAATTCCCAATCTGGCCCTTATGCAATCATGGCCACCTAATCACCCCCAGCTTCCAATTGGCTCATTCCCCCTTCTCCCCTGTAACTATTCCCCCGGTCGTTGCTGCAACTTACCTGGTAAAATAAGGGTTAAATATAAAATAATCGAATGATACAAGAATTAACAAATTGTGCGGATGAGTTATTGATTCTGTTGACACATAGCTGCTCATCAATGATATCTTGGGGCAAAGTGACTTCTGTCATTATCTATCATTAGGAACACTGTCGAGACATCAGGACAAATAGTCTCTCACTAACCCAATTAGACCACACCTAAACTAATCAACAATGGAAAGCAAACAAGATATTTCTGATTCAATGTAATTAGAGTAAATAACATTATAATTCTTATCTCTTCTAACACAGTATGAAAATACAGTATACCTAACCCTAGGCTAACAGTTAGCCAATCATGTGTCTACTGTAAGAGGCTAACTTGACCTGTAACCATATTAAATGAATCCACCCCCTCTGTGTTATGATTATTTGATCCTGAGGGAGAATGCTTTAGAGAAGGTCCACCATTGAGCCCATGATAGCTACTCTGATAACACCATTCTAACAGGCTGGGACAAATGAACTGCATTCTAATCATAGTGGAGGACAGTGTGCACACGGGTGGACGCGCGCCGCACACACACCACGTCCCGAAGACTGTGATGATGTGCTCTTCAAAATGACCAAAAATGTTCCTCAAAGTAATAGACTAGAAATAAAAGAAGTAGAACCTCTAAGTGTCAGAAGATCTGGGCCCTTTGATGACTCAGAAGTTAGTTTGGAAAATTGTTAATGAGAACAGAAACGCTGAAGAGAAAATGTCCTCATCTACTGCTAGACATCTGTTGTGTCACCGTAACAGATGTGTCTCTTTCTGCTAAACCAGGAGACACTAAACTGACTAACGAACACACTCACTAACCTCAAAGAAAAGGCAGCACTGTTCATCGAACATAAACACACCCACGCACACACGAAAGCTGATTATTTGAGAGGCGGTTCACAGATGGTGAGGCCCAGAAAGGGAGGGAAGCTCCTCCAAGTCTCTCCGTGGTGTCCCAGTGTGCTTCACACGTCCCTCAGCCACTCCAGTACTGCCTCCTGACAGTTCCCTAAAATAGCCCCGCTGTCTATTATAAATGCAAATAGAAAACATGACTTGAGACCGATGTGGTGGGATTGTGTGTGCTGGTGTGTTAATTGCCAGGTCTAGTGGTTTGGGTTCGTGGGGTTCGGCACCCCCATAGGAACGAAGGTGATTGACACTTTTAATCCAAACAGTCCAAACAGTTCAAGCCTCATCATGATCCATGATCATGACTTTGGACGGATCATTTGAGTAAGGACAAAAATACCCATACATTTCTTTTCGTCAAAGATAATGCCAAGCATCTCATACATCGCACAGTGTGTGTGTGTGTGTGTGTGTGTGTATGTGTACTCACCCCACTGTAGAGGTGCCAGCTGCAGGTGCTCGAGGACCAACTGGTTGAGGACTCCCTCCACACTGGCCTCTCCCTGGCGACGCACAGACGGGTGAGATAGGGTTAAGGACTACACACTGGTCTGGAGGGGGCTGGGCCCTCAGTGTCTCTGATGACATTTGCAATTAATAGAGAGAAAGGATTCACAAGTAATAATGTTCAAACTAAGGTAAACAGTACAGTGACATTTTCCCTCCCTTTAACTGGATATGAGACAAGGGCAAGTTTCTTTAGTGACAAAACTAGCCACACTCAGAGCAAGCGGAACCGATGCACCAAATCTGGAACCAAGAGGACCCTGAACAGCTTCTACCACCAAGCCATAAGATTGTTAAATAGTTAACCAATAGCTACTTGTACTATCTGCACTGACCCTTTTTGTACTAACTCTTTGACTCATCACATTCGCTGCTGTTACTGTTTATTATCTATCCTGTTGCCTAGTCACTTTACCCCTACCTATATGTAGATCCCTCAATTACCTCGTACCCTTGCACATCAGTACTGGTACAACTTGAAACTATAGCCAAGTTATCGTTACTCATTGTGTATTTATTTATTCCTTCGATTGAAATGTTTCTCTCTGCATTGTCAGGAAGGGCCCGTAAGTAAGCATTTCACTCTTACTTTACACCTGTTGTTTATGAAGCATGTGACAAATAAAATGTGATTTGATTTGAAAACAAACAAAGTGGCAAATATACACCTGAGAAATATGTGAAGAGAGAGAGAGAGATGGAGAGAGATGGAGAGAGATGGAGAGAGAGAGAAAAGAGAAAAAAAAAGAGAGGATTTATGAAGTATGATTCTCCAGTGTAGCTGTAAATTGGCTGCAGCCCAGTGGTTGATAGATAAGCCGGTGGCTCCCTGGTTGCCTAGTGACTCTGTTAGGAGAGCTGAGGGCTCGAGGCGGACAGAGATTCACGGTTGGCTGGCTGGCCATTACTGTACAGTTCATGTTCCGTTCTATATGTGGAAAAGAAGCTCTCTCTGTAGACTGCCCTAGGCTTGGTGTTAGACACAATACCAGACCAGGCTACATATAGTAGCACTTCCTGTATCTCTACTGTAACAGTCTTTAGGTCAAAGATCATTGAGACTGGCTTTTTCCTCTTTTCCTCTAACCTTATTCCCCAGTGTCATATCTGAATGTTGTGATTAAGAAACATAATATCCATTCACAAATCTCATTCAGGGTGATGCAATGAGAACTGTGAAAAGTAAAACTGCCGTAACAACCCAAAGAGTAATAAAGATGCATCTTCTCAACCATTAGTGGAGGGAATTATGGTAATAAGTATCCTTATTGTGTAATTGGTCTCATAATAAGAACTGGGATTATCTAAAAACTGCTCACATCTCAGAGAGAAAACACATTGTGTTTAAAGCCTACAGAGCAGTCCGCTCCTCAGCCAAGTCGTTTCTCAAAACCCCCCACACGTCCATGTCTTCTAGCCTAGCATGGTTTCTGGGAGAAAAACTGCAACACTGCAAGTCAACCTGTCACTACAATCTGATTGGTTGGCTAAGAACCCACATTTAAGTCTGCCTGTCGAGTCCTTCTGTTCCTGAACAGTCAGTCACACGCATTTATCAGAGGAGAACAACAAGATTATAATTGAGGTTATAACCGTTGAACCTTTCCTTGGTGACATCATAAGGCTGTCTGTCGTAGGGCTGGCTAGGGAGCTAATGCTGCTAATGCTGAGTACTCAGATAAACAGAGCTGCCATAAAGACATTAGGTTGATAATATGTTATGATAAAGAAAACCTGCTCCTCTGGTCCACCACACAGCTGACAGCTTGAATAATGACTGGAATAATAGTGTGCTGTTGTAACACCACATAGTGTTAACATGACTAGAATGGACAAAGTAACACCACAGAGTTAGAATGACTAGAATGAACAAAGTAACACTACATAGAGTTAGAATGACTAGAATGGACAAAGTAACACTACATAGAGTTAGAATGACTAGAATGAACAAAGTAACACCACAGAGTAGGGCTGAACCCAATTTTTCAACTGGTCGATTGTTTGGTCGATAGGCTGTTGGTCGGCCTATATATTTTTTGTATAAATGTATATGTATATATGTGTGTGTATGTGTGTATATATATATCGCAAATGTAGGCATATAAATATTCCCATTTGGGGATATGATAGTAATTCTGATTGGCTAAATACACCACCACTAATGAGCTGTGGTGCTTCTCAAAGTAATGTTTTGTTCACCTCAAACAGCAACCTAACAAAGTCTGTTTTTACATCCATTGAGAATGACACTAATTCCTCAATTTGAAAATAACCACCCAGCTTGAAAGGGAAAAATGCCATGCTCTGTCATAAAATAGGCCTACCTGACTACTTCTTATCCCTTGCGCAAATAGCCTACAGCTGTGTCTGTAGCTCACTGGTGCAGGGAATATTTTATACAATGTCGCTTCAGGCTGGACCCAAGTTAAGAGTTCATACAACGTTTCAAGTTCGTTGCAGACACGCCATGCATAGCCAATGTGATTTATAGGATATTTTTTTTCATCTGGATATTTTCTAACTTCAGGCTGCAATGTTTTTATTTGTTAGCTTTATAGGCCATTTTTACATAGTTGGCAATGGCAATATAAGTTACTTTTTAGGTTTGTATAATTTTCATTTATATTTGGATAGAATTTTGACTAACCGGGGCCTACCGAGTGGCGCAGCAGTCTAAGGCACTGCATCTCAGTGCAAGAGGTGTAACTACAGTCCCTGGTTCGAATCCAGGCTGTATCACATCGGGCCGTGATTGGGAGTCCCATAGGGCGGCGCACAATTGGCCCAGCGTCGTCCAGGTTTGGCCGGGGTAGGGCATTTTTGCGGCTGGCTTCCGGGTTAAGGGAGCAGTGTGTCAAGAAGCAGTACGCCTTGGCAGGATCGTGTTTCGGAGGACGCATGACTCAACCTTCGCCTCTCCCGAGTCCGTACGAGAGTTGCAGCAATGAGACAAGACTGTAACTACCAATTGGATATAAAAAAAAAATTAAAACATGACAATGATTTTGAGATACAAAGTGAAACTGTTCCACAAAAATGTACGTATGAAAACCATAACTGTCGCACAGTTATGGTAAGATCGCCATTCCACATGACAAAGTTTGCCGACTCCAAGTGTAGCCTATTACCGGCAACTTTGAGAGAGCAATGGCAAAATCTGCAAAAGCCAGTAGGAGCGGGAGGAGGATGGTCAGGACAGGTAAACATTTTTCTTCTCCTGGTTATCTTGATCTTTGGCTCCCTCTTGAGTCATGTGTCTTATTTCATCAAACAGTGAGCTTAAAGCATCAGACAAGTCCAATGCATATATAGTTGATTTTATTAAAACACATAGGGTGTGTCTATGGAAAAATACACGTTTTAAAATTTTGATCAATTGGTTGAAAGAACAGATGACTTTCGGTTGGCTAAGACGTTTTTTTTTTGTCGTGGACAGCCCTAATAGAGTTAGAATGACTAGACAGACAAAGTAACACTATAGCGTTAAAATGACTAGACAGACAAAGTAACACTGACATCTATCCATCCACCAAATTGTCTCCAGGCCTGGCGTCACCGTGACGTGCTTGTGTCCTTGCCGTGTGGACGGGTACAGGGACAGGAATGGTTGGCGAGTTGGGGTTGTTAAAGGGGCTTAGGTGTGTATTGGGGTGGGGGTCTGTGAAGAAGCTAGCCTACCCTGAAGGGCAGAACTTGAAGATACACTCATTCTCTCTTGAGGGGACGTCATGACAGTAACAGGCCTTCTGTTCCTACTCCTCCTCCTCTTCCTCTCCTCTGGCTGGTGTGTTTCTCTTCAGCCACACTATATTTAGGAGACTGTCGTTATCGCCAGAATTGAAACAGTACCTTCCATAATGAATGGGAGATACTCTATTAATGCTAGGCCAAGTTGCCTAGTCTGCTAAGCAGCGAGATAAGGTGTTTCTGCACAGTTCTCTTAAATAAGAAGAAGGATATTAACAATGCATGTTATTATGAATAAATGCCAAGCCAAGGGTGACCCAAATCATATTACGTGATTGCAACCCTTCTGTTCACAGTCCTAGTTTTCTATACTTGAAACCTATTTATTTCTGCAATGTTTCAATGTTTTTCTGATTTTACAATTTAAGATAACAAAAAAAAATTATATGTTGTTTGAATTATATCTTGGTTGGAAATGTAGTGCCTTTCAATCACCAGCCTCAATAACAATCACACAGCCCAGCTCAGAGCAGAGCTCTGACATGCACAGCGCTCTCTGACTTAACAGTACCCTCTGAGAAACAACATTAGTAACATCATCTACTGCAGTCGCTCCTGTAGTTATGTTCTCCTATCCTCGTGGGGACCTAAAATGTATTTCCATTCAAAATCCTATTTTCCCTAACCCCTACCATAACCCTAACACTAACCATAACCCTACATTTAAAATAGCTTTAGTCCTCATGGGGATGTGAGAAATGTCCCAAAGAGGGATAATTGTCCTTGTTTTACTATCCGTGTGGGGACGTTTAGGGATTATAGGTCCCACAAGGATAGAAGAACCAACCCCATCCATCCAGACACACACACACACACACACACACACACACAGCTGCTAAATTGCTTGCAGATCAAACAAATGCACACAATCACAGGAGTGTTTACGCATTACTAAAATGGAAAATATGATGGCAAGTTCAACAGCACAGGGACTCCGATTAATTATTAATTGTACACCTCCTCCCTGTAACAACTTGACAGGCCATTTTAAGCAACACTGAGTCTGTGTATTGGTAATAGCCCCCTCATTACCTAAGAGGTTGTGATGGAGTGCCCTGCCTGCATATTGACAAAGGATGCGTCTCAAATGGCACCCTATTCCCTATATAGTGCCCAGGGCTACACGCACATTTCGCCATACTTTTTCCCCATCTGTCAGAGCAGGCACACACCCTAGCCAAAAGACCTCCGGATGTAGCATCCAGATGCCTTCTAATAGGGATCTGTATACATCCAACAACAAAGGATATGATGTTCCAGGTGATGCCCAGGGTGCTGTTGATCATGGAGGCCTGGGCGTGAAGCCTCTCCTCCTCCAGTAGTTTGGGGTTGGTGTAGCGCACGGCCTCCTGGTCCGGCTGGGGCAACGTGTCAAAGTCAAACTTAGCCACCTGGATCGCCATCCTAGATGGGAGGGAGAGAGGACAGCGAAGGTTAAACACAGGCACTGCCGACGCACTGCCGCGCTAAGAGAAAAAGCAGTAGCACTTGATTCAACAACACCGTAAGCACTACTAAAGTGTTTTTGTTTGCAAATAACTGGTCTTACTCTGTGCTAGAAACTTGGCCAAGTATTTCAGCAGGCGGTCACACACTGTAAATAAGTATCCTAACGTCTAAACTTTAATCACAGAAGGACATATTGGTCAGATGATCAAATCATTTGAGATTTGGGTTTGTTGACATTTTAAAAGCCAGTCTCCCTCAAACCGTGAATATGTTCAGATATAAAGATACTAACTAAACTATTGGAGATGCACTGACAGTGGAGGAAGAAGGAAAGTGAAGGAAGCTTAGCCACAGGCAACATATTTCAGATCACCATTCAAAATATAGCATTAAACCAAATCAAGACAGGTAAATAGGTGGATCTATCCATTCCATCCCCACTAAATATAAAGGTGATCAAAGGGCAACAGATCACAGAACCACTCAATGCAAACATACTGTATGGCTTTGACAAGACATGTAGGTGTCAGTTGTTGTGGTCAACAACAACTGTACAGTCGTGGCCAAAAGTTGAGAATTACACAAATATAAATTTTCACAAAGTCTGCTGCCTCAGTTTGTATGATGGCAATTTGCATATACTCCAGAATGTCATGAAGAGTAATCAGATGAATTGCTATTAATTGCAAAGTCCCTCTTTGCCATGCAAATGAACTGAATCCCCCAAAAACATTTCCACTGCATTTCAGCCCTGCCACAAAAGGACCAGCTGACATCAGTGATTCTCTCGTTAACACAGGTGTGAGTGTTTACGAGGACAAGGCTGGAGATCACTCTGTCATGCTGATTGAGTTCGAATAACAGACTGGAAGATTCAAAAGGAGGGTGGTGCTTGGAATCATTGTTCTTCCTCTGTCAAACATGGCTACCTGCAAGGAAACACGTGCTGTCATCATTGCTTTGCACAAGAAGGGCTTCACAGGCAAGGATATTGCTCCCAGTAAGTTTGCACCTAAATCAACTATTTATCGGATCATCAAGAACTTCAAGGAGAGCGGTTCAATTGTTGTGAAGAAGGCTTCAGGGTGCCCAAGAAAGTCTCGCAAGCGCCAGGACCGTCTCCTAAAGTTGATTCAGCTGCGGGATCGGGGCACCACCAGTACAGAGCTTGCTCAGGAATGGCAGCAGGCAGGTGTGAATGCATCTGTACGCACAGTGATACGAAGACTTTTGGAGGATGGCCTGGTGTCAAGAAGGGCAGCAAAGAAGCCACTTCTCTCCAGGAAAAACATCAGGGACAGACTGATATTCTGCAAAAGGTACAGGGATTGGACTGCTGAGGACTGGGGTAAAGTCATTTTCTCTGATGAATCCCCTTTCTGATTGTTTGGGGCATCCGGAAAAAGCTTGTCCGGAGAAGACAAGGTGAGCGCTACCATCAGTCCTGTGTCATGCCAACAGTAAAGCATCCTGAGACCATTCATGTATGGGGTTGCTTCTCAGCCAAGGGACTGGGCTCATTCACAATTTTTCCTAAGAACAGAGCCATGAATAAAGAATAGACCCAACCATCCAGGAACAGTTTGGTGACGAACAATGCCTTTTCCAGCATGATGGAGCACCTTGCCATAAGGCAAAAGTGATAACTAAGTGGCTCGGGGAACAAAACATCGATATTTTGGGTCCATGGCCAGGAAACTCCCCAGACCTTAATCCCATTGAGAACTTGTGGTCAATCCTCAAGAGGCGGGTGGACAAACAAAAACCCACACATTCTGACAAACTCCAAGCATTGATTATGCAAGAATGGGCTGCCATCAGTCAGGATGTGGCCTAGAAGTTAATTGACAGCATGCCAGGGCGGATTGCAGAGGTCTTGAAAAAGAAGGGTCAACACTGCAAATATTGACTCTTTGCATCAACTTCATGTAATTGTCAATAAAAGCCTTTGACACTTATGAAATGCTTGTAATTATATGTCAGTATTCCATAGTAACATCTGACTAAAATATCTAAAGACACTGAAGCAGCAAACTTTGTGGAAATTAATATTTGTGTCATTCTCAAAACATTTGGCCACGACTGTAGTTGAGAATGGCAACCTGCACTTATACAATTACACAGGCCTTCTATCTACTGCCACAGCAGATCAATGGAGATAATAACTGGGGCTGTGTTTGTCATCCACCCTGATCCTGCTACTGTCCTGTCCAGTCTTCCGACCTGCCCTGGCCACTGATAAATTATGTATCCAGTTAGACCAAACACCCTGAGGCTCCAAGCTTCCTGCTCCACGGTGTGCGTGTGTTCAGGTTCATATACTAACAGGCGGCAGAGAGAATTAGTTCATAGCCTGCGGTTAAGACACATCCGGGATTCATAGTTCTGTAAGCCTCTCTAATAAAATACTAACAAACTTCTTATTAATTACCGGGGGCTACATGTATACCTTACATTCTAAGAGAAGAGTTAAAAGTGCCAACTGGATGCAGCCAGTACAGTCTAGTACAGTGACACAACACCGTGTGGGTGGAGAAGGAAGGAAGTGGATGCCGACAACTGGAAAAGAGAGATAGGGGGAGAGGGATGCAGAAAAGGAGAGGTGAACATTTCTGCTCCTCAGGCCTATGTGAAGCGATGGAGATGGCATCAGATTCCCACTCTGTTGCTGCTGTCTTAGCCCATAGCCACTTCCCCTGCTGGCCTGCCACAGCCAACAAGAGCCCACGGAAGGAGACGACACCCTGCCCTGCACCGCGTTGGCCACCTGTGGACCTCACAGAGGAGTAACTCAAGGATAGCCAGGTCCCAGATCTCTTTCTGCTACCTTGCATATTACTATCCAGTAGGGAAGTAAAATCCTCTCCACTGCATGCATGCATGCATACTGGTGTCTGTTTACCATTCCAATAACTCTGTGAAGTAAGTGTTAAAATAATGCATTACACCCGATTATCTCCCTAGCAGAATTAGATTTCATCTGTCTTGGTTCTTTCTTTGTTTTATTTCATTCATCTAACCGTCTCTTAAACTGTTTCATAACATCCTAGATTTTAAATGAATATATTAAACCAATATAAAACCTATGAGCATCTTATTTCCGGCCTGTGTGTAATTAATGGTGATGGATGTGGTATTAAATGAAGAGGGCTTGGTAGAGGAATTGATTCCCCCAGCAAAGTGAGAGTGATAATGGTGTCCTGGGAAACAGTCAAATCACAGACACAGAGAAACAGCTGCAGGGCCCAGGTTTTTATCACAACCCAAATCTTTATGACAATTTATAACTAGTGACTGTGTCTCTCTCCTTCTCTTCCTCTCTCCATCTTTTATTCCTTTTCTCCTCAGGCTCTTAGGAATTCTCTCACAAGCACTAACGCGCATGCACACACACACACAGAGAGACAGACATTGTTGTTACGACTAATAGTCTTCTCTCCAGGTATAAAAGCCAGACACTAGAACACTCCCTTTCCCACAGCAGGTAAATGGAAAAGAACCCTCCACTTTACAGTATTTTACCATCATTCCTCTATAAGCTGAGATAAACAGCAGTATCATGGCTTTCAGGAGGGCACCTAACTGCAAACATTTATCTCCATAGGACAGTGGTCACTATCCGCTCTATTGCGATCAACTCTTTGATCTCCAAGGCATTCCTAGTCGATTGCCAAACATCTCTGTAAAAAGCCCAACAATAAAGACTTGCGTTCCAAAATGTTCGCTGTAGGTGCACTTGATTCAGCTGCCCTACGCGCCGAGTAGTCCAAGTGTTCCCTTTATGAACCATGTCATGTGTCTGAAGGTACAACTCTGCGTACCCTGCGGGCCTGGAGAGCAAATCTAGTGCACCTATAGGCCTATCGCTGGCCAATCAGGTAGCTCAGATCACCGTGTCTGCAGCTTCCACGAGCCCACAGCGAAGTTGATTGTCAACTACTATGTGAGATTTTCAAAACCATGACTAGAGAGAGACTGTCAATGAATACAGCAAAGAGATGAGTGAGTTCATGGTAAAGATTTCACTCAGCACTGTCAACACGACATAAAACGCCCTCTCCCTATCAACTCAAGCTACAAAGTGTATCCATAGACTTGCGTTGTTATTAGCGGCTTGTGTTTTTGTAATATCGAGGAGTATTTCATGTTGTCTGGTCATACGAGTAACAACATGAACTGGTGCATGAGTCAGAGTTTCACCATGAGCTGGAAGACAGTGTCCCCTTTTTGGACAATCAGCAGAGTGAGGAAGAGCTGAGGGACGGTGAGAGGAGCTCTCTCTCTCTCTCTCTCTCTCTCTCTCTCTCTCTCTCTCTCTCTCTCTCTCTCTCTCTCTCTCTCTCTCTCTCTCTCTCTCTCTCTCTCTCTCTCTCTCTCTCTCTCTCTCTCTCTCTCTCTCTCTCTCTCTCTCTCTCTCTCTCTCTCTCTCTCTCTCTCTCTCTCTCTCTCTCTCTCTCTCTCTCTCTCTCTCTCTCTCTCTCTCTCTCCCCTCCTCCCTCCCTCCCTCCCTCCCTCCCTCCCTCCCTCCCTCCCAGTAAACTAAAACGCATTTTTTCAATTCATGCCTCACATGCAATACAACAAATGATATCACCAGTGTGATCACATATCATTTTAAAATGGTCTGACAAGAAAACATCATTGGTAGGGCAATTCAAGAATAGCCTATGTGCAGTGATAATGTATTGGGCCTATAGCCTACTGCACCTACCTCATCGCTACAGAACTGGTTTTAATAGGTTCATGTTGCATAGGTTTTTAAATCATATGGCCTGCATTTTGACTCAGAAAGTGATCTCGGCTCATAAAAGTTTGGTGACCACTGCCATAGGAGTTGAGTGTGAGGGTCGCTAGAAAAAGTCTCCTCTAGTCTCCATGTCTTCATTCCAAATGGCACTAATATCCTACACCCTTAGAAAAAAGGGTTATTTTGTGGTCCCCATAGGGGTTCCAGGGAGAACAATTTTGGATTCCAGGTAGAACCCTCTGTGGAAAGGTTTCTACATGGAATCCAAAAGAGTTCTAGCTGGAACCGTCCGGGTTTGACCGGTGTAGGCTGTCAGAATATGTTCTTAACTGACTTGCCTAGTTAAATAAAGGTTAAAAAAAGATATATAAAAAATAAGACAAACAAAATGCATAAGTGATTCGTATTTTCCTGCAAATGTCTGAAAAGGCACAGAAATGCCTGTCTGTGTGAGATGTGTGCGGTAAAGGACAGTAAAGAGGCCTTTCTACCGACTCTGAAAACCCCAAAAGAAAGATGCCCAGGGTCCCTGCTTATCTGTGTGAACGTGCCTTAGGCATGCTGCAAGGAGGCATGAGGAACGCAGATGTGGCCAAGGCAAAAAATTGCAATGTCCGTACTGTGAGATGCCTAAGACAGCGCTACAGGGAGACAGGACGGACAGCTGATCGTCCTCACAGTGGCAGACCACGTGTAACAACACCTGCACAGGATCGGTACATCCGAACATCACACCTGCGGGACAGGTACAGGATGGCAACAACAACTGCCCGAGTTACATCAGGAACGCACAATCCCTCCATCAGTGCTCAGACTGTTCGAATAGGCTGAGAGAGGCTGGACTGAGGGCTTGTAGGCCTGTTGTAAGGCAGGTCCTCACCAGACATCACCTGCAACAACGTCGCCTATGGCACAAACCCACCGTCTCTGGACCAGACAAAAAGTGCTCTTCACTGACGAGTCGCGGTTTTGTCTCACCAGGGGTGAGATGGTCAGATTTGAGTTTATCGTCGAAGGAATGAGCGTTACACCAAGGCCTGTACTCTGGAGCGGGATCGATTTGGAGGATGGTGTGGGGTGGTGAGTCACAGCACCATCGGACTGAGCTTGTTGTCTTTGCAGGCAATCACAACGCTGTGCATTACAGGGAAGACATCTTCCTCCCTCAAGTGGTACCCCTCCTGCAGGCTCATCCTGACATGACCCTCCAGCATGACAATGCCACCAGCCATACTGCTCGTTCTGTGCGTAATTTCCTGCAAGACAAGAATGTCAGTGTTCTGCCATGGCCAGCGAAGAGCCCGGATCTCAATCCCATTGAGCACGTCTGGGACCTGTTGGATGGGAGGGTGAGGGCATTGGGCCATTCCCTCCAGAAATGTCTGGGAACTTGCAGTTGCCTTGGTGGAAGAGTGGGGAAACATCTCACAGCAAGAACTGGCAAATCTGGTGCAGTCCATGAGGAGGAGAAGCACTGCAGTACTTAATGCAGCTGGTGGCCACACCAGATACTGACTGTTACTTTTGATTTTGACCCCCCCTTTGTTCAGGGACACATTATTCCATTTATGTTAGTCACATGTCTGTGGAATTTGTTCAGTTTATGTCTCAGTTGTTAAATCTTGTTATGTTCATACAAATATTTACACATGTTAAATTTCCTGAAAATAAACTATACACACGTTTACTTTCAGCAAATTGAACAGGGATTAAAAAGCATACCTATTGACAGACACATTTCAGTCCTTAAGCAATGTGTGGATAACCATTGTTGTACTGCATGGTTTATATTTTATTTTGGGGCCAGTAACCGAAAGGGCCAGTAACCGAAAGGGCCAGTAACCGAAAGGGCCAGTAACCGAAAGGTTGCAAGATCGAATCCCCGAATCCTCGTTCTTCCCCTGAACAAGGCAGTTAACCCACTGTTCCTAGGCCGTCATTGTAAATAAGAATTTGTTCATAACTGACTTGCCTAGTAAAATAAAGGTTTAAAAAAAATATATATATATATGAGTGCCTGGATCTCGCTATGTGCACGGGGGCAGTGTCATGCTGAAACAGGAAAGGGCCTTCCCCAAACTGTTACCACAAAGTTGGAATTGTCTAGAATGTCATTGTATGCTGTAGCGTTAAGATTTCCCTTCACTGGAACTAAGGAGTTCTAGCTCAAACCATGAAATACAGCCCCATACCATTATTCACCCTCCAACAAACTTTACAGTTGACACTATGCATTGGGGCAGGTAGCATTCTCCTGGCATCTGCCTCAGATTCGTCTGTCGGACTGCCAGATGTTGAAGTGTGACTCAACACTCCAGAGAACACATTTCCACTTCTCCAGAGTCCAATTGTGGCGAGCTTTACACCACTCCAGCCGACGCTTTGCATTGCACATGGTGATCTTAAGCTTATGTGCTGATGCTCAGCCATGGAAAACCCCATTTCATGAAGCTCACGACAAACAGTTATTGTGCGGACGTTGATTCCAGCGGCAGTTTGGAACTCGGGTAACAATTTTTATGCGCTACGTGCTTCAGCACTAGGCAGTCCCGCTCTGTGAGCTTGTGTGGCCTACCACTTCGCGGCTGAGCCGTTGTTGCTCCTAGATGTTTACACTTCACAATAACAGCACTTACAGTTGACCGGGGCAGCTTTAACAGGGCAGAAATTTGACAAACTGACTTGTCGGACAGGTGACATCCTAAACGGTGCCACGTTGAAAGTCACTGAGCTCTTCAGCAAGGCCATTCTACTGCCAATGTTTGTCTATGGAGATTGCATGTATGTGTGCTCGATTTTATTTACCTGTCAACAATGGGTGTGGATGAAATAGCTGAATCCACTAATTTGAAGGGGTTGTCCACATACTTTTGTATATATAGTGTATAATTTCACAGGCCTCCACTTGAAAGGACAGCACAAATTAAACAAAATTAAGCGCTCAGAACAGACAAACAAGAAGCGTTAACTGCAACACACACGCAAGCAGGCCAGCAAGAACAGACAAACACAGTCCACAGGTGGCTCCTGATGGGAGGACGGCTCATAATAATGGCTGGAACGGAGCGAATGGAATGGCGTGTGTTTGATGTATTTGATTCTGCTCCAGCCGTTACCACGAGCTCGTCTTACCCAATTAAGGTGCCACCAACACACAAACGACAGGAGTTTGAAGATTAGTGGTACTGGGTTTATTTCCCTGACTGAAGTCCCATCTTCAAACCAGGGCTGCTTTCATCTCCCAGGCATCTTCAAACAGACACATTGAGCCATGAAATGCCCCGTTTCAACGACGCAAATACAAATAAAAACGCAAAGTTTAACAGATCTGGGATTGTTCTTTTGTACATCAACGTTGAATATTAGATTACTAACAATTCATTATATTTCCCATATTAAGTAATGTCACAAACAGCTGTAAAGATAAACGCCTATACATCTAACTTCTAACATTGACGTAGAGCCTGTTGCATAGCCCTTCTGCTGTACAGGGAAGGGATAACAACATAATCTCATTCCTTCTCAACCACTGCCTCTCTTCCTTTCTGAATTGATTGTGACGTCTTGCAGGGCTTAAACCTAATCTAGTCTATTAGCAGGCTATTAATAACTGGCTCTGTTAACGGTCTGGGAGGGCACGGAGAACCAGGGGCCGCCTAGTTCACCCTCCCTTCACCCCCCTCTACCTCCCTCCACCTCCAGACCATATCACCCTCCCTTCACCCCCTCCAGACCATATCACCCTCCCTTCACCCCCTCTACCTTCCTTCACCTCAAGACCATATCACCCTCCCTTCACCCCCCTCTACCTCCACACCATATCACCCTCCCTTCACCCCCTCTACCTCCACACCATATCACCCTCCCTTCACCCCCCTCCACCTCCAGACCATATCACCCTCCCTTCACCCCCCTCTACCTCCAGACCATATCACCCTCCCTTCATCCCCTCCACACCATATCACCCTCCCTTCACCCCCTCTACCTCCAGACCATATCACCCTCCCTTCATCCCCTCCACCTCCAGACCATATCACCCTCCCTTCACCCCCCTCTACCTCCAGACCATATCACCCTCCCTTCACCCCCTCTACCTCCAGACCACATCACCCTCCCTTCACCTCCCTCTACCTCCAGACCATATCACCCTCCCTCTACCCCCCTCTACCTCCACACCATATCACCCTCCCTCTACCCCTAGACCATATCACCCTCCCTCTACCTCCACACCATATCACCCTCCCTCTACCTCCAGACCATATCACCCTCCCTCTACCCCCTCTACCTCCACACCATATCACCCTCCCTCTACCTCCAGACCATATCACCCTCCCTCTACCTCCACACCATATCACCCTCCCTCTACCTCCAGACCATATCACCCTCCCTCTACCTCCACACCATATCACCCTCCCTCTACCTCCAGACCATATCACCCTCCCTCTACCCCCCTCTACCTCCACACCATATCACCCTCTCTTCACCTCCCTCCACCTCCAGACCATATCACCCTCCCTCTACCTCCAGACCATATCACCCTCCCTCTACCCCCCTCTACCTCCACACCATATCACCCTCCCTCTACCTCCACACCATATCACCCTCCCTCTACCTCCAGACCATATCACCCTCCCTCTACCACCACACCATATCACCCTCCCTCTACCTCCAGACCATATCACCCTCCCTCTACCCCCCTCTACCTCCACACCATATCACCCTCCCTCTACCTCCAGACCATATCACCCTCCCTCTACCTCCACACCATATCACCCTCCCTCTACCTCCAGACCATATCACCCTCCCTCTACCTCCACACCATATCACCCTCCCTCTACCTCCAGACCATATCACCCTCCCTCTACCCCCCTCTACCTCCACACCATATCACCCTCTCTTCACCTCCCTCCACCTCCAGACCATATCACCCTCCCTCTACCTCCAGACCATATCACCCTCCCTCTACCCCCTCTACCTCCACACCATATCACCCTCCCTCTACCTCCACACCATATCACCCTCCCTCTACCTCCAGACCATATCACCCTCCCTCTACCTCCACACCATATCACCCTCCCTCTACCTCCAGACCATATCACCCTCCCTCTACCCCCCTCTACCTCCACACCATATCACCCTCTCTTCACTTCCCTCCACCTCCAGACCATATCACCCTCCCTCTACCTCCCTCTACCTCCAGACCATATCACCCGCCCTTCACCCCCCTCTACCTCCAGACCATATCACCCTCCCTTCACCCCCCTCTACCTCCAGACCATATCACCCTCCCTTCACCCCCTCTACCTCCACACCATATCACCCTCCCTTCACCCCCTCTACCTCCACACCATATCACCCTCCCTTCACCCCCTCTACCTCCACACCATATCACCCTCCCTTCACCTCCCCTACCTCCACACCATATCACCCTCCCTTCACACCCTCTACCTCCACACCATATCACCCTCCCTTCACCCCCTCTACCTCCAGACCATATCACCCTCCCTTCATCCCCTCCACACCATATCACCCTCCCTTCACCCCCCTCTACCTCCAGACCATATCACCCTCCCTCTACCTCCAGACCATATCACCCTCCCTCTACCTCCACACCATATCACCCTCCCTCTACCTCCAGACCATATCACCCTCCCTCTACCCCCATCTACCTCCACACCATATCACCCTCCCTCTACCTCCAGACCATATCACCCTCCCTCTACCTCCACACCATATCACCCTCCCTCTACCTCCAGACCATATCACCCTCCCTCTACCTCCACACCATATCACCCTCCCTCTACCTCCAGACCATATCACCCTCCCTCTACCCCCCTCTACCTCCACACCATATCACCCTCTCTTCACCTCCCTCCACCTCCAGACCATATCACCCTCCCTCTACCTCCAGACCATATCACCCTCCCTCTACCCCCCTCTACCTCCACACCATATCACCCTCCCTCTACCTCCACACCATATCACCCTCCCTCTACCTCCAGACCATATCACCCTCCCTCTACCTCCACACCATATCACCCTCCCTCTACCTCCAGACCATATCACCCTCCCTCTACCCCCCTCTACCTCCACACCATATCACCCTCTCTTCACCTCCCTCCACCTCCAGACCATATCACCCTCCCTCTACCTCCCTCTACCTCCAGACCATATCACCCGCCTTCACCCCCCTCTACCTCCAGACCATATCACCCTCCCTTCACCCCCCTCTACCTCCAGACCATATCACCCTCCCTCTACCTCCAGACCATATCACCCTCCCTTCACCCCCCTCTACCTCCACACCATATCACCCTCCCTTCACCCCCCTCTACCTCCACACCATATCACCCTCCCTTCACCCCCCTCTACCTCCACACCATATCACCCTCCCTTCACCTCCCTCTACCTCCACACCATATCACCCTCCCTTCACCCCCTCTACCTCCACACCATATCACCCTCCCTTCACCCCCCTCTACCTCCAGACCATATCACCCTCCCTTCATCCCCTCCACACCATATCACCCTCCCTTCACCCCCTCTACCTCCAGACCATATCACCCTCCCTTCATCCCCTCCACACCATATCACCCTCCCTTCACCCCCTCCACACCATATCACCCTCCCTTCACCCCCTCTACCTCCAGACCATATCACCCTCCCTTCACCCCCTCCACCTCCAGACCATATCACCCTCCCTTCACCCCCTCCACCTCCAGACCATATCACCCTCCCTTCACCCCCTCTACCTCCAGACCATATCACCCTCCCTTCACCCCCTCCACCTCCAGACCATATCACCCTCCCTTCACCCCCTCCACCTCCAGACCATATCACCCTCCCTTCACCCCCTCTACCTCCAGACCATATCACCCTCCCTTCACCCCCTCCACCTCCAGACCATATCACCCTCCCTTCACCCCCTCCACCTCCAGACCATATCACCCTCCCTTCACCCCCTCCACCTCCAGACCATATCACCCTCCCTTCACCCCCTCTACCTCCAGACCATATCACCCTCCCTTCACCCCCCTCTACCTCCACACCATATCACCCTCCCTCTACCTCCAGACCATATCACCCTCCCTCTACCCCCCTCTACCTCCACACCATATCACCCTCCCTTCACCTCCCTCCACCTCCAGACCATATCACCCTCCCTCTACCTCCAGACCATATCACCCTCCCTCTACCTCCAGACCATATCACCCTCCCTCTACCTCCCTCTACCTCCAGACCATATCACCCGCCCTTCACCCCCCTCTACCTCCACACCATATCACCCTCCCTTCACCCCCCTCTACCTCCACACCATATCACCCTCCCTCTACCCCCCTCTACCTCCACACCATATCACCCTCTCTTCACCTCCCTCCACCTCCAGACCATATCACCCTCCCTCTACCTCCCTCTAACTCCAGACCATATCACCCGCCCTTCACCCCCCTCTACCTCCAGACCATATCACCCTCCCTTCACCCCCCTCTACCTCCAGACCATATCAACCTCCCTTCACCCCCCTCTACCTCCAGACCATATCACCCTCCCTTCACCCCCCTCTACCTCCAGACCATATCACCCTCCCTTCACCCCATCCAACCCTCAGACCACCACCACCCTACACCCCTCCAGGAGGAATAGAGGAGAGAAGAGGAAAGCAGAGGAGGAGATGATTGTAGAGGAGAGGAAAAATAGAGGCGAGAAGAGGAGCAGGAGGAGAGGTGGATAAGAGGAGAGGAGAAAACGTTCAGAGCAAGGGTCTGTTCATGCACGTCACCTGGGAGAGAGAGAGAGCACATGAAACGTATATTTTATTAATACAGGAAGATAATTAACATTTAAAAGGGTTTAAGCCTCCTCCTGCCTCCATTCAAGGTGAACATCACCCTGCAATAATAATTGTATATGGGGAATGGGTAAATGTGAACACTGTTAGAACGTTAAAAGCAATGGTTTCGGTGTGACTGGGCCAGGGAACGATGCCCAAGGGAATATGTTGTGACACAGGTAGCTAGTGTTTAATATTAATAATTAACATTATATGCTTAACACATAGTGAGAGGTATTCATAACTACTAATGACGTGCTTCTGTAAAGGGATGGTTCCCCTCTTGAGCTCCCTGCAGCTGGTCTGGGCGTATCGTCAAGGACATGGTGTGACAGGTTAGAGATGTATTAACAACATACCTGTTATTGTTTCTAATCATCTCTGCTTCTGAGACACTAAGCCAAGAGAGGGGTGGAACCAGGCATGACTAAGCATTTTTAGGTCTACTATACAAGACCTCTGTTTTTTCAACACTCAAGAGTGTGGGATCAACCAGCTTCATTATGGCAATAATTAATCAATATTAAATAAATATGATTGTTTGAAGAAATTATAAAGCCTCTCTCACTTGGATAAGAATTTCCACGACACTAGTTTATGTGTGCAGGTATAAATATAAATATACAATGAGTGTCCAAAACATTAGGAACTGCTCTTTCCATGACATAGACTGACCAGGTGAAAGCTGTGATCCCTTGTTGATGTCACTTGTTAAACTCCGCTTCAATCAGTGTAGATTAAGGGGAGGAGTCAGGTTAAAGAAGAATTTTCAAGTCTTGAGACATTTGAGACATGGATTGTGTAATGTATGTGTGCCATTCAGAGTATGAATCGGCAAGACAAAACATTTAAGTGCCTTTGAATGGGGTATGGTAGTAGGTGCCAGGCACACCGGTTTGAATGTGTCAAGAACTGCAATGCTGCTGGGAACGGTCCACCAGCAAAAGGACATCCAGCCAACTTGATACAACTGTTGGAAGCATTGGGAGTCAACATGGGCCAGCTTCCCTGTGCAACGGTTTCGACACCTTGTAGAGTCCATGCCCCGACGAATTGAGGCTGTTCTGCAGGCAAATAGGGTGCAACTCAATATTAGGAAGGTGTTCCTAATGTTTTGTATACTCAGTGTATATTTCTATACTATAAATATAAGCACAGTTCAAATCCCCGAGCCGACAAGGTGAAGAATCTGCAGATGGGCAAGGCACTTAACCCTAATTGCTCCAGAGTCGCCGTTGGGTGTCTCAGGGGGGAGTTGGGATATGCAAAAGAAATCTATTTTCCAAATCAAACATGCGTATAAACACACACCCACACACACAAGGTTGGCCTGTAGCCCTCTCTAACAGCTAGGTCTACTTTATGGGTGTAATAACATGGTCCTGATAGGAGACAGATCTCTGTCCTGGAATGACCTCGATGTGTTTAAACGGTGTGACGCCTCGGACCAACAAAGAGCACATGATTTGATATGATAACCACATTAGATTGTGTCCATTTCAGGCCTGCTCTGAGATGCTGTGAATCATCTGATTGCAGTAAGTGTTGGTTCGTCTGAATACCTCGGGCTTGGAGCTCCAACATGGAAAGAGAAAAAACACAGATGCAGGGAGGGACACACGCACGCATGCACATTCACACACTGTGTAGCGTTGCATCATGGGAGAGGGTAAGAAGAAGAGCGGGGAAAAAAAGGAACCCCGACAACTACAACACCCCTTTTCACTCACAGACAGATGTATATTATAATCTCATCATGCAATTATGTCGGCTGCTTCTCCCAGTTTAGACCTACAAATGTTACAAATTATAATTATCCACACACACACACAGCATGTCTATATTTTCCTTTGATTATTCAAACAGCAGTGCAGAATAGTTAATCTTAACCTGCATAGGAATCCATTAGAGAGAGAGAGTAAGAGAGAAAGAGGTTGGGAGTGGGAGACAAAAAAAGAGAGAGAGAACCAGTGTTTTTATCAAAGCGCTGCTGCTGCAGCTCTAACAGCCAGTGATTGCACTGGGGAGAAACTGAGAGGAAGAGAGAAAATACAGAGTTGTGTGTGCGTGTGCGTGTGACTGAGTGTTTGTGAGCCCAGTGTTCTATTTTTAGCTCACATGCTTGAGCTCATGTGCTGAGAGTGGGGGCGGGCTGTGCGGAGGCGGGCTGTGCGGAGGCAGGGTGTGCGGAGGCAGGGTGTGCGGAGGCAGGCGAGAGCAACACGCTATTTATAGACTGCATGTGGCTGACTCCCCGTAACCCCCGGTTACCAGCAACAGCCTCAGCACCAACTCCACCTCCATCAATAACAGTCCTGCTCTTTCTGACACACACACACACACACAGTTCTGTCGGATGGGCTGCTGTAGAGAGATCTATACGAACAATTACAGTATGGATATACAGTATGGATATGTCTCAGTGCAGGAATCTGCTAATGCATTGATCAAGATGCTATTTAAATTCAGTCGATGCAGAGTTTACAGGGAGGGACAGTATAGAGAACAGGGTTTCTCTTTATGCAGACAAACAAAGCTCTGAGAACATAGTGTACGATGTTGAAATCTGGTGAATTATTCGCTTCATTAGTAAATGATCTAGTGGCTTGGAGGTTTGAATGATGAAACCTCTGTCATGGTTTCAACTATATGACATTATGCCTGTGAATAAATGAGATTAGAGTTAAACATATATGTTGCCTGGCCTGAGGGTAAACTAACAGACTGTTTAGAAGTTTCAGAAGCCAAAGCAAAAATATATTAAAGGGAAACTTCCAAATGTTTCAACTTCATATTCATCATCTCCAGCACCACCCCAACATCAGCATATGTGAAAACGGTGTTTCTATGTTTAGTAGTAAAAAAGATAGAAGAAGATAAGTGCTTCCAATGACCTCATCGGTGTGCATCCAGCGATTTTGACCAATTGTGAGCAGGCATTGCCTACTAATTGGTTGATGATGTCAATTGGAAGCACTTATCTTTCTCTTTTTTTTACTATAACAACATAGAAACGCGCCATTTTCCCGTGCTGATGTTGGGGTGGTGCTGGAGATGTGAAATATGAAGTTGAAACATTTGGAAATGTCCCTTTATTGTGTTTTGCTATTACAGGACCTATACTATATATTTCACAACTAAAATGTTTATGCTCACACACACACACACACACACACACACACACACACACACACACACACACACACACTAGACAATATGGGTGAGTGAGCAGGGATCTAGATGTCCCCATAACTAAATCCATTCCTTGTCCTTAAGGGAGCTAGTTAGGGAGGGGGAGCATCTATAAAAAATACCATTACATTTCCATAATGAATGTGTGTCCCCAGATGGACCCAAACTAAACATGTTTAGGAAAAAATACATTTCTCCTCACAGCAAATTCACACAGCATCACTGAGGTGTTAAGAGAACCTTCACTAGTAGGAAGTGAACCTCGGAGAACAATCAGGTCTCACCTCTGTCACAGAGGAAACACCAAAACCCTAGGCACACAGACACAGAAACCATAGACCCCCTCTCCTCAGACATATAGACCACAGAGATTTGTAATACTATGGCTAAGGAAAGGGTTGAATAATATGGAAGCTTCTTGTAAGATGCTCAGGATAGTTTGGCACGCACACGTGTAGGCTTTACTAAACAAAAAGAAGTCAGTCTGTGAGAGTAGAGTGAGAAACACTGCAGTGTTCCTGTGGGGGGTCTCTCTCTCTCAAATAAACAAAATATTTACATTAAATGCAACACTCACAATTCTTTTGTGAGAATATAGAAGAATATAGGCATTTCAAATGTATATTATTGGCTATGTACAGTGTTAAAACAATGTGCAAATAGTATGAAAGGGAAAATAAATAAACATAAATCTAGGTTGCATTTAAAATGGTGTTTGCGTGCCACTAGTTGCCCTTTTCTTTTCTTGTGGCAACAGGTCTCAAATCTCTCTCTAAGCTATGAGTCCCAGCCCCTACCCAAAACACTCTAGGAGACACAGCTGCAGAGGGGGAGGGGGAGCTGAGAGGGGTGTGTCGGCCAGAAGAAGCTACTGGATCAACTGGATGACACAGAACATATGCAGGCCGCCATCCCATGCGTGTAAGAAAATAGATCATGGTTACAGGAAGCACATGCTGGATAAACGTTCATGTCGGTAAAGGAAAAAGGCTAAAACATAGGCTGATAATAATGCATTAGCTAACTTGCCTAGTGTCTTTTAAACCAGTGGTTCCCAAACTGTGGGGCGGGCCCCTCCCCCTCCCCCTCCCTCAGAGGGGTCAGCACGGGGGTCCCCATCCACTAAAATAAAATATACAGTGCCAGTCAAAAGTTTGGACACACCTATGCATTCAAGAGTTTTTCTTTATGTTTTACTATTTTCTACATTGTAGAATAATAGTGAAGACATCAAAACTATGAAATAACACATACGGAATCATGTAGTAACCAAAAAAATTAAATAAATCAAAATATATTTTAGGTTCTTCAAAGTAGCCACCCTTTGACTTGATGACAGCTTTGCACACTCTTGGCATTCTTTCAACCAGCTTCAAGAGGAATGCTTTTCCAACAGTCCTGAAGGAGTTCCCACATATGCTGAGCACTTGTTGGCTGTTTTTCCTTCACTCTGTGGTCAAACTTATCCCAAACTCATCTCCTTCTTGGTCAAATAGCCCTTACACAGCCTGGAGGTGTGTTTTGGGTCATTGTCCTGTTGAAAAACAAATTATTGACCCACTAAGCGCAAACCAGATGGGATGGCGTATCGCTGCTGTGGTAGCTATGGTGGTTAAGTGTGCCTTGAATTGTAAATAAATCACTAACAGTGTCACCAGCAAAGCACCCCCACACCTCCTCCTCCATGCTTCACAGTGGGAACCACACATGCAGAAATCATCCGTTCAGCTACTCTGCGTCTCACAAAGACACAGCGATTGGAACCAAAAATCTCACATTTGGAATCATCAGACCAAAGGACAGAGTTCCACCGGTCTAAAGTTCATTGCTCGTGTTTCTTGGCCCAAGCAAGTCTATTCTTCTTATTGGTGTCCTTTAGTAGTGGTTTGTTCACAGAAATTCGACAATGAAGGCCTGATTCATGCAGTCTCCTCTGAACAGTTGATGTTGAGATGTGTCCGTTACCTGAACTCTGTGAAGCATTTAATTGGGCTGCAATCTGAGGTGCAGTTAACTCTAATGAACTTGTCCTCTGCAGCAGAGTTAACTCCGGGTCTTCCTTTGCTGTGGCGGTCCTCATGAGAGCCAGTTTCATCATAATGCTTGATGGTTTTGCAACTGCAAAAAAAGGGGTCGGCAGCTGAGGGGTCGTTTTTGGAGAGTTGTGCGTGCCCAAAGTAAAATGCTTGCCACTCAGGCTCAGAAAATAGGATATGCACATAATTAGTACTATTGGATAGGAAACACTGAGGTTTCCAAAAGTGTTAACATTTTGTCTGTGAGTGTAACAGAACTCATTTGGCAGGCAAAAACCAAAAAGAATTCCATCCGGAAATCTCATTCCTTGTGGCTTATGGCTCACTTTGAGACAGTGCCTTTAGAAAAGTCTTTATACCAGGACACTGAATGTAGTACCTATTGCTTCCACTGGATGTCAGCAGTGTATAGGTAAAGTTTAATGGAAATCGGAACCAATGTGTTCAATTGGGAGAGGTTTTAGTCAGGGGAGCTATTTTTCAGTTGCGCGTTTTTGGGCGCACGTTTGGCTGAGCGGTCCACTTTATTTGACTTATATAACGTTTAGGTGACCATCCAAGTGAACGATTATCACTTTTATTCATAAAAGATAAGCTAAGGATGCATTTTAATTGTTTTTTGTTTTGTTGAGGGAAAGTTTATAGGTATAGTTGAACGCGTTCTCGTCACATTGGATTTTCTGAACACAAGGTGCCAACCAAACGGAGATTTAACAAGGCTCACCTGTTAAAAGAAATGCATTCCAGGTGTCTACCTCATGAAGCTGGTTGAGAGAACTCCAAATGTGCAAAGCTGTCATCAAGGCAAAGGGTAGCTACTTTGAAGAATCTAAACTATAAAATATATAATTTGTTTAACACTTTTCTGGTTACTACATGATTCCATATATGTTATTTAATAGTTTTGATGTCTTCACTATTATTCTACAACGTAGAAAATAGTCAAAATAGATAAAAACCCAAACATTTGACTGGTATTGTATATATCATTATTTTTAAGAAACTCAGTCTGGCTTTAAACTTACTCTTGAAAGTTGTAATAGTAGAATGCACAAGGTACAATTTCAAAATTGGGTAGTGCATCATCAGTTCCTCTTGTCATGTTAGTCATTGTATAACTTAGAGCTATTAATAACTTGTCAGAAATGTCCAGATCAACTAGCCCATGTCTACTAACTTTTTTTCTTAAATATTCTTAGCCCATAGATATTGTTGTATTTATTTTGTCACTCAAATATCACATGAATATAATTTGTATTATTTTGATTTAACCTTTATTTAACTAGGCAAGTCAGTTAAGAACACATTCTTACTTACAATGACAGCCTAGGAACAGTGGGTTAACTGAGTGAAAATGTCATCAGGCAGTAGGTAGGGAAAGATTCATTTCAGATGGCTGCGCAATGGGATGTTGTTTCAAAGTTCTCCATCATCCATGTCTGTATACAGACTGAGCAGCTCAATGGGCCACCACTACAGAGCTGAAAGAACAAAACCTCAGGAAAGACCTGTGATTCAGACAGAGGCTTCAGGCCATGCAGGAAATAACAGCAGCCGGCAGGATGAATGGAGCACAAAACCTAAAAGGATATTATGGAGACTATCATGAGATACTCCAGTGAAGGACATTCACCCTGAGCTTTTGTTCACACAGAAGAGACAGAGATATAAAAATAAGTCCCATAGGGATCTTTTCTGTCTGGCAGTCAGTTACAGATTAAACTGATACTTCAGGGGTTCAACTCACACACATGCACATAAACACAAAAACACACAGCAGAGCACGGACGCACACACACTATAAGAAGTCAGTGTGGCAAACAACTACCAACCAAGGGAGAATGTCTGTTGGCTATTCTTCTCCACATTCATTAGTATTAGGGCTTCCTCAGGCCTAGGGCACACGTTTCTTATAGTAGTTTGTTTGGAAGCGGTCATGATGTCTGACACTAGTTTATTAGGTACACCACCCCGTTCATGAAAATGGTTCGCTCCTACAGACAGTGAATCACGTGGACATGGCTTGCTATATAAAGCAAGCAGACCGTATTCGAGGCATTCAGTTACTGTTTGATTGAACGTTAGAATTGACAAAACGAGTGACCTAAGCGACTGAGCGCAGTATGATCGCGAGTGCTAGTTGTGCTGCTTCCAGTATGTCAGAAACGTCTGGCCTCCTGGGCTTTCGTGCGTGACGGTGTCTAGGCTTTACAGAGAACGGTGCAACAAACAAAACAGTCAGCGGCAGTCCTGTGGGCGAAAACAGCTCGTTGATGAGAGAGGTCGAAGGAGAATGGCAAGAGTCGTGCAAGCTAAGAGACGGGCCACAAACAGGCAAATAACAACACAGTGGTGTGCCCAACAGGATCTCAGAACCCACAACTTGTTGGTCCTTGTCACAGATGGGCTCAAGCAGCAGACCACCATACCGGGTCCCACTCCTATCAGCTACAAACAAGAAGAAGCGGCTCCAGTGGGCACGCCATCAACACTGGACAATTGAGGAGTGGAAAAACATTGCCTGGTCCGACGAATCCCGGTTCCCGTTGCGTCTGGCTGATGGCAGTCAGGATTTGGCGTAAGCAGCATGAGTCCATGGCCCCATCCTGCCTGGTGTCAACGGTACAGGCTGGTGGCGGTGGTTTAATGGTGTGGAGAATGTTTTCCTGGCACATGTTAGGTCCCTTGATACCAATTGAGCAACGTTTCCATGCCCCGAAGACTTCAGGCTGTTCTAGAGGCAAAGGGGGTCCGACCCGGTACTAGAAGGTGTACCTAATAAACTGGCAACGTGTATTTCGATTTCTGTTAAGAAACAAGAATGTCACCTGTCCCCCCTACATTGGTTTATTTAGCTTTATTCAGGTCTGCATAAAGGTTGTCTAATTTTAACTGTGGGTTATGATCCATTCAGATCTCACGCTGTGAATTTCATTAAAGTCATGAATAACATTGTAGCTGCCCATTAAAATCAAGACAAAACAACCAAACAACAATAGGCAAGTCCTGCTCTCTCTATTCTCCCCATGGTGCTCATACACACAGAGAGAGAGAGAGAGACAAAAGGGGCTCTGGTTGAAGAGGCTGACAGAGGTCGGTGTTTGAGCTTTCTAGGCCCTCCAAACATCAGAGGGGCCATTTTCATTCATATCTCCTGCACCTCTCATCGGTCTTTCAGCTGTAACGAACAGGAACGAGTGGTAAAGATCTGGAAGGCTGAGTGTTGGAAGATGGGAGAAGATGAAAGCAACCAGACCTCTTTCCTTCTTCCATGAACTCACACACGAGCAAACAAAAATCAAAGACGTTGATAATAAAATATAATACGGACCATTTACCTTCATATATTATAGAAACCAGGGCTTCAGTTGACTGAGAGTGTTTTCCTGTTCTAATGTATAGAAGTTATTCAGAGCTCTTTGTCTCTACTGCGGCTGTAATACCAGAGATGAAAAATGAACTGCTGACCTGCCTGTGACCGGCTCACGTGCACACTTTGAATTAAAAGTCTTCAAAAGACAGCCCGACCTCTTGACAAGACTTCTCTGAAGGTAGTGGGTTCATCATTCCTAACGTGTTATTGCTGTACCATAGACAGGAGAACAGGGCGGTCCAAAGTCCTTACCGTCACTTTCCTGGAAAAGTTAGGAGACCTCCCTCTATCTTTGCAACAGCAAAATGGACCTAACTTATGAACCAGCTAAGCAGAGAATAAGAAAGATCAACATGCACAAGCTACAAGGAAACAAAGTAGCACTATACTGTAGTAAGGAGACAGGGAAATAGCTAGGCTAACCATTTCTAGAGACATTTTCCAATTGTCCTACAGAAGGATAGTGTGAGAATATTCTGCTATTTGGCTGTGTGGCTGAAAAGAACAGCCCCACACCAGCCTGTGTTGTCTCCCATGCAGGCAGTAAGAGAACATTCCTCTCCTGTAGAGTAAGGCTGGTGGGTCACACACATGGTGTACACGCACACTCCCCACACACGCACACACACACACACACCTCTCCACCCGCATTCGTAGCAGGAGGAACGACGCTCCTCAGAGATAGCTGTGACAGGAATCATAACTCGTTCAGAGGAATAACAGGCGGAGTGCGGAAGAGAGGAGAGGAATGGAGGCAGGGAGAGAGGTTCAGAGATGGAGAGGAAGCGACAGTGTCGGAATAATCCCACGTGAAGACTTACAGCAGCTCACTGTAAACAAACATCCGACATGTCTTCATCAATGCAGAATGAATGTGTGTTGAGAGATACAGCTAGCTACTGATTGAGCCCCCGCTTAGTGTTCAAAGTCAACAGGAATCTCATCTCATACTAAAATCCAGTGACATGAGCAGCTCCATAGACATATTTAGAAAGTTTAGGTTATGTAGTAAAGGAGGATGTTAAAGGCATAGTTCACACAAATCATACAATTATGAATTGGTTTCCTTACCCTGTAAGTAGTCTATGGCCAAATTAAGACAGCAGTCCGTGATTTAGTTAGTTCACCTTGTCCATAGACGTCTTACAGGGTAAGGAAACCAATGTCATTTTGAACATTTGGGTAAACTATCCCTTTAAAGGGCGGCTCCAGAGGCTGTCGTTATTGACCCCCAGTAAAACACCCCAGCGCGGGAGGAGAGGGATGTCAATAATGGACCTAACTACCACGGTTAGGTCAACAAGACAGCGTTGACCCATCAGCACTAATCCATACTTAGCCATTACAGTGTCATTAACCCAACTCCAGCTATTAGAACGCTGTTTAAAGCACCTGAAGATAGAGGAGACACTGCAGGCTATATGTAGGATATATATGTCACAAGATACACACACAACATGGGCTTGGTCACAGTATACACAGTGTACAAAACATTCACTTTCCTAATATAGAGTTGCACCCCCCTCCTTTTTGCCCTCAGAACAGCCTCAATTCGCCAGGCCATGGACTCCACAAGGTGCAGAAACTGTTTCACAGGGTTGCTGGCCCATGTTGACTCCAATGCCTCCCACAGTTGTGTCAAGTTGGCTGGATGTCCTTTGGGTGGTGGACCATTATTGATAAACACAGGAAACTGTTGAGTGTGAAAAACTCTGCAACATTGTAGTTCTTGACACAAACCGGTGCGCCTGGCACCTACTACCATACCCCATTCAAAGGCACAAATACACATACAACATCCATGTCTCATCAATAAGGGATCATAGCTTTCACCTAGTAAAAGAGCAGGTATTCCTAATGTTTTGTACACTCAGTGTATATCATTCACTCAAATGACTCTGACTGGTTGGATTTGAGTTTGTGTTCATATACGTTCATTCATTTACGTGCTCATGTTCATAAGAGAAACCTGGCCGACAACGTGTGGACATTTAATACATGGAATGGACTGTTATCCACTGGCTCCCTGGGATTGGGTAGGTTCAGGGTCACATACCTCTGACACTCTGAGGCGTGCAGCACCAGGTCCTGGTTGTTGTTGGCGCTGACCGTCAGCTCATGTTCTGTTGAGTTGAACACGTCCAGCAGCAGGTGGCACTGACGGGTTCTGGGGAGAAAGATAGAACCGGGTTAGAACCACACACACAGACACACACAATGATGGGTACTGGGGAGAGGGAGAGAGCAGATGTTTTTAACTTGAGATAATACAACATCCAGCATGTAATTGTGAACGAGTGTCATGCATACTCTTTTCAAATTGGAAAGAGAAACAGAACACAAACACACAAGCCAGTACAGTCGCTACTGTAAACAGACACAGAACACTAGAATACACTGTTAAATTGATATTAAGTTGATTAATAATTTACTGATATAACAAAATAAAATTGAAAGGTCAGTTCAGTGTTCACTTAGCAACACCAAGGGTATCAGTCAGTCTCCCGGCTGGATACTTGTTTAAAAGGTTCACTTTTAAAACATTTCTACCTCGGGCACAGAGCCAACGTCTGCGATGTGCATGTTGCAACATTATACACTTCGCCCAGATGACTTCCTGATAGTTTTCGCTATTAAGCTACTGCTGTGGTGACCGTTTCCATAGCCCTGTTCTGCTGTATGGCGCTCTCTCCTGATTGGCTAAGCTGCTGTGTCTCGGTGCTTCCTGATTGATGGTTCAGCTGAACTGTGGGGACGATAAATCAGTTGTCTCCCCCTCTCTATTTTGGTACAACCGTCCACTGGGTTAATCATGTCCTCCTCTGGGTTAATCATGTCCTCCACTGGGTTAATCATGTCCTCCACTGGGTTAATCATGTCCTCCACTGGGTTAATCATGTCCTCCACTGGGTTAATCATGTCCTCCTCTGGGTTAATCATGTCCTCCTCTGGGTTAATCATGTCCTCCTCTGGGTTAATCATGTCCTCCTCTGGGTTAATCATGTCCTCCTCTGGGTTAATCATGTCCTCCTCTGGGTTAATCATGTCCTCCTCTGGGTTAATCATGTCCTCCTCTGGGTTAATCATGTCCTCCTCTGGGTTAATCATGTCCTCCACTGGGTTAATCATGTCCTCCTCTGGGTTAATCATGTCCTCCTCTGGGTTAATCATGTCCTCCACTGGGTTAATCATGTCCTCCTCTGGGTTAATCATGTCCTCCTCTGGGTTAATCATGTCCTCCTCTGGGTTAATCATGTCCTCCAGCAGAGACAAAGAGACAGTTGGAGAAACATGGACACCCCTGCTAGAAATATGGTATTTTAATTACCCTGACACTTTATTAGGGGGCCGGGACAAACTCTGATGAAGTCTCCATTAACGATGGGATTTAAGAGGAGGGAGGAAATAAGTAGAGTGGAAGGGCTGAGGACATGGTGTCTCTCTCCAAGAGGGAGGGAAGCAGTTAAACGGGATGACAGAGGGTAAAGCGGTCCTTTGCAGGTTTGTGGTCTGGAAAGTAGGTGAGCCAGCAGTCTTCCTACACCTTGTCTACAGTACATGGTGATAGAATAGATTTTTGAGACCAGTTGCGTTTTGAGTACCTTTATCTGCACAATGGACTACAGTACATACACTGAGTGTACAAACATGCTCTTGCCATGACAGACTGACCAGGTGAATCCAGGTGAAAGCTAAGGATCCCTTATTGATGTCTCTTGTTAAATCCACTTCAATCAGTGTAGATGAAGGGGAGGAGACCAGTTCAAAATAAATAAAAAAAGACAATTGAGACCTGGATTGTGAGGGTGAATAGGCCGGACAAAACATTTAAGTGCCTTTGAAAGGGGTATGCTATTTGGTGCCAGGCGCACCAGTTTGAGTGTGTCAAGAACTGCTACGCTGCTGTTTTTTAACGCTCAACAGTTTCCTGTGTGTATCAAGAATAGTCCACCGCCCAAAGGACATCCAGCCAACTTGACCCAACTGCGGGAAGCATTGGAGTCAACATGGGCCAGCTTCCCTGTGGAATGCTTCCCTGTGGAACAAATTGTGGCTGTTCTGAGAGAAAACCGGGGGAGTACAACTCAATATTAGGAAGGTGTTCTACATGTTTTGTACACGCAGTGTAAGCTATTCTAATTTCAGAGAAAATATAAGACCACTCTTAAAACTATTTATTTTCCGAAAGGAATGATGTCTTTTACCTGTGTTTTGTGGAAAAATAAGAAAAAGAGAATGTGTAAGACAGATAGAGACAGGCTGGAGAGGAGAAACAGACAGACAGAGACAGGCTGGAGAGGAGAAACAGACAGACAGAGACAGGCTGGAGAGGAGAAACAGACAGACAGAGACAGGCTGGAGAGGAGAAACAGACAGACAGAGACAGGCTGGAGAGGAGAAACAGACAGACAGAGACAGGCTGGAGAGGAGAAACAGACAGACAGAGACAGGCTGGAGAGGAGAAACAGACAGACAACGACAGGCTGGAGAGGAGAAACAGACAGACAACGACAGGCTGGAGAGGAGAAACAGACAGACAGAGACAGGCTGGAGAGGAGAAACAGACAGACAGAGACAGGCTGGAGAGGAGAAACAGACAGACAACGACAGGCTGGAGAGGAGAAACAGACAGACAGGCTGGAGAGGAGAAACAGACAGACATGCTGGAAAGGAGAAACAGACAGACAGAGACAGGCTGGAGAGGAGAAACAGATAGAGACAGGCTGGAGAGGAGAAACAGACAGAGACAGGCTGGAGAGGAGAAACAGACAAACAGAGACAGGCTGGTAAGGAGAAACAGACAGACAGGCTGGAGAGGAGAAACAGACAGAGACAGGCTGGAGAGGAGAAACAGACAGAGACATGCTGGAGAGGAGAAACAGACAGAGACAGGCTGGAGAGGAGAAACAGACAGACAGAGACAGGCTGGAGAGGAGAAACAGACAGACAGAGACCGGCTGGAGAGGAGAAACAGACAGAGACCGGCTGGAGAGGAGAAACAGACAGACAAGCTGGAGAGGAGAAACAGACAGACAGGCTGGAGAGGAGAAACAGAGAGACAGGCTGGAGAGGAGAAACAGAGAGACAGGCTGGAGATGAGAGGAGAAATACACCTACAACAGCTAGGAAACTGGCCCTGATGAAAGGACTAATACCTTTGATGTTGTGATGTTAGGACAGGACAGGAATGGACGAGTGCTTCTTAATGTGTTTTCATTATGTAATGTGTGTGTTCGAATGTTCACACGCAAACACCCTCCACCCTCCCACAAACACCACCAGATAATGAATGTCTCCCATTTCTGGACAGCGCTATGTTATATAACCCCCTGACGAATGAGCCGTGAGATCAGCCATTCACCATAAATAATTGGTGGAGAGGCCTCCCATCCCTTCGGAGAATGAAACCTTACCAAACTTGGCAACCCATTCACCAAACCTGGCTGCCCACGGTAGCTCACCACTTCTTAGAGCCACCACTGATGGCCAAATGAGCTTTTAAACAGATGGACATGCAAATCATCTGACTGGCTGTGTCTCCAAACAAATCCACAGCCTGCAAACCCTGAGACTATGGATGAGACCACTTCTGCTACCGGCACTCCTTCAACTAGTTACTGTTATTCAGAAATTCTCATCTGAAACAGCAACACACAGGTGGCCTAGCTAGCCTAGTACTGTGGGGGTTGGTGTCTGACTTTGAGGTGTGGTAGTGGTCAAAATGGCTGCCATCGTCACAGGATAGAAGGATCATCATCACTGGGAAGAAGAAGGAGGCAGCGAGAAAGAGGAGAAGCAGATCAATGGCTGGTCAATCCTCAGGATCCACGATCAATATGTGCTGATTCCACAGCGGCTGCTCTGGCACAATACGTGACAGTACGTCCTCAGCCCTCCTATACACTCCCACGTGAAATAAATATGCTTAATTAGGTTTGGGCTGGTTGGATTTAGAGTGCTGCCAATGTGTTACTATTTTTAGAGTGTGTGTGTGTGTGTGTGTGTGTGAGAGAGAGCCTGTGGGGAACAGAGCAGATAGAAGGCTGGGCTACTAACAACAGGTTTAGACTGAATCATGTCCTGGTAACATGGAACATCTGAGTGTTTGTGTGCTCGTGTGTGTGTCTGACAGTACGGACCATTATGTCAGATAACAGACCCCAGCTTCTGTATGCAGTACCGGTACGGTTCCAACAGCTTTCTATCATGAATGGATCATTGACTATTTCGCACATAGGTAGGGAGGCACAAAGATACAGTCAGGTCATTATAAAGACGAGCAAAAAAGACTGTATAAAATACATCCAAATACTGAGCTATATTACATGCAACAAAAAATCTGAAAATTATATTTTTATACTAATACAATCGCTCAGAGAAAGAGATTTTGTCCAACAAGTAACACAATAAAATATAAAAAAGATATTGGTCGGAGTTATTGGCACCCCTGTTTTCAATACACCAGCACCCTCCCCTTGTGAGAATAATGACACTGAGCCTTTTTCTAAAATGTTAGGTCTTCTGAGATTTGGTTATTACTTGTTAAAAAATATTTTACCTCAGTATTTGTATTTATTTTATATCATTTTCTGCCAATAATTTGACACTATTACATATATACACTGAACAAAAACATAAATTCAACGATTTTACTGAGTTACAGTTCATATAAGGAAATCTGTCAAATTAAATACATTAGGCCCAAATCTATGGAATCAGGTTCATTCCTTCATGGCAGCAGAGTATCCACCTTCAAATAGATTATTTCACAAGGATAATGCCCCATGTCACAAGGCTAGGATTGCCTAGGAATGGTTCCACAAATATCAGACACAGTAGAATTCAGTTTACTGCAGTGGCCTGCCCAGTCACCAGATCTCAATCCAATTGAGCATCTGTGGGATGAAATGGAACGAGCTATTCGGAGTATAGCTCCACTACCAGCCAACTTGACACAACTGTGGGAAACCATTGAGGTCAACATGGGCCAGCATCCCTGTGGAATCTTGTAGACTCCCTGTCCCAACAAACAGAGGCTGTTCTGAGGCCAAAAGTGGGTGTAACACAATATTAGGAAGGTGTTCTTAATGTTTTTACACTCTTATATATAAATATATGAGAGATACAGAGAGAGGGAGAGAGAGAAAGAGAATGTTAACATATGTTTCCCATTCCAATAAAACCCCTTGAATTTAATTGAGAGAGAGACAGAGAGAGAGAGAGAGACAGAGAGACAGAGAGAGAGAGAGAGAGAGAGAGAGAGAGAGGGGGGGACAGAAAGAGACACACAGAGAGATCATCCAGCATCCTTTTCTCTGTTTCGGTCTCTCCCTATTTAAGCTTTTTTTCTGTGAAAGACCTGCTTTATGTACTGTAATGGAATGAAGTGAGCTGCACTGGCCCACTTAATCACTACACCAAGCCACAGAAAGGTTCTCCAGAGATGAGAGCAATAGAGCGAGAGAGAGAAATAGAGAGCGAGAGAAAGCGAGTGAGAGAAAGAGAAACCGACAGAGACAGTCCCTCCCCCTTACCTCCACATAGCAGTAGTGTGGTACAGTGTAAGAGCAGCAGTATAAAACTAGAAAAATAGGATTCATTCACATTCCTTTTCAAAGGTCTCTTTAAGTCCACACTTTGAAGCCACAGAGGAAAGCGATCGTTGATTAGAGGAGTTTAGACTGGGAAACTGCAGTAGACAATATGGAAAGATCTTGCACTATGTATAAAGATAAGGCAAATGTATGCAGCTGTAACTAAGCCCTGTCTAAAACGACAGACAGTAAGGACTCAAGATGCCGTCTACTCATTTACACCCAGATCCAATGTGTCAATTGGGGTCAGAGAGAGAGAAACCCCCACTGACTCTTCTGGCAGCCGGTGTACAAGTACATTCTCTCCTCTCCTCTCTCTCTCTCTCTTCTACTCTCCCTCGCTCTCTCCTCTCCCTCGCTCCTCTCCTTCGCTCTCTCCTCTCCCTCGCTCTCTCCTCTCCACTACTCTCTCCTCTAATCTCTCTCTCCTCCCTACTTTCATAGTGAAGTATGGATCTCCTCTGAGAATCACCTCTCAATTAACGGCAACTTTTGTCATACGAAACCCAGGGAGAGACAGTACTGCTGGGATACTGTAAACAGATATACAGAGGGTATTCTCTGTGGAAATGTTACTACCTTTCCTTTCTGAGACAACGCAGCAGCGCTTGAGAAAAATCCAGAGAGACTCACGTCTAGATTGGAGGAGCAAAATCTTCAAATCTACTGTGTCTGATAGGGAGAAACAGATCTATGAGAGAGGGAGGGAGAAAAAGGGGGAGTGACAAGATGATAGTGACTGCAGAGAGACAGATTTATCGCCAGAGCTGAAAGATAGAGAGAAAGATGGATTGGTTAAAGTGCAGATATTATTACAGCGAATGATTCACCTCAAGTGGTGATTACTGGAGTACGATCTGTCTCCCCTCCCTCTCTCCCTCGCTTCTGCAACCTGGCTTTTTCCACAGAGCCGGAGAGATGACAAGAAGGGGGGAGGGAGAGAAAGATGAGACAGAAAGAGAGTAGAGCAAGAGAGAGGAGAGAGAGAGAGAGAGAAAGGGAGCGAGAGAGATAATATTCATCCGTTTCCACCTAGGCCTGTCAGTAGAAATGCCATCTTTCAGATTCCACCTTGTTACAGCGACAATAATGTCACTGAGCAGAGCAGAGCCCTGGTCTAGTCTGGTCTAGTCTAGTCTGGTCTGGTCTGGTCTGGTCTGCTGGGTAGAGCAGGAAGCGGGGACTGAGGTGATCTGATGCGACGTGTTACCCAGTCAAGATGGAAAAACACAACACTTTGCGTCATCACAGTTAAAGTGGAACCGTGGAACACAACACAGTGCTCTTACTAATAGGACAGAGATACCAAGGACAAACAGTACTAGGAGTTAGTTAGATAACTGTTGAGGGTAGGAGTGAAAGATACAGCAGGAGAAGAGAAGCGGAAACATCCAGTTAATGGTACAGAAGTAACAGCCTAGCAAACACTGCAACATTGTGTCAAAGTTGCGACAACGTAGTGCGGTGGTTGTGTTTTTGCTGGGAGTTGTTGGGACAGTGATGTCGACCGTCTGTCGATGCACTTTATCCATAGGAAAGTAAGGTAGCCTTAATGTTTGCTCACTGTTTTTGTAAAACAAATGAGTGTTTACCTGGTGGCTGGTAGTGTGCTGACTCTAGTGAAGAACACAGAGGGTTCGACGTCAACATGTACTCCCAGGGTCAGGTCCCGATAGTAGCCCTCCACTTTGCCTGCTCCCCCCGAGTATTTAAAGGTCATCACAGCTTCCAACGTCTGGAAAGAGAGAGAGGGCGAGAGAGAAAAATCTACATTTATACAAGGCTATTCTAAGATGGAGTACAATGCATTAAACCGTAACTCAATGATTCAGGTCGAAGATTGAAGTTAATGGCGGTTTACAAAAAGCTTTGGACAAATGAAGTCTGTTCAGATGGTCCAGCAGTTTCTATTGACTCCTGCATGGAACAGTGAACCTGTGTGATTGGGGTCAAAGGTGACAACCAGCCAACCACTGACTCTCAACCATGAGCAGAATGATACTTATTCTGAGATCAATAACAAAAAAAGTTGCTGATGATCAAATCATGAACACACAGGAACGTGATGTGTTCTGATGATGTGTAATCAAGAGAGTGGAGTGAAAAGGAACAGGAGCATGACGTTGTCATGACGTTGGCCTGTTGGTGAGGTTTATGACCCCCATAAATACCCCCTTTTCTCTCTCTCTAACCTATAGAGTTGACTCTTCGAAACCCTTTGTTGACATAGAGAGAGTATGGTAACATCAAAAGGGTGTGGAAAGGAACCATATCTCGGTAATCCAACCAGCTGAAAATATGTGTTGGTACTTAAGGAATATGATGTCAGATCAGTTGGCGTCGGAGACATTATTACTAATGATAGGATGACAAACACTATCTTGGAAAGTCTACACATTCTAGTTCAGATTCACATGGAATTGTTGTGCAATTTAAATGTTTAAATATGAAACTACTTGTGGAAAGATTAAATGTAATTTTAGCTCCTAAATGAGAGAATGATTTTCATAGAGTACAAGGCCTGCTCACTCTGTGGCCCCGCCCAAGTGAACAGACATTAGTTGTAAATTATGAAAAACACCCCTCTCTCCCACTACTATATAAGCCCGTTGACGAAAAGTCAACTTTGTGTTCCAAGGACGTTAGGACAACGGTCCTACGTTAAAAGGGCTAAGATAATAACCTAATGAAATTAAATAAATAATTAAACCAAATTTTGTACGATATTCAGATGAGACTGAATTAATAATTCACAATTAATAATTGACTGCTACTGATGTAAAAGATTACCAGGTCTAAGAGTTTATTTGGAAGATAACAGCTCTATAAACATTCTTTCGTGGTGCCCCGACTTTCTAGTTAATTACATTTACATGATTAGTTTAATCAGGTAATATTAATTACAGAGAAATTATTTTATAGAATAGCATGTCGTATCACTTAATCCGGCATAGCCAAAGACACAACAATGTGTTCTGATAATGTGTAATCAAGAGAGCGGAGTGAAAAGGAATAGGAATGTGACGTGTTGTGATGATGTGTAATCAAGAGAGCGGAGTGAAAAGGAACAGGAATGTGACGTGTTCTGATGATGTGTAATCAAGAGAGCGGAGTGAAAAGGAACAGGAACATGATGTGTTCTGATGATGTGTAATCAAGAGAGCGGAGTGAAAAGGAACAGGAACATGATGTGTTCTGATGATGTGTAATCAAGAGAGTGGAGTGAAAAGGAACAGGAACATGATGTGTTCTGATGATGTGTAATCAAGAGAGCGGAGGGAAAAGGAACAGGAATGTGACGTGTTCTGATGATGTGTAATCAAGAGAGCGGAGTGAAAAGGAACAGGAACATGATGTGTTCTGATGATGTGTAATCAAGAGAGTGGAGTGAAAAGGTTAAGCAGATAGTAGAGGGTCTTGACAAGCCTCTTGATATTCATACACTGTATGTGGGAAAAGGTTTGTGTATGTATGTGCAAGTGTGTGTGTGCGTGTGTGTAAACACCAGCCTTTGTTTGCATGGAAAGCTGACTGGCCCTCAACCCACGTGTGTAATCCACTGAGCTAGGCCAAGCGTGTGTGCAGTGTCTGTAAACACAGAGCAGGTACAAACAGGTTTTCATCATGTTTTTTGGTCCCTCTGCCCATCCATCAATCTTTAACCCCATCCAGAGTGATCATCTCTCAGCATGGAGCGTGTCTTTCAGATCTACCAACCCCGGCTGTCTCCACTGGGGCCTGACGACACACCACATTCATGGTTCAATGGATGGTTACAGAACAGCCCAACCTACATGCTAAACCCCAGAGAGATGGTCTGTCTCCCCTCCTCTACCCCTCTACTCATCCTCCCTCCTCCTCTACCCCTCTACTCATCCTCCCTCCTCCTCTACCCCTCTACTCATCCTCCCTCCTCCTCTACCCCTCTACTCATCCTCCCTCCTCCTCTACCCCTCTACTCATCCTCCCTCCTCCTCTACCCCGCTACTCATCCTCCCTCCTCCTCTACTGTGTGTGTGTGTGTGTGTGTGTTCTGTATGTCCTTCAGCCAGGGGGACAGATGCCACTCTCTTGCTTGACAAGATCTTATCTCTCTTCTCCCCGGCTGCACATAACCAGATATCTCCTTAACTAAGTGAATTAGTCAACATTCACAAAATGCATTTAATCACTTTTGATGAATAGGTTCTTTCATTAAGATGAAGATGTATACTATGCAAAAGTCTGGCGCATGCACATATACAGCCGATGCAAAACAGACACTGTCGCTGAGACGCACCTTTGTTCCTTGTGCTGTCTAACACGCAGGGCTCACTGCGGAGAGGTCTGGTGTGAGTGTGGGATACACAGAGGATGTCATATTACTATGTAAATGAGGTTGTATTACAAGAGGGAGGTTGCAGGACGACCATGGGTGGACAGTCCTGGTCAGAGCCCTGTTAGAGACGGACAGACACACAGACCTAGTCATGGTAGAGACGGACAGAGACACAGACCTAGTCATGGCAGACACAGACAGACAGACAGACCTAGTCATGGTAGAGACGGACACACAGACCTAGTCATGGTAGAGACGGACACACAGACCTAGTCATGGTAGAGACGGACACACAGACCTAGTCATGGTAGAGACGGACAGAGACACAGACCTAGTCATGGTAGAGACGGACAGAGACACAGACCTAGTCACGGTAGAGACGGACAGAGACACAGACCTAGTCACGGTAGAGACGGACAGAGACACAGACCTAGTCACGGTAGAGACAGACAGAGACACAGACCTAGTCACGGTAGAGACGGACAGAGACACAGACCTAGTCACGGTAGAGACAGACAGAGACACAGACCTAGTCACGGTAGAGACAGACACACAGACCTAGTCACGGTAGAGACGGACAGAGACACAGACCTAGTCACGGTAGAGCCAGAGACACAGACCTAGTCACGGTAGAGCCAGAGACACAGACCTAGTCACGGTAGAGCCAGAGACACAGACCTAGTCATGGTAGAGCCAGAGACACAGACCTAGTCATGGTAGAGCCAGACACAGACCTAGTCATGGTAGAGCCAGAGACACGGACCGTGTCATGGTAGAGCCAGAGACACAGACCTAGTCATGGTAGAGCCAGAGACACAGACCTAGTCATGGTAGAGCCAGAGACACAGACCTAGTCATGGTAGAGCCAGAGACACAGACCTAGTCATGGTAGAGCCAGAGACACAGACCTAGTCATGGTAGAGCCAGAGACACAGACCTAGTCATGGTAGAGCCAGAGACACATACCTAGTCATGGTAGAGCCAGAGACACATACCTAGTCATGGTAGAGCCAGAGACACAGACCTAGTCATGGTAGAGACGGACAAACACACAGACCTAGTCATGGTAGAGACGGACAGAGACACAGACCTAGTCATGGTAGAGCCGGACAGAGACACAGACCTAGTCATGGTAGAGCCAGAGACATAGACCTAGTCATGGTAGAGCCAGAGACACAGACCTAGTCATGGTAGAGACAGAGACACAGACCTAGTCATGGTAGAGACAGAGACACAGACCTAGTCATGGTAGAGACACAGACCTAGTTATGGTAGAGCCAGAGACAGACCTAGTCATGGTAAAGACAGAGACACAGACCTAGTCATGGTAGAGACAGAGACATGAGCTAAAAGGGCCACAAACGTCACAATCAAAAGACCCCAATATTAAAGGGGAAATTAATGTAAAATGGCCTGTATGCAGGGGCGGGACTGATGGCATCCGGCTGGGCAGCCAGATGGTCCGCTTTGTAACAGTGTAAGGGCCAAGTTGCCAGGCACCACTTCTGAGGAGACATTGAGGAGGGAGGGAGAGAGAGGTGGGGGGGTTGCATATGACAGTGGAAGGGAGGGGGTGGAGGTAGATGACAGGAGGTATGGAGAGGACTAGTGGTCTGTTTGGTATTCCACCAATCAGATACTTCCTTCCAGACACCCTCTCTAAAAGATCAAATTAAATCAAAAGTTTTTAGTCAGCTATACATGGTTAGCAGATTTTATTGTGTGTGTAGCGAAATGCTTGTGCTTCTAGTTCCGACAGTAGTAGTAATAACTAACAAGCAGTAATAACTAACAAGTAATCTAACAATTCTACAACTACCTAATACACACAAATCTAAGGAATGTAATAAAAATATATACATAAACAATATACGTATGAGCAATGAGAGAGTGGCATAGGCAAGATGCAATAGATGGTATGAAATACAGTATATACACTACCGTTCAAAAGTTTGGGGTCACTTAGAAATGAAAACATTCATGAAATGAGTTGCAAAATGAATAGGAAATATAGTCAAGACTTGGCAAGGTTATAAATATAGATTTTTAATTGAAATAATAAGTGTGTCCTTCCAACTTTGCTTTCGTCAAAGAATCCGCCATTTGGAGCAATTACAGCCTTTGTCAATTTGTTGAGATAATCTACAAGTTTGATTGGCTTGATGGGTGCTTCTTACGTACCATACGGTCAAGCTGCTCCCACAACAGCTCAATAGGGTTGAGATCCGGTGACTGTGCTGGCCACTCCATTATAGACAGAATACCAGCTGACTGCTTCTTCCCTAAATAGTTATTGCATAGTTTAGAGCTGTGCTTTTGGTCATTGTCCAGTGGTAGGAGGAAATTGGCTCCAATTAAGCGCCCCGTCCACAGGGTATGGCATATCGATGCAAAATGGAGTGATAGCCTTCCTTCTTCAAGATCCCTTTAACCCTGTACAAATTTACAACTTTACCACCACCAAAGCACCCCCAGACCATCAAATTGCCTCCACCATGCTTGACAGATGGCGTCAAGCACTCCTTTTCATTTTTTCTGCCTCTCACGAATGTTCTTCTTTGTGATCCGAGCACCTCAAACTTAGATTTGTTTGTCCATTACACTTTTTTCTAATCTTCCTCTGTCCAGTGTCTGTGTCCTTTTGCCCATCTTAATCTTTTCTTTTTATTGGCCAGTCTGAGATATGGCTTTTTCTTTTTTTTCTTTCTAGAAGGCCAGCATCCCGAGTCGCTGTTGACGTTGAGACTGGTGTTTGCGGGTACTATTTAATGAAGCTGCCAGTTGAGGACTTGTGAGGCGTCTGTTTCTAAAACTAGACACTAATGTACTCTTGCGCAGTTGTGCACCGGGGCCTCCCACTCCTCTTTCTATTCTGGTTAAAGCCAATTTGCGCTATTCTGTGAAGGGAGTAGTACACAGCGTTGTACGAGATCTTCAGTTTCTTGGCAATTTCTCACATGGAATAGCCTTCATTTCTCAGAACAAGAATAGACTGACGAGTTTCAGAAGAAAGTTATTTGTTTCTGGCCATTTTGAGCCTGTAACCGAACCCACAAATGCTGATGCTCCAGATACTCAACTAGTCTAAAGAAGGCCAGTTGTATTGCTTCTTTAATCAGAACAACAGTTTTCAGCTGTGCTAACATAATTGCAAAAGGGTTTTCTAATGATCAATTGCCTTTTAAAATGATAAACTTGTATTAGCTAACACAGCGTGCCATTGGAACACAGGAGTGATGGTTGCTCATAATGGGCCGCTGTACGCCTACGTAAATATTCCGTAAAAAATCTGCCGTTTCCAGCTACAATACTCATTAACAACATTAACAATGTCTACACTATTTCTGATCAATTTGATGTTATTTTAATAGACAAAAATGTTCTTTAAAAAATAAGGACATTTCTAAGTGACCCCAAACTTTTGAACGGTAGTGTACATATGAGAGAGTAATGCAAGACATGTAAACATTATTAAAGTGGCATTATTAAATGACATTATTAAAGTGGCATTATTAAAGTGACTAGTGATCCATTTATTAAGGTAGCCAATGATTTCAAATCTGTATGTAGGCAGCATACACAGAGAGGCTGCTGCATAACATACAGAATTGAAATCATTGGTGGTGGCTGTTTAACAGTCTGATGGCCTTGAGATAGAAGCTGTTTCAGTCTCTCGGTCCCAGCTTTGATGTACCTGTACTGACCTCGCCTTCTGAATGATAGCGGGGTGAACAGGCAGTGGCTCGGGTGGTTGTTATCCTTGATGATCTTTTTGGCCTTCCTGTGACATCGGGTGCTGTAGGTGTCTTGGAGGGCAGGTAGTTTACCCCCGGTGATGCATTGTGCAGACCGCACCACCCTCTGCGGTTGTGGACGGTGCATTTGCCGTACCAGGCGGTGATGCGCCTTCTTCACCACATTGTCTGTGTGGGTGGACCATTTCAGTTTGTCCGTGATGTGTACGCCGAGGAACATAAAACTTTCAACCTTCTCCACTGCTGTCCCTCTGCTGTTTCCTGAAGTTCACGACCTTCTCCTTTGTTTTGTTGAAGTTGAGTGAGAGGTTGTTTTGCTGACACCATACTCTGAGTGCCCTCACCTCATCCCTGTAGGCTGTCTCGTCGTTGTTGGTAATCAAGCCTACTACTAGATCACCACACTGATCCAGCCCCCCCCCCCCAACTTAACTGTAAAGGGGGAGGGCACAAAGTGCTACATCCCTGTAATGCCTTCTGTCTTTGCACAATTGAAAATATCACTTTTCATCAAGGAGCAGATCGGCTTATAGAACGGCCTGTACTGGAAGCAGTAAAAGTCCCCTGCATTAACTATTATTTAGGACCTTTTTGTTTGTTAGCTTTAAACCAGACTCAGCGCATCTCTAAGTACTTGGTGAAGAAGCTGCTTATGTCATCAATTGGAGATGTCTTCACCTCAACTTCAGCTGTGTGTGCAGATTGTTGTTTCTTTATTTGGCGCTCGCTGGGAGGGGAGGAGAGGACACGAGTTATATGGAAGAATCGCTGGTCTGGACTGTTGATTTTGCTGTAGGTCTTCTTTCCTACTGCTGCATGGTTAACTGGAGCGATCTAACTTTCACAATCCCTTTTGGCCCGCTCTCCCCTGAATTATTAAACTCTCCTGTGATAGTAAACCTGCAGACAGGTATGTCTCTCAGCCACTTCCTACACGTCTGCCTTCCCTTCCTGCATAATGATGTCCACAACAGAGTCAGACCCTAACTGACCCTTCAATGAGAGGCTGCATGCAGACTCACCGCAACAGTAAAGCGCTTAGGGACAGAAATGTCCGGACCATCTGTGAACGGGACAGTTTGGTTCTGGTCCAGATAGTTCTTCTGGTTGGTTGGGGGGATTGAGGTCGAGGAGAGCATTTCAGGTTAAGTTGCTATGCAAGCTGTCTATGCACCCATGTTTCTCCTTGACAGAATTCTCGGCTACCCATTGTCACTGTTTTGAGCTATTTTCAGTCCCCTTAAACCAGGGCTGTTGCTGAGCAGTTTATTGTAATCCTTTATGGACTATCCACCCAATGCCTGGCTTACACTATACAGAGATTGTCCAAGGCTTACTTGCACTTCCTAGATCATTCAAAAGTCACTACAGTGCTGCTCATGGATGTGGTAGAAAACTTTCCTCTCTTGTCAGATGGTCTCCTGGTGAATCATCCTATACTCTTCAGGAGTCCAACAGAGGTGTGAGAATGTCAAGCTGTCACAGGGCCACAAATAGCTGGTATGGCTGTAGAGAAGGGGTCTATCAGAGACATCATGCAGATGGACACACAACCAGTGAACCACAGTGACTACACTGACCTCTGATGGACATGATCCAGCATACTGTCTTGCTTAGAGTTGCGAAATTACAGTAACTTTCCACAAATTCCCAGGTTTTCCAGAAATCCTGGTTAAAAGATTACCGGAATAAGGAAGGCATGAGCAGAGAATCGGGAATTCAACAGGAATGTTGCAACCCTAGTCTTATTGTGTCAACTCTGCAGAACTGAGTAGAAACTAAAAGCAAATGTTAGGCTAGCAGCACTACTCTGCCTCATTCCATCTGGCGCTACTCTCTTCCCATTATACCAGGAGAGTAGACAGACAACTCTCTCTCCAAAACCTGATCTGTATTCCATTATCGTGGCCCTGAGGCTCTGCTGTCCTATAGCTAACCCACCGTAGCAGGCGTAGAAAGACGGAAGTTAGGATGAAAATACAGAATCCCTGAAAAGCGGATGTTAGCATTTTCTGGCGACTCCGCATAGGCTATCCTATAGCAGGAAGGAACCCTGCCTGGGGCAGTCCATTGATTGGCTGCTAGCCAGCCATAGGTGTGAGAGGGACTCTCACTTAGCACTGAGGATTCTAAGGACTGACTGCTGCTTCAGAATGTTGCTCGACTCATCTCATGTCTACTCAGCTAATGTGGACCTGAGGCTGTTAAAAGAAAAATAGGCAGACAGGTTTCTTCTGTGCTTCTGGTTCTGCTCTGCTCAGAAGTACAGTATGATGATGTGGCCCTGTTTCTATCTCTCTGCCCTGACTGGGACTAACCACCTGCACCACTGGTGTGGAACATCTATTTTGAAAACAAAACAAAGTCATATCACATGAATAAATAAAAAGGAAAGAGACTGAAAAAGAGATGGAGAGAAATACAGAGGCTCAGAGTATAAAAATGTATTCAGGAAGTAATATTGCAGAAGCTAGATTCTTTCTAGGGCAAGACAAATCAAAAAAGAGCTATGGGAAAGGGATACAAAAAATTATTACCGTTATAACAGTAGCAACCTTCTTTGCAATTTGCTCTTTTCAAATTGGCCCTCGCTCTCTCCTTCCTCTAGAGATAATGTAATTCTATACTAATGCCTTTTAAGTCCCTCTGGTGAGATTGTGTAAATCATGCAGTACAATTATTTGTCATTTGGAGTTATTACCGTTATCTAGACACAGTGAAGACTACGACCACAATGTTTATCCCCACTTGGGCTGTCTCAAGCACCTGCTGCTTTCTGCTGGCACGTCTCTACCCCTTATGTGTTTCTATGTTCCTCTCTGTCGCCGCAGAGGGAGGTCTCTATGTAAACTGGAAACCACATATCCTGAGGCTGCATTTATTGTAGCTGGGGATTTTAACAAGGCTAATCTGAAAACAAGGCTCCCTAAATTTTATCAGCATTTCGAATGCGCGACCCGGGCTGGAAAAATTCTGGATCATTGGGTATGTAAACATTATATAAAGTGCCATTGTTTAAAGTGACTAGTGATACATGTATTACATCCAGTTTTTAATTATTAAGTGAATAGAGATTTGAGTCAGTATGTTGGCAGGAGCCACTCAATGTTAGTGATGGCTGTTTACCAGTCTGATGGCCTTGAGATAGAAGCTGTTTTTCAGTCTCTCGGTCCCAGCTTTGATGCACCTATACTGACCTCGCCTTCTGGATGATAGCGGGGTGAACAGGCAGTGGCTCGGGTGGTTGTTGTCCTTGATGATATTTTTGGCCTTCCTGTGAAATCGGGTGGTGTAGGTGTCCTGGAGGGCAGGTAGTTTACCCCCGGTGATGCGTTTTGCAGACCTCACTACCCTCTGGAGAGCCTTACGGTTGTGGGCGGAGCAGTTGCCGTTCCAGGCGGTGATACAGCCTGACAGGATGCTCTCGATTGTGCATCTGTAGAAGTTTGTGAGTGTTTTTGGTGACAAGCCGAATTTCTTCAGCCTCCTGAGGTTGAAGAGGCACTGTTGCGCCTTCATCAACACGCTGTCTGTGTGGGTGGACCATTTCAGTTTGTCCGTGATGCATACGCCGAGGACCTTACAAAGCCCGCCCCCGCCCTCCTTTCGGCAAATCTGACCACGACTCCATTTTGTTGCTCCCAGCCTATAGACGAAAACTAAAACAGGAAACGCCCGTGCTCAGGTCTGTTCAACACTGGTCCGACAAATCCGATTCCACGCTTCAAGATTGCTTCGAACACGTGGACTGGGATATGTTTCGGATAGCGTCGGACAATAACATTGATGTATACGCTGATTCGGTGAGCGAGTTTATTAGCAAGTGCATCGATGATGTTGTACCCACAGCAACTATTAAAACCTTTCCCAACCAGAAACTGTGAATTGATGGCAGCATTCGAGCAAAAGTGAAAGCGCAAACCACTGTTTTTAATCAGGGTAAGGAGACCAGAAACATGACCGAATACAATCAAACATGGTAGCTATTCCCTCCACAAGGCAATCAAACAAGCTAAGCGTCAGTATAGAGACGAAGTAGAGTCGCTATTCAACGGCTCAGACACGAGAGGTATGTGGCAGGGTCTACAGTCAATCACGGACTACAAAAAGAAAACCATCCCCGTCGCGGACCACGATGTCCTGCTCCCAGACAAACTAAACAACTTCTTTGCTCGCTTTGAGGACAATACAGTGCCCCCAACACGGCCCGCTACCAAAACATGCGGGCTCTCCTTCACCGCAGCCAATGTGGGTAAAACATTTAAATGTGTTAACCCTCGCAAGGCTGCCGGCCCAGACAGCATCCCTAGCCGCGTCATCAGAGCATGCACAGACCAGCTGGCTGGTGTGTTTACGGACATATTTAATCAATCCTTATCCTAGTCTGCTGTTCCCAAATGCTTCAAGAGGACCTGTTCCTGTTCCCAAGAAAGCTAAGGTAACTGAGCTAAACAACTATCACCCCGTAGCACTCACCTCCGTCATCATGAAGTGCTTTGAGAGACTAGTCAAGGATCATATCACCTCCACCCTACCTGACACCCTAGAACCACTCCAATTTGCTTACCGCCCCAACAGGTCCACAGACGACGCAATCGCAATCACACTGCACCCTGCCCTAACCCATCTGGACAAGAGGAATACCTATGTAAGAATGCTGTTCATCAACTACAGCTCAGCATTTAACACCATAGTACCCTCCAAACTTCTCATTCAGCTCGAGACTCTGGGTCTCGACCCCACCCTGTGCAACTGGGTCCTTGACTTTTTGACGGGCCGCCCCGGGTGGTGAGGGTAGGAAACAACATCTCCACCCCGCTGATCCTCAACACTGGCGCCCCACACGGGTGCGTTCTCAGCCCTCTCCTGTACTCCCTGTTCACCCATGACTGCGTGGCCAAGCACGCCTCCAACTCAATCATCAAGTTTGCAGACGACACTACAGTGGTAGGCTTGATTACCAACAACGACGAGACGGCCTACAGGGAGGAGGTGAGGGCCCTCGGAGTGTGGTGTCAGGAAAATAACCTCACACTCAACGTCAACAAAACAAAGGAGATGATTGTGGTCTTTAGATAACAGAAGAGGGAGCAGCCCCCTATCCACATCGATAGGACCACAGTGTAGGTGGTTGAAAGTTTTAAGTTCCTCGGCGTACACATCACGGACAAACTGAAATGGTCCACCCACACAGACAGCGTGGTGAAGAAGGCGCAACAGCGCCTCTTCAACCTCAGGAGGCTGAAGAAATTCGGCTTGTCACCAAAAACACTCACAAACTTCTACAGATGCACAATCGAGAGCATCCTGTCGGGCTGTATCACCGCCTGGAACGGCAACTGCTCCGCCCACAACCGTAAGGCTCTCCAGAGGGTAGTGCGGTCTGCACAACGCATCATCAGGGGTAAACTACCTGCCCTCCAGGACACCTACACCACCCAATGTCACAGGAAGATAATAATAATCAAGGACAACAACCACCTGAGCCACTGCCTGTTCACCCCGCTATCATCCAGAAGGCGAGGTCAGTATAGGTGCATCAAAGCTGGGACCGAGAGACTGAAAAACAGCTTCTATCTCAAGGCCATCAGACTGTTAAACAGCCATCACTAACATTGAGTGGCTCCTGCCAACATACTGACTCAAATCTCTAGTCACTTTAATAATTAAAAACTGGATGTAATACATGTATCACTAGTCACTATAAACAATGGCACTTTATATAATGTTTACATACCCTTCATTACTCATCTCATATGTATATACTGTACTCTATACCATCTACTGCATCTTGCCTATGCCGTTCAGACATCGCTCATCCATATATTTATATGTACATATTATTATTCATTCCTTTACACTTATGTGTATAAGGTAGTTGTTGTGAAATTGTTAGATTACTTGTTAGATATTACTGCATGGTCGGAACTAGAAGCACAAGCATTTCGCTACACTCGCATTAACATCTGCTAACCATGTGTATGTGAGAAATAAAATTAATTTATATTTGAGGTGGAGAGAGAGAGAGAGAGGGCAAGAGAGAACCTTTCCAAAGAGCATCTTTGTGAGCCTAAACCCAGCATGGTTTCTCCCAGTAACAGGTGACTCTGAGCAGCCTAAACGATGCCACCTGGCTGGCAGCCAGGGTAGCGTGTGGTACACAGTGTGGTTCTGATAGGCCGTGTGACAATGCACAGGAAAATATGAAGATGTCCAGGACAGATGTTTAATTACTGCCAGCAACATAAAGGCAGCGAGACATCAGAGATCTGGAAGGGGACGCTGCCAAGTACCGGCAGCAAGTTACAACACAATATCAGACCTGTGACAACTCTGGGAATGTCCCTAAGCATGCGTGTTTGGGTAGACCAAGGATCTCCTCTAAACAGCGTTCTACTCCTTGTTGTTAGTAGACTAACATGTAGAGTACATAACCTTGCTACAAAGAAAGCTCAGACAAGGTGCTTGTTTTTTTTCTCTGTGTTTATTACATGGCATTCTGCCTTACCACAACAACTGACTTGGTTTCCAGCCAATAACCACATAAACGTGATATCAAGAGCAGATATCTCTTGTTCTAACGGCAGTCACAAACCTGGTCTCCCAGTCTCTCTAATGGAGTGGATCTTGAGCCAGCTGACAGACAGGACACACACTGGAGAAGTAGTCGCTGGGTAGTGATGTGATATTCTCTCTCTGTTTCCCAGTGTCTAAACTGTCTGGAATAACGCAGTTGAGAAGCAATTGAACTCCTCTAATCAGCGATCGCGTTCTGTCTGTATTTTCCGCCGTCCTCTGTGGCTTCAAAGTGTGGACTTAAAGAGACCTTTGAAAAGGAATGTGAATAAAACCTGTTTTTCTAGTTTTATACTGCTGCTCTTACACTGTACCACACTACTGCTGTGTGGAGGAAAGGGGGAGACTGACTGACTGGCTTTATTGTTATGTTGAGTGCACAGTGAATGCGTGGCTTTGTCTGCCTGCTATCTCTCAGGGACTTTGCCGTAGAGACGCATGATCGTTGAAAGGTTTGTGCTTTATGAGCACTTGCTACGTCAATTATCATTCAGATAACTAGTTGGATTAGAGACTACAGACATTAAATCAATTTCAAGAGAACACATTTCATCAGTCGGGCTGTATCACGTTATCGATTTAAAGCAGTTTCATTGAGGCACTAGTCATTGAGAAAAACTATTTTCTCTCGGTAACTCTTTATTACTAACAGGAGAGTAGCCTAGCCAATGGTAGATGGAGACATATTCCATAGCTTTACAGAGAATCTTAGCTTTAGATATGCAAACTGACTGTGGCTCTGACTGGGAGAATGCATTGTGTTTTTGTCGGAATCCATCCAGTCAGTTCAGGCTAGCCAGAGGTCCCTGAGCCTCAGTGTTTTCATTGTCCCACTCTATTCCTCTCACGATCGCTTCATTACAGACGGGATCTATTTTTAGCCCAGTGTGATTGAAATAGAGTCCTCAGGGAGCCTAAGGGCATAGAGGACTCAAGAAAAGAGAGAAGGAGAGAGAGAGCGAGAGAGATTAACAGAGTGAACTCTGGGGTCCGATGAGTCAGCGAGCAAGGGAAGGAGGAAATGAGGGAAGGAGGAAATAAAGGGAGAGAGTACACCGCCAGCACGCCCGAAGACAAGCCTTCCTCTTCATCCCTGAGGAGGTCCTTGTTGAGACCAGTAGTACAATACTGTATTCCTGGGGGCCAGGAGCCCTGTTACCACAACTACACTTCCTTAATGACAAGAGAATTAATTTCAAATGGCGTTTTGTTACCAGACTGCATCATACCTTGAGCATATTCTGTTTCCTTCCTCTTATTTCTCAGGTATTTCATACACAGGGTCTAACCCTGCAAAGTGTGTGCGTGCGTGAGTTTGTAATGCGGCAACCGGCGATGTATTTATCATTCAGAATCACAAGAGGGTACGTTTTTCTCCCGGTCCTTCTTCTACTATAATTTCCAAACAATAGAACGTTAGTAATCCTTCCACAGCTGCTGCAGTGTCAGTGAGAGAAGAGGAAGGGAAATTGATACACACAGACACACAGAGACAGAGAGACAGAGAGACAGAGAGAGAGAGAGAGAGAGAGAGAGAGAGAGAGAGAGAGAGAGAGAGAGAGAGAGAGAGAGAGAGAGAGAGGGCACACTGTTGCTAGGGAGGGGACCACTGCAGAAGTGGGAGAAATCAGGAATTCAAAAATATACAGTTTTAGCAGGAGGGGTAATGCAGCCTGATTGGGATGCAATACAAACGAATACTCTGAATTTTATACGGCTATGGGGATAGGAGGGAAAGAAACACGTTCTACTTGCAATTTCATTTAGCATGCATTATGAACTAAAGGTACAATAATTATTTGAGCAGATTAAGGCTGGCAACAGACACTATGGACGGGATGAAATTGGTTGAGAACGACCCTGCCAGACATCCAGCCAGGCAGTACACTCAATCTCTACACTTAGTCCCCTCTCCCTCTACACCCTTCTCACTCTAACAATAAAAAATAAAAAGCAAAATTCTTAAAGAATTGGCAAATTTGTTCTGGAAAGAGGCAAGTGCCTCCATCAGCAGTATGTGGTGGGATGGTAATGATATACGCTCCTGCAGGGCTACAGGAGCAGCTTGGCTTGGCCACGCCTTACCCCCTCCCTCACCCCTCCCTAGCCCTGTTACCTGACTCAGCGAGACCATCTTCCCAATAACTGTCCCTCTTAATTTCCCCTCACTCTCCCTCCCTCTAGTTCCCCTCACTCTCCCTCCCTCTAGTTCCCCTCACTCTCCCTCCCTCTAGTTCCCCTCACTCTCCCTCCCTCTAGTTCCCCTCACGCTCCCTGCCTCTAGTTCCCCTCACGCTCCCTGCCTCTAGTTCCCCTCACGCTCCCTGCCTCTAGTTCCCCTCACTCTCCCTGCCTCTAGTTCCCCTCACTCTCCCTGCCTCTAGTTCCCCTCACTCTCCCTCCCTCTAGTTCCCCTCACTCTCCCTGCCTCTAGTTCCCCTCACTCTCCCTCCCTCTAGTTCCCCTCACTCTCCCTCCCTCTAGTTCCCTCACTCTCCCTCCCTCTAGTTCCCCTCACTCTCCCTCCCTCTAGTTCCCCTCACTCTCCCTGCCTCTAGTTCCCCTCACTCTCCCTGCCTCTAGTTCCCCTCACTCTCCCTGCCTCTAGTTCCCCTCACTCTCCCTGCCTCTAGTTCCCCTCACTCTCCCTGCCTCTAGTTCCCCACTCTCCCTGCCTCTAGTTCCCCTCACTCTCCCTGCCTCTAGTTCCCCTCACTCTCCCTGCCTCTAGTTCCCCTCACTCTCCCTGCCTCTAGTTCCCCTCACTCTCCCTCCCTCTAGTTCCCCTCACTCTCCCTCCCTCTAGTTCCCCTCACTCTCCCTCCCTCTAGTTCCCCTCACTCTCCCTCCCTCTAGTTCCCCTCACTCTCCTCTCCCTCCCTCTAGTTCCCCTCACTCTCCCTCCCTCTAGTTCCCCTCACTCTCCCTGCCTCTAGTTCCCCTCACTCTCCCTGCCTCTAGTTCCCCTCACTCTCCCTGCCTCTAGTTCCCCTCACTCTCCCTCCCTCTAGTTCCCCTCACTCTCCCTCCCTCTAGTTCCCCTCACTCTCCCTCCCTCTAGTTCCCCTCACTCTCCCTCCCTCTAGTTCCCCTCACTCTCCCTCCCTCTAGTTCCCCTCACTCTCCCTCCCTCTAGTTCCCCTCACTCTCCCTCCCTCTAGTTCCCCTCACTCTCCCTCCCTCTAGTTCCCCTCACTCTCCCTCCCTCTAGTTCCCCTCACTCTCCCTGCCTCTAGTTCCCCTCACTCTCCCTCCCTCTAGTTCCCCTCACTCTCCCTCCCTCTAGTTCCCCTCACTCTCCCTGCCTCTAGTTCCCCTCACTCTCCCTGCCTCTAGTTCCCCCTCACTCTCCCTCCCTCTAGTTCCCCTCACTCTCCCTGCCTCTAGTTCCCCTCACTCTCCCTGCCTCTAGTTCCCCTCACTCTCCCTCCCTCTAGTTCCCCTCACTCTCCCTGCCTCTAGTTCCCCTCACTCTCCCTGCCTCTAGTTCCCCTCACTCTCCCTGCCTCTAGTTCCCCTCACTCTCCCTCCCTCTAGTTCCCCTCACTCTCCCTGCCTCTAGTTCCCCTCACTCTCCCTGCCTCTAGTTCCCCTCACTCTCCCTCCCTCTAGTTCCCCTCACTCTCCCTGCCTCTAGTTCCCCTCACTCTCCCTCCCTCTAGTTCCCCTCACTCTCCCCCTCGCCTGTTTTCCTGTTCTCTCGTCACCTATCCTCCCATTCCCCACCTCTCCCCACCCCCCACAAGAACATGCACACACACACACACACACACACACCTGGCAGATGTGACAATATGAAATCAGGTTAGGGCCAGCTCTGCTGAACCAGCCAGCCAGAGGTAACAGAGCTGATACATTAAATCGAATCACCCTGGTGTTGTCCAGTTGGGACCTGCTGCTCTCAGATCAGTGGTTAGTTAGCTCCTGACTAACACATCACACACACTGCTTTCTCCACCCCTACACGTCACTTCAACACACAGCCACTCAGATGCACGGCACATTGAAGTGTGCACAGACACTGAAACACACACCAAACCACATATAAAGTTCCTAAACTATCCAAATCCCTTTGCATTCACAATGTTTCATTGTGGATCCAAATAAAGTATTAAAAAGTGTGTGTGTTGCTCTCATATGTGAATATATATAATTTATACTAACTTTCAACATTCAACAATAGTATACATTCACCATCACCACTGGGTCTGTCTGAGCTGTTCCAATCTCTCTCAAAACATCCAATTTAAATGAATGCAGACGATTACACTATAAATACATAGAGTGTTTCCATGGCAATACAGATCTCATCAATGCAGAATCTCTCACAAGGAGTGTTTTGGGCAGATTTGATCCCTGAGATACTGTGTGATGCCTGGTTCTACTTTGCTTTGGTTCCCCCAATGCAATAGTCCATGAATCTCATGTATAACTTAAAGACAAGACGTCCAGGGTAATATTCACACTTCCACTGATGGGTTGTGCTACAGTGGAAGATTTAGAGGTATTGTGTGTTCCAACAGAGGATAATAACATCCTGATTGCATATGAAATGCCAGTCTGCCTCACTATATAGGCCTAGTTCACTAGTTTGCCTTTTATATTCAGACATACAGAGGGCAAGTCAAAAGTAAAGTGGGCCCAACATTGATCTTTGCGGGACCCCTTGAGGGACCCACATAGGGCTTTTCCTTTTCCTGCCTGTTTAATGGCTGTGAGGCACACACACACAGTGCTGTGCGACAGGGGAGGTCAGTGTAATACCAGAAGGGGGCCTGCAGTGTGACTGTAGAGGCAGAGCAGAGCGATCCAGTAGTGCTGACGGGGCAGTGAGGGACAGACAGGTCGTCAGGGGGATGATGTATGGACCTTATTCTCCTCCTCTGTCTCCTGGATAATCTGTTCCAGGAGCGCACGCACACAGCTCACTGAATCATCAGGTCACTGCCAGAGGGGTGAGACTAAGGCCTCGGACACTCCACTCTATAACGGCTGATCACAGTGAAGTTAGACTGCTTGCAAGGGGTGTTTGTGTGTGTTTACGTGTGAGTCCAGACGTGGCAACAAAATATATATATATATATATATATACACACACACACTCTCCTTCCAACTCTCCTCATCCCCATCTTTCTAAGGCTGGCTGGCTGGCAGCTTGGCTCTCTCAGGGAATAAAGTACCCACATTAAACATTTGCTCTCATATTTACACCCCCGCAACAACCACATCTTACAAGTTTAATTTCTATGACTTATCTATGAGTCCATTCCTACGGGGCCGGGTATCATTCACAAGACAAAACAGCAATAGAAATAGAAAATTAGACACACTTACAAATTCACATTTTGCGCAACCTTCACAATAATGAGGTGATTTTCCAATCACAGCAATAGCACTGGAAAGAGAGAACAGCTTCGAAGAGAGATTCATAATTACATTCATTGGCTCATCAAACTCATACCTGTGGAAACAGAAGAGGGAGGGGTGAGAGAAAGAGGGCGAGAAAGAGAGAGAGAGAGAGAGAGAGAAGAAAAGAACAGCAGATTCCCCTGCTCAGCCTCTACAGGGGTTTGAAGTGAAAGAAGAGAAAAGGGCTAGATGATGCAGTGTTCTGTGGACCCAGAGAGACAGGTATAACAAGCTGTGTGCCTGGGAGGGAACGAGGCTTGCTCTTTCTAGTCTCTAGTCTGTGTGAGTCACACACCACACACACCTTAGACTGAGACCAGAGGGTCTTGTTATCATACTGAGCCCTGTAGGACACCACACCATCACATACTACCCCTGGAACATCTCCACCTCTTTCTCTCTCTCTCTCTCTCCCTCTCCCTCTCTTTGTACAAAAAAGTTTTATAACAGAAAACAAAAATTATGTTTTTATTGAACAGGTTTGTGTTTTTAGCTGTTTAGTAGTTGTTTCATACCCGCTGCTTGCCTTTTGAACAGGACCCAGTTAGAGTTTCCTCTGAGTAGGCTTGGGCGGTGTCCAGATTGTTATACCTTTATACGGACCTTGTGTCATGCCGGGATATACGGTAATACCGGCACTGAACACAAGGTTCGCTATTTTCAATCTGAAGGTTAGCTATGTTAACAAGTACATATTAAATCCCATAGCGAATGCTAGCAAAATGCTAACAAACACATGCAAAAAATGTCATATAGTCTCTTCTACACATTATTTGATAACTAAAAATTGATACTCAGTTTGCTGCACGCACAAAACAAATATGAGACAGCAATGCTGTTGTTCCAAGAGGGGCTTGATTGCAAGAAGCCAACCACTTAGCTAGTGTGGAGAACTAGCTACTGCGTTAGCAAACCAAATGAACAACTGTAGAGCTTTTAGCACAATTAGACAGTTCACTTAATAGTTCTAAGATATCTAGCTGGCAAACATTTAGTTGTGAAGTCTATAATGTAACTAGATCACCTGGTGCGTGCTGCACAACATTGAGTGACTCAAAAGGCTCCGGTGTCTCGTCATTGTGTGCTTGTAAACAAATACCATGTGACTGGGGACTACCGGTTGGCTTCATAATTAAATATTATGTGAGGTGAAATGAAGAACGAAATCTTCTTCATCTCCTAGCGTATTGCTTGACTGCAGGTATTTATTTATAAAGGTAGACTCAGCTACAGTGGGGCAAAAAAGTATTTAGTCAGCCACCAATTGTGCAAGTTCTCTCACTTAACAAGGCCTGTCATTTTCATCATAGGTACACTTCAACTATGACTGACAAAATGAGGGAAATAAATCCAGAAAATCACATTGTAGGATTTTTAATGAATTTATTTGCAAATTATGGTGGAAAATAAGTATTTGGTCACATACAAACAAGCAAGATTTCTGGCTCTCACAGACCTGTAACTTCTTCTTTAAGAGGCTCCTCTGTCCTCCACTCGTTACCTGTATTAATGGCACCTGTTTGAACTTGTTATCAGCATAAAAGACACCTGTCCACAACCTCAAACAGTCACACTCCAAACTCCACTATGGCCAAGACCAAAGAGCTGTCAAAGGACACCAGAAACAAAATTGTAGACCTGCACCAGGTTGGGAAGACTGAATCTGCAATAGGTAAGCAGCTTGGTTTGAAGAAATCAACTGTGGGAGCAATTATTAGGAAATGGAAGACATACAAGACCACTGATAATCTTCCTCGATCTGGGGCTCCACGCAAGATCTCACCCCGTGGGGTCAAAATGATTACAAGAACGGTGAGCAAAAATCCCAGAACCACACGGGGGGACCTAGTGAATGACCTGCAGAGAGCTGGGACCAAAGTAACAAAGCCTACAATCAGTAACACACTACGCCGCCAGGGGCTCAAATCCTGCAGTGCCAGACGTTTGAGTGAAAACCTCCTTCCATCAGCAAGGGCATTGAAGATGAAACGTGGCTGGGTCTTTCAGCATGACAATGAACCCAAACACACCGCCCGGGCAACGAAGGAGTGGCTTCGTAAGAAGCATTTCAAGGTCCTGGAGTGGCCTAGCCAGTCTCCAGATCTCAACCCCATAGAAAATCTTTGGAGGGAGTTGAAAGTCCGTGTTGCCCAGCGACAGCCCCAAAACATCACTGCTCTAGAGGAGATCTGCATGGAGGAATGGGCCAAAATACCAGCAACAGTGTGTGAAAACCTTGTGAAGACTTACAGAAAACGTTTGACCTCTGTCATTGCCAACAAAGGGTATATAACAAAGTATTGAGATAAACTTTTGTTATTGACCAAATACTTATTTTCCACCATAATTTGCAAATAAATTCATTAAAAATCCTACAATGTGAGTTTCTGGATTTTCTTTCCTCATTTTGTCTGTCATAGTTGAAGTGTACCTATGATGAAAATTACAGGCCTCTCTCATCTTTTTAAGTGAGAGAACTTGCACAATTGGTGGCTGACTAAATACTTTTTTGCCCCACTGTATACGACGCAGATGCAGAAAGTAAACAGCATAGTAGGTCAATTTCCGCAACAACTAAGAGTGTTGAAGCGCGAGGCTGAACTGTGAACCCGTGCACATGCGCAGATACTGTGAGTGACTTGAAAGCCTTGCATCTCGCTCATCTCAATATCTGTGGTGCTGCTCAGGGCAACGTCAAAGTATCTATACATATTAAAATGTAGAAAAAAAGAACATTTGTCAAATAATTATTTTCAATGGTATTGACGGTATTGAAAAACCATCCCATGGCTATTTCCAAATAGCCTGATAAACGGTATACCGCCCAAGCCAGCCTCTGACGTGTCTATCCCACCAGCAGGGCTGGCGTGAAGCTGGCAGCAGTTAGATGAAAGTGAATTAACCACAGCGTTAAGGTGAACAGATTAGAGGGATAAAGTTGTTGGCAAACAGCCAGAGGAGAGGAGGGGAGCTTCTGATGATGCCACCTGATTGCTCAATTATCGTCAACGTAATTATCCTCCTCTCTCTCTATCCATCCGTCCTCCTCTCAATCCATCCCTCTCCGTCACTCTAAACAGCTGGCTCATGAAATTCAAGGCTTACAAACTTTCCCCAAGTTTACCAATGCCAAACAATGCCAAGTGGAGAAGCTGTCAAAATCATACAATCTACAGAAGTAGCGGAGTTGGACAATAGCAACAATGAAAGTACACCCAATTCCAATGATCTCTACTGACCTGACCCTGGTTACATTAAACAATATCTCTGTCAGAGAGAGAAGATCAGGGGACTTGCCCATTATCTGCTAGTCAGCTATGAAAGCACTTCATTGTGAGAAATGGCCTTTCAAGAGGAACTATACAATGATTAAGTTCGGCATAGCCTCAGACTGTTCGCAAAGGTTATCAACGGTATCACATGAATAGCGATAGGGAAGAATAGAGAGAGAGAGATATAATTGGATTTTTGGAAATAACACCAGTGGCTGCTGTAAGCCGGTATAAGGTGATTTAGAACATTGTGTGAAGTCTGGTATGCACATGCTCATTAAAATGTATGCTTTATTCGCCATGAAAGGTTGCACCTCCCCCTTTCCACCCCTCAGTCGGAGGGCGTGTGTGCGTGTGTGTGTGCGCGCGTTTGGATTTTCCTCAGACAAACTCACAGGGAGATGTACTCTATGTCTGTAAATGTATCCACAAAGGACTACAGACTGAGCACATTTGTATCTTATGAGTACCTCATCTACTTCTCTCAGGATGTTCGACTGAGAGATAAACACAAACATCATCATCAACATGTTTACAGTTGGAATTGCTTTCAAAGTCTCCAGACTGCAAGAAGAATCAAATGTATCATAGACTCCCAGTATAAATAAACAACCAGAAAATAAACATTACCCTACACGGGGTGTAGAGTCGGACAGGGGAAGAGGGGAGGTGTAGGGTCGGAGGGGGGAGGTGTAGGGTCGGAGGGTGGGAGAGGGGAGGTGTATTAGAGTTGATCCACAGGAGAGCAGCAGCAGAACCCCACACCTCCCTGAGCCCACTGTCAATGACGCCACACTTCAAAGAGGTTTAATGACTCAGCACTGCACTGGGTCTCTGTGTAAGCGTGTGTGTGTTTGTGCGTGTGTGCGCATGCCTTTGCAAGTTGCACTGTAGATGTCAACTAAAAACACAAACAGGTACAACTAGCTAGCTCTACTTGTTCAAACACCTTATGAAAATAATGACAATGTCAGTTCTTCAAGAAAACATAGATTTCCATTTACCTTCTCTGTAGCTTGTTTAAAGCCTTTATGTGATTCTGTAGTTCAGTTCAGTTCCTGATGAAGACGGGTTATTGTAAATTAAACATGAGACTCCCATTGGCATCCACATTTCATATGGAACATTGCACTACTGTGCTGTTTGATCAGAATGGATCTCTATTAATCTGGAGAAAACGATCATATCTAATGCAGAGACAACTGTGCTATAGGAGTACTCCTTAGCAGTCTAAGCCATGTTGGGAACACAACGATGGTCGCGATCAGAATAACGGAATAGCAAAACAAGTGCACTTACCAGCTCCTGTTCCCCTGTTTGTTTTATTGTGTATGTTTTGGGGGTTGTCCATGGATGGCGCAGTACACTCTCTCAGTTACTGTAGCTAGGCCTAATGGTAAACAACAAAACACTGAGAACAACGTTTTTTTCAGTGGGAGAGTTTTACACTGGGAGAGTTTTACAGTTGTGCCAGCAGGCAGCAGATAGAAGCTGCAGTTAAACAACCTCCATCAATAGGCTGGGTCTGAATGTTTGGGCAGAGCTGGTCTCACATCAGCACCGAGGAGGGAGGAAAGACGGTAGGGGGGAGAGAGGAGAGGGGAACAAACAGCAACCAGCTCCCCCCCCTCCCCAGCAGCCAACCAGTGGTCCCTAGCCTCCGTCCCCTGCTCTACTCTGTTCTTTAACTGTAACTATACTTCTGTGGCAGCTAGCCACCTCTACAGCCTAGTCTGAGGATGAGAACACTGATCTCTCTCTTTCTCTCAGCACGGGCCAGGGAAGGCCACTGTCTTTCATTAAGAAAATGCTTACATAGGACTTTGAGATGGGAGGGGACGGGGGATATGGAGAGAGGTGGTGGTGAATGGATTCATCAATTAATGGAAAGGTAAAGTTTCTGCCAATACAATATGAATGGAAGTAGAGGGGACACAACACATTTAATATCTTCATCTTTATGGCTGCATGGTTTGTCATCACTTGCATCGTGGGGTGTAGGTTGTTTCTCTGCACCAGTGGTGTGTATTCATGGATGCCAAGGGAAGGCAGGCTTACGTAAAAAAGAAATGAAAAAAAGATTTTTTTCCTTCAAATCGCAAGAGGCTGAATGCATCTCACCGGAAAAAGCATCCGAGCGAGTAAAAAAGTGTCAAGGCAATTGTCCCTTTCCGAAATTAGGGATTTGGAATTGTGGTTTTACTTAATTCTCCATACTGGCCAATGATTATAACGGTGATTCTGATCCAACCATAAATCCGTACATTGTGCCCCTGGCCTGAGAGAATGGAAGTAGCTAGATGTAGAAGACTAATGTTAACTAGCTAGCTGGCTCATCGTTGCCCATGAAAGGAAGTTAGGATAGCGAGGAAGCATTTTGGCCAGGTAGCCTAGAACAACAACAAATAACTTCACCGGACAGAGGTTGCTATCCGGTTTTGTAATGAAACAAAGGTGTGGTTGAATTTATTCTGCCACCGTGTCTTCTTATTGTCTCGGGCTTAGACCTATATTTCACGGTGTCAAGAGAAAACGCAATTATTATTAACACAGATTGTAATATGGAATTTTTTCCCTGGCTTGGCTTCCCCAATGATTTTACCCACACACCGCTATTGATCTGCACGGAGTTGGTGGTTTTCAATATCCAATCGTAAATGACTATAGCACAACCTGTTAAAACCCCTGAACAGACACTAAGCCCTACCTCTACACCCAGTCCCAAAATAACAACAGTCACTTCACACAGCCACTTTAAGGTTGAGCTTTATTTTAGGCATTTATTTTGTAAAGATCATTAATGTAAATTAGAAATAATAGAGGTCCAGAAATGGATCCTGTGGAATACCACATTTGATCTCAAGACTAACGTCACAAGGTAAACTCATGACTTAGGGCAATTGGCATCAGGGCCATGCCCCCGCACATTGACTCTGTACCGGTACCCGCTGTACATAGTCTCGCTATTGTTATTTTATTGCTGCTTTTTAATTACTTGTTCCTTTTATTTCTTATTCTTATTCATACTTTTTCAACTGCATTGTTGGTTAAGGGCTTGTAAGTAAGCATTTCACTGTAACCTGTTGTATTCGGCACATGTGAATAATACAATTTGATTTGAGACTTGTCTAAACCCAAATATAAGGATACGAATTCAACTGTCCTTTCCCACCTCCCAGTCTCCCTCCCTAGTACCTCAGACAGCCCTCAATCCATCCACTCACCTCTACTGGCTTTTAAAAACTATTCCAGACTGTTTACTCCGTCACGACTGGTCCACAGGGACGAGTTTCCTGCTTATATTCAACCTGGATCTTCTAATATTTTTGTGTTTCTATTCAACCTGAATCCTCTCAGCCTCCATATTGCAGACCTAGACATTGGGTTTAAGCTCCACACACCCCTAGACATTTGTGGTTTTGAAGACAGCGTGGGATGGACTCAGTGTCTGAGGGGTTCGGCACGCACGCACGCACACACACACAGCTCTGCCTTGAAATGGCCCTGATGCCATCTCCCTGCTGAGTAGAGGGAGCTACCCAAACTCATTGTCCCAGCCAAACGTCATGCCGTGAACGTTTCTTCTCCACAGTGAGTCTGGATTTGACTCCCTCCTCAACGATTTCTAGAATACAAACACATTCTAACCACTCTGATTGGTTTCCAGAAAGCGATGGGTTGGGCCAGAACACACATAGATAAAGCGGAGTTTTGTAAATACGTCATTGGCTACGATACTCCAATTGGTTAGAGATGATCCAAAGTCTGATGACTTTGTTTTGTACAATACCCCTCAATTTGACGTCACCCGAAACTACTTCAACGACAGCAGTCTCAGAATGAAGTATCTAGCGAATGACAGAGCAGCAGAAGAATTCGGTTTGAGTCATCAGACAAAAAGGGAGCTAGGTTCAGGAGGGTAAATGAATGAGCATGTCATCCCCGATGAGCGAGTTATCCCCAATCATAAAGACCAGTGGGTTTATACACTTTTCTCCACTCCCCTGTTCTCCTCCCCAAGCCTGACACTCAAACCACTCTCTCTAACCTGCATCCCCATATGATGGAGCGGAGTGTCCTATTCTCGCACTATTCTCTTCCTGTACTACCTGTGAGTCACACAAACATGTGCAGGTCAGAGAGACACTAGAGAGATGCTACACAGCAACACTGACACACAAACACTACCAAACAAACACAACTGTGCACTGCACACAGACACAACATACCACACACGGCAAGACCTGAGGGAAAAGACAGAGTGAAAATAGACAGGAAGAAGGACATAGCGGGATAGTCAAACTCATATCTTCGCTTCCTGTCAACGGATTACAGAACAGTCTTCATTTATTACATTGTATTTCCTGGGAATCGTCGAGCTTAATAGGCACGCATGCCAACAACTTCTCACACAGACACAGACACGCGCACAGACAAGCGCACGCTCACCCCCCATGTATTCCTGTGGCATTTCCAGGCAGGCTGTGACGTGTAGCTAACTACTGTAACAAATGCAGAAGCACGGAATAGAAATACCATAATGAGAAGGAATAGGAAAGTTCACCAGGTGGCTCAGAGGGAAATATCACTGGTTCCTATTGGACACGCAGTCTGATCAGCATGAAGGTGGGGAATGGTAGGTTAAAACACATACACACACAAGCAGGAAGGTGGATGAAAGTACAAGCTTATCAAACACATCACTGTGAAGGCTAAGACTAAACAATCTTTGACGTAGAACTACAGCGTGGGAAAATAAGTTGGTTGATCCAATCTGTGCACATAACAAGGCATTTCAGCTGCATACAGTATCCATGGGATATGTGATTATGAAATCATGGCTTCAACAGTGCACATTTACTACGAGCAAAAACGGTAAAAAAAAAAGCCATCAATATAGGTTGTTTTAATTAAGAAATAGTGGGCAGACACTATGATATGAGTGATATTATGCATGACCTGCACAAGAACCAGTAGGCCAGCTAAGTACAAATCTAGAGAGTGAGTCAGACTAAAAACAACGTTGCAGCAAAACGACGAGTCCGATGCCTCAGGAAATAGGAATCCATATAGCATCGTACATACATAGTCAAACACAGGTAGGGAAAACATTCATTAATATTCAGAAGGTTCAGTCTAACCAGCAGGGGAGTTTCGATTTATGTGCAAATCACCCCTTATCCATACCGCTTCCCTAATACATAAGAACACACAGGACTATGTTATGACAATGGTCCCACATTATGTGTAATTGGTCGGTTCTGGGATTACCTCTGCAGCTAAACTGCCAAAACAACATAATCTGCACTGAGACTGAGCTGCCTGTCTGTCATTCTCTACTCTGTTCTTAACAAGCTCCACCAGCCGACTGATGGAACGGACAGCTTCATATTTACAGTGGAGAGTTGGAGGGCAGCATAAGGGAATTAAGAATGAGATTCTTCCTCCTATATAGATTCTCTATGTGTAATGGGTTAGATCAGGCGTCAATGACATGCTGACCGCGCTGCAAAAAAAATGTACACATACATTCTATTCAATCATTGCACCAAACACTGCTCGCGCGCGTCTGCGTAGCCAGGCGCTAAAATAGAACTTGGTTCTATTTGTGGCGCTTGACGCGCTGCAAGTCCTGCCTCTCCTATCTCCTCATTGGTGTTTAGGAGCATATACCCACGTGGGTGATTGAAAGATGAACTGAGGTCCACACTCCAGAGATTACAAGAAACTTTATTTATTTATTATTTACAAGTTGCTCCGTCTGTTTATTGCAACAAGTGTTATTTTTGTATGTAATGTACCCGTTTGATTCTGAAAATTAAAAACACTAGAAACAGGCCTAATATTTATTCATTATTATTTGACCTGGCTTTCCTTTTCCGAACCTCCTTTGAAAACGTCTAGGTTATGTAATAAGCAAGGAGAGATGTATATTAGGAGAGGGAATGGTCGAGTGGACGCGGCTGGGAGGTTGTGTGTGTGTGCATGCGTACGTTACAGCTAACCATAAGTGCTCCGTGATGAGTCACAATAGAGAGGTTCACCCCTGCAGACAGAACTTAACGAACTCTACAACACCAAAGCCTCACACACACAGAGAATGTAGTTCAGCGAGGCATCAGCCTGTTCTCTCCACTGATTGAGATCAGCTGCACCCTGATAGAGGCACGCCACATTAACTCTGTGTACCTTCTTGTCTATGTGTGAAAAGCTGCAGTTAGCCTCTCTGTCTGTCGGTCTGTCTATCCTCAGCTCCCTCCCTGCTTTTTAAAACAAACAGCTACACTCACCCTAATTACCACAACATGAGGCTTGTTAACTATCTGCACCACCAGAAAATGGGCTGAGAGACAGACACCAAGGATGGAAATAAAACAACATTCGGAAGTCATGAAATGCAAATGACTAAAGTCTCACGTAAATGATTAAGTAGAGAAATGTTCCTGCTGAAATCTCACTGTGGAAATAAAAGAGAACCTAGTTTAGAGAAGAGGAGAGGTGTCAGTCCTACCTTGACGTGGTTGTAGTCTGTCTTGCTGGACTCGCTGCCCAGGGGCTTGGTCTCGGCCCGAGGTTTGAGGACTTGTCTCAGGGGGCTGGAGATGGGAAGGCCTGTCACACTGATCCCATCTGGAACAGCAGCAGAGAGGATAATTTAATATAATTTAACTATATTGGCAGTTGTTAAAACTCACATTAGCACATACAAACATATTAGGGTGAGAGAGTTTCCCTGATCCCAAAGTATTTCCTGATCGAATCAGGAGCAACTCCCATCTCTTCTTCATACATGAAGACAAGATCATTTAAATACATTTTGTGAGCAGAATATGTAACAGCAGCTCACAGGCATATCTTTTTTTATATAGTTTTAATGCAGAGTTCAGAGCTGTAAACAACACAATCCTGCACAGAGCTTCTGAGGACCATCAAACAGCCATATCAGCTTTCTGTATTAATGTGTACTGAAGGGGTTCCTATTTTCAGCTAGCCATGCTACAAACCATCTCATAGTGTGACGTAGGCACTGAGCACCCAGGCTCTCTGACGTTAGTGGAAACATCTTTGCTTCCAAAGGGAACTGGGTTAGCTGCTGCAAAGATCTGGGCCACAACACACACACACACAAAGAAATGGGAACGACATGGTAGGAATAAAAGTTCAAACAGTTAGAGCCTGCCAGCGTTGACTCCATATTCCTCTTTGGTACAAAGCTTTCCAACACATTCTACTGACATGGCTGGCATTTGTGATTAGTACTCCACAAGCGGCTAACCAGGGCCCAGATTCACAAAACACCTCGACGCAAAAACTTAAGAAAGCTTCTTAAGAAGAAAAAAAAGAAGTTTCTCAACAATATCTTAAGATTTAAGGATTTTCTTACGAACTTCTCAAATATCTTCTTGTTGCTCAGCAACTGTTTTAGCTAGCTATCTAGCTAGCAATGGCAATCATGTTAGCATATTTCTTACTGAGATTACGGTTCTAAAAACGTGTACTTGGGTTTAAAAGAATCAATACTGAAACTTTCAGATTAAGTTTGTGAGTGAATTAAACATGTTCAATTGCTTTCATTAGCTTTCTCTCTCACTGCACTGAGATTAAGACAAGGTTAAAGATATCTTGGAATTTCCCCAAACTTTTTTTTTTCAATAATATAATTTCTTCTTAACCTTTTGCTTAAGGAGAAACATAATAAATACCATAAGAACATTTCCAATAACCATTTTGAGTAATAGCAACTTTGCTTAACTTTCTTCTTAAGTCTATAGTTAAGGAACACATTGCAGTTAAGAAGAAATGTCTTCTTAAGAAGGTTTTGTGAATCTGGCCCCAGGTCCATATCCATGAAGCCTCTCAGAGTAGGACTGCTGATCTCAGATCAGTTTAGCCTTTTAGATCATAATGAATGAGATTACATGGACAGGGTACATCTGAGATGCTTTGTGAATACGAGCCCAGAACCACTACAGCTGGCACAGTGTCAGTCATTCAGCATTGTTGCTTTGTCATTTTCCATATCCTACCAACAGAAACAGATTAGATATGCATCCAGACAGAGGGAGGTGGACGGAAAGAGGAAGAGAGAACACTGATAAACAGTATCTTTATTGACTAGTGCCTCCATTAAGGCCTGCAGCCTGTTACAGCCTGTTTCCAGACACACATACATCTTCATGTCTAATCCTGATAGAGAGCGAGGGCAGGAGAGAGACAGAGATAAAGAGACAGAGAGAGAGACAGAGAGAGTGCGTAATAGGTGGAGAGATTGAAGACGACATCACTCAACATCATCCCTCTTTCCTTGCCATCACCTTCCGTCTATCCCTGCCTCTTTCTCTCTCAATCTATCTCTCCATCCATCTAGTGAGAGAGTCTGACTATAAATCACTACAGATTATATTAGTGACAGTGAACTGATCTAATACAGAATGATAAACTGAAAATCAACATCAACAAAGTCTTCCACAAGAGATGAGGTAATGTGAATCTCTGCAATGCCACCTTTTGGCTCTACACACACTTGTGCTTTTCCAGGAAGGTGAGTCAAGGCTATTGTAGTAAAAGGGAGCCTATGACTGATTGCATTGTAAACAGAAACACTTCTTCAATATCCTTTCGAGGGGAGAGGAACAAGACAAAATACAAGGCAACAAGAGAGAGCGTGAGAGAAAGAGAGCGAGAGAAAGAGAGAGAGCGAGAGAGAACACCTGAACATCTGGGCAGAGAGGTCGAATCTGGGAGTAGCTATCAAAGGACCTTTGACACCCACTAACATACATTGGTTTATTAGAAAAATCACGTAGACAGACAATTTCCTCCCTACACAACGTGAGAGAGAGAAAGAATGTATTCACAAAGCGTCTCAGAGTAGGAGAGAGGGGCGGGGCGGGACAGAGAGAAGAATATCCAATTCCTCGGCTGGTATTATTTTAGGAGCTATATGATTCACAAGTAACCTAGCCCAGGTGAGACTGACAGATAATGAGAGACGGAGAGAAAATAAGATGAGGAAATAATAGTGGCTCTTTTCAAAAGCCCACACTTTCTGCTGTCATTATTACGACATCAAACATCCAAATTACAAGGATGCAGGCAGTTTCTTTCAGATGGAGGGAGAGAGAGCAAAAGAAGGAGAAATGGAGAGAGATGAGGAAACAGGGAGAGAGAAAGAGGGAGAGAGAGAGAGAATAAGAGCAAGAAAGAGATCAGAAGAGAAAGAGATGAGAGGGAGAGAAGAGAGGGAATAAGAGAGTGAGGTAATTCAGGATCTGAACAAATTATTGCCATCATTACTCACAGCCATTTGAGTCATACTAAATAGAGCATTACAGACAGAACCAAATCATCCAGACAGACAGAAAATAAAGATGTTATTTTACAATCAATCCCTCATACTCCCATACCTTCAGCAGTAAACTGCTGATAATGCTGTGAGATGGTCCTCATCACATTTATCTTGTGAGGTGACAAAGTGAATAACATCTTCCATCGTATGGTCATTTTACATCTACGAATGCTTATGTACTGCTTAAGAATGTATTATGTATGGCTTTGACTGTTAAAGACATGCTCAGGTACTTTGACGACAAGAAAGTATTTTTAAACTTCCAGTTTTGGGCTGGATGTCTTTCTTTTTTTTGTATCTTTATTTAACTAGGCAAGTCAGTTAACTTCTTAGGGAGCGGCAGCTGAGGTGTCGATTTTGGAGAGTCTGGCGTGCCCAAAGTAAAAGGCCTGCCACTCAGGCCCAGAAACTAGGATATACACATAATTAGTACTATTGGATAGGAAACACTCTAAAGTTTCTAAGTGTTAAAATATTGTCTGTGAGTATAACAGAACTGATATAGCAGGCGAAAACCAGAGGAATTTCTGTCCTGGAAAAAGTGTTTGACACATTGCCTCATTTTGAACCCCTCCCTATTGAAAACATCCATATGGGAGTAAGATTGCAGTAACTATTGCTTCCACTGGATGTCAACAGCCTCTAGACAGTGTTTGGTGATGTTAGGTTGCTATCGTCAAACAATCAAATGTTGTGCTTTCGCCGTTAAGCCTTTTTGAAATCTGACAACGCTGTGATATTGCCAAGAATCAGAGCTTTTGATGACTATGCAACACTTGTATATTGATGAATGTTTAATAATTCAACTTTTGGATTTTGAATTTGGCGCCTTACATTTCCCCCGGCTAGCGCCGCACTGCTCCCTAAGTAGTTAAGAACAAATTCTTATTTTCAATGACGGCCTAGGAACAGTGGGTTAACTGCCTTGTTCGGGGGGGCAGAACGACAGATTTTTACCTTGTCAGCTCAGGGATTCGATCTTGCAACCTTTCTTTTACTAGTCCAGCTCTCTAACCACTAGGCTACCTGCCGTGTCAATGTGTAGTTCATACATGCATAATCTATGAGCATAATTACCGTTTTACCTCAATTAGCCACAAAATTCCTAGTTTGAAAGTGACTGTTTTCTTGAAGCTGTGCCGCAACATTTTCCCTATATTTCCCCCCACGTGGGCCAGCCCCCCTAGCAATTTGAGTTAGAACCAGTGAGCTTCAGTCCCTCGCATTTGAGTGACTGCTAGCAAGAGGCCCGATGGCTCAGTGGACACAGCAGAGACAGAGAGCAATGACGTGGTGAACATATCTGCACATATGTGTCGTAGTTTGTTTGTGAGTGCTACTATCAGGACTACTGGCTAAAAAGTATACAAAAGAACACAACATTACCGGAGAATCTCTTTAATAAGATGTCCTTAATTTGGGAATCAAATGTACAAAGATATTCACATAGACACTTTTAATGAAATAAGCTGTGAAAAAGTATCAATGTCCAACAATTACGAGATATATTTTCAATAAATAATTGGTCAATTAAGTCCATAATGGGGTTCATAGGACTGACCAAAATATATTTCAGTTCAAATGTCAGGTTTCAATAGCACTTTAAACGGTCGCTGCACTCTGCTGATTGAGTCAATATAAGAATTGGTCCCTTGAAATGAAGGTCCATTCAGTCGACACACTGGGCTGAATAGAACAGACTCATTGAGCTGCTGTCTCAATGGTTCCTGCCTCTAGAAGTGAAAAGATTAAGGCATTACAATGACGTATAAAAGCTTTGTAATAGTGGGAAGTCAGTCAACTGTGGAACTGATCTTCATATAATAAGACAATTTACTCCGAATACCTCAGTCATATCTAGGTACATCTGAAGAAAATATTTGTTTATTTTCCCTTTAATAAATGCAGTATGTCAATCTTCTGCATATTCTGTAATCATATCACTAAGGTAATGTGATTACCTGAATAGGCCTACTCTGCCGAGCAAGGACAAATCACAACTCCCTCCACTCCAAAGCGGAATGACATCTGCGAAGAAGCCCGTTGGCTGACAGATATTCTAGCTGCGGTACATTGGGAACATTGAGAGTGGAGCAACGAGCAACAAGAAGGTTACAACACTGACAGCCTCCCCACCCTGTCCCTTTGTAATTGTGCCGCCTTTTCTAAATGCATCTCCCTGGCTGTTTTAATTCCCTTTAATGACGCTGTTGTACGCTGACATTTTAGCCTCCATGGGCTAATGTGTTTACGCTGTCTGCTCTGCACTGCTTTTCCCTGCTCCCCGCCTCCCTAGGACGACCAGACGCTACTCAATAGCTCTTATTGAGATGGAGAGGACGACTAGGGCACTGGCTGGAGACTTCAGCCAACACACACAGAATAATATAAAATATTCTTCTTAGCATACGCTTCTATCCAAAGCCAATTAGTAGCGTGAATGCATACATGCTCCATACATTTTAAGAAAGGGTATTATGTGATCCCTGTGGGAATTGAACCCACAACTAGGGCTAGCACAATTATCGTATAATCGCGTAACCGTCCATTAAGGTAAAAGAAATAAGAAGTTGTACCCCTTGACACTCATACCCTTATTCGGGTTTAAAATGGCACTGATAAACGTCTACATTGGAACACAGTGGTTGTACAGTAACATGCTCAGTAGAGGCTCCTCAGAGGAGGAAGGGGAAGACCATCCTCAGTGAATTTCATTTAAAAAAAAAGTGAAACATTTAAAGAGTTATCCTTTTTAAGATAAAACTATACTAAATATATTCACGTCACCAAATAATTGATTAAAACCAGTTTTGCAATGAATGTCTACAGTAGCCTCAACACCACTCTGTAGGGTAGCACGATGGTGTAGCCGGAGGACAGATAGTTTCCGTCCTCCTCTGGGTACATTGAGTTCAATACAAAACCTAGGAGGCTCATGGTTCTCACCCCCTTCCATAGACTTAAACAGTAATTATGACAACATCCGGAGGACATCCTCCAACCTATCAGAGCTCTTGCAGCATGAACTGACATGCTGTCCAACCAATCAAAAGATCAGATAATTAATCTAGTACTGAAAGCATAAGCTACAGATAGCTTGCACTGTAGTGCATACAATGTGGTGAGTAGTTGACTCAGAGAGAGAAAGACAATTGTTGAACAGTTAACAAATTCATTTCTTCAAAAATGAAAGAAGCGAGAGCGATATTTCATCATTTCTTTTCCCTTTCATATAGCTAGAAAATGCAGCTAGCTAGTTTAGCCTACTCAAACACCCGGCTCAAACAGAGGGATGCTATGTCAGCTAGCTCGCTATGACTATCCAACACAAGTTAAGCTTTTGGTTTTACTAATTTATTGCCACTGTGGACCGCCAGGGTATCTACTAAACTGCTTACTGACCGTACACTGTACTGCATGACTGTAGTGGGCTTACTAATGTGTTAGTTCTATTAGCAATGTTGACTATGACGTTACTTTAACAAATATGGTGACAACGACGTAGGCTGTGTGTAGCGGTTATGATGTGGTTTGGCTTGGAAAGTTTTTTTTGCCTAGTCACATACAGCGGAATTCCACAATTGAAGGGAAAAGGTGAGAGGAGGAGAGCGCATAGAAGCAATAAGGAATACAACATGGCTGCTATAAAAGTGAACTTTGTTTGCATGTGATCAGCGGTATATTCATTCCACCAATTCGGTTTAAAAACTTCTTAAAACGGAAGGAAACAGGGATAAACATACCTTCATTTGTCCAATAGAAAACACAAATTCTTTGTTTGTAAATTATGTCTGAATGTTGAAGTGTGCCCCTGGCTATCCGTAAATTAAAAAGGTTTGCTTAATATAAGGAATTTGAATTTTTTTTTTTTTTTTACTTTTGGTACCTAAGTAAATATATTTTAGCAATTACGTTTACTTTTGATACTTAAGTGTATTTAAAACCAAATAGTTGGGTACTTTTTCCACCACTGACTGTCTGTCCATGTTTAACTGTCACTGAGTGAGGGAAATGCTGTATATTAAGATGACTCAATGTATTTTTAAAGATGAGACGTTGAGGATTATAATAAATACCGCTTTGATGTCACACAAGCAAGCCAATCACCCGTAAATCAAAATGTGCACTTTACATTTCCATATGTCATATAAGTGTCAATATTTCACTATGTTTGATGTACAGTTCCAAGATGACGTCGTCATAACCTGGGTTGTTCTGAACAGAATGAGCCTGTTGGTCTATTGTGAAGAAAATTTGCCGCGGCACACGTACCTGAATGCACTCAAGACTCCTTTCCATGTGAACCAAAATGATGATCTGTTTCATGTTGGCAATAGACCAGGTTTTCAAATGTGCCCACCTGACCCAGATTTCGATTTTTAATGGCCGGTTTTTGGATTGCGTAAACACCAACAGTAATTGTGTGATGGCGGGGATGCAGGGTTGTGTTCCAAACAATAACCATCACATCAAACTGAGTAAACTTGGAGTCACACAATGTTGTGTGGTCCTCCCACCACGACTCATCTGGAAAGCGTGCAGTTTATTAGACTACAGATGAAATAAGTTATGATGAACTTCACAGGGTGGGGAAAGTGCAGGGTGATGAGCTTGATGCTCCTTTCCAATAAATACCGAGGGTCTTATTCTGGTGACATGACAAGCAATGCTATTTTCGCTATTTTGTCCGTAATAATCTGATCATGTAGGCTGTACATGCACTCTAGCCAACAGCATCTCATCATGTAGGGTATACATGCGCTCTAGCCAACAGCATCTCATCATGTAGGCTATACGTGCGCTCTAGCCAACAGCATCTCATCATGTAGGCTATATGTGAGCTCTAGCCAACAGCATCTCATCATGTAGGCTATATGTGAGCTCTAGCCAACAGCATCTCATCATGTAGGCTATATGTGAGCTCTAGCCAATAGTGCTGTGGGCTAGAGCTCACGTGCCAATACCAGAGTGCCAATACTCGCTATATAATAAATAAATAAATAATAATAAAAAAATTAAAAACATCACTAGAGTTGAAAATGCAAAGAACCCTTTGAACTTCTATTTCTTTATTCAGTAGATTGGAATTCAACAGCAAAAAGTATTTTTATGTGCACTACTTCATCACACAGCCTTTTATCTGCAACAAGTCAATTTGATGGAAACATCTCTGGTGGAACAATGCTCAAAATTGGTTTTTATGCAGATTTTTTTAGATTAAACATGAAAATCTGTTGCCAATTGTTTGGAACCCTAGCGATAGCTGATGAATCTTGTTTTAGTCATAACAGTGAATTGAAATTACTTAGGAACACTTTGGAGAGGTATGTGGCCACTTGGAGACACCAGTTAGTCCTCTCACTCAAACCATTGCAAAATCTGTCTTATGTTGCACCTAGTCCACATTGTCCAGGAATATTCTTATCATGTTACTGAATGTAACCAGAGTGTTTTCTGATTTCGCAATCAACAAATTCTGCGAAAAGTACAGTAAATGCACATCAAATCAACAGTGCAATGTTTGGATTCAGTCTTGTGAACTGTTGTGTCTTCACCCTTGGTCTAATAGTTGTCCCATAATCTCAAAACAGTTCCCTTTCAATTGCTACCATTGTTATGCATATGCATTTCATATTTCTTCTGTAAACAACATTTTAAAAGATTTAGGACATTACATTTACTGTTAAATTAATACATGACTACTTGCAGTGGGTATTATATTTAGTGTTAGTGATCTGTCATGAGAATTTTGCTATCTCAATGGTTGAACTCAACTATCACTCAAGCTTTGGATAATTACCAGAGGTTGTAAGGCTCTGGTTTAACAAATAATTAAACAAAGTCCCAGTCTGCATTAGATCAGTCCTTTATTAAGTGAGCCCTCCAAAACACCCACTGCACAAAGCTTATATACAGTGAGGGAAAAAAGTATTTGATCCCCTGCTGTTTTTGTATGTTTGCCCACTGACAAAGAAATGATCAGTCTATAAATTTAATGGTAGTTTTATTTGAACAGTGAGAGACAGAATAACAACAAAAAAATCCAGAAAAACGCATGTGAAAAATGTTATAAAATGATTTGCATTTTAATGTATGGAAATAAGTATTTGACCCCCTCTCAATTAGAAATATTTCTGGCTCACAGGTGTCTTTTATACAGGTAATGAGCTGAGATTAGGAGCACACTCTTAAAAGGAGTGCTCCTAATCTCAGTTTGTTAACTGTATAAAAGACACCTGTCCACAGAAGCAATCAATCAATCAGATTCCAAACTTTCCACCATGGCCAAGACCAAAGAGCTCTCCAAGGATGTCAGGGACAAGATTGTAGACCTACACAAGGCTGAAATGGGCTACAAGACCATCGCCAAGCAGCTTGGTGAGAAGGTGACAACAGTTGGTGCGATTATTCGCAAATGGAAGAAACACAAAAGAACTGTCAATCTCCCTCGGCCTGGGGCTCCATGTAAGATCTCACCTCGTGGAGTTGCAATGATCATGAGAACGGTGAGGAATCAGCACAGAACTACACGGGAGGATCTTGTCAATGATCTCAAGGCAGCTGGGACCATAGTCACCAAGAAAACTATTGGTAACACATTACACCGTGAAGGACTGAAATCCTGCAGCGCCCGCAAGGTCCCCCTGCTCAAGAAAGTACATATACATGCCCGTCTGAAGTTTGCCAATGAACATCTGAATGATTCAGAGGACAACTGGGTGAAAGTGTTGTGGTCAGATGAGACCAAAACTGAGCTCTTTGGCATCAACTCAACTCGCCGTGTTTGGAGGAGCAGGAATGCTGCCTATGACCCCAAGAACACCATCCCCACCGTCAAACATGGAGGTGGAAACATTATGCTTTGGGGGTGTTTTTCTGCTAAGGGGACAGGACAACTTCACTGCATCAAAGGGACGATGGACGGGGCCATGTACCGTCAAATCTTGGGTGAGAACCTCCTTCCCTCAGCCAGGGCATTGAAAATGGGTCGTGGATGGGTATTCCAGCAAAACACACGGCCAAGGCAACAAAGGAGTGGCTCAAGAAGAAGCACATTAAGGTCCTGGAGTGGCCTAGCCAGTCTCCAGACCTAAATCCCATAGAAAATCTGTGGAGCTGAATGTTCGAGTTGCCAAACGTCAGCCTCGAAACCTTAATGACTTGGAGAAGATCTGCAAAGAGGAGTGGGACAAAATCCCTCCTGAGATGTGTGCTAACCTGGTGGCCAACTACAGGAACGTCTGACCTCTGTGATTGCCAACAAGGGTTTTGCCACCAAGTACTAAGTCATGTTTTGCAGAGGGGTCAAATACTTATTTCCCTTATTAAAATGCAAATAATTGATAACATTTTTCACATGCGTTTTTCTGGATTTTTTTTTGTTATTCTGTCTCTCACTGTTCAAATAAACCTACCATTAAAATTATAGACTGATCATTTCTTTGTCAGTGGGCAAACGTACCAAATCAGCAGGGGATCAAATACTTTTTCCCCCTCACTGTACATAGGTTCCCCCCTTATGGGGCCAATAGGAAGAAGAGAAGTTTACATGGTTTCATAATCTGTCTCAGTCACGTTGTTGTTTGTTTTACCCCATTCCGTGTTTCTGGCTATCTTGCACAGACAGACTTACTTCCCCTCCCCATAGCCCCTTCCCTTGTCGTTGGTTTCGACACTAGATGTTTCACAAATATACCTTTTAGGGTTTATCTTGTTTTCGCACACATGAGCTATAACCACTATTTTCAGGGTGGAGTATTTTAGTCACTTATAATTAATACATTCTCACACAAATCTCTCTATCATGATCTAGCTAATGCGTTCTGATTTTTCACTTCCTCGTGGTGAATAAGCATCAAAATAAATTAGTCTATGATATTAGTGCACATAAAGATGTAGGCAAACTAATATCTTTTGAAAAACAAAATTCGGACAATTCTGGAGCCCTATTTTAACAGAAAAATATAACAATAGCCTATTGTCAACTCACAATTCATGACAATCCCTGGATTAGGTTGCAGATCAACATATCTTGAACCATGCATTCCTGCTTGGACATGTTAGACGAAACAACTTATTTATTGAATAGCCTCCCATCTCAGTAGTCTATTACACAGTCTAAAGCACAGCGAACTACTTTAGAAGGTGAATGACAAAATTTGTGCGACCAAATCATGGGCTGGTGCCACCAACTGAAAAAGTTGGTGGCACTGGGGAAAATGTTAGTCTGTGACTTTATATCTGCTGCAGAGTAATGTATTCTTCTGCTAATTTGGCTGTTGGGAAGAAAATCATGCGATAGGATATAACGCAGAAAAATATGTTGGTGGGACAAGGCTATGTACAGGTAACTGCCAAAATAATGGAAACATTTGAGTAAATTACAGGTACAAAGTATATTGAAAGCAGGTGCTTCCACACAGGTGTGGTTCCTGAGTTAATTAAGCAATTAACATTCCATCATGGGTCATGTATGAAAATGCTTGGCAGGCCATTATTTTGTATACCATGGCTATAGCCCCATTGGATGACAATGGCTCCATCCCCAGGGCATGAGTGGTCTCTGAATGGTTTGATGAGCATGAAAACGATGTAAACCATATGCCATGGCCGTCTCAGTCACCAGATCTCAACCCAATTGAACACTTATGAGATATTCTGGAGCGGCGCCTTTGACAGCATTTTCCACCGCCATCAACAAAACACCAAATTACGGAATTTCTTGTGGAAGAATAGTGTCACATTCTTTCAATAGAGTTTCAAACACTTGGCAAATCTATGCCAAGGTGCATTGATGCTCTTCTGGCTCGTGGTGGCCCAAAGCCCTATTTGCATGACAAAGAAAAGTCACTAAAAATTCCATAATCGTCACAGTCCTACCCACAACGTTGACATTGCTAGTGCCATGCTTTTACCAACTGAGCTTACATAACATAAAACACAATCAATCAATCAAATGTATTTATAAAGCCATTCTTACATCAGCTGATGTCACAGAGTGCTGTACAGAAACCCAGCCTAAAACCCCAAACAGCAAGCAATGCAGGTGTAAAAGCACGGTGGTTAGGAAAAACTCCCTAGAAAGGCCAGAACGTAGGAAGAAACCTAGAGAGGAACCAGGGGTGTGCAGTCCTCTTCTGGCTGTGCCGGGTGCAAATTTGAACAGAACATGGACAAGATCAGTGTCAACACACAGAGAGAACAGCAGCATTAAAAGCAGGCCAGGCTCAGACACGCTGTAATTTAGTATGGTGCTCACACCATCGAAACCAATCATGTCTGCTGTAAGCTACAACCCATTAGTCCATGTGTGATGACATCAATCCCATCAGACACTGAGTTATGTTATGTCTTCGGCCCGTCCCGGTCGGTGTGTCAATGTGTTTGTCGTCTCGGCTCCTCTGAAACCCAATGTTCTCAATGGCTCTGTCTCATTGGCCACTCCTCTCTCATCAGCCCCTTCCGCTCTTTCTTTCAAACCAAGAACAAAGGAAATTACATACTGTGCTTGAGCCAGGCCCAAAAATGAAGGGTTGATTTGCAAGGTCACGTAGACATAGATTGGAGCCAATCAATGTGACATGAGGACTTCTCATGTTCTTTATACACTCAGTGGCTAGTTTATTTGCCTTCTTGTGTTCTTTACATATACTGTTTAAAGGTTTAGAGCAGTAAGGAGTGGGAGGAGAAGAATCACTCCAATCCATCCATCATTCAAATTATCACCAATATTTTTGTTTTTTTATCTGCAAATCAGTTCTAAATACCGATCTCAAACTTCAAGGTATTATTTCAAGTACATTTTATGGTATGAGAAACAGACGAAAAGAGTATCACTCTCAAATGAGCTGATGGATACACACAAAATATTATCAACGCAGAGCAAGGGGAGAGACCAAGAGTGAGAGACGCTAGCTGTTAATGCTTATCACCAAGTAGGGCTGGGCGGTATATACCATATTTTACTATATACTAGAATTGATGCACAGACCGGTTTGGGTTTTTACTTGACCTTCTATAACGGCATTTCAATGTTTGGCTTGTTAAACGTGACATTACACGCGCCGGAGTGGCGTATCACTTGTTATAGTTTACTCAGTTTTCTACTTCAGTCGTCTCTCTCCCTCTTCTACAGCCTGATACCAGTGCTGGTGTAGGCCTAAATCAGTATGTTGTTTGTGCAACGGTGTCTTCTAAATTATAGAGGAAGAGAGAGCAATAGTAATGGCATCTTTTTTGTAGGCATTAACTCTGCCATGGCTAAATGGCCAAAGCCTATAGGGAAATTAATGTTTTGGGGGGATAAACACAGAAATTAAGGTCTGTGGTAAACACAGGTTTAGGAGAACTTATGGCAAGCTCTATACTGCCCTACCAAGCAAAAAGGCAGTAACTGCTCATAGTGTGGAACTGAGAAAAATTGCTTTCATTTACCTAGGTTTCACAGTAACGTTATGTAGTTACTGCTAACATGACCCCCCTTTTCTCCAAAACACAATACAATAGATACAATAGAGGCAGGATACTTGTCCGCACTTGTCGGCGGCTTTTCCTTTACTCTGTGGTCTAACTCATCCCAAACCATCTCAACTGGGTTGAGATCGGGTGATTGTGGAGGCCAGGTCATCTGATGCAGCACTCCATCACTCTCCTTCTTGGTTAAATAGCCCTTACACAGCCTGGAGGAGTGTTGGGTCATTGTCTTGTTGAAAAATAAATGATAATCCCACTAAACGCAAACCAGATGGCGTATCGCTGCAGAATGCTGTCGTAGCCATGCTGGTTAAGTGTGCCTTGAATTCTAAATAAATCCCTGACAGTGTCACCTGCAAAGCACCCCCATACCATCACTCCTCCTCCTCCATGCTTCACGGTGGGAACCACACATACGGAGGTCATCAGTTCACTTAGTCTGTGTCTCACAAAAATCTCAGACTCATCATACCAAAGGACAGATTTCGACCAGTCTAATGTCCATTGCTCGTGTTTCATGGACCAAGCAAGTCTTCTTATTATTGGTGTCCCTTAGTAGTGGTTTCTTTGCAGCAATTCGACCATGAAGTCCGAATTCACACAGCCTCCTCTGAAAAGTTGATGTTGAGATGTGTCTGTTACTTGAACTCTGTGAAGCATTTATTTGGACTGCAAATTCTGCAGCTGGTAAATCTAATGAAGTTATCCTCTGCAGCAGAGGTAACTATGGTAGTTCTCATGAGAGCTGTTCTTGCCATAATATGGACTTGATCTTTTACCAAAAAGGGCTATCTTCTGTATAACACACCTACCTTGTCACAACACAAATGATTGTCTCAAACACATTGAAGAAAGAAAATCCACACATTAACTTTTAACAAGGTACACCTGTTAATTGAAATGCATTCCAGGTGACTACCTCATGAAGCTGGTTGAGAGAATGCCAAGAGTGTGCTACTTTGAAGAATCTAAAATATAAATGTATTTGTTTAACACTTTCTTGGTTACTACATGATTCCATATGTGTTATTTCATAGTTTTGATGTATTCACTATTATTCTACAATGTAGAAAAGTTGGGTAAAAATAAAGTAAAACCCTGTAATGAGTAGATGAGTCCAAACTTTTGACTGGTACTGTATATTTTATTTTAAATGTTCCTTTATTATTTCCCCCTAACCCTCCCACCCTTCCCCTAATTGGGAGTAAACTAATGGACAACAACACTTAGGCTTCTACTTCCAGCTTATACATACTATATACGTTTTACGGACACAGTATATTTTACAATAGTTATTTTTTGACCATCCAGTTTGATTTCTATTTGCCATATATTTCTAATTGTGCTGTTTAACAAAAGGTCTGAACATATATACATTTTACATACACAGTATATTTTACAATAGTTATCTTTTGTTGGTTTTTAGTCCCACCCTTCAGCTCCACTCAACCCTTCCCATCTATCTCTTAACACCATGCATTTTGTATTACAGATTGTAAATTAAAGATAAAATGTTTTGCTAAAAGTATTATACTATTGATTGACTATGACTTTTTATATCACCCAGCAGTGATATTTGCAGGTCCTTAAATGAAACGGGTATATAAAAATTTTGGTCTTTAATACAGGGCCGACAGACAAGATCCTTACTTTTTCTCCCTTCCACTTGCCTCGTCCTTTTCTGCGGTAATGCTGCAATTAGTTGGTTGTAATTTTGGGTAGAGCAGACATTTCCATATATTTTTGTTTGACAACTTCCCCAGTCCTATTTATTATATAATTTACAAAGACTACACTTTTAATACATTTTTTATTTAAAAAATAAATATCAATCAGCATATTTGAGTTTCACCATAATATTTTTTGTAATATTTGTTCTGTCTATTCTGTAAAAAAAAAAAAAAGCTACATTTTAGAGATGATTTCACTTTAAAATAACTGAAAGTGGGAGGTTGTAATCTGAATAAAGGGAAAAAGGCCATTCTTGAACATGGGGTGAGAGATTCTTACTAATCTACTAGATGAAGTATAACTTAAGTCTTTAGTGAGAGGTCTAATGCTTTAATATTTAATCATTTCTGCCCTCTGAATTCATATTCATTATATAAATAGGCCTTTTTAATTTTGTCTGGCTTGCCGTTCCAAATCAAATCATATGTTTTGCTCATATAATAAAAAAAAAACAGTAAGCAAGGCCAGAAGCAAATAGGTAAACTGGGATATGACTAAAGAGTTAATCAGGGTGATTGTTTTCACAAATAGACAGGTATTTTCCTTTCCATGGTAGCAACTTTCTATAAAAATATATTACAGTGAGATTATTTCTTTATTTCTGGATATGTATACTGAGTATGTCCACATCACTGTCAGACTAGTTTATTGGTAAAAGTAATGTAAAAGTTTTATTTTTTTGTGATCCAATGTGTAATATAGTACACTTACATTAATTTGGTTGTAATCCAGAGAGGTTAGAAAAACTATCTACAGTGGATTCGGAATGTATTCAGAAGCCTTAACTTGTTCCATATTTTGTTATGTTACAGCCTTATTATAAAATGAATTAAACATTTTCCTCATTAATCTACACTATACCCCATAATGACAAAGCGAAAAAAGGTTTATAGAATATTGAGTAATTTAAAAAGAAACATTTACATAAGTATTCAGAGGCTTTGCTATGAGACTCAAAATTGAGCTCAGGTGCATCCTGTTTCCATTCATCATCCTTGAGATATTTCTGCAACTTGATTGGAGTCCACCTGTGGTAAATTCAATTGATTGGACATGATTTGGAAAAGCACACTGTATACATAAGTTCTCACAGTTGACAGTGCATGTCAGAGCAAAAACCAAGCCATGAGGTTGAAGGAATTGCCACAGGAATTGTCACAGATCTGGGGAAGGGTTCCAAAACATTTCTGCAGTACAGAAGGTCCCCAAGATCAGAGTGGCCTCCATCATTCTTAAACGAAAGAAGTTTGGAACTACCAAGACTGTTCCTAGAGCTGGCCGCCCGGCCAAACTGAGCAATTGGGTGAGAAGGGCCTTGGTCAGTGCAGTGACCAAGAACCCGATAGTCACTCTGACAGAGCTCCAGACTTCCTCTGTGGAGAAGGGAGAACCTTCCAGAAGGACAACCATCTCTGCAGCACTCCACCAATCAAGCCTTTATGGTGGAGTGGCCAGACGGAAGCCACTCCTCAGTAAAAGGCACATGACAGCCCGCTTGGCGTTTGCCAAAAGGCATCTAAAGGACTCTCAGACCATGAGAAACACTCTCAGACCATGAGAAACTCTGTTCTGATGAAACCAAGTTTGAACTCTTTGGCCTGAATGCTAAGCGTCACGTCTGGAGGAAACCTGGCACCATCTCTACTGTGAAGCATGGTGGTGGAAGAATCATGCTTTGTGGATGTTTTTCAGCAGCAGGGACTGGGAGACTAGTCAGGATCGAAGGAAAGATGGACGGAGCAAAGTACAGAGGTCCTTGATGAAAACCAAGCTCCAGAGCGCTCAGGAGCTCAGACTGGGGCAAAGGTTCACCTTCCAACAGGACAACGACCCTAAGCACACAGCCAAGACAACACAGGAGTGGCTTCGGGTAAAGTCTCTGAATGTCCTCGAGTGGCCCAGCCAGAGCCCGAACTTGAACCAAATCGAACATCTCTGGACAGACCTGAAAATAGCTGTGCAGCGACGCTCCCCATCCAACCTGACAAAGCTTGAGAGGATCTGCAGAGAAGAATGGAAGAAACTCCCCAAATACAGGTGTGCCAAGCTTGTGCATCATACCCAAGAAGACTCAAGGCTGTAATCATTGCCAAAGGTGCTTCAACAAAGTACTGAGTAAAACAAACATTTCTAAAAACCTATTTTTGCTTCGTCATTATGGGGTATTGTGTGTCGATTGATGAGGAGAAAAAAGTATTTAATCTATTTTAGAATAAGGCAGTAACGTAACAAAATGTGGAAAAAGTCAATGGGTCTGAATACTTTCCAAATGCAGTGTAGATCCTCTATGAGGCTGGGGAGGGATACAAATTGTGGATTTAAAAGAAAACATGAATCATCAGCGTACAATGACACCTTTGTTTTTAAGCCCTGGATTTCTAGCCCATTGATATTATAGTTGGATCTGATTTAAATAGTTATCTATTTATTATGGCCATCGAAATGTTATGACGATAGTGGACAACCTTGTTTTACTTCTCTTGACAGTTTAATACTTTCTGAGAAGTAGCATTATTTACTATTTTACACCTAGGGTTACTAAACATAACTTTAACCCGTTGTATAAGAGATTCTCGAAAATTGAATTTTTCCAGGCATTTATATATAAATTCCAGTCGTACTTTATCAAAAGCCTTTTCAGTCAGCTATGAATACCAGGCCTGGTTTCCCAGATTTTTCATAGTGTTCCATTGTTTCCAGTACTTGTATTATATTATCTCCAATGTATCGTCTATGTTAGGATGAATAATATCCGACAATACCTGTTTCAGTAATAATTCAAATCAGACCTTGCTGAGTATCTGATAATCTACCATTTTACAGGAGTTGCTAATAATGGTCATGCTAATAATGGTCCTCTGAATACATAAAAAAAGGTTTTGTATACCTCAACTGGTATGCCATGAATATGTTAGCTAGCACTAGCGAGATACGTGAAGTAAGAGAATATGTAACATCTAATAAGGGTCCCCTGGGTAACACTCACCAACACTTTGGTTCCTAACCGGTCACAATAATTCCTCCCAGGCTTTTTCATTCGATGTCATGTCAAACAACAACGTCTTCAAAGTGCTGCCCACTATATTCCAACTATAGAATTTGAATAATCATTTTACCAATTAATTTGGCCTATATGCTGTATGTTTTGCCCATATCATGCAGCCCTACATGGCACAGTGTGGAAATTTGTGTAAAACATTTGTGAAGGAAATGCTGAAATTGATGACAATTATTTTTGGGTGAAGTTGGATTGAACAGTATGAAACAATCAGAGTCCATGCACGGACGCTTAACATGAAGAGGATAGGGAGACAACATTTTTATATGTGACTGGTTACAGGGTCCTAGTCGTTTGACATTAGTTCCTACTTCACAGGAGCGCCGTTTGATTATTATTAGATATTTTTTTTGGTTGAAGAAATGCCATCTTGAAAATGTAAACTTTCAACTTTCATGCCTTAATTACAATGTAAATACGAATAACAATGCTAAATTACGAGCCTAGTTTAGCCAAGGAGAAAGCACTGAGCTACAGTCACCTCCAAAATGACTAGCACCCTTGATAAAGATGAGCAAAAAGACCGTATAAAATACAAATACTGAGCTATGTTGTATGCTCAAAAAAGTGTGTGTACGGAGCTGAGGGGCATACTACAAAGCAGGATCAATGAGTTATAAATATTCAATATATTATGAATATTCTGAAATAACTTTTTTTTTATTGAAAGATAAGCTTGAATGGTGTGTGACAATAAAACATAAATGGGCATGGTGTAATTGACTCAACAAACAAAAACATATCTAAGCTTAGATTTCTTAATGAATCAGAAAATCTAGTTATTTCAGATTGTTTATCAAAGTTAGCTGGCTAACTCATGCTTTGTAGTACCCCTCTGGACTCAAGGAGAGGGATAAACTGGTCTAGGTATGAATCAATGAATGAACCTCTCGGCTCCACTGCAACCCCCTGTTCTCAATGGCTTTATCTGTCTAATCAAATCAAATTCAAATTTTATTGGTCACATACACATATTTAGCAGATGTTATTGCGGGTGTATCGAAATGCTTTAGTTTCTAACAATTAGTATCTAACAATTCACAACAATACACACAAATCTAAAAGTAAAATAATGGAATTATGAAATAAATAAATATTAGGACGAGCAATGTCGGAATGGCACAGATGAAAATACAGTAGAATAGAATACAGTATATAGATATGAAATGAGTAAAGCAGTCTGTAAACATTGTTAAAGTGATTAGTGATTCCATGTCTATGTATATATGGTAGCAGGGTTGAGTAACCGGGTGGTAGTCGGCTAGTGATTGTCTATTTAGCAGTCTGATGGCCTGAAAATAGAAGCTGTTTTTCAGACTCGGTTCCAGCTTTGATGCACCTGTACTGACCTCACCTTCTTGATGGTAGCGGGGTGAACAGGCCGCACCACCCTCTTTAGAGCCCGTTGAGGGAGAGGTTCTTTTCCTGGCGCCACTCCACCAGGGCCCTCACCTTTCTCCCTATAAGCTATCTCGTTATTGTTGGTAATTAGGCCTACTACTGTTGTGTTGTCTGCAAAGTCGATGATTGAGTTGGAGGCGGGCGTGGCCACACAGTACTTGGGTGAACAGGGAGTACAGGAGGGGGCTGAGCATGCACCCTTGTGGGGCCTCTGTGTTGAAAATTAGCAAAGTGGAGATGTTGTTTCCTACCTTCACCACCTGGGGGCGGCCCGTCAGGAAGTCCAGGACCCAGTTGCACAGGGCGGGTTCAAACCCATAGTCCGAGTTTAATGATGAGCTTGGAGGGTACTATGGTGTTAGAGGCTGAGCTATAGTCAATGAACAGCATTCTTACATAGGTATTCCTCTTGTCCAGATTGGATAGGGCAGTGTGCAGTGTGATGGCGATTGCATTGCCTGTAGATCTATTGGGGCATTATGCAAATTGAGTGGGTCTAGGGTGTCAGGTAAGGTAAAGGTGATATGATCCTTAACTATGATGACAGATGTGAGTGCTACGGGGCGCTAGTCATTTAGTTCGGTTACATGGACCCCTTTCTCATCAGCCCCTTTCCTCTCTTTCTTTTCAAACCAAGAACGAAGGAAATTACATCTTGCACTTCTCATGTTCTTTACAAAACATTAGTGTAAAGGCTGAGGGCTGAGGACAAGAGGAGGGAGGGAAGCAGTTAAATGGGATGACAGAGGGTAAAGCGGTCCTTTGCAGGTTTGTGGTCTGGAAAGTAGGTGAGCCAGCAGTCTTCCTACACCTTGTCTACAGTACATGGTGATAGAATAGATTTTTGAGACCAGTTGCATTTGGAGTACCTCCGTATGTACTATGGACTACATACACTGAGTGTACAAACATGCTCTTTCCATGACATAGACTGAGCAGGTGAATCAAGGTCAAAGCTATGATCCCCTATAGATGTCCCTTGTTAAATCCGCTTCAATCAATGTAGATGAAGGGATGGAGACAGGTTAAAGAAGGCTTTTTGAGACAATTGAGACATGGATTGTGTATGCGTGCCATTTAGAGGGTGCATGGGCAAGACAAACGATTTAAGTGCCTATGAACGTGGTATGGTAGTAGGTGCCAGGCGCACCGGTTTGTGTCAAGAACTGCAACGCTGCTTGCTTTTTCACGCTCAACAGTTTCCCGTGTATATCAAGAATGGTCCACCACCCAAAGAACATCCAGCCAACTTGACACAACTATAGGAAGCATTGGAGTCAACAGGGTCCAGTATCACTGTGGATACTGGACCATGCTTGATACCTTGTAGAGTCCATGCACGGACGAATTGAGGCTGTTTTGATGGCAAAAGGGGGTGCAACTCAATATCAGGAGTTCCTAATGTTTTGTACACTCAGTGTATATTAAGGTTTGGAGCAGTGAGGGGTGGGAGGGGAGAAGAATCCCTCCACTCCATCCATCATTCAAATAATCACCACTATTTTAGTCGGTTATAGGGTTGGGCAGTATGCGGATTTCATATCGTCACACCGTCCCACTCTCATACCAGGTTTTACAGTATTACCGGCTTAGTACACAAGGGGAGACAAAAAAAGAGCAAAAAAGCCCATTGGACGTCTCTTAACAGAATGTGAACAAAATTAGCACAAGTAATAGCGAATTTCCTAAATATGCTAACGAGCACAAACTAAACTAAACAAACTGCAAAGACAGGCCATCCAGTTCATAAAGTTGTCATTTTTTTATGTTATTTTTTGTGATTTGGACATTTACAGGTGAATGTGAACGAGATACATTGTGCAAATGAACAAAGTTTGGACGCATGATTGTCTGAAGGAAGAACAGCACTGGCTTGGGAGCAGCATGTGTACACACTGTGTCTGTGTGGAGTCTAGATTCGCTAAGGCAACAGGCCTTGTTCTAATGTTAAACATTAGAAATATGAAGGCCATGCATTGTTTTTGTGAGAAAGGCCTTGCTGTTTCATTGTAAGCTCATTTACTTGTGTGGCTTCTAGCCAAATAGCGTTGCACTTCTGTTGTCATCTGATGGAAATGAAGCCATTTTGTGTTGAATGTGTTGCACTAATGTATTTTCTGTGAAGGAAAACTATAGCTGCACATCCCTGATTACTGTATTGAAGCAACAAAAAAAACACTGTTGACTTTCAATTTAAAGCGCGACCCCTGTCAATACACAGCTGGACTCACCTGCTCCTGCTTTCTCCCGTTGTGCTATTCACAAACCAACACGTGACTGGCTCCACTGCTCTGGGGAACTACGGTAAGCTTCATCATTTAAACTAATGTGACAGATGAAATGAAGATCGCAATCTGCTTTATCTCGTATTGCACAAGTTGATTGCAGGTATTTACTATAAAAGTAGCTACAATATTAAAATGTATTGAAATTGAAATTGTTTAAAAAAGGTATTGAAAAACCATCCCGTGGCTATTTCCCGAATACCCCAGTATACGGTATATACCCCAAGCCTAGTCGGCTTATCTGCAAATCAGTTACAAACACCGATCTCAAACCTCAACCAGTTCAAGGAATTATTTCAAGTGCTTTTAATAGTATGACAACCTGATGAGAGTGTCTCTCATATGAGCCGATGGACAGATACAAAATATATCCCATCAATGCAAACAGAGAGAGAGAGAGAGAGAGAGAGCGAGACCGGAGCGCCAAGTCTAGGTCCAAGAGGCTTTCTTAACAGCTTCTACCCCCAAGCCATAAGACTAGTGAACATCTAATCAAATGGCTACCCAGACTACTTGCATTTAGGTCTTTTTCTTAAAACTGCATTGTTGGTCAAGGGCTTGTAAGTACGCATTTCACTGTAAGGTCTACACCTGTTGTATTCGGCGCAAGTGAGAAATACAATTTCATTTTATGAGAGAGTTTTCAGATCAGAATGCTTCTGACACACTATGCATGCCGCGAGCTGCCATTAATTCTCCTCCAAAGAGGGGATAGAGGGAGAGAGGGAAAGAGAGAGAGAGGTAGGGACAGGGAGAGAGAGATATGGAGCGAGAAAGACGGCGGGAGGGAGAGAGCCGCTAGCTGTTGATGCTTATCGCCACACCAAATGTGCAGCTCAGTGGTGAAGGATCCATTCAATTCCCACACGGGGCCAAGAGCCTGCTTTATACATGCACCTTCAGGCTGGAAGGGGTCAATAATAATGGAAACACCACTGAATGCCTCAAAACCATTTCTGAGTTGTTATCACTTGAGGAAAAAAGGAATTAGATATTTAGCCTATTACAGTATGAGGTCTTTCCCAAGACGCCCTGATGTTTTCACGAAAACAGTTCGATTTACCTGGTTGCAACAGAGACCGTTTGGTTGTAATGTGGCGTCTATGAAGTCTTCTCAACCACAAAACCAGTGAATTACATTAATATAACCAGAAAATTACGTCTTGAAGACATATGCCACATTGTTCTTTCAATATTTTGCAGTGAATTCAAATTCAACGTAATTCCAAACCTCATCAGGCATATTAGCATGCAACACCCTGTTTGTCGAAATGTCAACATTTCTAACTTTAATTAGTGAAGGTGCAATACTTAAATCAACCCACAGCGCCGAGCACCACTAAAATATGCTAAACAATAATAACGCTAATAAGCCTCAACAGTAACTGTATTAACGAGAAATAATTACGTATTAGGACTTGGGAGTAGCAGATAAGATCCAGCCAGTTACAGCAGAACATAGCGTCGGTCCAGAATGTCACCAACAAAATACACAAGGGTTTCAGGGGTTTGTTGTTTAAGTAAGCACTGTTTGCCTTATCTCTGTCATTCAGGGGCCATGATTACTGCCACGCTAATTAAAACTTTAAAGAGTATCTGTTAAATAGCCTCATAAAGATAGAAGGGCAGGGGCAGACAGAGAGAGAGAGAGCGAGAGAGAGTGAGGGAGCGAGCGAGGCAGGGGCCGCTGAGTTAAACATGTCAGTTCAGTTCCATTCTCCTCTGGTTTCTTCTCATGTATGCAGGAGCACATCACATAGGAGAAAGAGTACAGAAAGAGTGAGAGACAGAGAAAGGACATGAGAGAGAAAGAGAGGGAGGCAGATAAACAAAGGTGAGAGGAGTTAGGGCTGAAGTCCGCTGTTTGCATGGTTACGTGTGTTGAATGTTTGATGAGATAATGAACCTCAGTCTCAACACCTCTCTGGAACACTCAGCTACTGGGTAGGGCAGTAAACAGAGACTCAACTCTACATTAAGTACATGTTCAACCTGTGCTATGGGGCCATGTATCTGAGAACCCAATGCTTTCCAGAAAGGCAAAACCCAAAATAGACCAATAGAATTGTGCTATATTGGGAACACCACTGTTTTTGAATGTGGTGGTGTTGGTAATCCATTCAACTGTCTGTTGTCTCCTGCCTAAAAGAGTTTAGGTTCTATTGACAATGTTGGTCACAGAGCGCCTGGATCATTTAGTTTGGGAGACCTTTGCGGCTCGTCTGGAATTTAAACCACTCACCGTCGTTGAGGTCCTGTAGCAGGTTCTCTCCTCCAGAGAAGTCCAGTCTGACTTTGATGTTAACAGTGAGGGTGACAGACTGGCCTGGCTTCAGAGGCAGCTGAGACACAGCCTCCTCTAGGTCCCAGCTCAGGAACTCTCCAAACAACTTCTCTATAGGAAACAATACAACAAGACAATGAATAAAGCGGTGCACAGAGAAAACCTTCAGTTAGAGAGAGCGGCAGAGATGTAATGAAGCATTATACTCTAAATCTCAGGACAACCTCACGGAGGTAGTCAATATTGATTTAAAGACAGGCAATGACAGTATACAGCTACCCTTCTCAACATACGTCTAAATTGTCCCAACTTCGCTACAGAAACAAGGACTGTTGGTCCTTGAAAGCGTAAAAGGGGAGAGTAGTAGGCGACTCTCTCCCAACACCAATTGGACCACAACAAACATGATGTTCAGTTGTACACCGAAGCAAAAATGAATCAGAAAGCATAACGCTGAGTAGGAACTTTCAAGTCAGGTTGGAACTTGGCAGAGTGAAATGAGGAAGACACGACAGCACATAGTCAAAAATGTTCTAAACCAGGAAATAGGCAGGACACCATCTCCAGTGTTTGTACCAACAGGTAACTGAAACGCAATTTGTTCTGCATTTGTAAGCATTTAGCTATTGACACAGAATCATCTAGAGTATATTGCTCTGTTAGCCACGTCAGCATCGAGACAAGAAGATTCATATTATTAGCTGCATATTATTGAGGGCATCCCATTCTGTGTGTGTGTGTGTCTGCCTACATCATCAAAGTGTAAACCTGTTCAACGGATGTTTTGAGGCTGATACTATTACACACCTGGGTGAAAGGTTAATAGCTGCCGGTTGGTGGTTGGCAGGTCAGCCAACTATCATCACTCAACGATAGCAATGCATCACTCCGTGTGGGTGTTGTTGTGTAACTAAATAGGCTGATTTATGTTAAATGTTATACCCTACCGCCACCTGAGCCTGACGGGTGAGTCAGCTGTTGCCACTTGAACCAGACTGGATGGACGGAGGGAAAAGAACAACAAATGAATGATACAACAACTGAACAGCCCATGTGGCTTTGTCTTAAACAGGTGTGTGAGACAGGTGCACTGCAGCTCCTGCTGGGTTCAAAGCAACAGGCTGGTAATAATGTGCTAATCAAAGCAGTCTTGCCTCTCTCTGCCTCTGCCTCTCCCTCCCCCCTGTCTTTCTCTTCCAAGTTCTCGCTCTCTCCCTGTTATAATTGTTTTATTTATTTATTCACACACACACACTGTATATACTGTACAGTACCAGTCAAAAGTTTGGACATACCTACTCATTCAATGGTTTTTTCTTTCTTTTTACAGTTCTTTACATTGTAGAATAATAGTGAAGACATCAAAACTATGAAATAACGCATATGGAATCATGAGGTAACCAAAAACAGTGTTAAACAAATCAAAATAGATTGCATATTTGAGATTCTTCAAAGTAGCCACCCTTTGCCTTGATGACAGCTTTGCACACTCTTGGCATTCTCTCAACCAGCTTCACCTGTAATGCTTTTCCAACAGTCTCACATATGCTGAGCACTTATTTTCCTTCAGTCTGTGGTCCAACACATCCCAAACCATCTCAATTGGGTTGAGGTCGGGTTATTCTGGAGGCCAGGTCATCTGATGCAGCACTCCATCACTCTCCTCCTTGGTCAAATAGCCCTTACACAGCCTGAAGGTGTGTTGGGTCATTGTCCTATTGAAAAACAAATGTTAGTCCCACTAAGCGCAAACCAGATGGGATGGCGTATCGCTGCAGAATGCTGTGGTAGCCATGCTGGTTAAGTGTGCCTTGAATTCTAAATAAATCACTGACAGTGTCACCAGCAAAGCACCCCCACACCTCCTCCTCCATGCTTCACGGTGGAAACCACACATGCAGAGATCATCCATTCACCTAGTCTGCCTCTCACAAAGACACAGCGGTTGGAACCAAAAATCTCAAATTTGGACTCATCCGACCAAAGGACAGATTTCCACCAGTCGAATGTCCATTGCTCACGTTTCTTGGCGTCATTTAGTAGTGGTTTCTTTGCAGCAATTCAACCATGAAGGCCTGATTCACGCAGTTTCCTCTGAACAGTTGATGTTGAGATGTGTCTGTTATTTGAACTCTGTGAAGCATTTATTTGGGATGCAATTTCTGAGGCTGGTAACTCTAATGAACTTATTCTCTGCAGCAGAGGTAACTCTGGGTCTTCCTTTCCTATGGCGGTCCTCATGAGAGCCAGTTTCATCATAGCGCTTGATGGTTTTTGCGACTGCACTTGAATAAACTTTCAAAGTTCTTGACATTTTCCAGATTGACTGACCTTCTGCCGTGCCTTGATTGTATTACTGCTGATGATATCTGGAAATGTCCATGTACACCCTGGCCCACCTACTTTTGCTAGCCCCAATTCTGACTTGTGCTCTGATATCTGCTTCACTGATTTGCTCTTGTAAAAAAACGGTGTTTTCTGCACGTTAACACAAGAAGCTTATTACCTAAAATGGATCAATTGAAAGTGTGGGTTCACAGCTCCAATCCAGATGTGTTGGTTATTACTGAGACGTGGTTAAGGAAGAGTGTTTGGAATACTGATAACCTTTTTTGGTAAGACAGATATTCCAAAGGTGGGGGAGTGGCAATCTTTACCATGGATCAACTTCGGTGCTCGGTTGTCTCCAAGTCTGTCCCCAAACAATTTGATTTGCAGGTTTTAAGCATTAAACTTTCAAATATCCCTTTGTTGACTGTTGCTGGGTGCTATCGTCCTCCATCAGCACCAGCCTGTACCCTACCTGCCCTAAGCTCTCTCCTGGCCCCTAACACTAAGTCTGAATTTGTCCTGCTAGGTGACCAGAAAAGGCTACTCTCATCAATGTTATCCTCACAAATAATCCTGAAAGGTATCAGTCGGGTGTTTTCTGTAATGACCTTAGCGATCACTGTTTACAGCCTGTGTTCGTAATGGCTACTCAGTGAAACGACCTGTCCTGATTTGTCATAGACGCTAGCTAAAAAACTTTATTGAGCAAGCCTTCCTTCATGACCTGGCCTCTGTAAAATGGTATAGAATCAGCTTGATCCCCTCTGTCGAAGATGCTTGGACCTTCTTTTTTGATATTTTCACTGGTATTGTTAACAAACACGCCCCCATAAAGACAATTTTAATAAAAAATTGGGTCAGCCCCTGGTTCGACCGTGATCTTGCAGAGTTACTCCACCTCAAGAATTGCATTTGGCGAAAGGCTTGGCACACGCATAGGTCAGGCTGACTGGCTCTCGTTCCGGCAAATTAGAAATAAGTGCACTCAGGCTATCCGGAAGGCCAGAGTTAGTTACTTTAACTTCTTAGGGAGCGGCTCCCGAGGTGACGGTTTTGGAGAGTCTGGCGTGCCCAAAGTAAAATGCCACTCAGGCCCAGAAAATAGGATAAGCACATAATTAGTACTATTAGATAGGAAACACTCTGACGTTTCTAAGAGTGTTAAAATAATGTATGTATGTGAGTATAACAGAAGTGATATAGCAGGCAAAAACCAGAGGAAAATCCATCCGGATTTGCAGTTTTTTTTTGTAAATCTTCTCCATTGTGCCTATTGCATACAACTTTATGTAGGACTGAGACTGCAGTACCTATGGCTTCCACTAGATGTCAACAGTCAAAGACTGGGAATTCTAGCAGTGACCAGAACGGATAGGGAGAGGAAATTGTCAGGCGACCACTTTTGTAAACAAGGTTTGACGCGCGCGAGATTATGAACGCGCACCACTTCATTTTCCTTTCCTATCGTTCACGTTATCGTCCGGTTGAAATATTACAGCCAATATACCCAAAAGGATACCTAAGGATACATTAAAAATGATGTGTTCTCTTCACGGTTCAATGGGCGACTCAACGGTGGATTTTATGATCATAACGGCCAACCAAACGGAGATTTATGGATATAATAAATTACTTTTTCTAACCAAAGCAGCATGGATTGTCTTCGTTGGACACTTGGGAAGCCCTCAGCAGAAGTTCATCAAAGGTAAGCAATTTTATATTAGCGATTTTATGCGTTTTGTGAGACCCGTGTTGGGTTATGGATTTATGCTAATGCATAAATATTAGAGGTGCTACCCTCAAACAATCAAATGTTGTGCTTTCGCCGTAAAGCCTTTTTGAAATCTGACAACGCTGTGATATTGCCAAGAATCAGAGCTTTTGATGACTATGCAACAATTGTATATTTATAAATGTTTAATAATTCAACTTTGGATTTTGAATTTGGCGCCTCACATTTCACCGGGTAGTGTCGGGCCCCACTGCTCCCTAAATAGTTAAGGAGCAGTTCTCTCTCTGTGGGTCTAACCCCAAGAAGTTCTGGAAAATGGTTAAAGACCTGGAGAATAAACCCTCCTGTTCACAGCTGCTCATGTCCCTTAATGTTGATGATGTGGTCGTTACTGACAAGAAGCACATGGCTGAGCTCTTTAATCAACACTTCATTAAGTCAGGATTCCTATTTGACTCAGCCATGCCTCCTTGCCCGTCCAACATTCCCTAATCTCCCACCCCTTCTAATGCGACTAGGCCCAATCCTCCTCCCTCTTTTCCCCCTGCCCCGCTACAAAGTTTCTCGCTGCAGGCAGTCACTGAGTCCGAGGTGCTAAAGCAGCTCCTGAAACTTGCCCCCAAAAAACATCTGGGTCAGATGGTTTAGACCCTTTCTTCTTTAAGGTTGCTGACCCTATCATCGCCAAGCCTATCTCTGACCTTTTTAAACTGTCTCTCATCTCTGGGGAGGTTCCCCTTGCTTTGAAGGCAGCCACGGTTCATCCTTTATTTAAAGGGGGAGATCAAGCTGATCCTAAATGTTTCAAAAGTGTTGGGAAAACATGTAAATAATCAACTGACTTGCTTTCTTGATGTACATAGTATTCTCTCTGGTATGCAATCTGGTTTTCGCTCAGGTTATGGATGTGTCACTGCAACCTTTAAAGTCCTCAATTTATAGTCCTCATTGCCATTCATTCTAAGCAATGTTGTGCTGCTATTTTTATTGACTTGGCCAAAGCTTTTGATTCGGTAGACCATTCCATTCTTGTGGGCTGGCTAAGGAGTATTGATGTCTCTGAGGGGTCTTTGGCCTGGTTTGCTAAGTAACTCTCTTAAATAGTGCAGTGTATAAAGTCAGAACATCTAATGTCTCAGCCACTGCCTGTCACCAAGGGAGTACCCCAAGGCTCGATCCTAGGCCCCACACTCTTAATTTACATCAACAACATAGCTCAGGCAGTAGGAAGCTCTCTCATCCATTTATATGCAGATGATACAGTATTATACTTAGCTAGCCCCTCCCCGGATGTTGTGTTAAACGCTCTATAGCAAAGCTTTCTTAGTGTCCAACAAGCTTTCTCTGCCTTTAACCTTGTTCTGAATACCTCCAAAACAAAAGTCAGGTGGTTTGATAAGAAGAATGCCCCTCTCCCCACAGGTGTGATTACTACCTCTTGAGGGTTTAGAGCTTGAGGTAGTCACCTCATACAAGTACTTGGGAGTACGGCTAGACAGTACAATGTCCTTCTCTCAGCACATATCAAAGCTCCAGGCTAAAGTTAAATCTAGACTTGGTTTCCTCTATCGTAATCGCTCCTCTTTCACCCCAGCTGCCAAACTAACCCTGATTCAGATGACCATCCTACCCATGCTAGATTACGGAGACCAAATGTATAGATTGGCAGGTAAGGGTGCTCTCAAGGGGCTAGATGTTCTTTACCATTCGGCCATCAGATTTGCCACCAATGCTCCTTATAGGACACATCACTGCACTCTATACTCCTCTGTAAACTGGTCATCTCTGTATACCCGTCGCAAGATCCACTGGTTGATACTTATTTATAAAAACCCTCTTAGGCCTCACTCCCCCCTATCTGACATATCTACTGCAGCCCTCATCCTCCACATACAACACCCATTCTGCCAGTCACATTCTGTTAAATGTCCCCAAAGCGCACACATCCCTGGGTCGCTCGTCTTTTCAGATCGCTGCAGCTAGCGACTGGAACGAGCTGCAACAAACACAGTTTGGACAGTTTCTCTTCCTTCAAAGACTCAATCATGGACACTCTTACTGACAGTTGTGGCTGCTTTGCGTGATGTACTGTTGTCTCTACCTTGCCCTTTGTGCTGTTGTCTGTGCCCAATAATGTTTGTACCATATTTTGTGTTGCTGCCATGTTGTGTTGCTACCATGCTGTGTTGTCATGTGTTGCTGCCATGCTATGTTGTTGTCTTAGGTCTCTCTTTATGTAGTGTTGTGTGTTATGTCATATATATATATATATATATATATATATATATATATATATATATATATATATATACATATACATATATACACACACACACACAGTGGGGGAAAAAAAGTATTTAGTCAGCCACCAATTGTGCAAGTTCTCTCACTTAAAAAGATGAGAGAGGCCTGTAATTTTTATCATAGGTACACTTCAACTATGACAGAAAAAATGAGGGAAAAAATCCAGAAAATCACATTGTAGGATTTGTTATGAATTTATTTGCAAATTATGGTGGAAAATAAGTATTTGGTCAATAACAAAAGTTTATCTCAATACTTTGTTATATACCCTTTGTTGGCAATGACAGAGGTCAAACGTTTTCTGTAAGTCTTCACAAGGTTTTCACACACTGTTGCTGGTATTTTGGCCCATTCCTCCATGCAGATCTCCTCTAGAGCAGTGATGTTTTGGGGCTGTCGCTGGGCAACACAGACTTTCAAAGATTTTCTATGGGGTTGAGATCTGGAGACTGGCTAGGCCACTCCAGGACCTTGAAATGCTTCTTACGAAGCCACTCCTTCGTTGCGAGGCGGTGTGTTTGGGATCATTGTCATGCTGAAAGACCCAGCCACGTTTCATCTTCAATGCCCTTGCTGATGGAAGGAGGTTTTCACTCAAAATCTCACGATACATGGCCCCATTCATTCTTTCCTTTACACGGATCAGTCGTCCTGGTCCCTTTGCAGAAAAACAGCCCCAAAGCATGATGTTTCCACCCCCATGCTTCACAGTAGGTATGGTGTTCTTTGGATGCAACTCAGCATTCTTTGTCCTCCAAACACGACAAGTTGAGTTTTTACCAAAAAGTTATATTTTGGTTTCATCTGACATTCTCCCAATCCTCATCTGGATCATCCAAATGCTCTCTAGCAAACTTTAGACGGGCCTGAACATGTACTGGCTTAAGCAGGGGGACACGTCTGGCACTGCAGGATTTGAGTCCCTGGCGGCGAGTGTGTTACTGATGGTAGGCTTTGTTACTTTGGTCCCAGCTCTCTGCAGGTCATTCACTAGGTCCCCGTGTGGTTCTGGGATTTTTGCTCACCGTTCTTGTGATCATTTTGACCCCACGGGGTGAGATCTTGCGTGGAGCCCCAGATCGAGGAAGATTATCAGTGGTCTTGTATGTCTTCCATTTCCTAATAATTGCTCCCACAGTTGATTTCTTCAAACCAAGCTGCTTACCTATTGCAGATTCAGTCTTCCCAACCTGGTGCAGGTCTACAATTTTGTTTCTGGTGTCCTTTGACAGCTCTTTGGTCTTGGCCATAGTGGAGTTTGGAGTGTGACTGTTTGAGGTTGTGGACAGGTGTCTTTTATACTGATAACAAGTTCAAACAGGTGCCATTAATACAGGTAATGAGTGGAGGACAGAGGAGCCTCTTAAAGAAGAAGTTACAGGTCTGTGAGAGCCAGAAATCTTGCTTGTTTGTATGTGACCAAATACTTATTTTCCACCATAATTTGCAAATAAATTCATAAAAAATCCTACAATGTGATTTTCTGGATTTCTTTTCCTCATTTTGTCTGTCATAGTTGAAGTGTACCTATGATGAAAATTACAGGCCTCTCTCATCTTTTTAAGTGAGAGAACTTGCACAATTGGTGGCTGACTAAATACTTTTTTTCCCCATTGTGTGTGTGTATATATATATATATATATATATATATATATATATATATATTATCCCAGTCCCGTTCGCAGGAGGTATTTTGCCTTTTGGTAGGCCGTCATTGTAAATAAGAATTTGTTCTTAACTGACTTGCCTAGTTAAATAAAGTTTAAATAAAAATAAAAAAGCCTAAAGCAACAGACTGTCATTTCTCTTTGCTTATTTGAGCTGTTCCTGCCATAATATAGACTTCTGTATGCCACAACTACCTTGTCAAAACACAACTGATTGGCTAAAACGCATTGAGGAAAGCAATTCCATAAATTAACTTTTAACAAGGCACACGTGTTCATTGAAATGCATTCCAAGTGACTACCTCATGAACCTGGTTGAGAGAATGCCAAGTGTGCAAAGCTGTCATCAAGGCAAAGGGTGGCTACTTTGAAGAATCTCAAATCGAAATATATATGATTTCATATGTTATTTCATAGTTTTGATGTCTTCACTATTATTCTAAATTATAGTAAAAATAAACACACCCCCTGGAATGAGAACCATTTATGTTACATGGGTGTGAGGTCAGAGGCCCATCAGAGGCCCATTTTGGCTCTTAGATGAGAATGAAAGATGCATGAACGGGCCGTAGTCACATTTGCACTCTGACCCTGTAATACCATATCAACATTATTACATCAAGCCTTAGATGTTTTATCCAGGCCTTAGATTTTTAGGAGGAAGAAGCCTCTGAGCAATCTGATGATCTGACAATCCATTAGCTTTACCTGGTCCACTGAGAGGAGAAACATGACCTCAGTATGTTTAGTGGTGGTGGTGGTCATCAACATGCTACACAATGTTTTCGGAGAAACGGAGAATGCAGGGCGAACACTTCCAAGAGCTTAGCTATATTTTCCAGAAATTGTTTAGGGTTGACTGGGCTGGCAATGTTGTGGGTATTCGTCGCATTACCCGCATATGAAAGCTATGCCTACGTATTGAGGCATGCGGTTCCAGGTGAGAGAGAGAGCAGAAACGGAGATAAAGGGAGCAGAAAGTGAGACAGCGTCTCTAAGCCAGACAGCTACAGCAAGCTAGAGTGGGTCGAGTCTGAACACCAGGCAACCTGCTTAGAGCTTGTCTCAGGCCAGGGCCGAGGCCGGGGACAGGGCCAACCACCATACAGCTGCCTGGACGCAGCTGGAGCCAGTTCTAAGCAGCTGGACACTAAGGCTACGTCCCAAATGGCACCCTATTATCTATATAGTGCTCTAATTTTGACCACTTTAGTAGGGAATATGGTGCCCTCTTGGATACAACCTAAGCAGAGACAGATACACTCACTGGAGGAAAACAAACAGAACCTCCAAAGCTATAAATGTACTGTAGAAAACTTTGTGGTTTAGTATTTATGGCAGGAGCAAAAGTTGACTAGAGAATCTCTCTGTGGCTGAAATCCCTGTGAACGACGAGGACCAAATAGCTCAAAACGGATGTACTTTAGCAATGGGCATGTAGGTATCATCAAATATAAATGGCGGACTATTTTACTGAACACGGACATGGGCATGCTGGGTGTCATAGTAAAAAAATATTTGTGTATAATCTCTGGAGTAAGTGGAATTATTGTGTAATCCTAACACACATAATTCATTCGATTTATTGCAAAACACCCACGTTTTCGATACGAAATAAAACTACTCTGCAGGTACAAGTGTGAGGAATAAAAGTGCACTAGACTAGACCTAGAGCCTAGTAAGGTACACTATATATACAAAAGTATGTGGGTACCCATTCAAATTAGTGGTTTTGGCTATTTCAGCAAGTCCGGTTATTGACAGGTGTATAAAATCAAGCACACCGCCATGCAATCTCCATCGACAAACAGTGGCAGTAGAATGGCCTTACTGAAGAGCTCAGTGACTTTCAACATGGCACCATCACAGGATGCCACCTTTCCAACAAGTCAGTTCGTAAATGTTCTGCCCTGATCGAGCTGCCCCCGGTCAACTGTAAGTGCTGTTATTGTGAAGTGGAAATCTAGGAGCAACAACCTCTCAGCTGCGAAGTGGTAGGCCACACAAGCTCACAGAACATGACCGCAGAGTGCTTTAGTGCATAGAGTGTAAAAATCGTCTGTCCTCGGCTGCAATACTCACTACAGAGTTCCAAACTGCTTCTGGAAGCAATGTCAGCACAATAACTGTTCGTCGGATGCTACATGAAATGCGTTTCCATGGCCGAGCATCAGCCATTGGACTCTGAAGAAGCGGACGGATGCCAGGAGAACGCTACCTGCCCGAATGCATAGTGCCAACTGTAAAGTTTGGTGGAGGAGGAATAATGGTCTGGGGCTGTTCATTCCAGTGAGGGTAAATCTTAACGCTACAGCATACAATGACATTCTAGACGGTTCTGTACTTCTAACTGGAAGTAAGTCCATGCAGCAATGTTCCAACATCTAGTGGCAAGCCTTCCCAGAAGAGTGGAGGCTGTTATAGCAGCAAAGGGGGGTGTAGAAAAGGCCCATGGAGTTGGTGGAAGAATCCTTTAATTCATGGCCACTTGCTCAGCTGCGCCAGGGGCGCTTTAATTAGGTCAGGTGGAAATGTTAGACAGCTCCACTCATTAAAAGGAGGAAATCGCCATCGCCCGATCTCGCTGCTTTCTCTTCCATAACTCTATCTGATCCAGAAGTTCTGTGCGTCTATGAGTCCACCACAGACTACCCAGTAAATATACCACGTTATGGTTAAAGGAATTCTTGCCTCAGTCTCATCCATTCCTCTGTCACCTGACCCGTGACCACCTGTTCACCTTCACTGTCAGTCATTCTACCTGTCCAGCTACCTACACAGATTCCAGTAATCTTTCAATGGCCATTGAAAGAATTCCTTTAACCATAACGTGGTATATTCTCTCTGCCACTTCCCTCTGTGCTGTAGGCTGGGTAGGTAATCCCGAATGAATCGGGCCCAGAAATGGTCAGCCAAGATTTGGCTATGTCGCCACCGGCGTCTGCCAACAAGGTTGGTATCAGCATACATAGCTTGAGGGAGTGACGCTGCCTCAAGGCCCCATCAAGAGCATATTTGGGGTAACCGGATCGGGTCAGCGATGTCTGCAGAGAGATATCCCAAGGGTTTGGAGTTCAGTATCCCTTCCACCTCTATCAGGACGGTCCGCAAGACAGTTTCAGTGACAGTTTGGTCCCCCAGGACAACTCGTAAAGCAGTCTTTACAGATTTGATCTCTCTCTCCCATGTTCCTCCAAAATGAGGAGCTCCTGGAGGGTTAAATTTAAATGAGATTTGTTGGTCCATCAGCTGATCCTTGAGGCTGGGTTCCATGGCTTGGAAGGCTTCCTCCAACCTGGCTTCTCCTGCCTTGAAGTTTGTGCCCCTGTCTGCCAGGATCTCATAGGGTTTTCCCCGTCGGGAGATAAACCGCCCGTGGGGCCATGAGGAAGGCTTCAGTATCCAAACTCTCCAGTAGGTCCAGATGGACACATCTAGTTGTCAAACACTTGAATAGAATGCCCCAGCGCTTTTCCACTCGGCGACCTAGCTTTATCGCCAAGGGCCCAAAGCAATCTACTCCTGTTGACCAGAAGGGTGGTTTGAGGAGGCGCAAGCGAGCAGGGGTAAATCCGCCATCTTGGGCACAGTGGCTCCAGCCCGCCATCTCTGACATTCCACACAGGCGTATTGATGCTTACGAATAGCTCCTCGTCCCTCCAAGTATCCAGTACTTCCGCCTCATCTCCCCATAGACTCTCTCTGGCCCTGGGTGGAGAAGCCTCTCATCATAACTCTTGATGAGGAGGCTGGTAATAGGTGTCTGGAGTCAAGGATAATTGGGTGGATAGCATCGGGATCCAGGCCTTCTGCTTGGCGCAACCTCCCTCCGACTCTGATCACTCCAAGGATTTGGTCATATTCTGGGGCAAGAGAGAGAATACGGCTGTCCTTAGCCACTTCCCTACCGGCTTTCAGAGCTTTTAGCTCCTCAGGGAAGCTAACTGCTTGCGCATGCTGGAGGAATAGTGTCTCTGCCGCGAGGGAGGTGGGTATGGAAGCCACCCCATCAGAGGTCTGGTTTGTGGCGGTCATCAGATCCGTCAGTGTAGGGGATTGCGCTGAGCCAGGGCGAGCTGTGGTTGGTTCCGTAGAGATGCTGTAGCATTGGGCGGACTTCCTGAACTCATGAGCTTCAGTTGGTTGCGGAGGGGCCGCACACCTGGGGGCTATCGGCCACTCGTTCTCTGGTTGGGACAAGAATGGGGGTCCCAAGCTCCAGCGATGGGGTTGAGCCAGTTCCTGAAGGGTTTTACCACGAGTAATGTCATCAGCAGGATTGTTTACGCTGTCAACATACCGCCAGTCCTGGACTTCTGTTAGGTCTTGGATTTCAGCAACGCGAGTTCCGACGAACACCTTATACCTGCAGGACTCCGACTTGAGCCAGTTCAGTACAGTGGTCGAATCACTCCAGTAGATGACCCTTTGGATTGGCAAGGTAAGCTCAGCTCGCAAGGTAGAGGCCAACTGGGCTCCGGAAAGGGCAGCGCTGAGTTCCAGCCTAGGCATTGATAACTGCTTCTTGGGTGCGACCCTGGACCGGGCCATAACAAAGGAGACATGGGTGTGGCCTGCCTTATCCTCCACTCTCAGATAGGAAACCGCCCCATAAGCTCGCTCCGAAGCATCACAGAACACATGCAGTTCCAGGCATGATCCCAGTTGGTCAGCACAGGGTGGTACATAACATCTTGGCATTTGGACTTCAGAGAGCTCCGATAACTCTGTTTCCCAACGGATCCATCGCTCCACTAGGTCAGCCGGGTGGATCGGTTCATCCCAGTCCTCTTGGTCTGCCACAAGTCCTGGACTAAGACTTTGGCCCGGGTTGTGTATGGCAGGATATATCCAAGGGGATCATATTGACTGGCCAGGGTCCGATAGATGGTGCGCAGAGTGGGGGTTTCGGTACTCAGGACTGAGCGGTGCTGGTACCCCAGGGTATCTGGTATGCAGCTCCATCTCAGTCCTAGAGTGGGCTCTTGTGGGTTAGCGCCAGACTGCGATAGCCATAGTTCACTGCTACTGGACCTGGCTTGTGGCGGGAGGTGCCGGATAACCTCCGCTCGGTTACACGCCCACTGTCGGACCTCAAATCCCCCTTTGGACAGGAGATTCCGTACTTTATCAAGGAGTGATTTCGCTTCAGCCGTGGAAGGGACGCTCTGTAAGCAGTTATCCACATAGAAGGCATTCGCCACTGAATCCCATACTTCTGGGTCACTGTCTGGGTGCTCCGTGCGTGTCTCTGCAGAGCGTATATGGCACAGCAAGGACTGCAAGTGGTGCCAAATGGGAGTACTTGCCATTCATAGATTGTGGGCTCTGGCGTCTCGCTCCATATCCCGCCATATGAACCGGAGCAGTTTGGTGTCGGAAGGCAGCAGACGAATCTGATGAAACATGGCTTTGATGTCTCCACTGATGGCTGTCGCGTGCTGCCGGAACCGGAGAAGAACACCAAGCAAGGAAGGACCTAAGGTTGGTCCGGGGAGTAGACAGTCATTCAAACTTTGACCAGCAGCTTGGAATGAACAGTTGAAGACAAGTCTGTACTTCCCACCGTGTTGCTGGATAACATGGTGAGGGAGATACCAGGATTCACTGAGTGGGTTTCCCTCTTCATGAGTTGTCACCTTGGTGACATAGCCGGCCTTCACAAGGTCATGAATCTCTCGGTTATGAACTTCAGCAAGCTCAGGATTCTTCAGCAGGCGTCGCTCCGTTCCGCGCAGTAGTGGGAGTACAGCCCGTGTCGTGTTCACCAGAGGAGGATGATTGGGCACCCGTAGCAGTGGGGTCGCGTACCTCTGAACGCCGTCCATCTCAATGGTTGTGGTGCGCTTCTCCAGGAGGTCTAATGCATAGGAGTCATGTTTAGAGCGGGTGACCTCCTGTAGCTTCCGGTTGGAGAAGGTGTCCATCCTCCAGAGCATCTCCACATTCGAAGGAGGTCAGTGGCTGGACAGGGGATGGAGCTGGATTTCTGGTGAAGAGGACTTGCTGTGACTGTACAGCTTGGGTGGAAAGAAGTAGATGAGCTGGACCTTGCACAGCCCAACCCAAGGATGTATGGACAGCAATAGGCCCTCCTTCTGGTCCAGCTCGTATAGGCTCGGTCGGGGTGACGAGATGTGGGTGGTCTGACCCAATCAGGATGAGTGGCGCAACACTGGCCAGGTTAGGAAGAGGCAATCCTCTAAGATGAGGATATTGTTTCTGTAGAACACTTACCGGGCAGGAGTGCTCTGCGAGATTCAGGCCATCTGCCGTGAAGGCATTGGTGATGTTATAGGCCACGCCCGGTTTCCTGAAGGTGAAACACGAAAGGTCACAGCAGAGCCTTTCACTTGGATAACATCATGTCGCACTGTTCTAAGATTAAGGGTCTCGGGGTCCCTCCAGGTTAAGCTGACGGGTGGCCGACGGAAGAATGATTGTTCTTTCAGATCCATCATCTAGAACGGCGAATGTATCCATGCTCCTCCCTTCACTTTGCAGAGTGACCTTGACCACCTTCAACATGACCCTTGGAGACCGGTTCTGCTGGTCGAGGTAGAGCTCCTTTGCAGCTCCTACCATGAGCATTCTCTGCTCTTTCTGTGCTTGGGGAATTACATCATGCAACACTGTGAGATGGATTTCCTTACAGCGATTGCAGGGTTTCCTCAATGTGCATGTCTCCGGCTTATGGCTACGGGCACACCTGTAGCATCGCCGCCTGCAGTTATCCAGGCCTCCAATTGAGGTTGAGTGAGCGTTTTTACCCTGGGGCATGCGCCAAGAAAGTGGCCCTTACTATTACAATAGGGGCAGTACGGCTGGAATTTGATGGTCTTGCTCTTGAGAGAGGTCTTCTTCCAGGGTTCCTCCCCAGCTTCACTATTGAAGTACATTGTAGTAGGATTTGGCCTTTTCTGTCCCTCCTGGCGTTCCAACTCCTTACTTCCCCCGGAAGCTATCGCTGAAATTGTGGCCTGGTGAGCAATGCTCTTGCTCGCCTTCACCTGCAACCATGGCCAGGTCTCTGAGGGCATAGGTGCTTCTCGAGCCCTCTTTCAGGATGCCCTTGTTCAAACAATGTTCAATGAAACTGTCTCTGAGGTAGGCTGGAAGCTTGCTAAGGAGCCTGTCCACGTGGGAGCCACATTTCAGCTCGTTCCCGTCTTCTCCTTCAACGGATTGAAGCATCGAGGTCAGGGATTGGACAGCGAGGGAAAACTCTTGGAAGGCAGCATGGTCTCCCATTTTGATTGGAGATGTGCTCAGGATGCTGTTTAGTTCATTCTGGACTAGCTGGCGTGGCTCCCCATATCTGGCCTTCAGGGCCTGGAGAGCGGCAGTGTATGGTGTTACAGAGTGCATGAAGGATTTGGCCAACTTATATGCACTGGGAAACCGCAAGTGATCCATCAGTACTTGGTATTTGTAGCGTTCCGACAGATGACTGTGAATACCCAGTAAGCTCTCCAATGCCATTTCCAAAAAGACAAAATCACTCTCCTTTCCGCTCTCAAAGTATGGCAGTTTGGGTCTGGGAATTCCATAGGCTGAGGCTACTAGCAGTTGCATAATGTTGGCTCCCTCTTCTGGTTGCGTGAAGGATAAACCCGGGACTGCTGATGAGCTTATTGTGGCCTCATTGGGCCTGTCCCCTACTGTCCCAGACCCTCCATTGGTGGCAGCCTGAATTGGGTGAGAGTCCTCCCACCTGATGGTTGATGACTGGCCTGGCCCAGGCCCTGGCCGAGGGGAACGATTTGCCATGGCTGGTAATTGGCGGAAAGGTGAAGGAGTGGTGCTTTGTCTGGATGAAGGAGGAATGCTAACTTGTGTCACTGGCATAGAGGGCGTTGGCGAAGTGGCCTGTCCCCCGTGCTCGGTGTTGGCTGTTGACCTCGGAGCCTCCGGCAACTGTGTGCCATGCTGTACCAGAGGAGCAGACTGGGGAAGAAAGGCAGACGGGTCAGGTCCATGTGGAGGGGTGGTCAGGTCAACTCCCTGTTCGTTCCTCTCCAGGAAGGATGAGACCATCCGTGCCTCCTCCAATTCCCTTCGTGCTTGACGGTGCCGTCGCTGCTGTGCCAGGTCCTTGGCAATGAATTCCCGCTCCTGTAGAGCTCTACGGGCCTGCACATCCAATAGGTGACATCGCTCGTCGGCCTGTCTTTCCTCTTCAATCTGACGCTCAATTTCCTCCAACGCTAGTAATTTCATCCGCTCGTAGGACAGCGGTCTGTGAATCGCTGAGGGCTAGTGAATGGCGGCTGCCATGGCCGCTTCCAAAGGGGTATCCACTGGTCGAACTCTCACTCCGTCTAGAGTGCCTCGACAATGTCCCTTTAGTTAAGGGGTGAGTGGAGCCTGCCTCAGGAAGCTGGTCAACCTGTGCGGTGGGAGTTACCTCCTCCATGGGTTCTTCCTGTAGACCACTTTCCCGTCCCAAAGCAATTTCCGGTCCTTGGCTCGGAGTGGAGGGTTGATGGCTGATATGTACAGTTACTCCATCCCCACTTCGAGCTCTGGTGGGCTTGCCTTTTGGCGTGGGAAACTCGACCACATAATCCTGAAGATAACTAGGTGCTTGCCTGGTTCTCCTGGTGCTGTTGGTGGTTGAGGATGAAGCCTTCTTTGTTGCTTTAGGCTTAGCTCCTGGATCTTTTATTAGCCCCGAGACCTTTCCCTCAGCTGCTCTTTCCTCCACTCTCTTTCCTTCCGGTGGAGACAATTCTTCTATCTCCTCCATTTCCTTTACACCCGTCTTTGGTTCAGTCATCGTCCGGTTCGAAGGACCATTGAAAGATTACTGGAATCTGTGTAGGTAGCTGGACAGGTAGAATGACTGACAGTGAAGGTGAACAGGTGGTCACGGGTCAGGTGACAGAGGAATGGATGAGACTGAGGCAAGAATTCCTTTAACCATAACGTGGTATATTTACTGGGTAGTCTGTGGTGGACTCATAGACGCACAGAACTTCTGGATCAGATAGAGTTATGGAAGAGAAAGCAGCGAGATCGGCGATGGCGATTTCCTCCTTTTAATGAGTGGAGCTGTCTAACATTTCCACCTGACCTAATTAAAGCGCCCCTGGCGCAGCTGAGCAAGTGGCCATGAATTAAAGGATTCTTCCACCAACTCCATGGGCCTTTTCTACAGGGGGACCAACTCCATAGTAATGCCCATGATTTTGGGATGAAATGTTCGAAGAGCAGGTGTCCACATACTTTTGGTCATGTAGTGTACATCCCATGAAATCACAATGCACTGTAGTGACACTGTTGGACACGTAGGAAACTTCTGATCCCCAAAAAGATGACAAGGAAGGAGGGCCATGAAATATAGATTGTGTTGAGAGAGAGAGACTCAAGTAATAAACAGAGCTCTGTCGACCCCAGAACTAAGAAATCCATGTAAACTGTAGACCACAGCAGAGCCTCTTCAGAAATGACATGAAACAAGCTCCATTTAAATAGCTAGCTTCCCAAACGCTTTTAGTCTGACTCACACTCTTTTCTTTCCCTTTTCCTATGGCTGTCTGAGACATCAGAGGACAACACCATAACGTCTCTACCAGGCGAACACAGCGAGAGCATGCAGAGTTAGGCCTGACATCCACTTGAATGCTTCTAAGAGTGAAACAATCTCCAACTGTATAGAACCACAAACATAGCAGTGGTGAAAAGATTTGGCAAAAGTGCTTGGAGTCTTACTACAGAAGAGCAGAGCTAGTGGGCCCTCAACACCCTGTTGGTGAGGAACAGAAGAAACATTGTCACTCCAGCTGGTCCATGACCTACACACAGCTGCCCCAGGTCTTATACTGTCTGTCAGTAAGACATGGTGCAGCAGAGGAGATCCATAGAAACAGTGTCATTCACTTATAATTAATACACACTCCATTAAGCTATATATAGCCTGCTAGTATACCACTAAAATTGGTGTAGTCCAAGAAAGCAAAGACTGAACCCTGTTCATACTGTCTCTACTTCCCTCTGTAGACTGAACATGGTACTGCAACTCCTCCATAAATTCCTTCCTGAACCACTTTTCTCTCTCATATTAGTTGGCTGCTGAAGCCATACTATACACAGGCAGAAAGAAAGTTCTTTGCTTTTCCACAGATGCTTCATCCCTATTGTGAAGAAGTGATTCATTTCATGGTGAATACTGAGAATGGAGTCAGGGAGGGAGGCACACTGGGAGCTAAGGCAAACAGATGCCCTGTACAGAAGCAGAGGACAGAGTTGCCAGGACAACTAGCAGTATATGATGAGGTAGGTCCACTAGAGTGGCCGGGTCAGGAGAGGAAAACACCAGGACTGGTCTGTATGTCTGTTCTCCCCTTTAACACATAAAACCGATGGGAGCAGAGAACTCACATGCGCGCACGCACACACTCACATGCACACAATCTGCTTGTGCCAGTCTCATCTGGCATCTCTATGGAAAAACACTTCAGCATCCTCCATCTACCTGGAGACAGAGGTTCTGCCTGGGGAAGCAGCCCTAACAGAGACAGCTGGCTAGACACACACACACTCACTCACAGTACGGCCATAGATCTTGGGAGAAAACACTGCTGACCAAACAAAATCTTTTTATATTTTTCTCAGTGTGTCAGTCCGTTTTGTCCATGAGAAGGAGAGAGAACTGTCGTGATTGGGATAGCAGAGAAGACTGAGTGGAGACATCAATACAGGAAACACACCAGGTAGCAACACAGTCAGACTGACTGGTAGCAGTGACAAGGAGGACAGGGAGAGGTAGCATGAGGACACCATAGTCACAATGTATTTTCACACTTCATCTGATGCAAGAATGCTTCATAAAAATGTAACTAGGTCTACAATCTCTACACGGCTGAGTTGGTGAGTTTTGTCTCGCCAAACCCCCATCAGGTATAACAGGCCTACTTCAACAAGTGATTCATCTTAGAATAAAACATATAACTGATACTGGCTTCGTGAATCAGTTTGAACAAGAGTTAATCCCTCTTTTAGTTGGACCTTGATAATAATGGTCCTCTGTAGCTCAGTTGGCAGAGAATGGCTCTTGTCATGCCAGGATAGTGGGTTTGATTCCCGGTACCACCCATTCTAAATATTTATGCATGGCTGTAAGTCACTTTGGATAAAAGCGTCTGCTAAATGGTATATATTAATACTGTGATTATAATTATTAAAATAAACAGAAAATACGGTTTGCACCAAAAGTGCATTAGTTTAGACGGCAACACTCAAACCAGAACTTCTAGCCCATATAGATATGATTAAATCTTTGATTTATCTAGATGTTTAAACCACTCTGCTTGTGCCGTAATAATACTATGCAGTTGTTCCTACAGCAATTGGGACACAATGGCTGCCAACAAGTGAGAATTGAGTGGGCTCTCACTAAAGGCTTTTTGTAGTATGGGCCATGGCACTGCTGTGCAATTAACAGGCTTGATTACATAATGTAGAGCTCCATGTGGTGTTCTCCCGTGTGTCGAGGCTACACCGTGGGATTTTGGCTGAGCTGCCGTGGGTAGCAGATTGCGTGTGTGTGTGTGTGTGTGTCAAAAAAAAGTTTATTGGTCACGTACACAGATTTGCAGATGCTATCGCAGGTGCAGTGAAATGCCTGTGTGTGCAACAGTATGTAAACATTATGAAAGTAACCAGTGTTCAATGACTATGTACATACAGTAGGGCAGTAGCCTGAGCACAGACCCATGTGGGGCCCCCATGTTGAGCATCAGCGTGGTGGAGGTGTTATGGCCTACCTTCACCAATTGTAAGCAAGGTTAGAAATGATTATGTTTTAGTCAAACATATCGGTTTGGGCTTCTTGCGGTCAATTTGCAGTCGACCATCTGCTCCAGTAAAACATTGGCCAGCGGGTAAATCTAACCCTGGTCTAGGGTGTCAGGTGGAGTGATACGGTCCTCAACTAGTCTCTCAAAGCACTTCATGATGACAGAAGTGAGTGCTACGGAGCGATAGTCATTTAGTTCAGTTACCTTTGCTTTCTTGGGTACAGGAACAATGGTGGACATCTTGAAGCAAGTGTGGACAACAGACTGGGATAAGGGAGAGATTGACTATGTCCGTAAACACACCAGCCAGCAGGTCTGCGCATGCTCTGAGGACGTGGCTAGGGATGCCGTCTGGGCCGGCAGCCTTGCCAGGGTTAACACGCCTATATGACTTAATCACGTCGGCCACCGAGGCTAAGAGCACACAGTCCTTGTGAACGTCGGGGGCCCACGTCGGCGTATCAATGTTGTTTTTCTCGAAGCGCGCGAAGGTGTTTAGCTCGTCCGGGAGAGTGAGTGTGTGTAGTCATATACAGCTAAGAAGTAACATGTTGAGAACCTTGTCTAACATAAATGAAGCAGAATGAAGACAGAGACCACTCCCAGGCTTATGGAAATTCTAAAAAGAAAACAAACAAACGGGTGCACATGCACGCACACAACAACATTGTTACTACTAATAGTGCTCAACGAAACTACTGCAAACTGAACAGGTGAAAACACCAGCAGAAAGGACATTGATCACCTTCAACCAACCAGCCTCCAGCAACACAGCTAACACAAATTAGACTGCCGTCACAACCAGCCTGATGTGTCATTAAACACCTCCGAAAGGTCTCCTAAATCTACCTCAGACCTCAGCTTAATTGGTTTTGGTGCTTTCCTCTATATAATTAACCAGACGGTGTAGTACAAACACAGGATCAGGGGGGACCCCAAGAAGTAGCCTGATCCACTCTGTGTCGCTGCCTGGCGGGACAGTCATTAGTCATTTTAAAAGATGTGTATATGTGTTTCTGACGCAGCCAGAGAATGGGTAAGTGGAAGAGAGGAGCATTGAATGTTCTTATATCACTTGGTGGTGTGTGAACAAAGCGTATTTCTCCTCTGTGAGTCTGTGATCTATATTACTAGCAACGGTCATCGAAATTGTCAAAAACAATTATTAAAAATGCAACAGTTGGACAATGGATGAAGATACTCTCAACTTTTTGAATTTTTCTAACCCATCAGATATTGACTTAATTATAGCACACAACATGTAGGGATTTTGGTGGGAATTCAGCTATTCAATGTATTGTCAAATTCCCCCTTTTTCCCCCTAGAATGCACTCATACACTACATACTCGTCGAACATCTCATTCCAAAATCATGGCCATTAATATGGAATTGGTCCCCCCTTTGCTGCTTTAACAGCCTCCACTCTTCTGGGAAGGCTTTCCACTAGATGTTGGAACATTGCTGCTATAACAGCCTCCACTCTTCTTGGAAGGCTTTCCACTAGATGTTGGAACATTGCTGCTATAACAGCCTCCACTCTTCTTGGAAGGCTTTCCACTAGATGTTGGAACATTGCTGCAGGGACTTGCTTCCATTCAGCCACAAGCGCATTAGAGGAGGTCAGGCACTGATGTTTTACGCAATTAGACCTGGCTCGCAGTCAGCATTCCAATTCATCCTATAGGTGTTCGATGGAGTTGAGGTCAGGGCTCTGTGCAGGCCAGTCAAGATATTCCACATCAATCTTGACAAACCATTTCTGTATGGACCTCGCTTTGTGCACCGGAGCGTTGTCATGCTGAAACAGGAAAGGGCCTTCCCCAAAGTGTTGCCACACTGTTGGAAGCACAGAATCATCTAGAATGTCATTGTATGCTGTAGTATTACGATTTCCCTTCACTGGAACTAAGGGGCCTAGCCCAAACCATGAAAAATAGCCAAATCAAATAGTATTGTATTTGTCACATACACATGGTTAGCAGATGTTAATGCGAGTGTAGCGAAATGCTTGTGTTTCAAATTCCGACCATGCAGTAGTAGGCCTGGCTCACAATTCATCCTATAGGATGAAGACAGACCATTATTCCTCTTCCAACAAACTTTACAGTTGGCACTATGCATTCGGGCAGGTAGCGTTCTTCTGGCATCCACCAAACCCAGATTCGTCTGTCGGATCGCCAGATGATGAAGTGTGATTCATCACTACAGAGAACTAATTTCCACTGCTCCAGAGTCCAATTGTGGCGAACTTAACACCACTCCAGCCGACACTTGGCATTGTGCATGGTGATCTTAGGCTTGTGTGCAGCTGCTCGGCCATGGAAACCCATTTCATGAAGCTCCCGACGAACAGTTATTGTGCTGATGTTGCTTGCACAGGCAGTTTGGAACTCGGTAGTGAGTGTAGCAACAGAGGACAGACGATTTTTAAGCACTTCGCGCTTCAGCACTTGCCGGTCATGTTCTGTGAGCTTGTGTGGCCTACCACTTCATGGCTGAGAGGTTGTTGCTCCTAGACGTTTCCGTTTCACAATAACAGCACTTACAGTTTACCGGGGCAGCTCTAGCAGGACAGAAATTTGACCAACTGACTTGTCGGAAAGGTGCCACGTTGAAAGTCACTGAGCTCTTCAGTACGGGCCATTCTACTACCAGTGTTTGTCTATGGAGATTGAATGGATGTGTGCTCTACTTTAGACACCTGTCAGCAACTGGTATAGCTGAAATAGCCAAATCCACTAATTTGAAGAGGTGACCACATACTTTTATAGTGTATAAACAGTTTCTTATTGTATCAGGTACTTAAATAAAGAAAATGATATGTGCCTCATTTGTAAAGATACAACAGCTGTATTTGCATATGAACACATTAACATAAAGGAGTGAAACAAGGTTGCAACCATCAAACACTTTCTCGGTCTACTCGACCTGCGCCATCTAGACTGCCTCATCATTTACTGTTGTTGTCACGATCTGTTGCATTATTCAACAAGTGTGTCAATAGCAGGATACCCTCGGAATAAAAATCAACAGGCTTGGCTCTAGATTACACCTATCTATACATGCGTTACATTGTTTGCGAGATCAGACATAACTTCACTATAATCTGAGGGTACATTTTCACAAGTTGCTTTCATTTCAGTGCATTCCATTTTCTAAACATTTCAACTGTATTAAATGATTCCACAAAAAAATGAATACCTATCCAATTAAATGATCTTTCTTGTGTTGAGATGGTGTGTTAAATCCTAGACGAAGCTTTAGAGTTCTTATAGATTCAACGGTAAGACGATGTATTCCATTGAGCCCATTTCAGCCATTACCGGGGGTGTGTTTGACAGGTCATTACAAATATTTCCGCTGTCGTAACGTTAACAGGACAAAACGATAGGCACAAGCAAGAGTAAAATGATAGCAATCAATCCAGCGAGATTTAAGTGACAGTAGATGTTGCAGCCCTCAAACACAGGAAATATAGATGGCTGAAAAGACAGATCCTGTGGTGGGCGGTGAATATGTGTTGCTAATACTATGACCCCAAATGAACCAGACAGAGATAGAGATATTATCTTTCAATCAAGGTCTGCACCCTTGTGCAGGTGAATTGTGTGAATTGAATCATTCCTTCCTCGATTTCTGACTGCATGACAATGCGGGCTGTTATATAGGCACGAGCAGTACTCTTTCCTTTTACAGACTCCATTGACAGAACCAAAGAAATGTTAACTACATATGTGTAAATCACAACACATCATGTAGGAATACAGACACATTGTCAAGAGAAAATGTGTAAATTAATCTGTGTGTGGGAGGAGAACAGCCTTAGCCTACAGTTTGTCTCAATCCATTCAAATAATTACTCTAGCCTTGCCTGCATTTCCTTTCCGTTAGCACCGTCAACCGATTTGAACAAATATTTCTAATGCGACAAGCACCTCCACCACATTAGTAGCTGAAACGCTCAACACTAAGCCATAATGGAATACTTTTCACATCAGCATATCAACTAACAGAACAGAATCTCATAAATGCAATAATATAATCTAGTAGAATCTACAGTGCTTTCAGAAAGTATTCACACCCCTAGACTTTTTAAAAATGTTGCTGTGTTACATTTCTGGTCACTGGATTACACACAAGGCACTAAAGTAATACAGCAAGAAATGTGGCAAAGCAATTAACTTTGGGTCCTGTATACAAAGTGTTATGTTTGGGGCAAATCCAATACAACACATTACAGAGTATGACGCTTCATATTTTCAAGCATAGTGGTGGCTGCATCATGTTATGGGTATGCTTGTAATCGTTAAAGGACTGGGGAATTTTTCAGGATAAAAAAGAAACTGAATGGAGCTAAGCACAGGCACAATACTAGAGGCCACCTGGTTCAGTCTGCTTTTCACCAGACACTGGGAGATTAATTCACCTTTCAGCAGGACAATAACTTAGAACACAATGACAAATCTACACTACAGTTACATACCAAGACCGTT